>OX375804.1:0-1200000 GCA_947359425.1 Lagria hirta | reverse complement strand
ACAGAGTCAAGAAACAAATGTCAAGTTTTTGACAGTTTTGATGTGATTTAGCCTCTAATTCTCATGTTTGTGTCAACAAATTTTCAATATTTTGGCACTATTAGTGTTTTCGGTTTTTAAAAAACGTCACCACATGTTAAATTAAATAGATTTAAAAAACAAATGTCAAATTTTTGACAATTTTGATGTGATGTAGCCTCTATTTCTCATGTTTGTATTAACATATTTTCAATATTTAAGCGGTTTTGCATCAAATTATATATATTTTTTTGATTTAACAGCATTATTAGTGTTTTCGGCTTAAAAAAAAAGGTACCACATTATCTATTAAGCAGAGTCAAGAAACAAATGTCAAGTTTTTGACAGTTTTGATGTGATTTAGCCTCAAATTCTCATGTTTGTGTCAATATATTTTCAATATTTTGGCACTATTAGTGTTTTCGGTTTTTAAAAACGTCACCACAAGTTAAATTAGATAGATTTAAAAAACAAATGTCAAATTTTTGACAATTTTGATGTGATTTAGCCTCGATTTCTCATGTTTGTATCAACATATTTTCAATATTTAAGCGGTTTTGCATCAAATTATATATATTTTTTTGATTTAACAGCATTATTAGTGTTTTCGGCTTAAAAAAAAAGGTACCACATTATCTATTAAGCAGAGTCAAGAAACAAATGTCAAGTTTTTGACAGTTTTGATGTGATTTAGCCTCTAATTCTCATGTTTGTGTCAATATATTTTCAATATTTTGGCACTATTAGTGTTTTCGGTTTTTAAAAACGTCACCACAAGTTAAATTAGATAGATTTAAAAAACAAATGTCAAATTTTTGACAATTTTGATGTGATTTAGCCTCGATTTCTCATGTTTGTATCAACATATTTTCAATATTTAAGCGGTTTTGCATCAAATTATATATATTTTTTTGATTTAACAGCATTATTAGTGTTTTCGGCTTAAAAAAAAAGGTACCACATTATCTATTAAGCAGAGTCAAGAAACAAATGTCAAGTTTTTGACAGTTTTGATGTGATTTAGCCTCTAATTCTCATGTTTGTGTCAACATATTTTCAATATTTTGGCACTATTAGTGTTTTCGGTTTTTAAAAAACGTCACCACATGTTAAATTAGATAGATTTAAAAAACAAATTTCAAATTTTTGACAATTTTGATGTGATTTAGCCTCGATTTCTCATGTTTGTATCAACATATTTTCAATATTTAAGCGGTTTTGCATCAAATTATATATATTTTTTTGATTTAACAGCATTATTAGTGTTTTCGGCTTAAAAAAAAAGGTACCACATTATCTATTAAGCAGAGTCAAGAAACAAATGTCAAGTTTTTGACAGTTTTGATGTGATTTAGCCTCTAATTCTCATGTTTGTGTCAACATATTTTCAATATTTTGGCACTATTAGTGTTTTCGGTTTTTAAAAACGTCACCACAAGTTAAATTAGATAGATTTAAAAAACAAATGTCAAATTTTTGACAATTTTGATGTGATTTAGCCTCGATTTCTCATGTTTGTATCAACATATTTTCAATATTTAAGCGGTTTTGCATCAAATTATATATATTTTTTTGATTTAACAGCATTATTAGTGTTTTCGGCTTAAAAAAAAAGATACCACATTATCTATTAAACAGAGTCAAGAAACAAATGTCAAGTTTTTGACAGTTTTGATGTGATTTAGCCTCTAATTCTCATGTTTGTGTCAACATATTTTCAATATTTTGGCACTATTAGTGTTTTCGGTTTTTAAAAAACGTCACCACATGTTAAATTAGATAGATTTAAAAAACAAATGTCAAATTTTTGACAATTTTGATGTGATTTAGCCTCGATTTCTCATGTTTGTATCAACATGTTTTCAATATTAAGGCGGTTTTGCATCAATTTATACATGTTTTTTTGATTTAACAGCATTATTAGTGTTTTCGGCTTGAAAAAAAAGGTACCACATTATCTATTAAACAGAGTCAAGAAACAAATGTCAAGTTTTTGACAGTTTTGATGTGATTTAGCTCTTATTTCTCATGTTTGTATCAACATATTTGGCAATATTTAGTCGGTTCTGCATTAAATTATATATTTTTTTGTTTTAACGGCACTATTAGTGTTTTCGGTTTTGAAAAAACGTCACCACATGTTAAATTAGATAGATTTAAAAAACAAATGTCAAATTTTTGACAATTTTGATGTGATTTAGCTTTGATTTCTCTTGTTTGTATCAACATATTTTCAATATTTTGGCGATTTTGCATCAAATTATATATATTTTTTTGATTTAACAGCATTATTAGTGTTTTCGGCTTAAAAAAAAAAGGTACCACATTATATATTAGACAGAGTCAAGAAACAAATGTCAAATTTTTGACAATTTTCATGTGATTTTGCCTCTATTAAGCGGCTCTGAATTAAATTATATATTTTTTGTTTTAACGGCACTATTAGTGTTTTCGGTTTTGAAAAAACGTCACCACATGTTAAATTAGATAGATTTAAAAAACAAATGTCAAATTTTTGACAATTTTGATGTGATTTAGCCTCGATTTATCATGTTTGTTTCAACTTATTTTCAATATTTTGGCAGTTTTGCATAAAATTATACATATATATATATTTTTTATTTAACGGCCATATTAGTGTTTTCGGCTTAAAAAAAAGTTACTATATTTTATATTAGACAGAGTCAAAAAGAAATGTCAAGTTTTTGACAGTTTTGATATGATTTGATATGAAAAAAAAGTTACCACAGTTTATATTAGACAGATTCCAGAAACAAATGTCAAATTTTTGACAATTTTGATTTAATTTAGTCCCTATTTTTCATGTTTGTATCAACATATTTTCAATATTTTGGCGGTTTTGCATTAAATTATATATTTTTTTGTTTAACTATTATATATAATAAATCTAAACAAATGAGTGCATGAAACCTAAAGACTCTCTTCAGAGCTCATGTTTGCTTGGATGGACTTTATTTCTTAAAACGAATCTTCAGATGCGGTTATCACTCACCACGACGCTTAATCAGAGTCAAAATGCTGTCTGAAATTCTAAAAAAACTAATAATTAGAATCAATCTGTCATTAATTTGTAAAATTCTTTCAAACAAAAAGCTTTACTATTTCAAAACAATTGAATAACGTCACAAAAAAGAAAACTTTTTACAGTATGTGCAAGAATGTGAGTTTTGCGGTTTGAACAATCATTCCTACAGATTAAGATTTACGTAGGTAACAAACAGCCATGTCAATGACCAGAACAGTTTCCATTTTAGTCAATTTTTTATTATTATTATTTACAGAAATTTTTTCATGTAGGTGCTTACAAATGGCTTCTAATGGCCATCGTATGTCTTCTAACTAGAATGTGGGTACAATGGTTCCAGCATACTTGTCATACTACAACTATGTATTACAAAATAATAATAACAATAAATGTCATCATAGATGGCAAAAAAGCGGAACGAATAACATGATATTGAGTTTAGTATACATTTTGTTTAACACGTTAATGGCCGTATTCATAAAGGCTGGGGCTTAAGGAAGTTGCACAAAAATGCGACCTTAAGACAAGATAATAGGAGAGAGGTGTTTAATTATTATTCGTTAACATTAAATTGTTTAGAATACATTATTTATTTGTTGCTACTAAATATTTATTTAATGCTAATCGGTTTTATTCGTTATGGTAGAGTACTCATTCAAGAATAATTACGGTAAATTTTGCTGTAAAACAATCGTTTAATCAGAAATTTTAATAATATTTAGAGCTTAAAGACAATTGGTTGCAATCGGACATAAGCAAATGGGTGTCACTAAATAGTCCATCTAACTCGCTTGCTGATTGGTCGATCAACTAGGACTTGCTCCATTGGTCAATAAACTAGGCCTTGTTCCATTGGTTGTTTTTTTGATACAATTTTCAGTCATCTAATTATTATTATTCAAATCTGTAGTGATTTGAATAATATAATAAATCATGTCATATTGTTCGAATGTCTTCAAATGATAAATCCGACTATTCCAATAATATAATCCCAGACGCGTAGAGAGATAGTAATTTAGCTTGATTTTTTCAAATTTTTTTTTTTACATTACTATTGAAGCATTTTGATTTTAAATCGAGTATTTGTTTTTGGCTACGATCTTTGTTTTTGTTTTGTCTTAAAGACAAAATTTAATTTTTTTTATTTTGGTATCACTTTTCACTTTTTCCGGATATCTAAAAGAACATTTTTTATTAATTATTAGTTTTGTTCCTTAAAATCACTTAAATAAGGACTATAAAACTACAACTTTTTTGATTTTCCATCGAGTGGCTATTTTTTTTTATAATTTTTTGATTCTATCTACTTTTTTGAATTTTTTACTCTGCCTTAATTAGGCTATTTGTCTTTTTTTTTACAAAATTTTAGACCAATTTTTAAGGCCAAATAAAAGCCAATCTTATCAAAAAATTTTTTTTAAAAATTACCATTGCTTAATTGAAACATTCTAATTTTAAATCAAGTGTCCGTTTGCTACAATCTTTTGTTTTTGTTTTTTGTAGACTCTATTTTTTTACTAGGGTACTTCCAATTCAATCTTGAAGTAATTTTTTGAAATTTCTTTACTTTCCGTGGCAACATAACCTAATTAAGACGATTGACAGTTGACAGATTGCACTACCAACTCACTCAGTGTTGCCACTGTATTTTTTGCCTCATCTATCTACAGTCACTCGATATCTCAACTGTCATTTATGTGTTTTATTTAACAGCTTCAAATTAAACATAATTGTCGACAAGAAACGCTGTTTGATGCTCTAAGAAGCGCCCCCCTGTCGATAAGTAGTCCTCATATTCCAAAAATTAAGCTCACATCAAAAACTATTATTATTTTCGAACAATTTCACATCTAATGGATTCTTCTACGTCACAAAATAGTAAAATATTACATAATATAGTTCCAAACAACAAAGTGCTTGTAGCTTATTAAAATCAAATTAAGCACTACAGGTTTTATATTATTATTAACTCACGGTTGGTAATTATAACGTGCGAAACAACTAAAAAGATGTAAACACACCCATTTTTTGAAAAAGCGGTTGTTATTTACTGGATACGTATCTATATAAGCATGCCGGCAGTAATAATTACTATAATAGTCTTATTTTGACTATTAGAAATGTAAATATTTTTTTCTGGCTGACGTTGATAGATACAATTTAAAACAAAAGAAATTTTGCTAATTGGACAACCACGTTATCACGTTAGCGCCTTGTGTCTCAAACGAATATCAAAGATATGCAATGTAATCTATTTTCATTGGTTAGCCACCAACTGGTAAAATTACTATATCTGTAAACTTGGACATGTTTTGTTCTAATTGTTGCTCATCAACAAGTGGCTCCAGATTCTTACTTGCTGATGAATTCCAATCAGAACGAGACACGTCCAAGTTTACATATGTAGTTTGGTGATGATAATAAATTTTATTCAATTATTTATAAAGATGGCTTTGGCAGATTGTTTTTAAATTTTGTTTTTAACAGAGGTAAATCGATTGTTAAAAGAATTATTGCCAAGATCAGTTGGGTGAGGCAAAAGAATTTCAAGGATGAATTAATTCTGATGCTAAATAGAACAAGAGAACCGGATTTATCCATCAGTGATCATTATTTTTCCTAATTTGAAATTTAATTTTATAATAATAATTATTTATAAAATGATGCGATTGTTGTTACTTTCAATACGAGATTGTTATTATTAGTGTTGTAATTAAATTATCAAAATTCACTTTCGTCTCTTTATTATTATTATTATTATACTTTCACTGTATTGCATGTGTCATAATATGAAATTCGTAATTATAATTAAATTTAATTGAAAATTAAATCTCTATTGTTAATTATTAATTAGAAAAAAAGAGACACCACATACTTTCATTGACAAAAATGTCACCCAAATTGTCGTTTTACATCATAACAGAAGCTAATTCGCTCATTGACAATTTTTCTGTTGGTTGGATAAGACCAAAATGTTCTGTAGTCTGGCCTGCCAGATCACCGAACCGATTTTTTTTCAAATCAGTCAAAAACTAAATCAGATTTAATTGCTACCAAAAAAACATTAGAGAGATTATAACAAATTTTTTCATTGAAATTGTTAGAATGCTCTTTAATATCTACAGTGCGTTTATGAATTATATAGATCTAAGCCTTGCCACGAATTTTGATTAATTCATACGCAGAAACGTACGATATTAGACCAGCTTTGACAGCATCATACTATCAAAGACAATAAAAATTGCATAGAAAACGTTATCAAAAGAATTTAGAGCTGCATTCAGAGATACAAATCTTTAACAGATCCTCTTAAAACACCTGATTTTAATTCTGTTGAGCAGTTCTGGGGAAAATTTTGAAAGTTTCTCAAACCGCCAATAATTCTCACCTAACTTGCTTTTTGGAACAAATGGGAACAAAAAGTTATCAAAGGGGCTTATGCAAGTCAATGCCAAATGTTATACAGCTAACATTGTTAGAAGTACATTGAGATATTTAAATAGATAATATCTTTAAGATATCCTTTTAAAACCCCCGATTTTAATCCTATTGAGCAGCTTTGGGGAAAATTTTGAAACTTTTAGAGACTGAGACTAGATCTATTATTTTTTTGTATAAGATTTGTCGCTTTTCTTTAATTTTGGTTCATTATTTTGAGATATTTGCTGAAATTATGTCTATTTTTTTGTAATTTTATTAGGTTTTAAAGTGTTGTAAGTGAACACTATATCTTATACAGCTAACATTGTTAGAACTGTATTCAGAGATACCGATAGCCAATTTTTAAGATATCTTTTCAAAATTCCCGATTTTAATCCTATTGAGTTGTTTTGGGGAAAATTTTGAAACTTTTCAAGACTGAGACTCGATCTATTATCTTTTTGATTAGGAATTATTGTTTTTCTTTAATTTTGGTTCATTATTTTGAGATATTTGTTGCAATTATGTCTATTTTTTTGCAATTTTATTAGGTGTTAAAGTGCTGTAAGTGAGCACCATATCTTATACAGCTAAAATTGTTAGTACTGCATTCAGAGATACAGATAACCAATCTTTAAGATATCCTTTTAAAACCCCCGATTTTGATCCTATTGAGTTGTTTTGGGAAAAATTTTCAAACTTTTTAAGACTGAGACTTGATCTATTATCGTTTTATATAGGAATTGTCGTTTTTCCTCAATTTTGGTTCATTATTTTGAGATATTTGTTGCAATTATGTCTATTTTTTTGCAATTTTATTAGGTGTTAAAGTGCTGTAAGTGAACACCATATCTTATACAGCTAACATTGTTAGTACTGCATTCAGAGATACAGATAACCAATCTTTAAGATATCCTTTTAAAACCCCCGATTTTAATCCTATTGAGTTGTTTTGGGGAAAATTTTGAAACTTTTCAAGACTGAGACTCGATCTATTATCTTTTTGATTAAGAATTATTGTTTTTCTTTAATTTTGGTTCATTATTTTGAGATATTTGTTGCAATTATGTCTATTGTTTTGCAATTTTATTAGGTTTTAAAGTGTTTTAAGTGAACACCATATTTTATACAGCTAACATTGTTAATACTGCATTCAGAGATACAGATAACCAATCTTTAAGATATCCTTTCAAAACCCCCGATTTTGATCCTATTGAGTTGTTTTGAGGAAAATTTTGAAACTTTTCAAGACTGAGACTCGATCTATTATCTTTTTCAATAGGAATTGTTGTTTTTCTTTAATTTTGGTTCATTATTTTGAGATATTTGTTGCAATTATGTCTATTTTTTTGCAATTTTATTAGGTGTTAAAGTGCTGTAAGTGAACACCATATCTTATACAGCTAACATTGTTAGTACTGCATTCAGAGATACAGATAACCAATCTTTAAGATATCCTTTTAAAACCCCCGATTTTGATCCTATTGAGTTGTTTTGGGAAAAATTTTCAAACTTTTTAAGACTGAGACTCGATCTATTATCGTTTTATATAGGAATTGTCGTTTTTCCTCAATTTTGGTTCATTATTTTAAGATATTTGTTGCAATTATGTCTATTTTTTTGCAATTTTATTAGGTGTTAAAGTGCTGTAAGTGAACACCATATCTTATACAGCTAACATTGTTCGTACTGCATTCAGAGATACAGATAGCCAATTTTTAAGATATCTTTTCAAAATTCCCGATTTTAATCCTATTGAGTTGTTTTGGGAAAAATTTTCAAACTTTTTAAGACTGAGACTCGATCTATTATCGTTTTGTATAGGAATTGTCGTTTTTCCTCAATTTTGGTTCATTATTTTGAGATATTTGTTGCAATTATGTCTATTTTTTTGCAATTTTATTAGGTGTTAAAGTGCTGTAAGTGAACACCATATCTTATACAGCTAACATTGTTCGTACTGCATTCAGAGATACAGATAACCAATCTTTAAGATATCCTTTTAAAACCCCCGATTTTGATCCTATTGAGTTGTTTTGGGAAAAATTTTCAAACTTTTTAAGACTGAGACTCGATCTATTATCGTTTTATATAGGAATTGTCGTTTTTCCTCAATTTTGGTTCATTATTTTGAGATATTTGTTGCAATTATGTCTATTTTTTTGCAATTTTATTAGGTGTTAAAGTGCTGTAAGTGAACACCATATCTTATACAGCTAACATTGTTCGTACTGCATTCAGAGATACAGATAACCAATCTTTAAGATATCCTTTTAAAACCCCCGATTTTGATCCTATTGAGTTGTTTTAGGAAAAATTTTGAAACTTTTCAAGACTGAGACTCGATCTATTATCTTTTTGATTAGGAATTGTCGTTTTTCCTCAATTTTGGTTCATTATTTTAAGATATTTGTTGCAATTATGTCTATTTTTTTGCAATTTTATTAGGTGTTAAAGTGCTGTAAGTGAACACCATATCTTATACAGCTAACATTGTTCGTACTGCATTCAGAGATACAGATAGCCAATTTTTAAGATATCTTTTCAAAATTCCCGATTTTAATCCTATTGAG
This sequence comes from Lagria hirta, assembly GCA_947359425.1. Taxonomy (NCBI): domain Eukaryota; kingdom Metazoa; phylum Arthropoda; class Insecta; order Coleoptera; family Tenebrionidae; genus Lagria; species Lagria hirta. The sequence goes on along the minus strand of OX375804.1, from coordinate 1,190,943 downwards.
TTGTTTTGGGAAAAATTTTCAAACTTTTTAAGACTGAGACTCGATCTATTATCGTTTTGTATAGGAATTGTCGTTTTTCCTCAATTTTGGTTCATTATTTTGAGATATTTGTTGCAATTATGTCTATTTTTTTGCAATTTTATTAGGTGTTAAAGTGCTGTAAGTGAACACCATATCTTATACAGCTAACATTGTTCGTACTGCATTCAGAGATACAGATAACCAATCTTTAAGATATCCTTTTAAAACCCCCGATTTTGATCCTATTGAGTTGTTTTGGGAAAAATTTTCAAACTTTTTAAGACTGAGACTCGATCTATTATCGTTTTATATAGGAATTGTCGTTTTTCCTCAATTTTGGTTCATTATTTTGAGATATTTGTTGCAATTATGTCTATTTTTTTGCAATTTTATTAGGTGTTAAAGTGCTGTAAGTGAACACCATATCTTATACAGCTAACATTGTTCGTACTGCATTCAGAGATACAGATAACCAATCTTTAAGATATCCTTTTAAAACCCCCGATTTTGATCCTATTGAGTTGTTTTAGGAAAAATTTTGAAACTTTTCAAGACTGAGACTCGATCTATTATCTTTTTGATTAGGAATTATTGTTTTTCTTTAATTTTGGTTCATTATTTTGAGATATTTGTTGCAATTATGTCTATTTTTTTGCAATTTTATTAGGTGTTAAAGTGCTGTAAGTGAACACCATATCTTATACAGCTAACATTGTTCGTACTGCATTCAGAGATACAGATAACCAATCTTTAAGATATCCTTTTAAAACCCCCGATTTTGATCCTATTGAGTTGTTTTGGGAAAAATTTTCAAACTTTTTAAGACTGAGACTCGATCTATTATCGTTTTGTATAGGAATTGTCGTTTTTCCTCAATTTTGGTTCATTATTTTGAGATATTTGTTGCAATTATGTCTATTTTTTTGCAATTTTATTAGGTGTTAAAGTGCTGTAAGTGAACACCATATCTTATACAGCTAACATTGTTCGTACTGCATTCAGAGATACAGATAACCAATCTTTAAGATATCCTTTTAAAACCCCCGATTTTGATCCTATTGAGTTGTTTTGGGAAAAATTTTCAAACTTTTTAAGACTGAGACTCGATCTATTATCGTTTTATATAGGAATTGTCGTTTTTCCTCAATTTTGGTTCATTATTTTGAGATATTTGTTGCAATTATGTCTATTTTTTTGCAATTTTATTAGGTGTTAAAGTGCTGTAAGTGAACACCATATCTTATACAGCTAACATTGTTCGTACTGCATTCAGAGATACAGATAACCAATCTTTAAGATATCCTTTTAAAACCCCCGATTTTGATCCTATTGAGTTGTTTTGGGAAAAATTTTCAAACTTTTTAAGACTGAGACTCGATCTATTATCGTTTTATATAGGAATTGTCGTTTTTCCTCAATTTTGGTTCATTATTTTGAGATATTTGTTGCAATTATGTCTATTTTTTTGCAATTTTATTAGGTGTTAAAGTGCTGTAAGTGAACACCATATCTTATACAGCTAACATTGTTCGTACTGCATTCAGAGATACAGATAACCAATCTTTAAGATATCCTTTTAAAACCCCCGATTTTGATCCTATTGAGTTGTTTTAGGAAAAATTTTGAAACTTTTCAAGACTGAGACTCGATCTATTATCTTTTTGATTAGGAATTATTGTTTTTCTTTAATTTTGGTTCATTATTTTGAGATATTTGTTGCAATTATGTCTATTTTTTTGCAATTTTATTAGGTGTTAAAGTGCTGTAAGTGAACACCATATCTTATACAGCTAACATTGTTCGTACTGCATTCAGAGATACAGATAACCAATCTTTAAGATATCCTTTTAAAACCCCCGATTTTGATCCTATTGAGTTGTTTTGGGAAAAATTTTCAAACTTTTTAAGACTGAGACTCGATCTATTATCGTTTTGTATAGGAATTGTCGTTTTTCCTCAATTTTGGTTCATTATTTTGAGATATTTGTTGCAATTATGTCTATTTTTTTGCAATTTTATTAGGTGTTAAAGTGCTGTAAGTGAACACCATATCTTATACAGCTAACATTGTTCGTACTGCATTCAGAGATACAGATAACCAATCTTTAAGATATCCTTTTAAAACCCCCGATTTTGATCCTATTGAGTTGTTTTAGGAAAAATTTTGAAACTTTTCAAGACTGAGACTCGATCTATTATCTTTTTGATTAGGAATTATTGTTTTTCTTTAATTTTGGTTCATTATTTTGAGATATTTGTTGCAATTATGTCTATTTTTTTGCAATTTTATTAGGTGTTAAAGTGCTGTAAGTGAACACCATATCTTATACAGCTAACATTGTTCGTACTGCATTCAGAGATACAGATAACCAATCTTTAAGATATCCTTTTAAAACCCCCGATTTTGATCCTATTGAGTTGTTTTGGGAAAAATTTTCAAACTTTTTAAGACTGAGATTCGATCTATTATCGTTTTGTATAGGAATTGTCGTTTTTCCTCAATTTTGGTTCATTATTTTGAGATATTTGTTGCAATTATGTCTATTTTTTTGCAATTTTATTAGGTGTTAAAGTGCTGTAAGTGAACACCATATCTTATACAGCTAACATTGTTCGTACTGCATTCAGAGATACAGATAACCAATCTTTAAGATATCCTTTTAAAACCCCCGATTTTGATCCTATTGAGTTGTTTTGGGAAAAATTTTCAAACTTTTTAAGACTGAGACTCGATCTATTATCGTTTTATATAGGAATTGTCGTTTTTCCTCAATTTTGGTTCATTATTTTGAGATATTTGTTGCAATTATGTCTATTTTTTTGCAATTTTATTAGGTGTTAAAGTGCTGTAAGTGAACACCATATCTTATACAGCTAACATTGTTCGTACTGCATTCAGAGATACAGATAACCAATCTTTAAGATATCCTTTTAAAACCCCCGATTTTGATCCTATTGAGTTGTTTTAGGAAAAATTTTGAAACTTTTCAAGACTGAGACTCGATCTATTATCTTTTTGATTAGGAATTATTGTTTTTCTTTAATTTTGGTTCATTATTTTGAGATATTTGTTGCAATTATGTCTATTTTTTTGCAATTTTATTAGGTGTTAAAGTGCTGTAAGTGAACACCATATCTTATACAGCTAACATTGTTCGTACTGCATTCAGAGATACAGATAACCAATCTTTAAGATATCCTTTTAAAACCCCCGATTTTGATCCTATTGAGTTGTTTTAGGAAAAATTTTGAAACTTTTCAAGACTGAGACTCGATCTATTATCTTTTTGATTAGGAATTATTGTTTTTCTTTAATTTTGGTTCATTATTTTGAGATATTTGTTGCAATTATGTCTATTTTTTTGCAATTTTATTAGGTGTTAAAGTGCTGTAAGTGAACACCATATCTTATACAGCTAACATTGTTCGTACTGCATTCAGAGATACAGATAACCAATCTTTAAGATATCCTTTTAAAACCCCCGATTTTGATCCTATTGAGTTGTTTTGGGAAAAATTTTCAAACTTTTTAAGACTGAGACTCGATCTATTATCGTTTTGTATAGGAATTGTCGTTTTTCCTCAATTTTGGTTCATTATTTTGAGATATTTGTTGCAATTATGTCTATTTTTTTGCAATTTTATTAGGTGTTAAAGTGCTGTAAGTGAACACCATATCTTATACAGCTAACATTGTTCGTACTGCATTCAGAGATACAGATAACCAATCTTTAAGATATCCTTTTAAAACCCCCGATTTTGATCCTATTGAGTTGTTTTGGGAAAAATTTTCAAACTTTTTAAGACTGAGACTCGATCTATTATCGTTTTATATAGGAATTGTCGTTTTTCCTCAATTTTGGTTCATTATTTTGAGATATTTGTTGCAATTATGTCTATTTTTTTGCAATTTTATTAGGTGTTAAAGTGCTGTAAGTGAACACCATATCTTATACAGCTAACATTGTTCGTACTGCATTCAGAGATACAGATAACCAATCTTTAAGATATCCTTTTAAAACCCCCGATTTTGATCCTATTGAGTTGTTTTGGGAAAAATTTTCAAACTTTTTAAGACTGAGACTCGATCTATTATCGTTTTATATAGGAATTGTCGTTTTTCCTCAATTTTGGTTCATTATTTTGAGATATTTGTTGCAATTATGTCTATTTTTTTGCAATTTTATTAGGTGTTAAAGTGCTGTAAGTGAACACCATATCTTATACAGCTAACATTGTTCGTACTGCATTCAGAGATACAGATAACCAATCTTTAAGATATCCTTTTAAAACCCCCGATTTTGATCCTATTGAGTTGTTTTAGGAAAAATTTTGAAACTTTTCAAGACTGAGACTCGATCTATTATCTTTTTGATTAGGAATTATTGTTTTTCTTTAATTTTGGTTCATTATTTTGAGATATTTGTTGCAATTATGTCTATTTTTTTGCAATTTTATTAGGTGTTAAAGTGCTGTAAGTGAACACCATATCTTATACAGCTAACATTGTTCGTACTGCATTCAGAGATACAGATAACCAATCTTTAAGATATCCTTTTAAAACCCCCGATTTTGATCCTATTGAGTTGTTTTGGGAAAAATTTTCAAACTTTTTAAGACTGAGACTCGATCTATTATCGTTTTGTATAGGAATTGTCGTTTTTCCTCAATTTTGGTTCATTATTTTGAGATATTTGTTGCAATTATGTCTATTTTTTTGCAATTTTATTAGGTGTTAAAGTGCTGTAAGTGAACACCATATCTTATACAGCTAACATTGTTCGTACTGCATTCAGAGATACAGATAACCAATCTTTAAGATATCCTTTTAAAACCCCCGATTTTGATCCTATTGAGTTGTTTTGGGAAAAATTTTCAAACTTTTTAAGACTGAGACTCGATCTATTATCGTTTTATATAGGAATTGTCGTTTTTCCTCAATTTTGGTTCATTATTTTGAGATATTTGTTGCAATTATGTCTATTTTTTTGCAATTTTATTAGGTGTTAAAGTGCTGTAAGTGAACACCATATCTTATACAGCTAACATTGTTCGTACTGCATTCAGAGATACAGATAACCAATCTTTAAGATATCCTTTTAAAACCCCCGATTTTGATCCTATTGAGTTGTTTTAGGAAAAATTTTGAAATTTTTCAAGACTGAGACTCGATCTATTATCTTTTTGATTAGGAATTATTGTTTTTCTTTAATTTTGGTTCATTATTTTGAGATATTTGTTGCAATTATGTCTATTTTTTTGCAATTTTATTAGGTGTTAAAGTGCTGTAAGTGAACACCATATCTTATACAGCTAACATTGTTCGTACTGCATTCAGAGATACAGATAACCAATCTTTAAGATATCCTTTTAAAACCCCCGATTTTGATCCTATTGAGTTGTTTTGGGAAAAATTTTCAAACTTTTTAAGACTGAGACTCGATCTATTATCGTTTTATATAGGAATTGTCGTTTTTCCTCAATTTTGGTTCATTATTTTGAGATATTTGTTGCAATTATGTCTATTTTTTTGCAATTTTATTAGGTGTTAAAGTGCTGTAAGTGAACACCATATCTTATACAGCTAACATTGTTCGTACTGCATTCAGAGATACAGATAACCAATCTTTAAGATATCCTTTTAAAACCCCCGATTTTGATCCTATTGAGTTGTTTTAGGAAAAATTTTGAAACTTTTCAAGACTGAGACTCGATCTATTATCTTTTTGATTAGGAATTATTGTTTTTCTTTAATTTTGGTTCATTATTTTGAGATATTTGTTGCAATTATGTCTATTTTTTTGCAATTTTATTAGGTGTTAAAGTGCTGTAAGTGAACACCATATCTTATACAGCTAACATTGTTCGTACTGCATTCAGAGATACAGATAACCAATCTTTAAGATATCCTTTTAAAACCCCCGATTTTGATCCTATTGAGTTGTTTTGGGAAAAATTTTCAAACTTTTTAAGACTGAGACTGGATCTATTATCTTTTTCAATAGGAATTGTTGTTTTTCTTTAATTTTGGTTCATTATTTTGAGATATTTGTTGAAATTATGTTTATTTTTTTGCAATTTTATTAGGTGTTAAAGTGCTGTAAGTGAACACCATATCTTATACAGCTAACATTGTTAGTACTGCATTCAGAGATACAGATAACCAATCTTTAAGATATCCTTTTAAAACCCCCGATTTTAATCCTATTGAGTTGTTTTGGGGAAAATTTTGAAACTTTTCAAGACTGAGACTCGATCTATTATCTTTTTCAATAGGAATTGTTGTTTTTCTTTAATTTTGGTTCATTATTTTGAGATATTTGTTGCAATTATGTCTATTTTTTTGCAATTTTATTAGGTGTTAAAGTGCTGTAAGTGAACACCATATCTTATACAGCTAACATTGTTCGTACTGCATTCAGATAACCAATCTTTAAGATATCCTTTTAAAACCCCCGATTTTGATCCTATTGAGTTGTTTTGGGGAAAATTTTGAAACTTTTCAAGACTGAGACTCGATCTATTATCTTTTTCAATAGGAATTGTTGTTTTTCTTTAATTTTGGTCCATTATTTTGAGATATTTGTTGAAATTATGTCTATTTTTTTGCAATTTTATTAGGTGTTAAAGTGCTGTAAGTGAACACCATATCTTATACAGCTAACATTGTTCGTACTGCATTCAGAGATACAGATAACCAATCTTTAAGATATCCTTTTAAAACCCCCGATTTTGATCCTATTGAGTTGTTTTGGGAAAAATTTTCAAACTTTTTAAGACTGAGACTCGATCTATTATCGTTTTGTATAGGAATTGTCGTTTTTCCTCAATTTTGGTTCATTATTTTGAGATATTTGTTGCAATTATGTCTATTTTTTTGCAATTTTATTAGGTGTTAAAGTGCTGTAAGTGAACACCATATCTTATACAGCTAACATTGTTCGTACTGCATTCAGAGATACAGATAACCAATCTTTAAGATATCCTTTTAAAACCCCCGATTTTGATCCTATTGAGTTGTTTTGGGAAAAATTTTCAAACTTTTTAAGACTGAGACTCGATCTATTATCGTTTTATATAGGAATTGTCGTTTTTCCTCAATTTTGGTTCATTATTTTGAGATATTTGTTGCAATTATGTCTATTTTTTTGCAATTTTATTAGGTGTTAAAGTGCTGTAAGTGAACACCATATCTTATACAGCTAACATTGTTCGTACTGCATTCAGAGATACAGATAACCAATCTTTAAGATATCCTTTTAAAACCCCCGATTTTGATCCTATTGAGTTGTTTTGGGAAAAATTTTCAAACTTTTTAAGACTGAGACTCGATCTATTATCGTTTTGTATAGGAATTGTCGTTTTTCCTCAATTTTGGTTCATTATTTTGAGATATTTGTTGCAATTATGTCTATTTTTTTGCAATTTTATTAGGTGTTAAAGTGCTGTAAGTGAACACCATATCTTATACAGCTAACATTGTTCGTACTGCATTCAGAGATACAGATAACCAATCTTTAAGATATCCTTTTAAAACCCCCGATTTTGATCCTATTGAGTTGTTTTGGGAAAAATTTTCAAACTTTTTAAGACTGAGACTCGATCTATTATCGTTTTATATAGGAATTGTCGTTTTTCCTCAATTTTGGTTCATTATTTTGAGATATTTGTTGCAATTATGTCTATTTTTTTGCAATTTTATTAGGTGTTAAAGTGCTGTAAGTGAACACCATATCTTATACAGCTAACATTGTTCGTACTGCATTCAGAGATACAGATAACCAATCTTTAAGATATCCTTTTAAAACCCCCGATTTTGATCCTATTGAGTTGTTTTGGGAAAAATTTTCAAACTTTTTAAGACTGAGACTCGATCTATTATCGTTTTATATAGGAATTGTCGTTTTTCCTCAATTTTGGTTCATTATTTTGAGATATTTGTTGCAATTATGTCTATTTTTTTGCAATTTTATTAGGTGTTAAAGTGCTGTAAGTGAACACCATATCTTATACAGCTAACATTGTTCGTACTGCATTCAGATAACCAATCTTTAAGATATCCTTTTAAAACCCCCGATTTTGATCCTATTGAGTTGTTTTGGGGAAAATTTTGAAACTTTTCAAGACTGAGACTCGATCTATTATCTTTTTCAATAGGAATTGTTGTTTTTCTTTAATTTTGGTCCATTATTTTGAGATATTTGTTGAAATTATGTCTATTTTTTTGCAATTTTATTAGGTGTTAAAGTGCTGTAAGTGAACACCATATCTTATACAGCTAACATTGTTCGTACTGCATTCAGAGATACAGATAACCAATCTTTAAGATATCCTTTTAAAACCCCCGATTTTGATCCTATTGAGTTGTTTTGGGAAAAATTTTCAAACTTTTTAAGACTGAGACTCGATCTATTATCGTTTTGTATAGGAATTGTCGTTTTTCCTCAATTTTGGTTCATTATTTTGAGATATTTGTTGCAATTATGTCTATTTTTTTGCAATTTTATTAGGTGTTAAAGTGCTGTAAGTGAACACCATATCTTATACAGCTAACATTGTTCGTACTGCATTCAGAGATACAGATAACCAATCTTTAAGATATCCTTTTAAAACCCCCGATTTTGATCCTATTGAGTTGTTTTGGGAAAAATTTTCAAACTTTTTAAGACTGAGACTCGATCTATTATCGTTTTATATAGGAATTGTCGTTTTTCCTCAATTTTGGTTCATTATTTTGAGATATTTGTTGCAATTATGTCTATTTTTTTGCAATTTTATTAGGTGTTAAAGTGCTGTAAGTGAACACCATATCTTATACAGCTAACATTGTTCGTACTGCATTCAGAGATACAGATAACCAATCTTTAAGATATCCTTTTAAAACCCCCGATTTTGATCCTATTGAGTTGTTTTAGGAAAAATTTTGAAATTTTTCAAGACTGAGACTCGATCTATTATCTTTTTGATTAGGAATTATTGTTTTTCTTTAATTTTGGTTCATTATTTTGAGATATTTGTTGCAATTATGTCTATTTTTTTGCAATTTTATTAGGTGTTAAAGTGCTGTAAGTGAACACCATATCTTATACAGCTAACATTGTTCGTACTGCATTCAGAGATACAGATAACCAATCTTTAAGATATCCTTTTAAAACCCCCGATTTTGATCCTATTGAGTTGTTTTGGGAAAAATTTTCAAACTTTTTAAGACTGAGACTCGATCTATTATCGTTTTATATAGGAATTGTCGTTTTTCCTCAATTTTGGTTCATTATTTTGAGATATTTGTTGCAATTATGTCTATTTTTTTGCAATTTTATTAGGTGTTAAAGTGCTGTAAGTGAACACCATATCTTATACAGCTAACATTGTTCGTACTGCATTCAGAGATACAGATAACCAATCTTTAAGATATCCTTTTAAAACCCCCGATTTTGATCCTATTGAGTTGTTTTAGGAAAAATTTTGAAACTTTTCAAGACTGAGACTCGATCTATTATCTTTTTGATTAGGAATTATTGTTTTTCTTTAATTTTGGTTCATTATTTTGAGATATTTGTTGCAATTATGTCTATTTTTTTGCAATTTTATTAGGTGTTAAAGTGCTGTAAGTGAACACCATATCTTATACAGCTAACATTGTTCGTACTGCATTCAGAGATACAGATAACCAATCTTTAAGATATCCTTTTAAAACCCCCGATTTTGATCCTATTGAGTTGTTTTGGGAAAAATTTTCAAACTTTTTAAGACTGAGACTGGATCTATTATCTTTTTCAATAGGAATTGTTGTTTTTCTTTAATTTTGGTTCATTATTTTGAGATATTTGTTGAAATTATGTTTATTTTTTTGCAATTTTATTAGGTGTTAAAGTGCTGTAAGTGAACACCATATCTTATACAGCTAACATTGTTAGTACTGCATTCAGAGATACAGATAACCAATCTTTAAGATATCCTTTTAAAACCCCCGATTTTAATCCTATTGAGTTGTTTTGGGGAAAATTTTGAAACTTTTCAAGACTGAGACTCGATCTATTATCTTTTTCAATAGGAATTGTTGTTTTTCTTTAATTTTGGTCCATTATTTTGAGATATTTGTTGAAATTATGTTTATTTTTTTGCAATTTTATTAGGTGTTAAAGTGCTCTAAGTGAACACCATATCTTATACAGCTAACATTGTTAGTACTGCATTCAGAGATACAGATAACCAATCTTTAAGATATCCTTTTAAAATCCCCGATTTTGATCCTATTGAGTTGTTTTGGGGAAAATTTTGAAACTGTTCAAGACTGAGACTCGATCTATTATCGTTTTGTATAGGAATTGTCGTTTTTCCTCAATTTTGGTTGATTATTTTGAGATATTTGTTGCAATTATGTCTACTTTTTGCTATTTTATTAGGTTTTAAAGTGCTGCAGCTCTTTATATGAACACCATATCTTATACAGCTAACATTGTTCGAATTGCATTTAGAGATGCAAATAGCCAATTTTTAAGAGATCCTCTTAAAACACCTGATTTTAATCCTATTGAGCAATTCTGGTGAACATTTTTCAAACCGCCAATAATTCTCAGTAAGTCTCACCTAACTTGCTTCGTCAAGAATGGAAACAAAATGTTATCAAAGGGGCTTATGCAAATGAATGCCAAATCTTATACAGCTAACTTTGTTAGAAGTGCACTGAGATATTCAAATAGATAATATCTTTAAAACATCCTTTTAGAACCCCCGATTTTAATCCTATTGAGCCGCTTTGGAGAAAATTTTGAAAATTATCGAAATTGAGACTCGATCTATTATTTTTTTGTATAGGGATTTTTGTTTTTCTTTAATTTTGGTTCATTATTTTGAGATATTTGTTGAAATTATGTCTATTTTTTGCAATTTTATTAGATTTTAAAGTGCTGTAGCTTTCATTTTTGAAAATTGGAGTTGTCCAATGGTCAATATTCAAGCAAAATTTATAAAATTATCTATTTTTTTTTGGCTTTTTTACCTAATTAGTAGGTAGAACTTCTAATTAGGGACTTTTAGACCCAAAAGTTTCTAATTAGATTTGGGGGGCTTCTATAGCTCTAAAAAGGTGTGGACTCTCAATATAATTTGAGATTTTGTAATGTTGTTTTTTGTTGACTATTTTTGTTTGTTTCAGGAGGAGTCCTCCTTAGCGATGTTACGCTACACCAACGAGCAATTGGCGTCAGTAGTGGCCTTACCAATAGTGACAATTCTTCTAGTCTGGACAACCGCCATTTTCCAACGAAATCGAAAAACATGGGGTGCATACGACATCCCCATTGTAGCCCTCCTGATTCTCAGTATTATAAGAAATCTCACCATTCTCACTTACACTTTGTTTGTGACATTAAATCAAAACACTATAGATGTTGATTATTGCAGTGGTATAGTATGGATTTTCAATTCTCTACATGCTTTTCAAGCAAGTGCCCTATCGACATTGGCCATTATTGGTCTATTTTCTGTCAAATTACATCGCAAAAGTCAGCATTTGCAGCAATTTCTGACAGCCACTCATGTCATCTACCATCTTTTCTGCCTCACTACTCTATGCGCATGCGTGGGTGTAGCCGCCATTTTGGCGCAAAGCGATAGAAGCGGGAACTTCAAAAATATCACCATCTTTGACACAAATCCATGCAAATTTATGCCGTTTGATCTGGACATCAAATTCAATGTTTTTATAATCGTTTTGAACGTTTTCTTGGCGTGTGTTTCCTTCATCAGCTTCTTTGCGACGTGTTTCAATCATTTTCAGGCGCGGAAAAACGGCTTTGATTATTTGAAAAAATCGCAGTCGGATTTGAGCGATTTGAGTTTAGGGATGGGAAATGAGCAGAAGAGTTTTTATGATACGTACACGATTCAGCGAGGCGGTGCCAATCAAGCCGAACAACATTATTATGGGCAGCCGAGTGCTGCTTGGAATAGTGATGTTTCAAATATATCCACTACTGTGAGTTCGACAAACAGCAGAAGACCGTGTATTGGTCAACAACAACAAACCGGGAAAGGTGAAGAGGAAAGCAAGACCGGACTGGAAACTATACATCCAGTTCTAATAGTCTGCTACTTCTTCTATCATCTGCCTCTAATTGTAAGTAATTTTTTGTGCTTTTTTATTCTTTTCTGTTCTGTTCTAGCATTTTTTTCATTTTGTTTCTACATTTTTTCTTTGTATTTTTCAGTCAAAAAGCTTATTTTTCAGATAAAAACAAAACAAAAAATTCTAGCAACTAATGAATACTAGATTTGAATTTAGAAAGTTTTAATTAAGTTTAAGTAATTTTTGGAGATTTTTTTGAAAAAAAAGTTTTTTCGAAATTTGGTTTAAAAATTAAATTTTTTTTAAAAGTTGTCAAAAAAATTCAAAAAAATTCAGGAAGCTTAATTGAAGCTTTCTGAATAAGATTTGTTTATTAAAAAAAATTCTAAAAAATTCACTAAAAAAGTTAGACGAAATTTTCGATACTAAAGTGTAGATAGGAGCTGAGGCAGAAAGTCAATCTAAAAAAATAAAAAAAAAACTTTGATAGAAAATCAAGGCATGCTTAGATTTATTAATTTATTAGTTTTTTGAAATTGCTAAAAAAGAATTATTAGCTTTAATACCGGAAAGAAAATTGACCAAAAAAAAATTATTTTAAAAAATGAAAGTTTATTTTTCAGATAAAAGCAAAACAAAAAATCTCAGCAACCAACAAATACTTGATTTGAATTCAGGAAATTTCAATTAAATTTAGTTAATTTTTTGATAATTTCTGAAAAAAAAAATTATTTTGGTCCAAAAATTTTCCATGTATTGATATAGAAATTTGGTTCAAAAATTAAAAAAATTTCAAAAGTTGTCAAAAAAATTCAGGAAGCTTAATTGAAACTATCTGAATAAGATTTGTTTAATAAAAAAAATTCTAAAAAAATCATTAAAAAAGTTACACGAAATTTTCGATACTTAAGTGTAGATAGGAGCTGAGGCTGAAAGTCAATCTAAAAAAATAAAAAAAAACTTTTGATAAAAAATTGAGGCATGTTTAGATTTATTAATTTATTAGTTTTTTGAAATTGCTAAAATAAAATTATTAGCTTTAATACCGGAAAGAAAATTAACCAAAAAAAAATTTTTTTTTTAAAAAAAGTTTATTTTTCAGATAAAAGCAAAACGAAAAATCCTAGCAACCAACGAATACTAGATTTAAATTTAAAAAATTTTAATTAAATTTAGTTAATTTTTTCAAAATTTTTGGGTTAAAAATTTTTCCATGTCTAGGTATAGAAATTTGGTTCAAAAATTAAAAGTTTTTTAAAAATTGTCAAAAAAAAATTCAAAAAAATTCAGAAAGCTTAATTAAAACTTACTGAATAAGATTTGTTTATTAAAAAAAATTCTAAAAAATTTACTAAAAAAGTTAAACGAAATTTTCGATTCTAAAGTGTAGATAGGAGCTGAGGCAGAAAGTCAATCTAAAACAATAAAAAAAAAAGCTTTTGATAGAAAATTAAGACATGTTTAGATTTATTAATTTATTAGTTTTCTAAAATTGCTAAAATAAAATTATTAGCTTTAATATTGGAAAAAGAATCGACCAAAAAAAAATAAAAAAAAAAAAGTTTATTTTTCAGATAAAAAGAAAATGAAAAATCTTAACAGCCTACGAATACTCGATTTGAATTCAGAAAGTTTTAATTGAATTTAGCTAATTTTTTGAAATTTTTCGAAAATGAAAATTTTTTGACCAAAAAATTGTCCATGTCTAGGTATAGAAATTTGGTTCAAAAATTAAAAAAAAATTAAAAATTGTCAAAAAAATCCGAAAAAATTCAAATAGCTCCATTAAAGCTTACTGAATAAGATTTGTTTAATAAAAAAAAATGAAAAAATCACTAAAAAAGTTAGATGAAATTTTCGATACTAAAATTCAGACAAAAAGTGAATAAAAATAGAAAATGAAATTTATTAGCTTTAACACAAAAAAGTTGACCAAAAAAAAACTATATTATATCTAATCAAACGCGGAATATTTCAAGGAGATTCATTATGCTTTTTATTGCTATAGCTTTTTAACCAAACTTTGATAACAAAGTAGCCATTTTTTTGCTTTTATTCAAATGTTTTTTTTTTCCCAGAAAGGCCGTAAACAAGTTGTAAATTTTTATTTCGATGCCTTATAAGGAACACAGTTTTATAGTAAGGAACTACATAATTAGTATTTTAACAAACCAAGCAACAACTTTCCTTTTCATGCGGCTTAACACTTACCATGTACGACTCGATATTCATTTGTTTTATAATAACGACAATTGTTTTTGTTTTTGTAATTACCATTGTACTTTTTTAGTAAGTGTATATTTGAAACTTTCTATTTACGTGCGGTGCGTAAATGTAATTATTGTTTAACTGGGACGCCGAAAACTACAATTATTTTATTATTACAAGATAAAGGCTTGTAGGAAAAAGCACCGTGAGAAAAGGAAACGGATGTATTGGGTAAAAATTTGCGACATGACATTTTTTTGAGTTGTATGGGACCCACCCACTCGTTAATGTACGATTTTATAACAAGTACTTGAAGGAATTTTTTTTTTTTGCCAGCTATGGCTAACAGAATCTGCTCTAACAAGGGTCCTGGGTTCGATTCTCACCCAGGCAAGAATTTTTTTCTACAAAAAAATGACTTTTGTCTAGCTATGGGTGTTTTTTATGTTTGTTAAGGTGTTAATCTTGAATTTTGAATGGAATTTCCTATTTGTGGTACAATTACATTCCTAAAATACGGTCAAGTTGTTGAATATTCAGAAAACCGGTACAACATCGGAAGTAATTTACCATAAAGTAGGTAATAGCTCTAGACTGTACAATATTAAGCATATATTAAAATTCCTATATAAAAAAAAACATTTTTATCATTCCAAATCTTGAAAAAAGACATTTTTTTTTATTAAAAATACATTATTTGTATGTTTGTTGTCGCAAAACTCAAGAATAAGCCAATGGAATAGCTTAAAATTTTGACAAATTATGTCATTTTACTGTTCAAGAGTGGTTATATAAAAAAAAAACATATTTTTCGTTAATACGCCTAATAAAAATGTAACGGTGGTTCAATTAAAATTTCGGCAGGTGATTGATATAGATAGCAGCTGCCATTCACATAATAATGTTCAGTCAACTGTTCAGACAAAAATAATGTCACGCGACGACTTTATTTGAGAAATTTTTTCAATCGCAATACTTTCTAAAACTTAATGTCATAGGTCAATCATAATATTACATAAAAAGTCAGTGCAAAAAAAAATGGCCCCGTTTCTCTTACTAATTTGTATTTATTATTTTCTATTTAATAGTAATTTTATAGACATCAGATGTCAAATGTAGCCTTGATATTTTATATTCAAGAATGTTTATATAGAAATTATTTTGTTTATCTGAAACACATGTTGTGATATGGCGTCTAATTAAATATTTATTTAGAATTTTTAATCTTAATAATCGCATTTGAGCTAATTTTTGTTTTTAAGCAGTGTTATAGTGCAATAAAAAACAAAATATCATTAAAAAAAAATAGCAATGGTCCTAAAAGTGATCCTTGTGGAACGCTTCGTTATGGTTTTCTTAAGTAGACTTATTGAAATTTTTTCAATAATACAAAAACTTAGGTGGTATTGTATCAGAAGCCTTGCTAAGGTCTAGCAAATGTTAGTTCAATATAATCCCGTTAGTTGTACAAAAACTTAAGAGTAGACTTTCTGTCAGTGTTTAACTGTCAATTATAAACCAGATATTTTTTGTTGTTTTGCCACATTACGCACTTGGGTAGATATAAGAGGCCTTGGTAGACTAGCTGGCCAAACGAAAGTACGCTGTAGACTGATCTGACGAGGTGGAAGTTCGATTCCCACCTAGGCAAAAGCATGTATTATTTTTGCAACAATATACTTTAAAGCAAAAATTCATAAATCATATAAATATAAATAATGTGAAACATGTTTTATTATTTATTATTAATATTAAAACAATGTACAAATAAGCCATAAACAACATAATCCTAAAGTGAGATAATTAAAAAGTGAAAACGTTTAAATTGCCAAAATAGATATAAAAATGTTTCTAATTTATTAATATTATTAGCATTTTGAGTTTCAAAACAGAAAAATCTTTTATTAGTAATTTATAAATTTTAATGTTTGTTGATTGTTTACGACTGAAAGTACGCTACGCACAGTACACAATCATAATAATAATTGTAGCTTTCTCATTTAATACTGAAAGGTACTCAGTCGATGGTCAAAAACTAGTCGACCATGATTTTATAGAAAAGAATTATAAAAAAATAATGTATACTCTTTTGTTTTTTTGTTCTCTTTTACTCTTTTTTGTTCTCTCTTTTTATCATTTTATTTATTTTATTGTATTTTATGATGTGTTTTCTGTATATTTATCATATGGTTTAATGTATTTTTTAACGTTTAAATCTTTCTTTTGTTTTGATTTTATTTATTTTTTTCTAATTTTTTTTACACTATATATTTTTATTTTCTATTTTCCTTTTTGTTTACTACTTTTTAGCCCCTAACATCTCACATTCTTCTCTTAATTCTGTTTCGCTCTTTCTTGCTTTTTTTTTCTTTTTTTATTCTTCTTCAATCGCTAAGTTTAATTGTTTTCTTTTTCGTTTTTTTTTTTATTATGTTCTCTTGCTACCATATTTTTTTTTACCTCTATTATGTGCTCTAATGCTTTTCTTTTTCTTCTACACATGCTGCATTTTCTTTCATATAAAATTTGTCTTTTTTTCTCTTTTTATTCTCACATCTAATTCTTACAAGCTATTTTTTTTTATAGTTTTGTAGTTCTTCTGTAATCAGTCCTCTCATATTCTTTATTCTATCTGCTCTCTTTATTTTTTTCCTCTTTTCTTGTTTTCCTATTTCTCATCTCTCATTCTGTTCTCTTTTCCTCACAATTTCTTTTACACTAAATCCTTTATCTTTCATAGTTTTCTTTTATTCTTTTGTTTGCTTTTTGTTCACTAATTTTTTTTGTTGCTATGTATCTAGACTTACTTTTTCTATCTTTAATTGTTTTTTTATTTTTAAAAATTACTATTTTGGTTTTATATCAAGTATTTGAAAAATCTTGATTAAACAGTTATTTAATTCTAAAAAAAAATTTTTTTTCCAGGTTTATTTTTGACAAATTATAGTGTTTTCAATTTTTGACCATATTTTGTATTATTTATTAATTTTTTTTGATATTTTGTAAATTTTTGCATAATCCTCTAGTATAGACTAAAGGTGAAAAGATTTAGGTCATGCAACTAATATCTTGAGGCAATAGGTCATAAGTTTAAAATGCAATGGTGCTTAGTACTAGTTTTGGTAGTTTTCGTATACTAGAAGAAAATGTCTAGTTGTATTAGATAATGAGTATAGTACAGTTATCTTCTAACGTTTTTGTTTATTTTTTTGATAAATATTTGTAGATAATCAGGGCAAGCCTTGCTTTTCCTAGTACCAATATTTATAAGAGCACACTTTCCAATAAATTAAAAGCGATTAAATTCTAATAAACTGTATTTAATTAACAATCACGTATAAACAATTAATGCTGTAATTAGATAACAATGAGAATTTCAAGCATAAGGGGGCAATAAACTTATTTAAGCAATTAATAATATTTATTATTATTATTATTGTGTTTTTAAACAAAATGATATTTTAATGGAGAAACATCACAATAAAAACAAATTAAATCAATATCAGGTGAAAGTCAGTTGCTGTCACTGTTCTAATGCCACAGAAAGCAAAGTATTTTAATCCACTTTTGGAAAATACAACTAAAATAAACAAAATTTTAATAAATAGGCTCTGACTGGTATGGGCACAAATAGACTTTTTAGTTATTATATCCACGTGCGTACCTACCTAACTGGTATTTGTCCAGATTATTCCTATCAGTTTTTGTTCTAGATATTAGATTTTATTATTTTGGGTGTGTTGGTACTGTCTGGTATAAAGGTCACTTTTGGCAAAAAATTGGCAATTTCCGAATAATTTTAACAATCTGTCGGCGAAACATTACCTATTCTAATTAACCTACTTGTGAAGATTCCGAATCTTATCTGTGTTTCTTTAATCTTTACAGTTTCTGATTTATTGCATAATGGAAATTGAAAATTTAGGAAGTTGTAATAGTTTATTAACATTAATTAAACAAAAAAAAACAAAAATAACGCGTTTTTTAGCGCTTAAGTAACCAGGAGGTTAATGATATATGTACATGTTTACAGCAATTAATTAATTCATATATAATATAATATAATATAATATAATATAATATAATATAATATAATATAATATAATATAATATAATATAATATAATATAATATAATATAATATAATATAATATAATATAATATAATATAATATAATATAATATAATATAATATAATATAATATAATATAATATAATATAATATAATATAATATAATATAATATAATATAATATAATATAATATAATATAATATAATATAATATAATATAATATATCAACAGTAGAATGTTACAGTTTTAATTTCATTTATTTGCTTAAAATATCTAATGCTCTCACTTGCACTCGCACGTATATATAGTACCGTCTCACTCGCACTCACGGGAAAATTTTATTATGTCTAAATATATAATTTATTTAGTGCTATTTATCTACATAAAAAATATAATATAATATATTATAATAAATATATTATACTATAATATAATGTAATATAACAACAGTAGAACGTTACAGTTTTAATTTCATTTATTTGCTTTAAATATCTAATGCTCTCACTTGCACTCGCACGAATATATAGTACCGTCGCACTCGCACCCACAGGAAAATTTTAGTATAAAATATATAGTGCTCTCACTTGCACTCGCACGTATATATAGTACCGTCTCACTCGCACCCACGTGAAAATTTTATTAGGTCTAAATATATAATTTATTTAGTGCTATTTATCTACATAAAAATATAATATAAAATATTATAAAATAATATATTATACTATAATATAATGTAATATAACAACAGCAGAATGTTACAGTTTTAATTCCATTTATTTGCTTAAAATATCTAATGCTCTCACTTGCACTCGCACGTATATATAGTACCGTCTCACTCGCACTCACGGGAAAATTTTATTATGTCTAAATATATAATTTATTTAGTGCTATTTATCTACATAAAAAATATAATATAATATAATATATTATAATACAATATATTATAATATAATATAATATATCAACAGTAGAATGTTACAGTTTTAATTTCATTTATTTGCCTAAAATATCTAATGCTCTCACTTGCACTCGCACGTAGATATAGTACCGTCGCATTCGCACCCACGGGAAAATTTTATTATGTTTAAATATATAATATAATATAATATAATATAATATAATATAATATAATATAATATAATATAATATAATATAATATAATATAATATAATATAATATAATATAATATAATATAATATAATATAATATAATATAATATAATATAATATAATATAATATAATATAATATAATATAATATAATATAATATAATATAATATAATATAATATAATATAATATAATATAATATAATATAATATAATATAATATAATATAATATAATATAATATAATACTGTTTTTTTTTTGGCTAAATATTATTTTATAAATAAATGCTTAAAAATAATAAAATTTTTAAGAAAAAAAAGTTATAATTAAATTAAATTTCAAATACTTTTGACCTATTAAAAAGCAGCATTAAATGAAAATATTAAAAGAAAACAACGGTCACAATAGAGAACCAAATAAAATATAAATATATATATAAATTTAAGATTACAAATAGACTTTTATGTAACACCTAGTATAAACAATTTAAAAAAAAATAGTTTAGTTTTAAAAAAATCTTTAAATTAATCAAGTTATGTTATGTTATCAACTGTCAAAAAACCATTGACAATTACTACAGATGATGAGTTTTGACAGCTAATGGTGGAATAGAGAATGCAAAAATAAAGAAAAAACAAAAAAAACTACAAAAAAAAAATACAGAAAAAAATATGAATATGAACACAACAATTTATTCTTTCCCAAGAGCGTTTATGACGTGTTTTTCTCTTTTCTGTGTCAATAATCATAATCAATAACAATAGTACCATTGTAAAACTATACATGATATGTACTAGATACAATGATAGTAGTACATATTTTTGTTCTATTATTTAATTATTGTATAAGTAGTACTATTACTACATATAATTATACAATAATAGTATATATAGTATAGATTTCTTTAAAATTAAGAATTTTTGGCTTTGTTAATCATGTTAGTTGTCTAAAATAATAATTACTCTAAAATATGCTTGATAGTATGTTTGTTAAATTTTTTTTGTAGTACTAGTACTAGTATTATTGTAGTTATACTAGAGTAGTATGTAATATAACAATGCATTGTAATTAACATTATTGTATAAATTTATTTAATAGTAGTACCTATTATAGTATGACTAGACCTATTATATAAAATTTTACTACTATTATATATTTTTTTTATTTAAAGAATTTAACAAAAATTCGAACATAAATGTACCGAAATGAAGAAAACAGTTTTTTTGTTTTGTTAGTGAGATACAACAGCAGTACTAGTGTATAACTATACATGAATGCATCTTATATGTACTAGATACAATGCTAGTACATATTTTTGTTCTATTATTTAAGTACAAGGTAATACAATTGTATAACTAGTACTATATATAAGTATACAATAATAGTATCTATTAAATATTTAAATAAAACTGCTTTTGCTTAGATTTATTGAAAGTTAAAATTTTTTAACTTTGTTAAACATGTTAGTTGTTCTAAAAAATAATTATTATTAAACATGCGTGATAGTATGTTTGTTATGTTTCTTCTGTAGTACTAGTACTAGTATTATTGCTGTTGTACTAGAGTAGTAATTTAACATATTAATACATTCTAATTAGTATTATTGTATATAGTTATACAATACTAGTACACACTTTATAGCTATAGTGGTGTAACTACGCAATTGTATAAGTTGTATTATTGTATATTTTTCTTAATAGTAGTATTCAATACATTGTATACAATATTATTGTAAAACGACACTTATTTTTATAATTTTACAGCAATAGTACCTATTAGAATTTTTTTTATATGGACAACTAAACAACTACTTGATCGTAGATGTACACAAATAGAGAAATCAGTATTTTTGTTTTATTAGTATAGTACAACAGCAATACTACTGTTTAACAATACATTGTATAACTAGTACTATTGTATGTAGTTGTACAATGATAGTACCAATTACTACTACTAATAATAATTATGATTAACTATTTAAGTATAACATTAGTACCATTGTAAAACTTTACATTATTGTATATTATATGTACTAGATTCAATAATAGTAGTACATATTTGTGTTATATTATTTAACTATTGTATAACTAGTACTATTATTACATATAATTATACAATAGTAGTATATATTAATTATTTAAATTAAACCGCTTATGCTTAGATTTCTTTAAAATTAAGAACTTTTAGCTTTGTTAAACATGCTAGTTGTCTAAAATAATAATTACTCTAAAATATGCTTGATAGTATGTTTGTTATATTACCTTTGTAGTACTAGTACTAGTATTATTATAGTTATACTAGAGTAGTATGTAATATAACAATACATTGTAATGAATACTATTGTATACATTTATTTAATAGTAGTACCTGTTATAGTATGACTAGACCTATTATATAGAATTTTACTATGATAGTACTATTAAAATTTTTTTTATTTAGAGATTTTAACAAAAATTTAAACATAAATAAAGAAAACAGTATTTTTGTTTTGTTAGTGAGGTACAACAGCAGTACTAGTGTATAACTAGTACTATTGTATACATTTGCACTTTTTATTTATTTGAAAGCTTTCAATTATCGTTCTAAAAGCGCCAATTTGTAAAAAAATCAAAATGTGTTTTATATAATTCAAATAAAAAAGCTCCAAAATTCAATTTAGTACCATAAAGTACTAATTGAGATTTCTAACTTTTAGGAAATCTTTAATTTGCACTATTTTAGTGCATTTATTTGCTAAAAAATAGCACTAAAAGTAGTCGGTTTTTTTATACTTTCTAGACTTGAATTATAGTATTCTAGATTTTTTGTAAAAATCTGATGAAATTTTAGAACTTTTGACAAATCTAGTACAAAGGTAGTACGTTTGTATAATTATACATTCTATAACAATACTATAACTTGTATGTAGCTGTTAATAGTTCATACATTGCATCATTGTATAACTAATACTATTGTATATAGTTGTACAATGATAGTACCAATTACTACTTTTGCTTAAAAGTATTCTAGTACCGTAAACACTACAAAAAGGTACACAAATCTAAAAAATAATATTTATAATTAATTATTGTACATATGTACTAGATACAATGATAGTACATATATTAGTTTATTATACAAGGTAAAACTGTCGTATAACTAGTACTATTATAGTATATAATTATAGAATAGTGGTATCTATTAAATATTTAAATTAAGCCGTCTTTATTTATCATTATGCTTGGATTTCTTTAAATTTTAAAGCTTTTATCTTTGTTAAGCATGTCAGATGTTTAAAATAATAATTACTCTAAAACACGTTCAACAATAAATGTACCTAAAAACATTATTAAACCTGATAGTATGCTTGTGCTATAGTACTAGTATTACTGCAGTTATACTAGAGTAGTAATATAACATAACAATTTATTGTAATTCGTACTATTGTATATATTTATACGAAACTAGTCATAGTAGTACCAAGTTAGTACATAGTATATATTTATACAATTGTACTATTGTTTATATTTATTTAATTAATAGTAGTACCTATTATAATTTTTTTTATTTTGAACAACTTAACAAAACTTTGAACCTAGATGTACACAAATGAAGAAAACAGTATTTTGTTTTATTACTAAGGTACAACAGCAGTACTATACTGTATAACTAATACTATAGTATATAGTTATAAAATAGTAGTACTTTTTACTTATTTGCTCTTGTTATAAAATTCTATTTTTTTATATATTAAAAAAAACTCTAAAATTAGAATCAAGTACCAACAAGTACCAATAGAAACCTCAACTTTTTTGGATTTTTTTTTGAACTTTTACAGTGAGATTTTCTATTACAAAGAAAACTACATAAAAAAGAGTTTATGGCGTGTTTTCCTCTTTTCTATGTCAATAATCATAATCAATAACAACAAATAATGTTTATTTATGACCGGCAGCATTTCTCTAAGCCATGACATTGCTAAAACATCTCACTAACCTCTAATTTAATAATAAATGAGAACTAATTAAAACGTTCTTTTGTGAGTAAGTACGGATGTGTTGTGAATAATAATAATGCCAGATCAAGGCTGATTTAATTAAAAATCATTTCGCCACTGTTTTTTTTTTCAAATAAAGTCAACAGCACCTGCCAATGTTGTAAAATTCTCCAAATAATTCTAATCTGTTTTATTTAAAAATAAAAATTTTTTGATAGGTCTATAACTGATTTAGAGATTGTCATTTTTACTAAATTAAATTTGAATGAACTATTTTTGCAACGGTCCTTTTGAAATTAAAAATAGACGAACGTGCCATTTGTGAAAGCTAATTATCGTGTGAAATTGCCTTATTGTAACATATTACGCACTTGAAACTGAGTCAGAAAAATGTTGTTAATCTAAGGTTAGTTTATATATTTTTTTTATTGCTTAATGGCGACCTTGCTAATGAAAGGGCAAATGTTTCATAGATGTGCGAAATAGATACAATGCTTTTCACATGAGAAGCCACGCTGCAAACTCTTTCAAGAGAAATAGAGGTCAATTTCGAAATTGGCTTTGATGGTAAAGGGTGGCTCAACAACCAGATTTAAACACATTGAAATCGCATGGTTATAGCGTTTCCTGAAGAATTTAAACCAAAATTTAAGTTAAAATTCGTTCAAGTGAAAATTAAACAATGCAACGTTTTTCTTACTTTAACCCTATACGGTTGTACAATATTTTTTTCATATATTTTTGACAGCAAATGCACAAGAATTCAATCAAGTGGCTGAAATGCTTATATTTGCTGTCAAATAATAAAAGTGTATGTTAAGCTAAAATTTTTTTTGACATTTTTGTTTTGTTTTATGCAAACATGTTTCTTATTTTATCTACTCTTAAAGATGATAATTGCTTGGAGAACACATTACTTATGAAATTTAAGATACGATTGTCGCAAGCAATGACCTGTGTGGAAGTCTTTTTACCAGTTTAGTTGAAGACAAAGTTATTTGTTGGTGGAATTTGTTTATGTTTAAAATTTTACATTAATCTTTGATGATGTTGGTTGATCCTTAAATTTGGCGTAGGCGCAAAACCGTGACTCATCAATAAACACTTATTGTATTCTCTTTAACAGCTATTTTCTCTATTGATGACAATAATTCAAGGTAATCGTATTATGTTTAGTATTTATGCGTCATACATCTATTTTCTTCCAATTTTGTCAATAATAATAATAATAATTCTGTTGTAAGTAAGCGAGTTCACTGCACTAGAAAAAATACAATTTCTGTATGAAGCTTAATTATTATTTATTTTATGCCAAAAACTCGAGTACTGTTATAATGTTACAATATGCTCTAAATTGTTTATTATTTACGGTTTTGGATTTTTAATCGTAATCAAAAAATTTAGATAAATAATTTTGAGATTAATTCGGTAAGAGAAATCTATTTTGGATTTGTGTCGA
Source organism: Lagria hirta (assembly GCA_947359425.1). Taxonomy (NCBI): domain Eukaryota; kingdom Metazoa; phylum Arthropoda; class Insecta; order Coleoptera; family Tenebrionidae; genus Lagria; species Lagria hirta. Next base: position 1,166,033 of record OX375804.1, on the reverse strand, counting down.
TTCAGTTTTTGCGGCAGTTCATCAACCGATTTATAAAATTCATTCGACTGTAACATTATTGTTTGTTTTTGTTTTTATTAAATAATTTTTGTTGACTTTTGGGCCAAATATTTTTGCAATTTATTTAAAATGCAAAGAAATAATTATAATTTTTATTGCCAAGATTTTTTAACCTAAAAGTTTGATTGTTTTTTCTATTTTTTTTTATTTTCTTATTATGTTAATGATTTGTTTAGGTAAACAGATGTTGATAAATCGAAAAATATCAATTCTACGAAAAAATTTATAAGGATCAAAATTGTAGAAAATTTTATTCTAAACAACTTTGATAATGACAATTTTTTGCGTAAATTTGAAAATAAACGAAACAATACAATGATAAAATTTGACTCCCACTCTTTTTAAGTATAAATCAAAAAAATATCAATCCTACAAAAAAATTTATCGATATTAAAATTGTAGAAAATTTGATTCTAAACAACTTTTGTAATAATAATTTTTTGTGTAAAATTGAAAATAACCGAGTTATTCAAGAGACAAAGAATAGCCCTTAAATTCAAGATGGCGGATGACGCAACAAGTTTGGTACTACTACCTGATATTTAGTCGAAGTACTTAGGGAGGTCTAAAAAGCCCCTGTATAAGTTAAAGTGACATTAAAACACATCTTTATATCTAAAAACTCTGATTTGAGTCTCTACATTAGAAACTGATATTTGGTAGAAGAAGGTCTAAGCAGCCTTTTTTTTTCTTTTTTTTTCTTACTTCTTCATCTACATCTTTCTTAGTGTTTTCTGTAATTTTCTTTATTTTCTTGTAATGTTATTATTTTTCAGTTTTTTTTAAATAATTTTTTTTTATCAGTCTTTTGTTATTATAAATATTTTTTTTTCTGTTATTTTATGGCATTCTGTGATTGCTGCTTCTCCCTCTAGCTGCGTTATCATTCTTTCAAGTTTTTCTGGTTCTATTCTTGTGATTACCACATTATTTCTTCGTTCTCTTTTCTCGATTTCTTTTGTTTCTTTTTCTAGTTTTTCTTTTGTTTTTTTTAATTCATTCTTTTTTTTTCATTTGTTTTTTTAGTTTTTTTTTTCACATCACTGTCAAAACTATTTAGAATCTAGTATAGCAACTTTTTTTATATTTTTTTATAGGACAAAACTTTATTTTAAATTCATACAGTGTTGTCTCTGATTTCAATTTGCAACATTGTAATGTAGAGAATAAGTAGGTGTGTTACAAAGAGCACAACGTGTTCGAAATGGTAACGGATTTGTTCTTGACATACCTTTTTGTTACTTTCCCTATCTGATCAGCGGTACCAAACAGACGCCACCATTCTTTTGTTTTACTGATTGGATCGTATAAAAAATTGTGTTCAATTAGGAGGGAAAGAGCGCATCTAAGATGTTGAAATCGAAATCGTGAAATATCAATATAATTTGACATTTTGAGAAACTTAGGTGTAATTATAAAATGAAAAAATCATTTAATTAGAAAAAAAATTAACTTTTTTCCAAAATTTTGACTTAATTACTAATTTTTTATTGGAGATTATTTTCTTAAATTACCAATAATTCACAAAAATAGGCTTCTACTTTAAATTGAAATTAATTTTTTAAATTTAAATTCAATTAATTTAATTTAATTTTGTTGAATTTTGGCAAAAAAATACGTATTGAACTTATATTATGCGTAATACGTTTATCAAACAAAATGCTGCAAAAAGCCCCAAACACGAGGTTTGCATTGAATTTTTTGACAAAATCTAATTTAAAAATAATCTAGCGACATCTATTGAAGTGATTTTTTAAATAATGTTTATTATTATTTAACTTAATTTGACAATAAATGTAATTAATTAAGTATCAATTAATTATTTACAAATTTATAGGTACCTACATAATAATTTATGTACTTATATTTATAACAATACAGTTTTAACATAATTAATTAACAATACAGTTTTAACATAATGAATTAAGTGAATAATTAATTAATTTAACTAATTATTTAAGACATTCGTAATTAAGTCTAAATAAAGACATAATTATTGTTATAATTTGTTGCAATTAATTGGTAAATAATTAATTATTTGTGGCAAATTTACAAAATTTTGACTAAATTACTAATTTTTTATTGGAGATTATTTTCTTAAATTACCATTAATCCACCAAAATAGGCTTTTACTGTAAATTGTAATTAATTTTTTCAATTTAAATTCAATTAATTTAATCTAATTTTGTTGAATTTTGGCAAAAAAATACGTATTAAATTTATATTATGCGTAAGACGTTTATCAAACAAAATGCTGCAAAAAGCCCTAAAAACGAGGTTTGTATTGAATTTTTTGACAAAATCTAATTTAAAAATAATCTAGCGACATCTATTGAAGTGATTTTTTAAATAATGTTTATTATTATTTAACTTAATTTAACAATAAATGTAATTAATTAACTATCAATTAATTATTTACAAATTTATAGGTACCTACATAATAATTTATGTACTTATATTTAAAACAATACAGTTTTAACATAATTAATTAACAATACAGTTTTAACATAATGAATTAAGTGAATAATTAATTAATTTAACTAATTATTTAAGAAATTTGTAATTAAGTCTGAATAAAGACATAACTATTGTTATAATTTGTTAGAAGTAATTGATAAATAATTAATTATTTGTAGCAAATTTACAAAATTTTGACTCAATTACTAATTTTTTATTGGAGATTATTTTCTTAAATTACCAATAATTCACAAAAATAGGCTTCTACTTTAAATTGAAATTAATTTTTTAAATTTAAATTCATTTAATTTAATCTAATTTTGTTGAATTTTGGCAAAAAAATACGTATTAAACTTATATTATACGTAATATGTTTATCAAACAAAATACTGCAAAAAGCCCCAAAAACGAGGTTTGTATTGAATTTTTTGACAAAATCTAGTTTAAAAATAATCTAGCGACATCTATTGAAGTGGTTTTTTAAATAATGTTTATTATTATTTAACTTAATTTGACAATAAATGTAATTAATTAAGTATCAATTAATTATTTACAAATTTATAGGTACCTACATAATAATTTATGTACTTATATTTATAACAATACAGTTTTAACATAATTAATTAAGTGAATAATTAATTAATTTAACTAATTATTTAAGACATTTGTAATTAAGTCTAAATAAAGACATAATTATTGTTATAATTTGTTACAATTAATTAGTAAATAATTGACTTTTTGTAGCAAATTTACAAAATTTTGACTAAATTACTAATTATTTATTACCAATAATTCACAAAAATAGGCTTCTACTGTAAATTGTAATTAATTTTTTTAGTTTAAATTTAATTAATTTAATCTAATTTTGTTGAATTTTGGCAAAAAAATACGTATTAAAAATTATAATTAATTAATTTAACTAATTATTTAAGACATTTGTAATTAAGTCCAAATAAAGACATAATTATTGTTATAATGTTACAGTTAATTGGTAAATAATTAATTATTTGTAACAAATTTACAAAACATTTATTTATTTAATTAATAAATCAATTAGAAAAATTAATAATTCAATTATTTATAACTAAATAAAACAAATAATTGTTGATGATTAACCTTGTGAGTGTGCTAGGCGGGCGTTTAAATATGAAGCCTCTTTAGCTCAGTGGCAGAGCACTGGTCTTGTAAACCAGGGGTCGTGAGTTCAATCCTCACAGGAGGCAAGTGCTGTGAACAACTCTTTTTTCTAATTTTTTTTTCCAATTGTTACAGGTTTTATGTATTTACCCAAATTTGGTGGCCCCTTGGCCCATTGCAGGTGTGGCACTATGGCTGGGCTTGGTTCAAGATCTTTTAATACCAATCGGATTAAGCATTGTTGATTCGAGATTTTGTAAATGGGTATCTAACGTTTATAAATGTTCTGACAAACATACAGATGATAAATTACCACACGGTGAGTAAAGTAATCTATTATTTAATACATTTTTATTGTAAAAAGACCAATGCAAAACTTGCAAATGATTCAGGTTTGAATGAGTTCCAATAAGAGCGCAACATGTCCAAGTTTACAAATGCATTGGTCTAAGTTTGAGGCAAAAGACGCTAATGTGATAACTTGGTTGTCCAATCAGCAACATTTTTTTTCATTAATTTTTTTTTCTAGTAGGTTTAGATGGAAAATTTAGAACCTTTAACAGTCCTCCTCAAAGTCTTGAAGTTCCCTGCCAACAACGAAACGTTCAAGCGGTCGAGCATCGCTTTCCCATCACCAATGGGTCATTGTATACCAGCATTGATGGTCGATTACCAGTTATCCACAACTACAGGCGACATAAGGATCAAAGATGTATGTTAAACCAGTTTTATATCTTTTTATTCAAATTTGGCGCCGCGTTTGGTAGAATTTTGTTTTTTCTCTTCTTTTGTTTCACTTTTTGTTTTGTTTTTGTAGTCTGGTTCATTGATTCTCTTTCTTCTTCTTTTGCTTTTTCTGTATCTAACCTTTCTCGCCTGGTCTTAGAAATGAGTTCTTGTGGTCTGTTTGTATATTTTTTTGTTTATCTTGTTTTTTTTGGTGTGATTCTAGACCCTTTTTGGTCTATGTTGTATTTTGCCAGATGTTCTATCTATTGCTTCTTTTATAATGTTCTTTACTTTAGTTTTTTGTTCAATTGTGTCATTTTAGATTCTACATTGTTTTTCGCATGTTTGGAACGTAACATTTGTGTCAAAATTTCTTAGTTTGAGCTTGAAGCGTCCAGAAGTGTCCAATAGGACACGTATCTGGTAGCTGAGGAGGATTGTCATTTTTTGACACAAATGGTATAAATATTTGGCTTAGGTAATGACACAATAATGTCAGTCACTAGAGATTTTGTATTTTCTTATAATATACAAGCTTTAGATCCGATTTAACCTCACTTTCGCCATTTTCAGGTACACAACCGATGGAGCTACGCCGTCAGGAGTATTTTGATCACGCATACCACAAGCCGTACACGTGTCGCAGTTGTGAAGCGGACCTTTGCCCCAGCCACTCAAATCTGCACCATTTGAGCCCCCAGTATATCAACGAAAAACTAAATTTGATCCAAAACAATAATATTCTGATAAACAAGAACCCATTGCTGGTGAAGCGAACCAGCTTGAGCCAGGAAAGCTTAAGCTTGATTCAAGAACAGCAACCCATGTACCAAGAACCAGTAAATCCTGTGATAAAAAATTCAAGAAATCTAGTACGATTGAACAAGATGCGGCTATGTAAGAGTGAAGATAGCTTGACGGAGTTGAGTCGAGATTTGAAGGATTTTAGAGCTGATCCGGAGAATTTCCACAAAAGAGCCAAGAATGAGCAGATTTTGGACTATTCAAGTTCAGATGAAGATTACTTAACTGATGGAAGGAACCAGAATTTTGATACATTGAGCTCTCAGAGTTCATTCAGTATTACCACCGAAGCCAATGGGGATTTTGAGTTTTTCCAAACTGAAGATTCGAGACCAAAAGAGAACTACTTCAATAGAAGATTATCAGGACAATCTTTTAAAGTTGAGCCATCTATTGAAGATAGGAAGTTTACACGTTCCACCTCTAAACGCTCTTTAGAGAACATCCAAACAGTGATTGAAGATGTAGAACTCTTCAATAACAAACTCCAAAGATCAAACTCCTACACAACTCTAGAAGATCGAAGAAAAGGAAGAAACAATAAGAAGCTGCTCAGATCAAATTCGAAATTATCCGATTGCACGCATAATTTTCGGCAAAAAATCAAATCTGTAGAGTACTTGCCAAACTCAAATGCGAGTACTGTTTTCATTGAAGATGTCTTCTATTTTAATTATCCAAGTCAGAGAAAGGGGGGCGAAATAAGGAATTATATTGGCAGTGTACCTGATCTAAAGAAAGTTTTCATAAGCGAATATATTTAAGCTTCTGATGTGTACTTAACAACAACAATTGTAAATAATAGCTATTGATAAGATTACATTTTGTCACAGTATTATTGTACTTGTATATAATTATCTAAATAATAATATAAAAAACGCTTACACAGTTATTTATAATCGAAACGTAAATAGCACATTACTCACCTAGAGAGAAAAGTGTGGCTTTCCCAACCGCAGTCAGCCGTACTTTTCCACCGAGATGCGCATTAGTCTATTACCTACCTAGAGAGAAAAAGTAGCGCATGCTCGCTGTATTTATTTTTCGTGGTGCGTAATTGTGCCATTTTCTTTACAAAAAGTACGACACCTTTCTTTTCACTTTTTGTATCAGATCCAGAGTAGCCAAGCTTCTTATAGTTTGGCACAATTCTGTCAGAAAAGTGTGAACAGAAAGAGAAACAAATCTGCTAAAAGAAGAAAGAAAAATAGCACTAAAAGTATAATGATGTAACAAAAATGAAAGACTAATAGCAAAAAAAAGACGTTTTTTTTCAATTTTGGTTCATTGTTTTGGGCTTTTTGTTGATTTTTTGCAATTTTTTTAGCTTTTAAAGTGCTATAACATTTTAATTTTTTCAAATAGATTATATAACGTAAATATAATTTTAATTCACTTATCAAAATGTTTATTTTTGACAATTTTTGATTTGAAAATTTCTATTTTTAGTCTGATTGTTGTGTTTCATGAAAAACAATTACTAAAACAGCAATAGAAAACATGCAAAAAACAATACATTTTAGTATTCCTTATAGTTTTTCAGAAATGAATAATTCTACTATAGAAAAACTATAATTTTTTATTAATCTTTAGGCTTTTTATTGGATTTATTTAATTTTTAAACAATTAAAGTAAAAAAAATAGCAAAAAACGACCTAACAAGAAAAAACATAACACAGAAAATAGAAAAAAACAAAAGAGAGTACTGTATAAAAAAAACAAAAACATTTAAAAATAATGCAAAAAAAGTATATAATAAAACAAAATCAAAAGACATAAAAATAAAAAAACAAAACATGACGAAATACCTGCTGATTTATATAAAAAAAAGAAAAAACTTAGTATAAATGTAGAAATGGTTCAAGTAAATAACAAAATAAAAAAATTTAGAACGCGTGACAATAAAAAAAGATAAAATATATAGAAAAAAAATTAGACAAATTGAGTGAAAAGAACAAAAAATGGACAACACTGAGTTTTTTGAAAATAACAATAATAACTATTATTTACAGAACTTTTTATTTAGCAAACTGTGTACTTTACATTTTATTTTCTTTTGTTTTTTGTAGCTGTCAATTATTAAAAAGCCTTCTACGATGAATATTTTATTTTTGCTTTTAAGCTTTTTATCGGTTCTATATCATTTGTTATCATTCTTAAACTATAAAAATAGCAAAAACAAAAACGTTTTTTCATAATTTTTGTTCATTATTTTGGGCTTTTTGTTGATTTCTTGCAATTTTTTCAGCTTTTAAAGTGCTGTAACATTTTAATTTTTTCAATTAGATTATATAACGTAAATATAATTTTGATTCACTGATCAAAAAGTTTATTTTTGACAATTTTTGATTTTGAACGCTTTTAATTTTTCGAAAATTCTTATTTTCAGTCTAATTGTTGTGTTTCGTGAAAAACAATTACTAAAACAGCAATAGAGAAAACATGCAAAAAACAATACATTTTAGTATTCCTCATAGTTTTTCAGAAATGAATAATTCTACTATAGAAAAACAATAATTTTTGTATTAATCTTTAAGCTTTTTATTGGATTTATTTAATTTATAAACAATTAAAGTAAAAAAAAAGCAAAAAAATAGAAAAAAACAAAAGAAAGTACAATATAAAAAAACATTTAAAAATATTGCAAAAAAAAGTATATAATAGAACAAAATTAACAGAAATTGAAATAAAAAAACAAAACATGACAAAAAAACAGCTGATTTATATAAAAATAAAGAAAAAACTTGGTACAAATGTAGAAATGATTCACGTAAATAACAAAATAAAAAAATTCAGAATGCGTGACAATAAAAAAAGATAAAATATATAGAAAAAAAATTAGACAAATTGAGTGAAAAGAACAAAAAATAGACAACACTGAGCTTTTTGAAAATAACAATAATAACTATTATTTACAGAACTGTTTATTTAGCAAACTGTGTACTTTACATTTTATTTTCTTTTGATTTTTGTAGCTGTCAATTATTAAAAAGCAAAAGCCTTCTACAATGAATAATTTATTTTTGCCTTTAAGCTTTTTATCGGTTTTATATCATTTGTTATTATCATTCTTAAACTATAAAAATAGCAAAAAAAAACGTTTTTTTAGAATTTTTGTTCATTATTTTGAGCTTTTTGTTGATTTTTTGCAAATTTTTTAGCTTTTAAAGTGCTATAACATTTTAATTTTTTCAAATAGATTATATAACGTAAATATAATTTTGATTCATTTAGCAAAAATTTTATTCTTATTTTGAACTCTTTTAATTTTTTGAAAATTTCTATTTTTAGTCTGATTGTTGTGTTTGAAAAAAAAACAATTACTAAAACAGCAATAGAAAACATGCAAAAAACAATAAATTTTAGTATTCCTCATAGTTTTTCAGAAATAAATAATTCTACCATAGAAAATCTATAATTTTTATATTAATCTTTAGGCTTTTTATCGGTTTTGTATCATTTTTAAACTATTAAAGTAAGAAGGAATAGCAAAAAAACAACCTAACAAGAAAAAACATAACACAAAAAATAGAAAAAAACAAAACAAAGTACTATATACAAAAAAAACATTTAAAAATAATGCGAAAAAAAGTATATAATAGAACAAAATTAACAGAAATTGAAATAAAAAAACAAAACATGACGAAAAAACAGCTGATTTATATAAAAAAAAAGAAAAAACTTGGTATAAATGTAGAAATGGTTCAAGTAAATAACAAAATAAAAAAATTTAGAATGCGTGACAATAAAAAAACATAAAATATATAGAAAAAAAATTAGACAAATTGACTGAAAAGAACAAAAAATAGACAACACTGAGTTTTTTGAAAATAAAAATAAAAACTATTATTTACAGAACTGTTTATTTAGCAAACTGTGTACTTTACAATATGTTTTCTTTTGTTTTTTGTAGCTGTCAATTATTAAAAAGCCTTCTACGATGAACATTTTATGTTTGCTTTTAAGCTTTTTATCGGTTCTAGGTACATCATTTGTTATTATCGTTCTTAAACTATAAAAATAGCAAAAAAAAAGACGTTTTTTCTTAATTTTGGTTCATTATTTTGGGCTTTTTGTTGATTTTTTGCAATGTTTTTAGCTTTTAAAGTGCTATAAGATTTTAATTTTTCTAAATAGATTATCAAAAAGTTTATTTTTGACAAATTTTGATTTGAAAATTTCTATTTTCAGTCTGATTGTTGTGTTTCATGAAAAACAATTACTAAAACAACAATAGAAAACATGCAAAAAACAATACAATTTAATATTCCTTATAGTTTTTCAGTAATAAATATTTCTGCTACAGAAAAACTATAATTTTTGTATTAATTTTTAAGCTTTTTATCGGTTTTATATCATTTTTAAACTATTAAAGTAAGAAGGAATAGCAAAAAAACAACCTAACAAGAAAAAACATAACACAGAACATAGAAAAAAACAAAAGAGAGTACTATATAAAAAAACAAAAACAATTAAAAATAATGCAAAAAAAAGTATATAATAGAACAAAATTAAGAGACATCGAAATAAAAAAACAAAACATGACAAAAAACCAGCTGATTTATATAAAAAAAAAGAAAAAACTTGGTATAAATGTAGAAATGATTCACGTAAATAACAAAATAAAAAAATTCAAAATGCGTGACAATAAAAAAAGATAAAATATATAGAAAAAAAATTAGACAAATTGAGTGAAAAGAACAAAAATAGACAACACTGAGTTTTTTGAAAATAACAATAATAACTATTATTTACAGAACTGTTTATTTAGCAAACTGTGTACTTTACAATATATTTTCTTTTGTTTTTTGTAGCTGTCAATTATTAAAAAGCCTTCTACGATGAACATTTTATGTTTGCTTTTAAGCTTTTTATCGGTTCTAGGTACATCATTTGTTATTATCATTCTTAAACTATAAAAATAGCAAAAAATAGGCGTTTTTTCTCAATTTTGGTTAATTATTTTGGGCTTTTTGTTGATTTTTTGCAATTTTTTAAGCTTTTAAAGTGCTATAACATTTTAATTTTTTCAAATAGATTATGTAACGTAAATATAATTTTAATTCACTTATCAAAAAATTTATTTTTGACAATTTTTGGTTTTGAACGCGTTTAATTTTTCGAAAATTCCTATTTTCAGTCCAATTGTTGTGTTTCATGAAAAACAATTACTAAAACAGCAATAGAAAACATGCAAATAACAATACATTTTAATATTCCTTACAGTTTTGCAGAAATGAATAATTCTACTATAGAAAAACTATAATTTTTGTATTAATCTTTAAGCTTTTTATCGGTTTTATATAATTTTTAAACTATTAAAGTAAGAAGAAATAGCAAAAAAACAACCTAACAAGAAAAAACATAACACAGAACATAGAAAAAAACAAAAGAGAGTACTAAATAAAAAAAACATTTAAAAATATTGCAAAAAAAAGTATATAATAGAACAAAATTAACAGAAATTGAAATAAAAAAACAAAACATGACAAAAAAACAGCTGATTTATATAAAAATAAAGAAAAAACTTGGTATAAATGTAGAAATGATTCACGTAAATAACAAAATAAAAAAATTCAAAATGCGTGACAATAAAAAAAGATAAAATATGTAGAAAAAAAATGAGACAAATTGAGTGAAAACAACAAAAATATAGACAACACTGAGTTTTTTGAAAATAAAAATAAAAACAATTATTTACAGAACTGTTTATTTAGCAAAGTGTGTACTTTACAATATATTTTCTTTTGTTTTTTGTAGCTGTTAATTATTAAAAAGCCTTCTATATTATTTGTTATCATTCTTAAACTATAAAAATAGCAAAAAAAAAGACGTTTTTTCTTAATTTTGGTTCATTATTTTGGGCTTTTTGTTGATTTTTTGCAATTTTTTTAGCTTTTAAAGTGCTATAACATTTTAATTTTTCTAAATAGATTATCAAAAAGTTTATTTTTGACAATTTTTGATTTGAAAATTTCTATTTTCAGTCTGATTGTTGTGTTTCATGAAAAACAATTACTAAAACAACAATAGAAAACATGCAAAAAACAATACATTTTAATATTCCTTATAGTTTTTTAAAAATGAATAATTCTACTACAGAAAAACTATAATTTAAAACAATTAAAAATAATGCAAAAAAAAGTATATAATAGAACAAAATTAAGAGACATCGAAATAAAAAAACAAAACATGACAAAAAACCAGCTGATTTATATAAAAAAAAAGAAAAAACTTGGTATAAATGTAGAAATGATTCACGTAAATAACAAAATAAAAAAATTCAAAATGCGTGACAATAAAAAAAGATAAAATATATAGAAAAAAAATTAGACAAATTGAGTGAAAAGAACAAAAATAGACAACACTGAGTTTTTTGAAAATAACAATAATAACTATTATTTACAGAACTGTTTATTTAGCAAACTGTGTACTTTACAATATATTTTCTTTTGTTTTTTGTAGCTGTCAATTATTAAAAAGCCTTCTACGATGAACATTTTATGTTTGCTTTTAAGCTTTTTATCGGTTCTAGGTACATCATTTGTTATTATCATTCTTAAACTATAAAAATAGCAAAAAATAGGCGTTTTTTCTCAATTTTGGTTCATTATTTTGGGCTTTTTGTTGATTTTTTGCAATTTTTTAAGCTTTTAAAGTGCTATAACATTTTAATTTTTTCAAATAGATTATGTAACGTAAATATAATTTTAATTCACTTATCAAAAAATTTATTTTTGACAATTTTTGGTTTTGAACGCGTTTAATTTTTCGAAAATTCCTATTTTCAGTCCAATTGTTGTGTTTCATGAAAAACAATTACTAAAACAGCAATAGAAAACATGCAAATAACAATACATTTTAATATTCCTTACAGTTTTGCAGAAATGAATAATTCTACTATAGAAAAACTATAATTTTTGTATTAATCTTTAAGCTTTTTATCGGTTTTATATAATTTTTAAACTATTAAAGTAAGAAGAAATAGCAAAAAAACAACCTAACAAGAAAAAACATAACACAGAACATAGAAAAAAACAAAAGAGAGTACTAAATAAAAAAAACATTTAAAAATATTGCAAAAAAAAGTATATAATAGAACAAAATTAACAGAAATTGAAATAAAAAAACAAAACATGACAAAAAAACAGCTGATTTATATAAAAATAAAGAAAAAACTTGGTATAAATGTAGAAATGATTCACGTAAATAACAAAATAAAAAAATTCAAAATGCGTGACAATAAAAAAAGATAAAATATGTAGAAAAAAAATGAGACAAATTGAGTGAAAACAACAAAAATATAGACAACACTGAGTTTTTTGAAAATAAAAATAAAAACAATTATTTACAGAACTGTTTATTTAGCAAAGTGTGTACTTTACAATATATTTTCTTTTGTTTTTTGTAGCTGTTAATTATTAAAAAGCCTTCTATATTATTTGTTATCATTCTTAAACTATAAAAATAGCAAAAAAAAAGACGTTTTTTCTTAATTTTGGTTCATTATTTTGGGCTTTTTGTTGATTTTTTGCAATTTTTTTAGCTTTTAAAGTGCTATAACATTTTAATTTTTCTAAATAGATTATCAAAAAGTTTATTTTTGACAATTTTTGATTTGAAAATTTCTATTTTCAGTCTGATTGTTGTGTTTCATGAAAAACAATTACTAAAACAACAATAGAAAACATGCAAAAAACAATACATTTTAATATTCCTTATAGTTTTTTAAAAATGAATAATTCTACTACAGAAAAACTATAATTTTTGTATTAATTTTTAAGCTTTTTATCGGTTTTATATCATTTTTAAACTATTAAAGTGAGAAGAAATAGCAAAAAAACAACCTGACAAGAAAAAACATAACACAAAAAATAGAAAAAAACAAAACAAAGTACTATATACAAAAAAAACATTTAAAAATAATGCGAAAAAAAGTATATAATAGAACAAAATTAACAGAAATTGAAATAAAAAAACAAAACATGACGAAAAAACAGCTGATTTATATAAAAATAAAGAAAAAACTTGGTATAAATGTAGAAATGATTCACGTAAATAACAAAATAAAAAAATTCAAAATGCGTGACAATAAAAAAAGATAAAATATATAGAAAAAAAATGAGACAAATTGAGTGAAAAAAACAAAAATATAAACAGCACTGAGTTTTTTGAAAATAAAAATAAAAACTATTATTTACAGAACTTTTTATTTAGCAAACTGTGTACTTTACAATATATTTTCTTTTGTTTTTTGTAGCTGTCAATTATTAAAAAGCCTTCTACGATGAACATTTTATGTTTGCCTCAAAATCTAAAAAAAAAAAATTAATTTTTGTATTAAATCCAAAACAAAAAAATACCTTTAATAAACTGTACGTCTTTTTGATGCATTGTTTTAGCACACTCTAAGGTCTCTTGAAACTTTTTTTTATTTTTTTGTAGATAGTATGCTTTGGCTAGCAGCATTTTTGCTCTAAGTGACGTTTCTTGGACTTTTAGTGCCATTTCGCAATCTGTAATGGCTTTTTCGTAAAATTTCAAATTAATATAAGTTAATGCACGGTTACAGTACAAAATGGCACTATCCTTAATCTGATCCATCGCCTATAAAAAAAAAATCTAGAGATCTGGCGGGCCGTTCGATTGATCCTCTCATGTAAGATCTCTACTAGAAAAAGTATATTTTTTACAAGTGTGAATAACTGAACGTACTTTATTGTATAGCGAAAGTGCCTTTTCAAACTCATTTCTTCGAAATGCCAAATTTGCTTGTTTTTTTAATGTTTCCATTCTCTCTTTTCTCTTCAGCTTATTTTTGTATCTTTTATCTGCGTCTTTTGACACTTCTTCCATAAATGCTTCTGAAAAAATCAGTTATCATAGATCTTCATTGATCAACATACCTTGCGACTGCGTCTCCGGATTATCTTCTTTTATTATCGCCTTTCTATTAAGTGACGTTTTATTCATTACAGTCTTAAGTTCTGTATTTTCACTAATATTCTTATTTTTTCCTGTATCCAGCTCGCCAAGATACTCTTTCGCTTCAAGATCTCCTATAAACTGCAAATCTTTGTCGCCGGAAGATAATTTCTCTACAATACTACTAACTTGGTTGACTTTGAACAAGAAATTGCTGAATTCTTCGTCATTTGCGTCAGCCATTTTAGACACTGATTGGAAAAACAAATAAACAAACTGTTGTCGTAGGAATAGTATTATTGATCAAACTTTGTTTTGGTTGAAATCAATAGGTTTAAGGCTTTGTTTTGCTTTGGAAGTGTCTAAGCCTGGTTCTTCTTCTTCTTCTTCTTCTTCTTCTTCTTTTGACAATATTCTTTTATTATGCAAGACGTATAGGTTTTTGGTAGAGTTCACGTTGTTTTTTTTTGCTCTTGGTAATGTCTGATTCAATAACTCTTGCTTCTTCTTCTTCTTTTGACAATATACCATTATAGAACCCATATAGGTTTTTGGCAAAGCTTACGTCGTTTCTCTTTGCTTTGGCAAAACCTGATTGAACAACTCTTTCTTCTTCTTCTAACAATATTCTTCTATTATGGAAGACATAAGTTTTTGGTAGATCTCACATTCTTTCTTTTTGCTTTTGGTGATGCCTGATCTAATAACTCTTGCTTCTTCTTCTTCTTTTGATAATATTTTTTCATTATGAAAGACGTATAGGTTTTCGGTAGAGCTTACGTTGTTTCTTTTTGCTCTTGGTAAGGCCTGATTTAATAACTCTTGCTTCTTCTTCTTCTTTTGACAATATTCTTTTATTATGAAAGACGTATAGGTTTTTGGTAGATCTCACATTCTTTCTTTTTGCTCTTGGTAATGCCTGATCCAATAACTCTTGCTTCTTCTTCTTCTTTTGACAATATTCTTCCATTACGGAAGACGTATAGGTTTTTGGTAGATCTCACATTCTTTCTTTTTTGCTCTTGGTAATGCCTGATCTAATAACTCTTGCTTCTTCTTCTTCTTTTGATAATATTCTTTCATTATGAAAGACGTATAGGTTTTTGGTAGAGCTTACGTTGCTTCTTTTTGCTCTTGGTAATGTCTGATTCAATAACTCTTGCTTCTTCTTCTTCTTCTTTTGACAATATACCATTATAGAACCCATATAGGTTTTTAGCAAAGCTCACGTCGTTTCTCTTTGCTTTGGCAAAACCTGATTGAACAACTCTTTCTTCTTTTTCTAACAATATTCTTCTATTATGGAAGACGTATAGGTTTTTAGTAGATCTCACATTCTTTCTTTTTGCTCTTGGTGATGCCTGATCTAATAACTCTTGCTTCTTCTTCTTCTTTTGATAATATTTTTTCATTATGAAAGACGTATAGGTTTTTGGTAGAGCTTACGTTGTTTCTTTTTGCTCTTGGTAAGGCTTGATTTAATAACTCTTGCTTCTTCTTCTTCTTTTGACAATATTCTTTTATAATGAAAGACGTATAGGTTTTTGGTAGATCTCACATTCTTTCTTTTTGCTCTTGGTAATGCCTGATCCAATAACTCTTGCTTCTTCTTCTTCTTCTTTTGACAATATTCTTCCATTACGGAAGACGTATAGGTTTTTGGTAGATCTCACATTCTTTCTTTTTTGCTCTTGGTAATGCCTGATCTAATAACTCTTGCTTCTTCTTCTTCTTTTGACAATATTCTTTCATTATGAAAGACGTATAGGTTTTTGGTAGAGCTCACGTTGTTTCTTTTTGCTCTTGGTAATGTCTGATTCAATAACTCTTGCTTCTTTTTCTTCTTTTGACAATATACCATTATAGAATCCATATAGGTTTTTAGCAAAGCTCACGTCGTTTCTCTTTGCTTTGGCAAAACCTGATTGAACAACTCTTTCTTCTTCTTCTAACAATATTCTTCTATTATGGAAGACATAGGTTTTTGGTAGATCTCACATTCTTTCTTTTTGCTTTTGGTGATGCCTGATCTAATAACTCTTGCTTCTTCTTCTTCTTTTGATAATATTTTTTCATTATGAAAGACGTATAGGTTTTCGGTAGAGCTTACGTTGTTTCTTTTTGCTCTTGGTAAGGCCTGATTTAATAACTCTTGCTTCTTCTTCTTCTTTTGACAATATTCTTTTATTATGAAAGACGTATAGGTTTTTGGTAGATCTCACATTCTTTCTTTTTGCTCTTGGTAATGCCTGATCCAATAACTCTTGCTTCTTCTTCTTCTTTTGACAATATTCTTCCATTACGGAAGACGTATAGGTTTTTGGTAGATCTCACATTCTTTCTTTTTTGCTCTTGGTAATGCCTGATCTAATAACTCTTGCTTCTTCTTCTTCTTTTGATAATATTCTTTCATTATGAAAGACGTATAGGTTTTTGGTAGAGCTTACGTTGCTTCTTTTTGCTCTTGGTAATGTCTGATTCAATAACTCTTGCTTCTTCTTCTTCTTCTTTTGACAATATACCATTATAGAACCCATATAGGTTTTTAGCAAAGCTCACGTCGTTTCTCTTTGCTTTGGCAAAACCTGATTGAACAACTCTTTCTTCTTTTTCTAACAATATTCTTCTATTATGGAAGACGTATAGGTTTTTAGTAGATCTCACATTCTTTCTTTTTGCTCTTGGTGATGCCTGATCTAATAACTCTTGCTTCTTCTTCTTCTTTTGATAATATTTTTTCATTATGAAAGACGTATAGGTTTTTGGTAGAGCTTACGTTGTTTCTTTTTGCTCTTGGTAAGGCTTGATTTAATAACTCTTGCTTCTTCTTCTTCTTTTGACAATATTCTTTTATAATGAAAGACGTATAGGTTTTTGGTAGATCTCACATTCTTTCTTTTTGCTCTTGGTAATGCCTGATCCAATAACTCTTGCTTCTTCTTCTTCTTCTTTTGACAATATTCTTCCATTACGGAAGACGTATAGGTTTTTGGTAGATCTCACATTCTTTCTTTTTTGCTCTTGGTAATGCCTGATCTAATAACTCTTGCTTCTTCTTCTTCTTTTGACAATATTCTTTCATTATGAAAGACGTATAGGTTTTTGGTAGAGCTCACGTTGTTTCTTTTTGCTCTTGGTAATGTCTGATTCAATAACTCTTGCTTCTTTTAATTCTTTTGACAATATACCATTATAGAATCCATATAGGTTTTTAGCAAAGCTCACGTCGTTTCTCTTTGCTTTGGCAAAACCTGATTGAACAACTCTTTCTTCTTCTTCTAACAATATTCTTCTATTATGGAAGACATAGGTTTTTGGTAGATCTCACATTCTTTCTTTTTGCTTTTGGTGATGCCTGATCTAATAACTCTTGCTTCTTCTTCTTCTTTTGATAATATTTTTTCATTATGAAAGACGTATAGGTTTTCGGTAGAGCTTACGTTGTTTCTTTTTGCTCTTGGTAAGGCCTGATTTAATAACTCTTGCTTCTTCTTCTTCTTTTGACAATATTCTTTTATTATGAAAGACGTATAGGTTTTTGGTAGATCTCACATTCTTTCTTTTTGCTCTTGGTAATGCCTGATCCAATAACTCTTGCTTCTTCTTCTTCTTTTGACAATATTCTTCCATTACGGAAGACGTATAGGTTTTTGGTAGATCTCACATTCTTTCTTTTTTGCTCTTGGTAATGCCTGATCTAATAACTCTTGCTTCTTCTTCTTCTTTTGACAATATTCTTTCATTATGAAAGACGTATAGGTTTTTGGTAGAGCTCACGTTGTTTCTTTTTGCTCTTGGTAATGTCTGATTCAATAACTCTTGCTTCTTTTTCTTCTTTTGACAATATACCATTATAGAATCCATATAGGTTTTTAGCAAAGCTCACGTCGTTTCTCTTTGCTTTGGCAAAACCTGATTGAACAACTCTTTCTTCTTCTTCTAACAATATTCTTCTATTATGGAAGACATAGGTTTTTGGTAGATCTCACATTCTTTCTTTTTGCTTTTGGTGATGCCTGATCTAATAACTCTTGCTTCTTCTTCTTCTTTTGATAATATTTTTTCATTATGAAAGACGTATAGGTTTTCGGTAGAGCTTACGTTGTTTCTTTTTGCTCTTGGTAAGGCCTGATTTAATAACTCTTGCTTCTTCTTCTTCTTTTGACAATATTCTTTTATTATGAAAGACGTATAGGTTTTTGGTAGATCTCACATTCTTTCTTTTTGCTCTTGGTAATGCCTGATCCAATAACTCTTGCTTCTTCTTCTTCTTTTGACAATATTCTTCCATTACGGAAGACGTATAGGTTTTTGGTAGATCTCACATTCTTTCTTTTTTGCTCTTGGTAATGCCTGATCTAATAACTCTTGCTTCTTCTTCTTCTTTTGATAATATTCTTTCATTATGAAAGACGTATAGGTTTTTGGTAGAGCTTACGTTGCTTCTTTTTGCTCTTGGTAATGTCTGATTCAATAACTCTTGCTTCTTCTTCTTCTTCTTTTGACAATATACCATTATAGAACCCATATAGGTTTTTAGCAAAGCTCACGTCGTTTCTCTTTGCTTTGGCAAAACCTGATTGAACAACTCTTTCTTCTTTTTCTAACAATATTCTTCTATTATGGAAGACGTATAGGTTTTTAGTAGATCTCACATTCTTTCTTTTTGCTCTTGGTGATGCCTGATCTAATAACTCTTGCTTCTTCTTCTTCTTTTGATAATATTTTTTCATTATGAAAGACGTATAGGTTTTTGGTAGAGCTTACGTTGTTTCTTTTTGCTCTTGGTAAGGCTTGATTTAATAACTCTTGCTTCTTCTTCTTCTTTTGACAATATTCTTTTATAATGAAAGACGTATAGGTTTTTGGTAGATCTCACATTCTTTCTTTTTGCTCTTGGTAATGCCTGATCCAATAACTCTTGCTTCTTCTTCTTCTTCTTTTGACAATATTCTTCCATTACGGAAGACGTATAGGTTTTTGGTAGATCTCACATTCTTTCTTTTTTGCTCTTGGTAATGCCTGATCTAATAACTCTTGCTTCTTCTTCTTCTTTTGACAATATTCTTTCATTATGAAAGACGTATAGGTTTTTGGTAGAGCTCACGTTGTTTCTTTTTGCTCTTGGTAATGTCTGATTCAATAACTCTTGCTTCTTTTAATTCTTTTGACAATATACCATTATAGAATCCATATAGGTTTTTAGCAAAGCTCACGTCGTTTCTCTTTGCTTTGGCAAAACCTGATTGAACAACTCTTTCTTCTTCTTCTAACAATATTCTTCTATTATGGAAGACATAGGTTTTTGGTAGATCTCACATTCTTTCTTTTTGCTTTTGGTGATGCCTGATCTAATAACTCTTGCTTCTTCTTCTTCTTTTGATAATATTTTTTCATTATGAAAGACGTATAGGTTTTCGGTAGAGCTTACGTTGTTTCTTTTTGCTCTTGGTAAGGCCTGATTTAATAACTCTTGCTTCTTCTTCTTCTTTTGACAATATTCTTTTATTATGAAAGACGTATAGGTTTTTGGTAGATCTCACATTCTTTCTTTTTGCTCTTGGTAATGCCTGATCCAATAACTCTTGCTTCTTCTTCTTCTTTTGACAATATTCTTCCATTACGGAAGACGTATAGGTTTTTGGTAGATCTCACATTCTTTCTTTTTTGCTCTTGGTAATGCCTGATCTAATAACTCTTGCTTCTTCTTCTTCTTTTGACAATATTCTTTCATTATGAAAGACGTATAGGTTTTTGGTAGAGCTCACGTTGTTTCTTTTTGCTCTTGGTAATGTCTGATTCAATAACTCTTGCTTCTTTTTCTTCTTTTGACAATATACCATTATAGAATCCATATAGGTTTTTAGCAAAGCTCACGTCGTTTCTCTTTGCTTTGGCAAAACCTGATTGAACAACTCTTTCTTCTTCTTCTAACAATATTCTTCTATTATGGAAGACATAGGTTTTTGGTAGATCTCACATTCTTTCTTTTTGCTTTTGGTGATGCCTGATCTAATAACTCTTGCTTCTTCTTCTTCTTTTGATAATATTTTTTCATTATGAAAGACGTATAGGTTTTCGGTAGAGCTTACGTTGTTTCTTTTTGCTCTTGGTAAGGCCTGATTTAATAACTCTTGCTTCTTCTTCTTCTTTTGACAATATTCTTTTATTATGAAAGACGTATAGGTTTTTGGTAGATCTCACATTCTTTCTTTTTGCTCTTGGTAATGCCTGATCCAATAACTCTTGCTTCTTCTTCTTCTTTTGACAATATTCTTCCATTACGGAAGACGTATAGGTTTTTGGTAGATCTCACATTCTTTCTTTTTTGCTCTTGGTAATGCCTGATCTAATAACTCTTGCTTCTTCTTCTTCTTTTGATAATATTCTTTCATTATGAAAGACGTATAGGTTTTTGGTAGAGCTTACGTTGCTTCTTTTTGCTCTTGGTAATGTCTGATTCAATAACTCTTGCTTCTCTTCTTCTTCTTTTGACAATATACCATTATAGAACCCATATAGGTTTTTAGCAAAGCTCACGTCGTTTCTCTTTGCTTTGGCAAAACCTGATTGAACAACTCTTTCTTCTTCTTCTAACAATATTCTTCTATTATGGAAGACATATAGGTTTTTGGTAGATCTCACATTCTTTCTTTTTGCTCTTGGTAATCCTTGATCCAATAACTCTTGCTTCTTCTTCTTTTTTTGACAATATTCTTCCATTATGAAAGACGTATAGGTTTTTGGTAAAGCTCACGTTGCTTCTTTTTGCTCTTAGTAATGCCTGATTCAATAACTCTTGCTTCTTCTTCTTCTTTTGACAATATACCATTATAGAACCCATATAGGTTTTTGGCAAAGCTTACGTCGTTTCTCTTTGCTTTGGCAAAACCTGATTGAACAACTCTTTCTTCTTCTTCTAACAATATTCTTCTATTATGGAAGACATAGGTTTTTGGTAGATCTCACATTCTTTCTTTTTGCTTTTGGTGATGCCTGATCTAATAACTCTTGCTTCTTCTTCTTCTTTTGATAATATTTTTTCATTATGAAAGACGTATAGGTTTTCGGTAGAGCTTACGTTGTTTCTTTTTGCTCTTGGTAAGGCCTGATTTAATAACTCTTGCTTCTTCTTCTTCTTTTGACAATATTCTTTTATTATGAAAGACGTATAGGTTTTTGGTAGATCTCACATTCTTTCTTTTTGCTCTTGGTAATGCCTGATCCAATAACTCTTGCTTCTTCTTCTTCTTTTGACAATATTCTTCCATTACGGAAGACGTATAGGTTTTTGGTAGATCTCACATTCTTTCTTTTTTGCTCTTGGTAATGCCTGATCTAATAACTCTTGCTTCTTCTTCTTCTTTTGATAATATTCTTTCATTATGAAAGACGTATAGGTTTTTGGTAGAGCTTACGTTGCTTCTTTTTGCTCTTGGTAATGTCTGATTCAATAACTCTTGCTTCTTCTTCTTCTTCTTTTGACAATATACCATTATAGAACCCATATAGGTTTTTAGCAAAGCTCACGTCGTTTCTCTTTGCTTTGGCAAAACCTGATTGAACAACTCTTTCTTCTTTTTCTAACAATATTCTTCTATTATGGAAGACGTATAGGTTTTTAGTAGATCTCACATTCTTTCTTTTTGCTCTTGGTGATGCCTGATCTAATAACTCTTGCTTCTTCTTCTTCTTTTGATAATATTTTTTCATTATGAAAGACGTATAGGTTTTTGGTAGAGCTTACGTTGTTTCTTTTTGCTCTTGGTAAGGCTTGATTTAATAACTCTTGCTTCTTCTTCTTCTTTTGACAATATTCTTTTATAATGAAAGACGTATAGGTTTTTGGTAGATCTCACATTCTTTCTTTTTGCTCTTGGTAATGCCTGATCCAATAACTCTTGCTTCTTCTTCTTCTTCTTTTGACAATATTCTTCCATTACGGAAGACGTATAGGTTTTTGGTAGATCTCACATTCTTTCTTTTTTGCTCTTGGTAATGCCTGATCTAATAACTCTTGCTTCTTCTTCTTCTTTTGACAATATTCTTTCATTATGAAAGACGTATAGGTTTTTGGTAGAGCTCACGTTGTTTCTTTTTGCTCTTGGTAATGTCTGATTCAATAACTCTTGCTTCTTTTTCTTCTTTTGACAATATACCATTATAGAATCCATATAGGTTTTTAGCAAAGCTCACGTCGTTTCTCTTTGCTTTGGCAAAACCTGATTGAACAACTCTTTCTTCTTCTTCTAACAATATTCTTCTATTATGGAAGACATAGGTTTTTGGTAGATCTCACATTCTTTCTTTTTGCTTTTGGTGATGCCTGATCTAATAACTCTTGCTTCTTCTTCTTCTTTTGATAATATTTTTTCATTATGAAAGACGTATAGGTTTTCGGTAGAGCTTACGTTGTTTCTTTTTGCTCTTGGTAAGGCCTGATTTAATAACTCTTGCTTCTTCTTCTTCTTTTGACAATATTCTTTTATTATGAAAGACGTATAGGTTTTTGGTAGATCTCACATTCTTTCTTTTTGCTCTTGGTAATCCTTGATCCAATAACTCTTGCTTCTTCTTCTTTTTTTGACAATATTCTTCCATTATGAAAGACGTATAGGTTTTTGGTAAAGCTCACGTTGCTTCTTTTTGCTCTTAGTAATGCCTGATTCAATAACTCTTGCTTCTTCTTCTTCTTTTGACAATATACCATTATAGAACCCATATAGGTTTTTAGCAAAGCTCACGTCGTTTCTCTTTGCTTTGGCAAAACCTGATTGAACAACTCTTTCTTCTTTTTCTAACAATATTCTTCTATTATGGAAGACGTATAGGTTTTTAGTAGATCTCACATTCTTTCTTTTTGCTCTTGGTGATGCCTGATCTAATAACTCTTGCTTCTTCTTCTTCTTTTGATAATATTTTTTCATTATGAAAGACGTATAGGTTTTTGGTAGAGCTTACGTTGTTTCTTTTTGCTCTTGGTAAGGCTTGATTTAATAACTCTTGCTTCTTCTTCTTCTTTTGACAATATTCTTTTATAATGAAAGACGTATAGGTTTTTGGTAGATCTCACATTCTTTCTTTTTGCTCTTGGTAATGCCTGATCCAATAACTCTTGCTTCTTCTTCTTCTTCTTTTGACAATATTCTTCCATTACGGAAGACGTATAGGTTTTTGGTAGATCTCACATTCTTTCTTTTTTGCTCTTGGTAATGCCTGATCTAATAACTCTTGCTTCTTCTTCTTCTTTTGACAATATTCTTTCATTATGAAAGACGTATAGGTTTTTGGTAGAGCTCACGTTGTTTCTTTTTGCTCTTGGTAATGTCTGATTCAATAACTCTTGCTTCTTTTTCTTCTTTTGACAATATACCATTATAGAATCCATATAGGTTTTTAGCAAAGCTCACGTCGTTTCTCTTTGCTTTGGCAAAACCTGATTGAACAACTCTTTCTTCTTCTTCTAACAATATTCTTCTATTATGGAAGACATAGGTTTTTGGTAGATCTCACATTCTTTCTTTTTGCTTTTGGTGATGCCTGATCTAATAACTCTTGCTTCTTCTTCTTCTTTTGATAATATTTTTTCATTATGAAAGACGTATAGGTTTTCGGTAGAGCTTACGTTGTTTCTTTTTGCTCTTGGTAAGGCCTGATTTAATAACTCTTGCTTCTTCTTCTTCTTTTGACAATATTCTTTTATTATGAAAGACGTATAGGTTTTTGGTAGATCTCACATTCTTTCTTTTTGCTCTTGGTAATGCCTGATCCAATAACTCTTGCTTCTTCTTCTTCTTTTGACAATATTCTTCCATTACGGAAGACGTATAGGTTTTTGGTAGATCTCACATTCTTTCTTTTTTGCTCTTGGTAATGCCTGATCTAATAACTCTTGCTTCTTCTTCTTCTTTTGATAATATTCTTTCATTATGAAAGACGTATAGGTTTTTGGTAGAGCTTACGTTGCTTCTTTTTGCTCTTGGTAATGTCTGATTCAATAACTCTTGCTTCTCTTCTTCTTCTTTTGACAATATACCATTATAGAACCCATATAGGTTTTTAGCAAAGCTCACGTCGTTTCTCTTTGCTTTGGCAAAACCTGATTGAACAACTCTTTCTTCTTCTTCTAACAATATTCTTCTATTATGGAAGACATATAGGTTTTTGGTAGATCTCACATTCTTTCTTTTTGCTCTTGGTAATCCTTGATCCAATAACTCTTGCTTCTTCTTCTTTTTTTGACAATATTCTTCCATTATGAAAGACGTATAGGTTTTTGGTAAAGCTCACGTTGCTTCTTTTTGCTCTTAGTAATGCCTGATTCAATAACTCTTGCTTCTTCTTCTTCTTTTGACAATATACCATTATAGAACCCATATAGGTTTTTGGCAAAGCTTACGTCGTTTCTCTTTGCTTTGGCAAAACCTGATTGAACAACTCTTTCTTCTTCTTCTAACAATATTCTTCTATTATGGAAGACATAGGTTTTTGGTAGATCTCACATTCTTTCTTTTTGCTTTTGGTGATGCCTGATCTAATAACTCTTGCTTCTTCTTCTTCTTTTGATAATATTTTTTCATTATGAAAGACGTATAGGTTTTCGGTAGAGCTTACGTTGTTTCTTTTTGCTCTTGGTAAGGCCTGATTTAATAACTCTTGCTTCTTCTTCTTCTTTTGACAATATTCTTTTATTATGAAAGACGTATAGGTTTTTGGTAGATCTCACATTCTTTCTTTTTGCTCTTGGTAATGCCTGATCCAATAACTCTTGCTTCTTCTTCTTCTTTTGACAATATTCTTCCATTACGGAAGACGTATAGGTTTTTGGTAGATCTCACATTCTTTCTTTTTTGCTCTTGGTAATGCCTGATCTAATAACTCTTGCTTCTTCTTCTTCTTTTGATAATATTCTTTCATTATGAAAGACGTATAGGTTTTTGGTAGAGCTTACGTTGCTTCTTTTTGCTCTTGGTAATGTCTGATTCAATAACTCTTGCTTCTTCTTCTTCTTCTTTTGACAATATACCATTATAGAACCCATATAGGTTTTTAGCAAAGCTCACGTCGTTTCTCTTTGCTTTGGCAAAACCTGATTGAACAACTCTTTCTTCTTTTTCTAACAATATTCTTCTATTATGGAAGACGTATAGGTTTTTAGTAGATCTCACATTCTTTCTTTTTGCTCTTGGTGATGCCTGATCTAATAACTCTTGCTTCTTCTTCTTCTTTTGATAATATTTTTTCATTATGAAAGACGTATAGGTTTTTGGTAGAGCTTACGTTGTTTCTTTTTGCTCTTGGTAAGGCTTGATTTAATAACTCTTGCTTCTTCTTCTTCTTTTGACAATATTCTTTTATAATGAAAGACGTATAGGTTTTTGGTAGATCTCACATTCTTTCTTTTTGCTCTTGGTAATGCCTGATCCAATAACTCTTGCTTCTTCTTCTTCTTCTTTTGACAATATTCTTCCATTACGGAAGACGTATAGGTTTTTGGTAGATCTCACATTCTTTCTTTTTTGCTCTTGGTAATGCCTGATCTAATAACTCTTGCTTCTTCTTCTTCTTTTGACAATATTCTTTCATTATGAAAGACGTATAGGTTTTTGGTAGAGCTCACGTTGTTTCTTTTTGCTCTTGGTAATGTCTGATTCAATAACTCTTGCTTCTTTTTCTTCTTTTGACAATATACCATTATAGAATCCATATAGGTTTTTAGCAAAGCTCACGTCGTTTCTCTTTGCTTTGGCAAAACCTGATTGAACAACTCTTTCTTCTTCTTCTAACAATATTCTTCTATTATGGAAGACATAGGTTTTTGGTAGATCTCACATTCTTTCTTTTTGCTTTTGGTGATGCCTGATCTAATAACTCTTGCTTCTTCTTCTTCTTTTGATAATATTTTTTCATTATGAAAGACGTATAGGTTTTCGGTAGAGCTTACGTTGTTTCTTTTTGCTCTTGGTAAGGCCTGATTTAATAACTCTTGCTTCTTCTTCTTCTTTTGACAATATTCTTTTATTATGAAAGACGTATAGGTTTTTGGTAGATCTCACATTCTTTCTTTTTGCTCTTGGTAATGCCTGATCCAATAACTCTTGCTTCTTCTTCTTCTTTTGACAATATTCTTCCATTACGGAAGACGTATAGGTTTTTGGTAGATCTCACATTCTTTCTTTTTTGCTCTTGGTAATGCCTGATCTAATAACTCTTGCTTCTTCTTCTTCTTTTGATAATATTCTTTCATTATGAAAGACGTATAGGTTTTTGGTAGAGCTTACGTTGCTTCTTTTTGCTCTTGGTAATGTCTGATTCAATAACTCTTGCTTCTTCTTCTTCTTCTTTTGACAATATACCATTATAGAACCCATATAGGTTTTTAGCAAAGCTCACGTCGTTTCTCTTTGCTTTGGCAAAACCTGATTGAACAACTCTTTCTTCTTTTTCTAACAATATTCTTCTATTATGGAAGACGTATAGGTTTTTAGTAGATCTCACATTCTTTCTTTTTGCTCTTGGTGATGCCTGATCTAATAACTCTTGCTTCTTCTTCTTCTTTTGATAATATTTTTTCATTATGAAAGACGTATAGGTTTTTGGTAGAGCTTACGTTGTTTCTTTTTGCTCTTGGTAAGGCTTGATTTAATAACTCTTGCTTCTTCTTCTTCTTTTGACAATATTCTTTTATAATGAAAGACGTATAGGTTTTTGGTAGATCTCACATTCTTTCTTTTTGCTCTTGGTAATGCCTGATCCAATAACTCTTGCTTCTTCTTCTTCTTCTTTTGACAATATTCTTCCATTACGGAAGACGTATAGGTTTTTGGTAGATCTCACATTCTTTCTTTTTTGCTCTTGGTAATGCCTGATCTAATAACTCTTGCTTCTTCTTCTTCTTTTGACAATATTCTTTCATTATGAAAGACGTATAGGTTTTTGGTAGAGCTCACGTTGTTTCTTTTTGCTCTTGGTAATGTCTGATTCAATAACTCTTGCTTCTTTTTCTTCTTTTGACAATATACCATTATAGAATCCATATAGGTTTTTAGCAAAGCTCACGTCGTTTCTCTTTGCTTTGGCAAAACCTGATTGAACAACTCTTTCTTCTTCTTCTAACAATATTCTTCTATTATGGAAGACATATAGGTTTTTGGTAGATCTCACATTCTTTCTTTTTGCTCTTGGTAATCCTTGATCCAATAACTCTTGCTTCTTCTTCTTCTTTTGACAATATTCTTCCATTATGAAAGACGTATAGGTTTTTGGTAAAGCTCACGTTGCTTCTTTTTGCTCTTGGTAATGTCTGATTCAATAACTCTTGCTTCTTCTTCTTTTGACAATATACCATTATAGAACCCATATAGGTTTTTAGCAAAGCTCACGTCGTTTCTCTTTGCTTTGGCAAAACCTGATTGAACAACTCTTTCTTCTTCTTCTAACAATATTCTTCTATTATGGAAGACATATAGGTTTTTGGTAGATCTCACATTCTTTCTTTTTGCTCTTGGTAATCCTTGATCCAATAACTCTTGCTTCTTCTTCTTTTTTTGACAATATTCTTCCATTATGAAAGACGTATAGGTTTTTGGTAAAGCTCACGTTGCTTCTTTTTGCTCTTAGTAATGCCTGATTCAATAACTCTTGCTTCTTCTTCTTCTTTTGACAATATACCATTATAGAACCCATATAGGTTTTTGGCAAAGCTTACGTCGTTTCTCTTTGCTTTGGCAAAACCTGATTGAACAACTCTTTCTTCTTCTTCTAACAATATTCTTCTATTATGGAAGACATAGGTTTTTGGTAGATCTCACATTCTTTCTTTTTGCTTTTGGTGATGCCTGATCTAATAACTCTTGCTTCTTCTTCTTCTTTTGATAATATTTTTTCATTATGAAAGACGTATAGGTTTTCGGTAGAGCTTACGTTGTTTCTTTTTGCTCTTGGTAAGGCCTGATTTAATAACTCTTGCTTCTTCTTCTTCTTTTGACAATATTCTTTTATTATGAAAGACGTATAGGTTTTTGGTAGATCTCACATTCTTTCTTTTTGCTCTTGGTAATGCCTGATCCAATAACTCTTGCTTCTTCTTCTTCTTTTGACAATATTCTTCCATTACGGAAGACGTATAGGTTTTTGGTAGATCTCACATTCTTTCTTTTTTGCTCTTGGTAATGCCTGATCTAATAACTCTTGCTTCTTCTTCTTCTTTTGATAATATTCTTTCATTATGAAAGACGTATAGGTTTTTGGTAGAGCTTACGTTGCTTCTTTTTGCTCTTGGTAATGTCTGATTCAATAACTCTTGCTTCTTCTTCTTCTTCTTTTGACAATATACCATTATAGAACCCATATAGGTTTTTAGCAAAGCTCACGTCGTTTCTCTTTGCTTTGGCAAAACCTGATTGAACAACTCTTTCTTCTTTTTCTAACAATATTCTTCTATTATGGAAGACGTATAGGTTTTTAGTAGATCTCACATTCTTTCTTTTTGCTCTTGGTGATGCCTGATCTAATAACTCTTGCTTCTTCTTCTTCTTTTGATAATATTTTTTCATTATGAAAGACGTATAGGTTTTTGGTAGAGCTTACGTTGTTTCTTTTTGCTCTTGGTAAGGCTTGATTTAATAACTCTTGCTTCTTCTTCTTCTTTTGACAATATTCTTTTATAATGAAAGACGTATAGGTTTTTGGTAGATCTCACATTCTTTCTTTTTGCTCTTGGTAATGCCTGATCCAATAACTCTTGCTTCTTCTTCTTCTTCTTTTGACAATATTCTTCCATTACGGAAGACGTATAGGTTTTTGGTAGATCTCACATTCTTTCTTTTTTGCTCTTGGTAATGCCTGATCTAATAACTCTTGCTTCTTCTTCTTCTTTTGACAATATTCTTTCATTATGAAAGACGTATAGGTTTTTGGTAGAGCTCACGTTGTTTCTTTTTGCTCTTGGTAATGTCTGATTCAATAACTCTTGCTTCTTTTTCTTCTTTTGACAATATACCATTATAGAATCCATATAGGTTTTTAGCAAAGCTCACGTCGTTTCTCTT
This sequence comes from Lagria hirta, assembly GCA_947359425.1. Taxonomy (NCBI): domain Eukaryota; kingdom Metazoa; phylum Arthropoda; class Insecta; order Coleoptera; family Tenebrionidae; genus Lagria; species Lagria hirta. Next base: position 1,136,871 of record OX375804.1, on the reverse strand, counting down.
TGCTTTGGCAAAACCTGATTGAACAACTCTTTCTTCTTCTTCTAACAATATTCTTCTATTATGGAAGACATAGGTTTTTGGTAGATCTCACATTCTTTCTTTTTGCTTTTGGTGATGCCTGATCTAATAACTCTTGCTTCTTCTTCTTCTTTTGATAATATTTTTTCATTATGAAAGACGTATAGGTTTTCGGTAGAGCCTACGTTGTTTCTTTTTGCTCTTGGTAAGGCCTGATTTAATAACTCTTGCTTCTTCTTCTTCTTTTGACAATATTCTTTTATTATGAAAGACGTATAGGTTTTTGGTAGATCTCACATTCTTTCTTTTTGCTCTTGGTAATGCCTGATCCAATAACTCTTGCTTCTTCTTCTTCTTTTGACAATATTCTTCCATTACGGAAGACGTATAGGTTTTTGGTAGATCTCACATTCTTTCTTTTTTGCTCTTGGTAATGCCTGATCTAATAACTCTTGCTTCTTCTTCTTCTTTTGATAATATTCTTTCATTATGAAAGACGTATAGGTTTTTGGTAGAGCTTACGTTGCTTCTTTTTGCTCTTGGTAATGTCTGATTCAATAACTCTTGCTTCTTCTTCTTCTTCTTTTGACAATATACCATTATAGAACCCATATAGGTTTTTAGCAAAGCTCACGTCGTTTCTCTTTGCTTTGGCAAAACCTGATTGAACAACTCTTTCTTCTTTTTCTAACAATATTCTTCTATTATGGAAGACGTATAGGTTTTTAGTAGATCTCACATTCTTTCTTTTTGCTCTTGGTGATGCCTGATCTAATAACTCTTGCTTCTTCTTCTTCTTTTGATAATATTTTTTCATTATGAAAGACGTATAGGTTTTTGGTAGAGCTTACGTTGTTTCTTTTTGCTCTTGGTAAGGCTTGATTTAATAACTCTTGCTTCTTCTTCTTCTTTTGACAATATTCTTTTATAATGAAAGACGTATAGGTTTTTGGTAGATCTCACATTCTTTCTTTTTGCTCTTGGTAATGCCTGATCCAATAACTCTTGCTTCTTCTTCTTCTTCTTTTGACAATATTCTTCCATTACGGAAGACGTATAGGTTTTTGGTAGATCTCACATTCTTTCTTTTTTGCTCTTGGTAATGCCTGATCTAATAACTCTTGCTTCTTCTTCTTCTTTTGACAATATTCTTTCATTATGAAAGACGTATAGGTTTTTGGTAGAGCTCACGTTGTTTCTTTTTGCTCTTGGTAATGTCTGATTCAATAACTCTTGCTTCTTTTTCTTCTTTTGACAATATACCATTATAGAATCCATATAGGTTTTTAGCAAAGCTCACGTCGTTTCTCTTTGCTTTGGCAAAACCTGATTGAACAACTCTTTCTTCTTCTTCTAACAATATTCTTCTATTATGGAAGACATATAGGTTTTTGGTAGATCTCACATTCTTTCTTTTTGCTCTTGGTAATCCTTGATCCAATAACTCTTGCTTCTTCTTCTTCTTTTGACAATATTCTTCCATTATGAAAGACGTATAGGTTTTTGGTAAAGCTCACGTTGCTTCTTTTTGCTCTTGGTAATGTCTGATTCAATAACTCTTGCTTCTTCTTCTTTTGACAATATACCATTATAGAACCCATATAGGTTTTTAGCAAAGCTCACGTCGTTTCTCTTTGCTTTGGCAAAACCTGATTGAACAACTCTTTCTTCTTCTTCTAACAATATTCTTCTATTATGGAAGACATATAGGTTTTTGGTAGATCTCACATTCTTTCTTTTTGCTCTTGGTAATCCTTGATCCAATAACTCTTGCTTCTTCTTCTTTTTTTGACAATATTCTTCCATTATGAAAGACGTATAGGTTTTTGGTAAAGCTCACGTTGCTTCTTTTTGCTCTTAGTAATGCCTGATTCAATAACTCTTGCTTCTTCTTCTTCTTTTGACAATATACCATTATAGAACCCATATAGGTTTTTGGCAAAGCTTACGTCGTTTCTCTTTGCTTTGGCAAAACCTGATTGAACAACTCTTTCTTCTTCTTCTAACAATATTCTTCTATTATGGAAGACATAGGTTTTTGGTAGATCTCACATTCTTTCTTTTTGCTTTTGGTGATGCCTGATCTAATAACTCTTGCTTCTTCTTCTTCTTTTGATAATATTTTTTCATTATGAAAGACGTATAGGTTTTCGGTAGAGCTTACGTTGTTTCTTTTTGCTCTTGGTAAGGCCTGATTTAATAACTCTTGCTTCTTCTTCTTCTTTTGACAATATTCTTTTATTATGAAAGACGTATAGGTTTTTGGTAGATCTCACATTCTTTCTTTTTGCTCTTGGTAATGCCTGATCCAATAACTCTTGCTTCTTCTTCTTCTTTTGACAATATTCTTCCATTACGGAAGACGTATAGGTTTTTGGTAGATCTCACATTCTTTCTTTTTTGCTCTTGGTAATGCCTGATCTAATAACTCTTGCTTCTTCTTCTTCTTTTGATAATATTCTTTCATTATGAAAGACGTATAGGTTTTTGGTAGAGCTTACGTTGCTTCTTTTTGCTCTTGGTAATGTCTGATTCAATAACTCTTGCTTCTTCTTCTTCTTCTTTTGACAATATACCATTATAGAACCCATATAGGTTTTTAGCAAAGCTCACGTCGTTTCTCTTTGCTTTGGCAAAACCTGATTGAACAACTCTTTCTTCTTTTTCTAACAATATTCTTCTATTATGGAAGACGTATAGGTTTTTAGTAGATCTCACATTCTTTCTTTTTGCTCTTGGTGATGCCTGATCTAATAACTCTTGCTTCTTCTTCTTCTTTTGATAATATTATTTCATTATGAAAGACGTATAGGTTTTTGGTAGAGCTTACGTTGTTTCTTTTTGCTCTTGGTAAGGCTTGATTTAATAACTCTTGCTTCTTCTTCTTCTTTTGACAATATTCTTTTATAATGAAAGACGTATAGGTTTTTGGTAGATCTCACATTCTTTCTTTTTGCTCTTGGTAATGCCTGATCCAATAACTCTTGCTTCTTCTTCTTCTTCTTTTGACAATATTCTTCCATTACGGAAGACGTATAGGTTTTTGGTAGATCTCACATTCTTTCTTTTTTGCTCTTGGTAATGCCTGATCTAATAACTCTTGCTTCTTCTTCTTCTTTTGACAATATTCTTTCATTATGAAAGACGTATAGGTTTTTGGTAGAGCTCACGTTGTTTCTTTTTGCTCTTGGTAATGTCTGATTCAATAACTCTTGCTTCTTTTTCTTCTTTTGACAATATACCATTATAGAATCCATATAGGTTTTTAGCAAAGCTCACGTCGTTTCTCTTTGCTTTGGCAAAACCTGATTGAACAACTCTTTCTTCTTCTTCTAACAATATTCTTCTTTTATGGAAGACATAGGTTTTTGGTAGATCTCACATTCTTTCTTTTTGCTTTTGGTGATGCCTGATCTAATAACTCTTGCTTCTTCTTCTTCTTTTGATAATATTTTTTCATTATGAAAGACGTATAGGTTTTCGGTAGAGCTTACGTTGTTTCTTTTTGCTCTTGGTAAGGCCTGATTTAATAACTCTTGCTTCTTCTTCTTCTTTTGACAATATTCTTTTATTATGAAAGACGTATAGGTTTTTGGTAGATCTCACATTCTTTCTTTTTGCTCTTGGTAATGCCTGATCCAATAACTCTTGCTTCTTCTTCTTCTTTTGACAATATTCTTCCATTACGGAAGACGTATAGGTTTTTGGTAGATCTCACATTCTTTCTTTTTTGCTCTTGGTAATGCCTGATCTAATAACTCTTGCTTCTTCTTCTTCTTTTGATAATATTCTTTCATTATGAAAGACGTATAGGTTTTTGGTAGAGCTTACGTTGCTTCTTTTTGCTCTTGGTAATGTCTGATTCAATAACTCTTGCTTCTCTTCTTCTTCTTTTGACAATATACCATTATAGAACCCATATAGGTTTTTAGCAAAGCTCACGTCGTTTCTCTTTGCTTTGGCAAAACCTGATTGAACAACTCTTTCTTCTTCTTCTAACAATATTCTTCTATTATGGAAGACATATAGGTTTTTGGTAGATCTCACATTCTTTCTTTTTGCTCTTGGTAATCCTTGATCCAATAACTCTTGCTTCTTCTTCTTTTTTTGACAATATTCTTCCATTATGAAAGACGTATAGGTTTTTGGTAAAGCTCACGTTGCTTCTTTTTGCTCTTGGTAATGTCTGATTCAATAACTCTTGCTTCTCTTCTTCTTCTTTTGACAATATACCATTATAGAACCCATATAGGTTTTTAGCAAAGCTCACGTCGTTTCGCTTTGCTTTGGCAAAACCTGATTGAACAACTCTTTCTTCTTCTTCTAACAATATTCTTCTATTATGGAAGACATATAGGTTTTTGGTAGATCTCACATTCTTTCTTTTTGCTCTTGGTAATCCTTGATCCAATAACTCTTGCTTCTTCTTCTTTTTTTGACAATATTCTTCCATTATGAAAGACGTATAGGTTTTTGGTAAAGCTCACGTTGCTTCTTTTTGCTCTTGGTAATGTCTGATTCAATAACTCTTGCTTCTCTTCTTCTTCTTTTGACAATATACCATTATAGAACCCATATAGGTTTTTAGCAAAGCTCACGTCGTTTCGCTTTGCTTTGGCAAAACCTGATTGAACAACTCTTTCTTCTTCTTCTAACAATATTCTTCTATTATGGAAGACATATAGGTTTTTGGTAGATCTCACATTCTTTCTTTTTGCTCTTGGTAATCCTTGATCCAATAACTCTTGCTTCTTCTTCTTTTTTTGACAATATTCTTCCATTATGAAAGACGTATAGGTTTTTGGTAAAGCTCACGTTGCTTCTTTTTGCTCTTGGTAATGTCTGATTCAATAACTCTTGCTTCTTCTTCTTCTTCTTTTGACAATATACCATTATAGAACCCATATAGGTTTTTAGCAAAGCTCACGTCGTTTCGCTTTGCTTTGGCAAAACCTGATTGAACAACTCTTTCTTCTTCTTCTAACAATATTCTTCTATTATGGAAGACATATAGGTTTTTGGTAGATCTCACATTCTTTCTTTTTGCTCTTGGTAATGCCTGATTCAATAACTCTTGCTTCTTCTTCTTTTGACAATATTCTTCCATTATGGGAGACGTATAGGTTTTTGGTACAGTTCACGTTGTTTCTTTTTGCTCTTGGTAATACCAGATTCAATAACTCTTGCTTCTTCTTTTTCTTCTTCTTCTGGCAATATACCATTATAGAGCCTATATAGGTTTTTGGCAAAGCTCATGCCGTTTCTTTTTGTATTGCAAAACCTAATTTAACAACTCTTGCTTCTTCTTCTTTTGACAATACACCATAGAAGACGCTTTTCTATAGTTTATGTCTCTTTCTGTTGTTCCTAGTAAAGCCTGACCTAATAGGTTTATGTCAACGAAATATTATGTGCGCCTGGTGAAGCCTAGGCTTTCTCAACTCGCCGGTTTCTAAATTTGTGAGTTTGCAGGTTATGTATACATAGATCTAGCGTCAGTTTTGAACTAGGTACCAGGAGCTAGCCTGGTTAGGTCAGGTCAGGTTATAATTAGACTACCAGCAATAACTTGCTTAAAAATTTATTTAATAATACAATTAAAACTATAATAAATAAAATTATCTCTAAATTAATATTCGACAGTAACACATTTGGTCTTCAGGTACTCGTTCAAGGCATCTTGTCCTAGATCTTTCCCAAATCCAGATTGCTTGAAGCCTCCAAACGGAGCGGCTACATCTGTTTTATTGTACGTGTTGACAAAAACAGTACCAGCCTCTATTCGCTCAGCAAATTTCAAAGCTTTTGACAAATCTTTAGTGAAAACACCAGAAGCCAAGCCGTACTCTGTGGCATTTGCTCTTTTTAGTACTCCTTCTAGATCACTGCAAAAAAAGCTGATATTAGTCATAGTTTTAGTATTTGAAGCAATTTGGTACCCATTGTTGAATCTGCTGATGATCATGATTGGTCCAAAAGATTCTTCTTTTGCTACAAACATGTGATCTTCAACATTGCTGAAAATTGTAGGTTGGAGGAAATATCCAGGTCTAGCAACACGTTTTCCTCCATACTCCAGCTTCGCCCCTTCTTTGACACCAATTTCAACATACTCTAAAAGCTTCTTAAAATGGGCTAAATGATTTTGAGGACCATGCGCCGTTGATCGGTTTAATGGATCCCCAATTTGAATTTTCTTCGTTTCTTGGACCACTCTTCGGATAAATTCATCATGTATTGAGCTTTCTACAAACAACCGACCAGCAGCTATACAATTCTCTCCTTTATTAAAGAAAACACTCTGCATTCCCTAGAAAAACACCAAAGTTGGTACCACTGTTAACCAAAACTGTCAGATTCTTACCACTCGGACAGCTTTATCTAGATCACAATCAGAAAAGATCACCAATGGACTTTTTCCACCTAGTTCCAAAGATACTTTTTTCAGATTTGAATCGGCACAAGTTTTCATTATAACTTGTCCGATTTCGGTACTTCCGGTGAATCCCAATTTTCTTACATCCGGATGAGAGGCTATTGCATTTCCGGCTACCGATCCTGTACCAGTTACAACATTAATCACACCTGGAGGGATTCCAGCTTTAACTGACAATTCGGCAAATTTAAGCGCTGTGAGTGGACAGACCTGGGCTGGTTTGATCACCACTGTGTTTCCAGCGGCCAGACAAGCTGCCATTTTCCAGGATAACATCATAAGAGGGTAGTTCCAGGGAGTCACCAAACCGCAGACTCTGGAACAACACTATTTTACTGCCTAAATCTAAAACTGCTAAACCAAAATTTGTCGTACTTTTGACAGATCTTGGATAGATAGCCTTTTTTCCTTTCTTGGACAAAAAGTTTCCACACCAATATCGTTTCCAAAAATTTGGGAAAACTATTGACATTTTGCACTCTATTTGGTAGAAATAATCGCCAATCTTTTCCAAAATTTCTGTTCTCTTGGTGGAGTCTAATCTAATAACTCTTTCTGGTAAAACCAAAATTTGGTATTTTTGACAATTATATAATTTTGTCAAAATGTAACCAGGAAACAGAACTAAGATTGTCAAAGAGTTTGACAGCAAAGCAACAGAAAAAGTTGTACAGGTTTAAGAAAAACTGAAGATTTAGGTTTTTGATCAGAAATTAGAACGTTTTCAATTAGAAAAAAAGATTTTCTACGCCCAGAAATTTAATAAAACAGATCCAGTAGACCAAAATCGCCAGTTAGGTTTGAAAATCGTGGTATGGTTCCAAAACAACATCATAATTTTAGACTATTTGGTCTCAATAGAGGTAGTACTTAGATTTTTCCAGAGAGTCACCAAACCGCAGACTCTGGAACAACACTAGTCTACTGCCTAAATCTAAACCTGCCAAACCAAATAAAAAACATATAATTTGTCGTACTTTTGACAGATCTTGGATAGATGTGCTGGTATGAGCCTTTTTTCCTTTCTTGGACAAAAAGATTTCCACACCAATATCGTTTCCAAAAATTTGGGAAAACTATTGACATTTTGCGCTCTATTTGGACAAAATGTAAACAGCACCAAGAAACAATCGCCAATCTTTTCCAAAATTTTTGTTCTCTTGGTGGAGTCTAATCTAATAACTCTTTCTGGTAAAACCAAAATTTGGTATTTTTGACAATTATATAATTTTGTCAAAATATAACCAGGAAACAGAACTAAGATTGTCAAAGAGTTTGACAGCAAAGCAACAGAAAAAGTTGTATAGGTTTAAGAAAAACTGAAGATTTAGGTTTTTGATCAGAAATTAGAACGTTTTCAATTAGAAAAAAAGATTTTCTACGCCCAGAAATTTAATAAAACAGATCTAGTAGACCAAAATTGCCAGTTAGGTTTAAAAATCGTGGTATGGTTCCAAAACAGCTTCATAATTTTAGACGATTTAGTCTCAATAAGGGTAGTACTTAGATTTTTCCAGGGAGTCACCAAACCGCAGACTCTGGAACAACACTATTTTACTGCCTAAATCTAAAACTACCAAACCAAATAAAAAACATATAATTTGTCGTACTTTTGACAGATCTTGGATAGATAGCTTTTTTTCCTTTCTTGGACAAAAAGTTTCCACACCAATATCGTTTCCAAAAATTTGGGAAAACTATTGACATTTTGCACTCTATTTGGACAAAATGTAAACAGCACCAAGAAATAATCGCCAATCTTTTCCAAAATTTTTGTTCTCTTGGTGGAGTCTAATCTAATTACTTTTCTAGTAAAACCGAAATTTGGTATTTTTGACAATTAGATAATTTTGTCAAAATGTAACCAGGAAACAGAACTAAGATTGTCAAAGAGTTTGACAGCAAAGCAACAGAAAAAGTTGTACAGGTTTAAGAAAAACTGAAGATTTAACCTTCTGATCAGAAATTAGAACGTTTTTAATTAGAAAAGAAGATCTTCTACGCTGAGAAATTTTATAAATCAGATCCAGTAGACCAAAATTGCCAGTTAGGTTTGGAAATCGTGGTATGGTTCCAAAACAACATCATAATTTTAGACTATTTGGTCTCAATAGAGGTAGTACTTAGATTTTTCCAGGGAGTCACCAAACCGCAGACTCTGGAACAACACTAGTCTACTGCCTAAATCTAAAACTGCCAAACCAAATAAAAAACATATAATTTGTCGTACTTTTAACAAATCTTGGATAGATGTGCTGGTATGAGCCTTTTTTCCTTTCTTGGACAAAAAGATTTCCACACCAGAATCGTTTCCAAAAATTTGGGAAAACTATTGACATTTTGCACTCTATTTGGACAAAATGTAAACAGCACCAAGAAACAATCGCCAATTTTTTCCAAAATTTCTGTTCTCTTGGTGGAGTCTAATCTAATAACTCTTTCTGGTAAAACCAAAATTTGGTATTTTTGACAATTATATAATTTTGTCAAAATATAACCAGGAAACAGAACTAAGATTGTCAAAGAGTTTGACAGCAAAGCAACAGAAAAAGTTGTATAGGTTTAAGAAAAACTGAAGATTTAGGTTTTTGATCAGAAATTAGAACGTTTTCAATTAGAAAAGAAGATTTTCTACGCCCAAAAATTTAATAAAACAGATCCAGTAGACCAAAATCGCCAGATAGGTTTGAAAATCGTGGTATGGTTCCAAAACAGCTTCATAATTTTAGACGATTTAGTCTTAATAAGGGTAGTACTTAGATTTTAGATAAGAGTAGTACAAATATTTGAAACAAAAATAGAAAAACCACTTACCCAATTGGTTCTTTCTTGGTGAAAGACAGGTTCTTGTTGGGTCTCGCATGAGAAACTGGCAGCGTTGATCCCTGAATTTTATCCGTCCATCCAGCAAAGTACCTCCAAGTTTCAATACTCATCCCAACATGGGTTTTCAACGCCAAAGTATATACAGCTCCCGAATCTAAAGATTCAATAGTGGCAAGTTCCTCGCGATGTTGATGCATCAAATCAGCTAATTTGTACAAAAGTTGTCCTCTCTCCCTCGCACTAATTTTGCTCCATTCCCCACTGTCAAAAGCTTTTTTCGCAGCGTCAACAGCTTTATGAACGTCTTTTACAGAAGCGCATTGCACCTTAAAAAGTAAGAAATTGAAATAATGTAGGAAAAACAAAGTGGAAGTTGTCTTACTTGACATATGACCTCCTCGGTAGCTGGATTTACACATGGTAGAGTTTTTCCATTTTCGGCATCAATAAACTCTCCATTAATAAACAATTGGCAAGGGAATTTCAAATGTAAGCGATTAGCTTCTATTTCTATTGCTCTATACTCGATGTTGGTACTTGAGGTACCACCTCGTGTTTTCAGGATTGTGTTTAAAGTGAATTCTGAGAATGAAGGGGCCATGAATACATCATCGTTCTCTAATACTTCTAATTTTAGTAAATCTTTTACTTCTTCAACTAAGCGTACTACATCCATAGATCCACCACCAGAAGCGAAGAAATCTGTATCTTCTTCAATATCTGTATTGAGAATAGCTTCCCAGATAGTTCTAATCAGTTCAATTTGATTCTTCTCTTCTTGTGACAGTTCGATGTTGATCTGTTTTGATATTTGATCTAATTGAGACGCCATCTTCATTCTTCCGGCAATTTTCACTTTTTTAACATTTACTAAAGTACCATCACTTCCAGTTACAATGAGTCCATCTTCGTGAATGATACCAGGATAAGTACCTTCAATGGTAATCTCCTTTCCCTCAGGTTTTGCACTTCTCCAAACACTCGATCCGAATAATAACACTTCTTGGAGAAGATCTTCACCAGGTAGTTGGATTTGGCAAGAAGCACCAGGTACGGAATCCATTCCCCGAATAAAATTGTGCAGTTCTAGACCACTTTTGCTCCAGTTTATTTTTTGCAATTCTGGCTTATTCAGCATTGGATCGTAGGTGGCTCCTTTTTCAGTTTGGGTTTCATGGGGTGCTGTACCATCAGCAACTAAATCTACAGCTCGAGCGACTGCTGTAACTCCAACTGGGTACAAGAACCGATTGTAGAGGGTGTCGACTGTATCGTCTTCAAGCACATCACATTCTTCTTTTAGAAGAATTGGTCCAGTGTCTAAGCCATCGTCAGCCCAAAATACTGTCAAGCCAGCTTTTTTGTCGCCACATATCAACGTCCTGTGAACGATAAAATAGTAAACAAAATGGCAACCAAACAAAACACGGTTTCTTGGAAAAACAAATGGTTAAAAAAAAAAATAGTAGGTAAATAGTTTTTTTCGGTTTAATGATTGGTTCCATTTTGCAAAGCATATTTTCTGCTGCAGATAAGTTCTTAGAAGTCTGTTGACATACTTTTTACATAACCTTACAAAAAAAAATTCAAGTGGGGTAAAATCAGAAGAGCCAGCTGGTCATTCAATAGCCCACTTTGCTTAATCTACCTACCAAGTGATGTTTTTAGCAAAAGATAAAGTGTTTTCAAAGCGATTACATAAAAAAGCTTCTAAATAAATAAACAGAATAATGAAAAAGTAAGAGAATTGAAAGAAAATAACAATAAAGTAAAGAAATAGATAAAAGGAAATTAATGAAGAATAAAGAAAACTAAAACATAAGGTGCTTTAAATTAGTGCTAATAAGTCTTAAAAAAGTGCAAAAATACAAAAAAACGGTAATCACATGAATAAAAACAAAAAAAAGTTGCAAATTGTTAAGCAACCTTGTCAGAAAATTACAAAATAAAATTATCGCAAATTTTTTTCATTAATTTTTAATTATAATTAATAAATTTGTTGCAAAATTTATACTTAGATATCTACAGAGATTGACTATGAACCCAAAAGTTATCAAATGTCATTGAAAAGTTGCATTGGTCATCGGCAAAAAAATTATTATTTATTAAAAATGATAAGATAATACTTTTGCTTTACAAATTTTGCATTTATTTAACATATCAATAATGCGCAGCAGCGCAATATATTTTTCAAAAAACGTAACAAAAAGAAAAAATTATAAATAAAGAAAAAGAAGTTTAAAAAAAAATGAAGAAGAAGTAGAAATTTTCCAGAGAAAAGTTGCAACAATTGCATTTATTATTATTGACACAATATCAAGTAGGCTAATATTGTTTTTCATTTCTTCAAAATAGAAGAAAAATAAAAAAAAGCAAAGCTAAATAAAAATAACAAAAGCTGAAAAAAAAGAAGAAGAGTTAGGCATAAAAAATTAAAAAAATTGTTTAAAAACTTAATTAGCTTACAATAATAATATAGATTCAAAAATAATTTTTTAGCATTGTTTTAAAATATTTTTTTTTAAAAGAAGAAACTGAAGTAGAATAATAACAAATAAGTAGAAAAGAAAAATAGAAGAAATTGATATTATCCAGAGAAAAATCAAAACAAATGTCAAAAGCTTTTAGTAACAAAAGAAATAAGAAAAAATCAATAAAAAGAAGAAATTAAAGAAAGCAAAAAGAAAAAAAAAGAGTTTTGCATAAAAAATTAAAAAAATTGTTTAAAAACCTAATTAGCTTACAATAATAATATAGATTCAAAAAGTATTTTTTGGCATTGTTTAAAAATATTTTTTTTTAAAGAAGAAACTGAAGAATCAACAAATAAGAAGAAAAGAAAAATAGAAGCAGCGGATTTTATCCAGGGAAAAATCAAAACAAATGTAAAAAACTTTTAGTATAAAGAGAAATAAGAAAAAATAAATAAAAAAATTAAATTTTTGAAAGAAAGCAAAAATTTAAAAAAATAGAAAAAGTTGATTTTATTCAGAGAAAAATCAAAACAAATGTTAAAAGCTTTTTAAGTAACAAAAGAAATATGAAAAAATCAATAAAAAGAAGAAATTAAAGAAAGCAAAAAGAAAAATAAAGAGTTTTGCATAAAAAATTAAAAAAATTGTTTAAAAACCTAATTAGCTTACAATAATAATATAGATTCAAAAATAATTTTTTAGCATTGTTTTAAAATAATTTTTTTTAAAAGAAGAAACTGAAGTAGAATAATAACAAATAAGTAGAAAAGAAAAATAGAAGAAATTGATATTATCCAGAGAAAAATCAAAACAAATGTCAAAAGCTTTTAGTAACAAAAGAAATAAGAAAAAATAAATAAAAAGAAGAAATTAAAGAAAGCAAAAAGAAAAAAAAAAGAGTTTTGCATAAAAAATTAATAAAATTGTTTACAAACTTAATTAGCTTACAATAATAATATAGATTAAAAAATAATTTTTTAGCATTGTTTTAAAATATTTTTTTTTAAAAGAAGAAACTGAAGTAGAATAATAACAAATAAGAAGAAAAGAAAAATAGAAAAAATTGATATTATTCAGAGAAAAATCAAAACAAATGTCAAAAGCTTTTAGTAACAAAAGAAATAAGAAAAAATAAATAAAAAGAAGAAATTAAAGAAAGCAAAAAGAAAAAAAAAAGAATTTTGCATAAAAAATTAAAAAAATTGTTTAAAAACCTAATTAGCTTACAATAATAATATAGATTCAAAAATAATTTTTTAGCATTGTTTTAAAATATTTTTTTTAAAAGAAGAAACTGAAGTAGAATAATAACAAATAAGAAGAAAAGAAAAATAGAAAAAATTGATATTATTCAGAGAAAAATCAAAACAAATGTCAAAAGCTTTTAGTAACAAAAGAAATAAGAAAAAATAAATAAAAAGAAGAAATTAAAGAAAGCAAAAAGGAAAAAAAAAGAATTTTGCATAAAAAATTACAAAATTGTTTAAAAACCTAATTAGCTTACAATAATAATATAGCTTTAAAAATTATTTTTAGGCATTGTTTAAAAATATTTTTTTTTAAAGAAGAAACTGAAGAATCAACAAATAAGAAGAAAAGAAAAATAGAAGCAGCGGATTTTATCCAGGGAAAAATCAAAACAAATGTAAAAAACTTTTAGTATAAAGAGAAATAAGAAAAAATAAATAAAAAAAAGAAATTATTGAAGGAAAGCAAAAATTTAAAAAAAAAGTTTTACATAAAAAATTAAAAAAATTGTTTACAAACTTAGTTAACTTACAATAATAATATAAATTCAAACATTATTTTTAGGCATTGTTTTAAAATAATTTTTTATTAAAGAAGAAACTGAAGTAGAATCATAACAAATAAGAAGAAAAGAAAGATAGAAAAAGTTGATTTTATTCAGAGAAAAATCAAAACAAATGTCAAAAGCTTTTAGTAACAAAAAAAAATAAGAAAAAATAAATAAAAAGAAGAAATTAAAGAAAGCAAAAAGAAAAAAAAAAGAGTTTTGCATAAAAAATTGTTTAAAAACCTAATTAGCTTACAATAATAATATAGATTCAAAAATAATTTTTTAGCATTGTTTTAAAATATTTTTTTTTAAAAGAAGAAACTGAAGTAGAATAATAACAAATAAGAAGAAATTGATATTATCCAAAGAAAAATCAAAACAAATGTCAAAAGCTTTTAGTAACAAAAGAAATTAGAAAAAATCAATAAAAAGAAGAAATTAAAGAAAGCAAAAAGAAAAAAAAAAGAGTTTTGCATAAAAAATTAAAAAAATTGTTTAAAAACCTAATTAGCTTACAATAATAATATAGATTCAAAAATAATTTTTTAGCATTGTTTAAAACTATTTTTTTTTAAAGAAGAAACTGAAGAATCATAACAAATAAGAAGAAAAGAAAGATAGAAAAAGTTGATTTTATCCAGAGAAAAATCAAAACAAATGTCAAAAGCTTTTAGTAACAAAAGAAATAGGAAAAAATAAATAAAAAAAAAGCAAAAATAAAAAAAAAATTGAAAAAAAAAGAGTTTTACATAAAAAATTATAAAAAATGTTTAAACACCTAATTAGCTTACAATAATAATATAGATTCAAAAATTATTTTTAGGCTTTGTTTTAAAATAATTTTTTATTAAAGAAGAAACTGAAATAGAATCATAACAAATAAGAAGAAAAGAAAGATAGAAAAAAATGATTTTATTCAGAGAAAAATCTAAACAAATGTCAAAAGCTTTTTTAGTAACAAAAGAAATAAGAAAAAATAAATAAAAAGAAGAAATTAAAGAAAGCAAAAAGAAAAAAAAAAGAATTTTGCATAAAAAATTAAAAAAATTGTTTAAAAACCTAATTAGCTTACAATAATAATGAAGATTCAAAAATAATTTTTAAGCATTGTTTTAAAATATTTTTTTTTAAAAGAAGAAACTGAAGTAGAATAATAACAAATAAGAAGAAAAGAAAAATTGAAGAAATTGATATTATCCAGAAAAAAATCAAAACAAATGTCAAAAGCTTTTAGTAACAAAAGAAATAAGAAAAAATCAATAAAAAGAAGAAATTAAAGAAAGCAAAAAGAAAAAAAAAAGAGTTTTGCATAAAAAATTGTTTAAAAACCTAATTAGCTTACAATAATAATATAGATTCAAAAATAATTTTTAAGCATTGTTTTAAAATAATTTTTTTTAAAAGAAGAAACTGAAGTAGAATAATAACAAATAAGAAGAAAAGAAAAATAGAAGAAATTGATATTATCCAGAGAAAAATCAAAACAAATGTCAAAAGCTTTTAGTAACAAAAAAAATCAGAAAAAATAAATAAAAAGAAGAAATTAAAGAAAGCAAAAAGAAAAAAAAATGAGTTTTGCATAAAAAATTAAAAAAATTGTTTAAAAACCTAATTAGCTTACAATAATAATATAGATTCAAAAATTATTTTTAGGCATTGTTTAAAAATATTTTTTTTAAAGAAGAAACTGAAGAATTAACAAATAAGAAGAAAAGAAAAATAGAAGCAGCGGATTTTATCCAGGGAAAAATCAAAACAAATGTAAAAAACTTTTAGTATAAAGAAAAATAAGAAAAAATAAATAAAAAAAAGAAATTATTGAAAGAAAGCAAAAATTAAAAAAAAAATTTTTTCATAAAAAATTAAAAAAATTGTTTAAAAACCTAATTAGCTTACAATAATAATATAGATTCAAAAATAATTTTTTAGCATTGTTTTAAAATATTTTTTTTTAAAAGAAGAAACTGAAGTAGAATAATAACAAATAAGAAGAAAAGAAAAATAGAAGAAATTGATATTATCCAGAGAAAAATCAAAACAAATGTCAAAAGCTTTTAGTAACAAAAGAAATAAGAAAAAATCAATAAAAAGAAGAAATTAAAGAAAGTAAAAAGAAAAATAAAGAGTTTTGCATAAAAAATTAAAAAAATTGTTTAAAAACCTAATTAGCTTACAATAATAATATAGATTCAAAAATTATTTTTAGGCATTGTTTTAAAATAATTTTTTTAAAAGAAGAAACTGAAATAGAATCATAACAAATAAGAAGAAAAGAAAAATAGAAGAAATTGATATTATCCAGAGAAATATCAAAACAAATGTCAAAAGCTTTTAGTAACAAAAGAAATAAGAAAAAATCAATAAAAAGAAGAAATTAAAGAAAGTAAAAAAAAAAATAAAGAGTTTTGCATAAAAAATTAAAAAAATTGTTTAAAAACCTAATTAGCTTACAATAATAATATAGATTCAAAAATTATTTTTAGGCATTGTTTTAAAATAATTTTTTTAAAAGAAGAAACTGAAATAGAATCATAACAAATAAGAAGAAAAGAAAAATAGAAGAAATTGATATTATCCAGAGAAAAATCAAAACAAATGTCAAAAGCTTTTAGTAACAAAAGAAATAAGAAAAAATCAATAAAAAGAAGAAATTAAAGAAAGTAAAAAGAAAAATAAAGAGTTTTGCATAAAAAATTAAAAAAATTGTTTAAAAACCTAATTAGCTTACAATAATAATATAGATTCAAAAATTATTTTTAGGCATTGTTTTAAAATAATTTTTTTAAAAGAAGAAACTGAAATAGAATCATAACAAATAAGAAGAAAAGAAAAATAGAAGAAATTGATATTATCCAGAGAAAAATCAAAACAAATGTCAAAAGCTTTTAGTAACAAAAGAAATAAGAAAAAATAAATAAAAAGAAGAAATTAAAGAAAGCAAAAAGAAAAAAAAAAGAATTTTGCATAAAAAATTAAAAAAATTGTTTAAAAACCTTATTAGCTTACAATAATAATATAGATTCAAAAATAATTTTTTAGCATTGTTTTAAAATATTTTTTTTTAAAAGAAGAAACTGAAGTAGAATAATAACAAATAAGAAGAAAAGAAAAATAGAAGAAATTGATATTATCCAGAGAAAAATCAAAACAAATGTAAAAAGCTTTTTGTAACAAAAGAAATAAGAAAAAATCAATAAAAAGAAGAAATTAAAGAAAGCAAAAAGAAAAAAAAAAAAATTTTGCATAAAAAATTAAAAAAATTGTTTACAAACCTAATTAGCTTACAATAATAATATAGCTTTAAAAATTATTTTTAGGCATTGTTTAAAAATATTTTTTTTTAAAGAAGAAACTGAAGAATCAACAAATAAGAAGAAAAGAAAAATAGAAGCAGCGGATTTTATCCAGGGAAAAATCAAAACAAATGTAAAAAACTTTTAGTATAAAGAGAAATAAGAAAAAATAAATAAAAAAAAGAAATTATTGAAAGAAAGCAAAAATTAAAAAAAAAAGTTTTACATAAAAAATTAAAAAAATTGTTTACAAACTTAATTAGCTTACAATAATAATATAGATTCAAAAATTATTTTTAGGCATTGTTTTAAAATATTTTTTTATTAAAGAAGAAACTGAAATAGAATCATAACAAATACGAAGAAAAGAAAGATAGAAAAAGTTGATTTTATTCAGAAAAAAATCAAAACAAATGTCAAAAGCTTTTTTAGTAACAAAAGAAACAAGAAAAAATAAATAAAAAGAAGAAATTAAAGAAAGCAAAAAGAAAAAAAAAAGTTTTGCATAAAAAATTGTTTAAAAACCTAATTAGCTTACAATAATAATAAAGCTTTAAAAATTATTTTTAGGCATTGTTTAAAAATATTTTTTTTTTAAAAGAAGAAACTGAAGAATTAACAAATAAGAAGAAAAGAAAAATAGAAGCAGCGGATTTTATCCAGGGAAAAATCAAAACAAATGTAAAAAACTTTTAGTATAAAGAAAAATAAGAAAAAATAAATAAAAAAAAGAAATTATTGAAAGAAAGCAAAAATTAAAAAAAAAAGTTTTACATAAAAAATTAAAAAAATTGTTTACAAACTTAATTAGCTTACAATAATAATATAGATTCAAAAATAATTTTTTAGCATTGTTTTAAAACATTTTTTTTTAAAAGAAGAAACTGAAGTAGAATCATAACAAGTAAGAAGAAAAGAAAAATAGAAGAAATTGATATTATCCAGAGAAAAATCAAAACAAATGTCAAAAGCTTTTAGTAACAAAAGAAATAAGAAAAAATAAATAAAAAGAAGAAATTAAAGAAAGCAAAAAGAAAAAAAAAGAGTTTTGCATAAAAAATTAAAAAAATTGTTTAAAAACCTAATTAGCTTACAATAATAATATAGATTCAAAAAGTATTTTTTGGCATTGTTTAAAAATATTTTTTTTAAAAGAAGAAACTGATGAATCAACAAATAAGAAGAAAAGAAAAATAGAAGCAGCGGATTTTATCCAGGGAAAAATCAAAACAAATGTGAAAAACTTTTAGTATAAAGAAAAATAAGAAAAAATAAATAAAAAAATTAAATTATTGAAAGAAAGCAAAAATTTAAAAAAATAGAAAAAGTTGATTTTATTCAGAGAAAAATCAAAACAAATGTCAAAAGCTTTTTAAGTAACAAAAAAAATAAGAAAAAATAAATAAAAAGAAGAAATTAAAGAAAGCAAAAAGAAAAAAAAAAGAATTTTGCATAAAAAATTAAAAAAATTGTTTAAAAACCTAATTAGCTTACAATAATAATATAGATTCAAAAATAATTTTTTAGCATTGTTTTAAAATATTTTTTTTTAAAAGAAGAAACTGAAATAGAATCATAACAAATAAGAAGAAAAGAAAAATAGAAGAAATTGATATTATCCAGAGAAAAATCAAAACAAATGTCAAAAGCTTTTAGTAACAAAAGAAATAAGAAAAAATCAATAAAAAGAAGAAATTAAAGAAAGCAAAAAGAAAAAAAAAAAAATTTTGCATAAAAAATTAAAAAAATTGTTTAAAAACCAAATTAGCTTACAATAATAATATAGATTCAAAAATAATTTTTTAGCATTGTTTTAAAATAATTTTTTTTAAAAGAAGAAACTGAAGTAGAATAATAACAAATAAGTAGAAAAGAAAAATAGAAGAAATTGATATTATCCAGAGAAAAATCAAAACAAATGTCAAAAGCTTTTAGTAACAAAAGAAATAAGAAAAAATAAATAAAAAAATGAAATTATTGAAAGAAAGCAAAAATTAAAAAAAAAAGTTCTACATAAAAAATTAAAAAAATTGTTTAAAAACCTAATTAGCTTACAATAATAATATAGATTCAAAAATAATTTTTTAGCATTGTTTTAAAATATTTTTTTTTAAAAGAAGAAACTGAAATAGAATCATAACAAATAAGAAGAAAAGAAAAATAGAAGAAATTGATATTATCCAGAGAAAAATCAAAACATATGTCAAAAGCTTTTAGTAACAAAAGAAATAAGAAAAAATCAATAAAAAGAAGAAATTAAAGAAAGCAAAAAGAGAAAAAAAAGAATTTTGCATAAAAAAATTGTTTAAAAACCTAATTAGCTTACAATAATAATATAGCTTTAAAAATTATTTTTAGGCATTGTTTAAAAATATTTTTTTTTAAAGAAGAAACTGAAGAATCAACAAATAAGAAGAAAAGAAAAATAGAAGCAGCGGATTTTATCCAGGGAAAAATCAAAACAAATGTAAAAAACTTTTAGTATAAAGAGAAATAAGAAAAAATAAATAAAAAAAAGAAATTATTGAAAGAAAGCAAAAATTAAAAAAAAAGTTTTACATAAAAAATTAAAAAAATTGTTTAAAAACCTAATTAGCTTACAATAATAATATAGATTCAAAAATAATTTTTTAGCATTGTTTTAAAATATTTTTTTTTAAAAGAAGAAACTGAAATAGAATCATAACAAATAAGAAGAAAAGAAAAATAGAAGAAATTGATATTATCCAGAGAAAAATCAAAACAAATGTCAAAAGCTTTTAGTAACAAAAGAAATAAGAAAAAATCAATAAAAAGAAGAAATTAAAGAAAGCAAAAAGAAAAAAAAAAAAATTTTGCATAAAAAATTAAAAAAATTGTTTAAAAACCAAATTAGCTTACAATAATAATATAGATTCAAAAATAATTTTTTAGCATTGTTTTAAAATAATTTTTTTTAAAAGAAGAAACTGAAGTAGAATAATAACAAATAAGTAGAAAAGAAAAATAGAAGAAATTGATATTATCCAGAGAAAAATCAAAACAAATGTCAAAAGCTTTTAGTAACAAAAGAAATAAGAAAAAATAAATAAAAAAATGAAATTATTGAAAGAAAGCAAAAATTAAAAAAAAAAGTTCTACATAAAAAATTAAAAAAATTGTTTAAAAACCTAATTAGCTTACAATAATAATATAGATTCAAAAATAATTTTTTAGCATTGTTTTAAAATATTTTTTTTTAAAAGAAGAAACTGAAATAGAATCATAACAAATAAGAAGAAAAGAAAAATAGAAGAAATTGATATTATCCAGAGAAAAATCAAAACAAATGTCAAAAGCTTTTAGTAACAAAAGAAATAAGAAAAAATCAATAAAAAGAAGAAATTAAAGAAAGCAAAAAGAGAAAAAAAAGAATTTTGCATAAAAAAATTGTTTAAAAACCTAATTAGCTTACAATAATAATATAGCTTTAAAAATTATTTTTAGGCATTGTTTAAAAATATTTTTTTTTAAAGAAGAAACTGAAGAATCAACAAATAAGAAGAAAAGAAAAATAGAAGCAGCGGATTTTATCCAGGGAAAAATCAAAACAAATGTAAAAAACTTTTAGTATAAAGAGAAATAAGAAAAAATAAATAAAAAAAAGAAATTATTGAAAGAAAGCAAAAATTAAAAAAAAAGTTTTACATAAAAAATTAAAAAAATTGTTTAAAAACCTAATTAGCTTACAATAATAATATAGATTCAAAAATAATTTTTTAGCATTGTTTTAAAATATTTTTTTTTAAAAGAAGAAACTGAAATAGAATCATAACAAATAAGAAGAAAAGAAAAATAGAAGAAATTGATATTATCCAGAGAAAAATCAAAACAAATGTCAAAAGCTTTTAGTAACAAAAGAAATAAGAAAAAATAAATAAAAAAATGAAATTATTGAAAGAAAGCAAAAATTAAAAAAAAAAGTTCTACATAAAAAATTAAAAAAATTGTTTAAAAACCTAATTAGCTTACAATAATAATATAGATTCAAAAATAATTTTTTAGCATTGTTTTAAAATATTTTTTTTTTAAAAGAAGAAACTGAAGTAGAATAATAACAAATAAGTAGAAAAGAAAAATAGAAGAAATTGATATTATCCAGAGAAAAATCAAAACAAATGTCAAAAGCTTTTAGTAACAAAAGAAATAAGAAAAAATCAATAAAAAGAAGAAATTAAAGAAAGCAAAAAGAAAAAAAAAAGAGTTTTGCATAAAAAATTAATAAAATTGTTTACAAACTTAATTAGCTTACAATAATAATATAGATTAAAAAATAATTTTTTAGCATTGTTTTAAAATATTTTTTTTTAAAAGAAGAAACTGAAGTAGAATCATAACAAATAAGAAGAAAAGAAAAATGTAAGAAATTGATTTTATCCAGAGAAAAATCAAAACAAATCTCAAAAGCTTTTAGTAACAAAAGAAATAAGAAAAAATAAATAAAAAGAAGAAATTAAAGAAAAAAAAAAGAGTTTTGCATAAAAAATGAAAAAAATTGTTGAAAAACCTAATTAGCTTACAATAATAATATAGATTCAAAAATTATTTTTAGGCATTGTTTTAAAATAATTTTTTTTAAAAGAAGAAACTGAAATAGAATCATAACAAATAAGAAGAAAAGAAAGATAGAAAAAGTTGATTTTATCCAGAGAAAAATCAAAACAAATGTCAAAAGCTTTTAGTAACAAAAGAAATAAGAAAAAATCAATAAAAAGAAGAAATTAAAGAAAGCAAAAAGAAAAAAAGAAGAATTTTGCATAAAAAATTAAAAAAATTGTTTAAAAACCTAATTAGCTTACAATAATAATATAGATTCAAAAATAATTTTTTAGCATTGTTTAAAAACATTTTTTTTTAAAAGAAGAAACTGAAGTAGAATAATAACAAATAAGAAGAAAAGAAAAATAGAAGAAATTGATATTGTCCAGAGAAAAATCAAAACAAATGTCAAAAGCTTTTAGTAACAAAAGAAATAAGAAAAAATAAATAAAAAGAAGAAATTAAAGAAAGCAAAAAGAAAAAAAAAAGAGTTTTGCATAAAAAATTAAAAAAATTGTTTAAAAACCTAATTAGCTTACAATAATAATATAGATTCAAAAATAATTTTTTAGCATTGTTTTAAAATATTTTTTTTTTAAAAGAAGAAACTGAAGTAGAATAATAACAAATAAGTAGAAAAGAAAAATAGAAGAAATTGATATTATCCAGAGAAAAATCAAAACAAATGTCAAAAGCTTTTAGTAACAAAAGAAATAAGAAAAAATCAATAAAAAGAAGAAATTAAAGAAAGCAAAAAGAAAAAAAAAAGAATTTTGCATAAAAAATTAAAAAAATTGTTTAAAAACCTAATTAGCTTACAATAATAATATAGATTCAAAAATAATTTTTTAGCATTGTTTTAAAATAATTTTTTTTAAAAGAAGAAACTGAAGTAGAATAATAACAAATAAGTAGAAAAGAAAAATAGAAGAAATTGATATTATCCAGAGAAAAATCAAAACAAATGTCAAAAGCTTTTAGTAACAAAAGAAATAAGAAAAAATAAATAAAAAGAAGAAATTAAAGAAAGCAAAAAGAAAAAAAAAAGAGTTTTGCATAAAAAATTAATAAAATTGTTTACAAACTTAATTAGCTTACAATAATAATATAGATTAAAAAATAATTTTTTAGCATTGTTTTAAAATATTTTTTTTTAAAAGAAGAAACTGAAGTAGAATCATAACAAATAAGAAGAAAAGAAAAATGTAAGAAATTGATTTTATCCAGAGAAAAATCAAAACAAATCTCAAAAGCTTTTAGTAACAAAAGAAATAAGAAAAAATAAATAAAAAGAAGAAATTAAAGAAAAAAAAAAGAGTTTTGCATAAAAAATTAAAAAAATTGTTTAAAAACCTAATTAGCTTACAATAATAATATAGATTCAAAAATAATTTTTAGGCATTGTTTTAAAATAATTTTTTATTAAAGAAGAAACTGAAATAGAATCATAACAAATAAGAAGAAAAGAAAAATAGAAGAAATTGATTTTATCCAGGGAAAAATCAAAACAAATGTAAAAAACTTTTAGTATAAAGAAAAATAAGAAAAAATAAATAAAAAAAAGAAATTATTGAAAGAAAGCAAAAATTAAAAAAAAAAGTTTTACATAAAAAATTAAAAAAATTGTTTACAAACTTAATTAGCTTACAATAATAATATAGATTCAAAAATAATTTTTTAGCATTGTTTTAAAATAATTTTTTTTAAAAGAAGAAACTGAAGTAGAATCATAACAAATAAGAAGAAAAGAAAGATAAGAAATTATTGAAAGAAAGCAAAAATTAAAAAAAAAAGCTTTGCTTAAAAAAATCGAAAAACCAAAAAAAGTAAAAGAAGAATGGAAAATTGAAGAAAACTCACCAATTGATGGAGCTGGCTCCCCTGTGCCTTGGCAGCAACGATGGATGGTAGCAAATCGTCTTCAATTTGGGATAATTAATGACATCCATGGGGATAAACTGGGAGCAATAGGGCAGCACATTCAGGTCGGCGTTGACACTTCGGTACGTATCCAGAACTTCTGGAAGCGGTTTTCCCGCTCTCCTCCAGGCCTTAATTTTGAAAAGAGGAACATCATTCTCAGCGGCCACTTTTGCTATAATTGTAATTATTACATAAAAAAAAAATTTCCCAATAAAAGTGAAAACTCACCTAGAGGATCTTCGCGCTTTCCTTTATCCGGAATGGTGAAAACTCCAACTATAATATGGCCGTGTTGCCTTAGGCGATGGAAAACGTCTACAGCAAAAGCACTTTGTCCAATAATGGCCACTCTTAAGGAGAGATTATTGCTTATACTGTTTTGCTGTGGGGAAAAAAAAAGATCATATATAAAAAAACAAAAAAAAAAAAATGGGAAAAAATCTTACATTTGGAGGCATTTTTAGGCATTAATTACAAAAAAAAAATAGTCTTATTGCTCTGACAATGTCTGAACTAAGAATGATTTTGTTTTTAATTGTAGAGATAGATTATATAGGAAGTAGAGGGTTCTTATCATCAACGTCTGTTGATTCGTAGATCTAAATTATTCCTTTCTCTTTCTTTATATATAGGATGTTCCTAAATGACAGAAAAACCGTTATTTATTTAAAAACAGTCGATATAGCCATAACTCTCTATTTTTTTTTGTGTATAAAGCTAAAACTTTCTAATGCTAGTAGCTACACAGGCCATTGCTTGCGGAGAACATCAGCAAATTACCGTAGTAATAATCTCTACAATTTACTAAATGTTTGGTGATAGCCTTCAAATACATAAAAAAAGCATTCAAAACATATAAACTCAAAAGTATATAATTTTTTTTAGCAAAATTTTATCCCAGATAAAGTTGCAATTTTATCCAGAATATAATTTTTTTTATATTTTATTATTTGGTCTAGCGTGCTTTTCTTCTGGACATAAAAAAAACATTTTATACTCAAAAATAAATAATTTTTTTAGTAAGTTTTATCCAGGATAAAATTGCAATTTTATCCAGAAAATATTTTTTTTAGATTTTCTTATATATATAGTTTAGCGTTCTTTACTTCTGGACATGAAAAAGCATTCAAAACATATAAACTCAAAAATATATAATTTTTTTGGCAAATTTTATCCCAAATAAAATTGCAATTTTATCCAGAATATTTATTTTTTAATATTTTATTATAATCTAGTTTAGCGTGTTTTACTTCTGGACATGAAAAAGCATTCAAAACATATAAACTCAAAAATATATGATTTTTTTGGCAAATTTTATCCCAAATAAAATTGCAATTTTATCCAGATTATTTATTTTTTAATATTTTATTATAATCTAGTTTAGCGTGTTTTACTTCTGGACATGAAAAAGCATTCAAAACATAAAAATCCCAAAATATTTAATTTTTTTAGCAATTTTATTCTGGATAAAATTGCAATTTTATCCAGAATATAGATTTTTTTATATTTCATTATAATATATTTTAGCTTGCATTACGTCTGAACATGAAAAAGCATTCAAAACATATAAACTCAAAAATATTTAATTTTTTTAGCAATTTTATTCTGGATAAAATTGCAATTTTATCCAGAATATAGATTTTTTTATATTTCATTATAATATATTTTAGCTTGCATTACGTCTGAACATGAAAAAGCATTCAAAACATATAAACTCAAAAATATATGATTTTTTTGACAAATTTTATCCCGAATAAAATTGCAATTTTATCCAGAATATTAATTTTTTAATATTTTATTATAATCTAGTTTAGCGTGTCTTACTTCTGGACATCAAAAAACATTCACAACATAAAAATCTCAAAAATATATGATTTTTTTGGCAATTTTATCCTGGATAAAATTGCAATTTTATCCAGAATATAGCTTTTTTTATATTTTATTATAATATAGTTTAGCGTTTTTTACTTCTGGACATGAAAAAGCATTCAAAACATATAAACTCAAAAATATATCATTTTTTTGGCAAATTTTTTCCCAAATAAAATTGCAATTTTATCCAGAATATCAATTTTTTAATATTTTATTATAATCTAGTTTAGCGTGTCTTACTTCTGGACATCAAAAAACATTCAAAACATATAAATTCAAAAATATATGATTTTTTTGGCAAATTTTATCCCGAATTAAATTGCAATTTTATCCAGAATATTAATTTTTTAATATTTTATCAAAATCTAGTTTGGCGTGTCTTACTTCTGGACATAAAAAAAGCATTCACAACATAAAAATTCCAAAATGTATAATTTTTTTAGCAATTTTATCCTGGATAAAATTGCAATTTTATCCAAAATATAGCTTTTTTTATATTTTACTATAATATAGTTTAGCTTGCTTTACTTCTAGACATAAAAAAGCATTCAAAACATATAAACTCAAAAATATATTATTTTTTTGGCAAATTTTATCCCGAATAAAATTGCAATTTTATCCAGAATATTAATTTTTTAATATTTTATTATAATCTACTTAGCGTGTTTTACTTCTGGACATAAAAAAGCATTCACAACATAAAAATCTCAAAATATATAATTTTTTTAGCAATTTTATCCTGGATAAAATTGCAATTTTATCCAGAATATTAATTTTTTAATATTTTATTATAATTTAGTTTAGCGTGTCTTACTTCTGGACATTAAAAAGCATTCACAACATAAAAATCTCAAAATATATAATTTTTTTAGCAATTTTATCCTGGATAAAATTGCAATTTTATCCAGAATATAGATTTTTTCTAACATTTTATCATAATATAGTTTAGCGGCTTTACTTCTGGCATTTAAAGAATATAAGCTCAAGAATATATGATTTTTTTGGCAAATTTTATCCCGGATAAAATTGCAATTTTATCCAAAATATTTTTTTTTTTAATTTTATTATTTAGTTTCCGTGCTTTAGTTCTGGACCAGATGTAGATAGATTTAATCACGCAGCAGTGCATGTATTGGTACAAAGTGGGCACCAGGTCATATTCTTCGGCCTAAAAACTGGATAAAACTGGTTAGAGAAACTCAATTAGAATAATGACTATAGATTATTGACAATTTGCGCAATCTTAGAATGTTCGAGGTAAACATTTTGATTTTTGAAGTATTTTACATCATTTTTGTTGTTATTATTGGCATGATTTTGCATTGTTTGTATCGGGAAAGGTCAAAATTTAGCGCAAATATTTTTAATAAAAATGTGCAATATTTTAAGGTTGACTTTTTATCTATGGATAAAATTGAAAAAAAAAACATTTTTTTTTATTTCAACTGTGACCCCAAAATTTGATCAAAATCGGGATAAAAGGCATCTTGTGACTTTCTTTTTTTTATGATTTTATAACAACTGAGCATAGTGGATTATATCATGAGGTTAACAGGTCAAAATTGATAGAAAATCTCCAGATATTTCCAGTTCTTCGGCGCAGCTTAACTATAAGTAGACTCTTCTTTCGGCTATTTTCGTTTAGAAAAAAAATTATCAACTGTAATTACTCCAAATAAAAACCATTTTTTGTCCGGATAAAACTGCAAAAAATAGTTTTTTTCCCGGATAAAATTGCAAAAGTTTGGCTTTTCCGGATAAAATTGTTTTTTATTTAATTTTTCAGCGCAGTTTAACTATAAATATAATCTTTTTTTGGTTAATTTTGTAAAAAAAAACCTTTTGAACTGTAATCACTCCAAAAATGTGTTTAGCCCGAATAAAATTGCAAAAAAAGAATTTTTTTCCCGGATAAAATTGCAAAAAAGGGCTTTTGCCCGGATAAAATTGTTTTTTATTTTATTTTTCAGCGCACTTTAACTATAAATATCATCTTTTTTTGGTTAATTTGATTTAAAGAAACCTTTTAAACTGTAATTACTCTAATAGGGTTTTTTTCCCGGATAAAATTGCAAAAAAGGGTTTTTGCCCAAATAAAATTGGTTTTTACTTAATTTTTCAGCGCAGTTCAACAATAAATATAATCTTCTTTTGGTTAATTTTGAAAAAAAAAAGCCTTTTGAACTGTAATTACTCCAGAAATGTGTTTTGCCCGAATAAAATTGCAAAAAAAAAATTTTTTGCCCGGATAAAATTGCAAAAGTTGGGCTTTTCCGGATAAAATTGTTTTTTATTTAATTTTTCAGCGCAGTTTAACAATAAATATGATCTTTTTTTGGTTAATTTTGTTAAAAAAAAGCTTTTTGAAATGTAATTACTCCAAAAATGTGTTTTGCCCGAATAAAATTGCAAAAAAAGAAATTTTTTGCCCGCAAAAAAATGCAAAAAAAAGAATAAAATTGCAAAAAAAAGTATTTTGTCCGGATAAAATTGCAAAAGTTAAGTGTCTTCGGATAAAATTGTTTTTTCTCAATTCTTCAGCGCAGTTTTATTCCAAATATACGCTTTTTTTAATTTTTACTGTTTAAAAAAAAATTGTCTACTGTAATTACTCCAAAAATGTGTTTTGCCTGGATAAAATTGGATAAAAAGAATTTTTTGCCCGGATAAAAATGCATAAAAGAGTTTTTCCCCGGATAAAATTACAAAAAAAAATTGTTGCCCGGATAAAGTTGCAAAAGATCGGTATAAAATTGTTTTTTACTTAATTTTTCAGCGCAGTTTAATCATAAATAATCTCTTTTTTTTTGGTTATTATTGTTTAAGAATAAAATTATTAACTGTATTTCCTCCAAAAATGTTTTTTACCCGGATAAAATTGCATAAAAAGAACTTTTTGCCCGGATAAAATTGCAAAAAAAGGATAAAATTGCAAAAATTAGGTTTTTTCCGGATAAAATTGTTTTTTACTTAGTTCTTCAACGCGGTTTAATTCAAAATATATCTTTTTTTTAATTTTTACGGTTTAAGAAATAATTATTTACTGTAATTACTCCAAAAATGTGTTTTGCCCGGATAAAATTGCATAAAAGAAATTTTTTTCCCGGATAACAATACAAAAAAGAGTTTTACCCCAAATAAAATTTAACCAAAAAATTTGTTGCCCGGATAAAGTTGCAAAAGTTCGGTTTTTTTTGTATAAAATTGTTTTTTACTTAATTCTTCAGCGCAGTTTAATCATAAATAATCTCTTTTTTTTTGGTTATTATTGTTTAAGAATAAAATTTTTAACTGTAATTCCTCCAAAAGTGTTTTTTGCCCGGATAAAATTGCATTAAAGGAATTTTTTACCCGGATAAAATTGCATTTATGCTTTTTTCTGGATAATAATTGTTTTTTACTTAATTGATTAATCAACAATCACCTACTATGATTAGGAAAACAAGTCTCAAGGTAAACTATAAAGTCAATTATAGAGATTAAAAAAAATAAATTTATTGCATTTTATTAACTCTTTGTAGACAAAAAAATAACAATATTTGTCAAAAAATACATTATTATAAAAATAATAAATAACTTCAAATGGCTGAATGTATATGGTTTATTTTTCATAAACACTTTTTAAATTGTAATCAACAAAAAACATAGATTTTGATTATTTAACAACATTTTGCTTTTTTGACTGTTTTACCATCTAAAACCAGCAAAATAGAATGCCTCAACCTAGCCTTCCGCTACTGTAGGACCTTTATTATAGCATATAATTAGAATAACGTCATTTTCTTCCTATTTTTTGTAAAAAATAAATAAAAATTTTGCTTTACGATCTAAATAATTGTGTAATTCGATTTTTTAGGCGATTATTATTAATAATAATGTTATTTATCTATTATTATATTTATGTGTAAACCCAATATTATTATATAAAATTGGCATCAAGGCTATTTGATACTACAATTACAGATTAAACGGAAATATCTCTTACCATGGTTCAATAACTTTTCTTTCTTGAGATTGGTTAACAACTAGTTTCTGACTGGAAATATCGGAACTGTTCTCTTATCTCTCAAAAAGCACTTTTTCCCCATCAAGGCTATTTGTAATTATTTTTCAAATTGCAGTACCAATTTGCAAGCTAATTTCAAAATAATTTGTTTATTATGTAGAAATATTAAATGACAATTTATTTATAATTATTATTTTTGTCGTTGTCAAGCTACATAATTAATGTTTTTTCAAATTTTTCTAAACCAATTATCAAATTTCTAAATAGACAAAAATCGCATTTTTCAGAATAAATTTATAACAAATCGTTTTTTTAAGCTAATGAAAATTGAATTCCGTATATTTTGTTGTGAATGCCTGAAGAAGTTGTTGAAAAAGTACGAAACGTTGCAAAAATAGGTCAAATTTTGATATAAAAAGCCATTTATTCATAATATTTTGATGACAGATCTGAACAAATTTAAGTCTCAGACATGTTTTGTTCTTATTGAAACTCATATAAGGTCAAATCTTATTTTACTTCTATAATATGGTATTAAAACGACATCTATTAGAAGCTTCTTACACCAAAGTTGAGAAATGTTACGTTTCAACATTATAATGCTAAAGTCACTCAAAAATCAATTTTTATCAAAAAATCTATTTTGGTTTTCTAAATCAATTAATCAATCTTCTTTCTTCAATTATGCGCGTTTTTGTTAATTTTGGTTAAAATTTAAAGGCAATTATCATTTTGAGCCAGCTATATCTAGAAGATTATTATTATCCAAAACAAACTTGACTGAAAAACTTGACAAAATCTATCAGAATTTGACTGAGAACTTGACAAAAAGCAGAGTTTGATAAAAATTTTTTTGATGGAGAAAGGCAGAACACTGATAATGTCACATATCTTTTAAAGCAATTATATAGGAAAAACTTGACAAAAAAATTTGACAAAAGAGCTTGATAAAGTTTGACAAAACTTAATTAAAAGATTTTATAGAGAAAGACAGAACACTGATACAGCTGCCACTATTATGTTAGACAAGCTGCTAGACCAAGAATATTATTATCAAAAACAAAACTTGATCAAAAAACTTGACAGCGCTTGACTAAAAATTTGACAAAATTTGACAGAAGATAGAACTTAACCAAAGGTTTTTTATAGAGAAAGACAAAAAACTGATAAAACCACTTCTGAAAGCAAGTATTTTCTTTCAGACGATCTAGACATAAGAGATCATTAAACAAAACAAAATTTAACTTAAGAATTTGACAAAATTTATTAAAAGTTGACTGAAAACTTGACAAAAAGCAGAGTTTAATTATAGTTTTTTTATTATAGAGAAAGGCAGAACATTGATAAAGTCACATATCTCTGAAAGCAATTATATAGGAAAAAGTTGACAAAAAAATTTGACAAAAGAACTTGATAAATCTTAATCAAGAAGCTTGACAAAACTTGATTAAAAGATTTTATAGAGAAAGACAGAACACTGATATAGCAACCACTATTATGTTAGACAAGAGCAAAACTGGATTAAAGAATTTGACGGAGCTTGACTAAAAATTTGACAAAACTTGACAGAAGACAGAAGTTAACCAAAGGTTTTTAATAAAGAAAGACAGAAAACTGATAAAGCCACTTCTGAAAGCAAGTATTTTCTTTCAGACGATCTAGACATAAGAGATCATTAAACAGTAGAAAATTTAACTCAAAAAATTGACAAAATTTATCAGAATTTGACTGAAAATTTGACAAAAAGCAGAGTTTGGTCAAAGTTTTTTTTTATAGAAAAAGACAGAACACTGATAAAGCCATATATTTCTGAAAGCAATTATATAAGAAAAACTTGACAAAAAAATTTGACAAAAGTATTTGATAAAGCTTGATCAAAAAGCTTGACAAAACTTAATTAAAGATTTTATAGAAAAAGGCAGAACACTGATACAGCTGCCACTATTATGTTAGACAAGCTGCTAGACCAAGAATATTATTACCAAGAGCAAATCTTGATTAAACAATTTGACAGAGCTTGACTAAAAATTTGACAAAACTTGACAGAAGACAGAACTTAACTAAAGCTTTTTATGGAGAAAGACAGAAAATTGATAAAGCCATTTCTGAAAGCAAGTATTTTCTTTCAGACGATTTAGACATAAGAGACAAAACAAAATTTAACTTAAAAATTTGACAAAATTTATCAAAAGTTGACTGAAAACTTGACAAAAAGCAGAGTTTGATCGAAGTTTTTTTTTGATAGAAAAAGGCAGACAAATGATAAAGTCACATTTCTCTTAAAGCAATTATATAGGAAAAACTTGACAAAAAAATTTGACAAAAGAGCTTAATAAAGCTTGACCAAACTTAATTAAAAGATTTTATAGAAAAAAACAGAACACTGATACAGCTGCCACTATTATGTTACACGAGCTGCAAGACAGAGAATATTATTATCAAGAGCAAAACTTGACAAAGCTTGACTAAAAATTTGACAAAATTTGACAGAAGACAGAACTTAACCGAAGGTTTTTTATAGAGAAAGACAGAAAACTGATAAAAACACCTCTGGAAGCAAGTATTTTCTTTTAGACGATCTAGACATAAGAACTCATTAAACAAATCAAAATTTAACTTAAAAATTTGACAAAATTTATCAAAATTTGACTAAAATGTGACAAAAAGCAGAGTTTGATCATAGTTTTTTTTGATACAGAAAAACAGAACACTGATAAAGTCACATATCTCTTGGAGCAATTATATAGGAAAAACTTGATAAAGCTTGATCAGGGAGCTTGACAAAAGTTGATTAAAATATTTTATAAAAAATAAATATTTATTATAGTTTAGACATCAACAAAACAACAGGAGCGCAAAACAGAAAACAACAATAAGATACTGTAACTTAAAAACTGTACAATTTTCACTTTTTTTTGTCACTAATTTATTTGTCTGTTAGTATTAAACTTATTTATACTACTATTTATATTTATTGCGATTCAAGACACTCGTCGCTTGCTCAATTTGATCTATGATCTCTCGTTCTCGGTTGTTCCTTTATGTTCAGCACCGAATAGTCTGGAACCGACTGGATAAGATCTCGAACCTTAATGCTTCAGCTTGGTATGGAATCGTATACAGTTATTAAGAAAATAATATTCTATCTGCTTTAACGTCATTTATTAATTTATATGTTTACTTTTTTATTTCATTTAAAAATAAGCCGGATTACCAACAGCTCTGTATGTATTCCCATAGATAATTATTGATGAATTTTTTGACCACAATTTTTCGTTATTGGTAAATGGAACTGCAATTCGCATCGAAACTCTAATTTCACAAATAGTGTTCGGATTTCTTATAATTGTTAAATTAAAGTCTATTCTTTCTTCGTGTATTTGATCAACAATCAAGGCTGCTTGGTAAAATTTGGGACGCTCGTAATCACCACATGAGTATAAGACACGATGATAAAGCCCAAACGGATTAAGATTCATTGAATGTGTTACATTCCAATGTAAAAATATCGAAGAGAATGTGCCGTTTGACACGGTCAAGTTTTCTGGAGGACCAGACACAACTAAAACAAAGCAGAAAAAATTATATAAAAACATAGTCAAGAGAAAAAAGCATAATATCTGCAGTGAGACTTTAGAAAAATAAAAAAAAACCTATGCAGAAACAGCTTAGCATAGCAAAAATCCACCATTATGCTAAAGCAGTAAAAAACAATTACTTCCCGGGCAAACACTGTCTATAAGCTTTCTGCAATGAAAGAGTGAGAAGACCCAGAAATGTTTGTCTTAATCCTCTCACTCTTTCACATATAAAAACAAATACTTTGCTTGTAAAAACTCACTATGACGATGATGTCGGATATAAAAGGTATTATTTTTTGATCCAAAACAATTTCTCATGCTGAGTGTAAAATCAAACACTGAGGGTAATGGGAAGTAAGCAGGTTTTGTAAATTGATCCCAGTAGCAACTTAGTCGATGGTTTTTGGTATTTTTTTCACCCGATTCTATTAGATTAGGGCATTTCTCAGGCGAGCTATTAACAAAAAATAGAGTACATAACAATTATAGTATATTAAAGAACTAGTTTTATAAAGACTGATTTGGCGCCCACGTGCGCCAATATCCCATATAAAACGTGTTCTTAGACTATTTTTTCAAATCACATAAAAAAATTATATTTAATTTATTACTTGATAAATTCAAAATAGCCTAACAATTCTTAATTTGAGCTACTATAAATTACTCGGTTTATAACAAATACGTATTTTTTTTTAAATATAACAGTAATAATTCGAAAATAAAAAATTTAATCACATTTGACAGTTAATTAGTTTTTTGACAGTTACCTGACGCTTAAACACTTAAAAACATCTATAAGAACACTTGTGTTTTTATAAAAAACTCGAAAATTGGAAATGATAATAAGTTTGTTAAAGACTCAAATTCGAATATTATAGTAAGGTTAAAAGTTATAAGATTATATAGCAGTAGTAGAAATATTCTAATAAATGAAGTTAAGATGTCTTAGAATCAGGTTTCAGTAAAATTTTTTTTTTAATGGTTAAGCTTTCTAGTATTTATCTCAAGCATTTTTAAAAAGATCATATAATCTTACACGTTTTTATTGATTTTACCTTGTCCTTCTTAAATCCTCAAAATATGTTAATTCGTAGTCAGTTTTCACATAATTTAAAGGTGCAGTCCACGAGCAAGAGAAATTTTCAAAATTGTATCCCTCACATTGAAAGTCTTTGACATCTTGAGGAGGCACGCCAACAGAAATCCGCATCAACTTCACTAATTTTTCCTTATAATAGCAACTATAAAGATCATTTGACCCCTTTTCGGGCCTGTCAATTATCATTGCTACTCCCAATGGGATTAGAAGAATAAATAAATCCTGAAGAACAATAAAAACAATAAACTAATAGTAGAACTAGTTTTATAAAGGCTGAATTAGCGCACAAGTGCTTTTTTATGAAACAAGTGCGCCAAGCTTTTTTTTAATTTTTAGATAAGAAAATGAGTTTTTCTTGCTAACGGCTGGTAACAGTAATAGGCCAATTATTCAATTTAAAACTTTTGTTTTAACATATTTTTTTTGATTTTCAAAAAAACCAAAAAAAATGTAATAGAGAAGAACAGAATTTATGTACGTTATCTGAAATTTGGAAACTAGCTGAGCCAACGACTAAAAATGTATTACGTGATAAATCTAAAATAGCCTAACAAATTTTTTGCAGCTCTGCTTGAAGCCATTTTGTCGTCTAATTTCAACCATTGCAAAATACTTCCGGTGTCTAAGATATAACAGTAATAAACCGTAAATAAAAAATTATTAATAATGACATTGACATTTGACAAAATTATTTTTTTGACAGTCATGTATACCAACTAATAAAAACATATCTATAAGAGCACTGGTGTGTTTATAAAAAACATTAATAAGCTAATTAAAGATTCAAATTCGAAAAATATAATAAAAAATACTCACTTTTTTTGGAAGTGTTTGATTGTTTTTTCTAAAAGATAAACTTTTTCTAAAACTAGAATCAGAATTTGTTATAGTCGTGTCATTGAGTGTACATACAAACATCATGGGATGACCATCTGGAATTTCCAAGTCACTTTTAGTAGTTGTATCTAGATTAAAACAAGCCAAAAAATCAAATCAAACTTTCAAAAAAACTTCAATTTTATACTTATTT
Organism: Lagria hirta; assembly: GCA_947359425.1. Lineage (NCBI taxonomy): Eukaryota > Metazoa > Arthropoda > Insecta > Coleoptera > Tenebrionidae > Lagria > Lagria hirta. The sequence continues at coordinate 1,101,958 of OX375804.1, read as the reverse complement.
TTCTCTGATTTGTTTTCAATAAATTTTTTAGTAACATTTACAAAGAAAAGTAAGTATAGTCCAACCAAGCAAACATGAGCTCTAAACAGACAGTAAACTTACCGGCATTTTGGGCCACCCGCAGCGTGCAAATTAAAAAAAATACTTTTAAAATCCATTTTCTTGTCAACTCCATTTTTGGTCTTTAGGCTCTGCCACCAACAAATTGAATATTGTCTTAAATTCTACATCGCATTATATATTTGCGATTATCGTCAACATACGAAAGGGTTTATCTTCGGTCATAAGATAAAATAATTATAATTAAACAAAGCGACACACACCACGATGTTTATATTCTAAATAGTAATTAATTTTTATCAAAATGATTAATTATGATGACACTTTTTGGAAAATACTATTTATTGATATCGTCTTCTCTTAAACTAACAACATATCCAATAAAAAAATAAGTGAGCTAAACATGTCTCACAATGTTTGTCTTACAAAATCGAGCTCGCAATTTGACAGATAATACGTCAACTCTCAACTTTAAGTTTAACCAACCTTAAGCATTCCACATTATTTTCGAAAATCTCGGTTAATTTCAACATAAAAAAGATAATTTCCCTAAAGGAGCTCAATCCTAGAGAGTTATTTATTATTGCAACATAAAAAAGATAATTTCCCTAAAAGTTCTAAATCCTAGAGAGTTATTTACTGCTGACAAATAAACTGTTGCTGCAAAAAAACATAAAACAATGTATTATTTGTTACAAATGTCTAAAATAAAAAAAATATTAAGGGCTAGGCGAATCAATGTCGACATTTTTGCCCTTTGAGACGTTTTGGTTAGGATTATTAACGGACAATGGCCCCCAGCAAGACATTTTTGTTTGTAGACATTTATTTTATTTATGAGTATTGATTGGGAGCTTTAAAAATTCATGGAGAATGTAAATATCTTCAAACACAATCTAAACAATTTTCCATTCCAGGTAAATGAAGATTAATCTGTAATTATAGAGAAGAAACGAACCAATTCCAATGATTTTGACGTAAATAATAATGTCAGCTTGCCAGTATTATTTTAGGTAGTATTATTTATTAAAGCCTTTTTGGCTTTTTACTTGTTTTTTTTTTGTAGAATATTCTGGTTCTGTGCGTATTGTGCCTGCTTGTCATTCACATCCTGGGTTGTTATCATCCTGTGGGAGATATTCGACGAAAATCCCACTGTTACAACTTTGAAAAGCTCAACGTATCCCGTAAATCAAATCCCATTTCCAGGAATCTCTATTTGTAACGTAAACAAGATTAGCAAAATAAGAGCTAATCTGCTAGCGAAAACTATGTAAATATCAACACATTCTCGTTTAGGTTATCTAAAACACAAAAGCTTGCATAAGATTATTTCAAGGAGATTCAATAAGTTTCCTATGGTTTTTTTAGCAATTTTCTTCAGGTTTGGAAGTCTCTTTTTCCAAATTCTGCATCCTCTTCCGCATTTTACCCTATTCATCCTCTTTTTTCTTTTCAAACTTATCTTTCATCTTTTCTATTTCTTTCTTAACTTCTCTGTTCTCTTGTCTTTGACTACTCTCAGTCTTTTGCTTCTTTTTTGTTTCTTCTGTAAAACTCTTTTTATTCTAATCTTACGTTTTGCCAAATTTTAACAATTAAATTGAATTAAATAACAGTGAACTCTTTCTCCATAATAAATTTGTCGGGATGTCTATGTTCTACGATTATTAGCCTTAATTATTCACTTGAAAACAGTGTACAGAATAGCAACAACCAGCTACATTATCATCAACTATCTACTTCAACTCACCCCTCTATATTCATAGTTAGAGAAACGCTTGAGCAGTCAGACGGATCGATTGGGCGACACATGAAACATATTTACACATAATGTACCTGTCAATAATACCTGTAAAGTAACTCACCGGGGGCTTTTCTCCCCCTCGTAGGATTCTCTTCCTCTCGAACTGATAGTGGACGACATCACCAGGCTCATTGGACTTTGACAACCACTCCATGGACTCGATTGACTCAATCTTCACCCCTTTTCTTTAGCATCGTGTTCTCAATGATGTCTTCATTGTTTCGGTACCTCATTATTCCTCCGAATGCACAGCACTGATTTCACAATATTTCACCGAATTCAGGGAGACAGCACTGAACTCACATTATTCCTCCAAATTCAGGGAGACAGCACTGAATTCACATTATTCCACCGAATTCAGGGAGACAGCACTGAATTCACATTATACCACAAAACACATATGATCAACAAGATCAACACGTTAACTATCTTTCTCTTTCAATAAACAATTAACAGTTTAAATACTCATAATACTGCCCGTCCGACCGCTCTCTGCCTTTTTAATCAACATTCTTACTCTCGCCCGCTTAGCTGACCGGCTGGACTCCACCCTTCCAGGGATGCTAAGCCAATGTTCTCCCTCTTTTACTTAAGATGCCATATGGCCCTCATCGAGATGATTTAATTATACAAGCGATTTAGCGCCTTATTGGCTTATTTTTACTTTAAAAAATAACTATAAATTATTATAAAATCAAAAACTCTCACAATACTTAGTTGTATTGTCTAGTAGATCAATTAAGGGTTGAATGTCTACATAATGGATGAAAGTATGAAAGGACTGAATGATTTTTGCATATCCTAGTTGGAAAGGAAGGATTTCAGCTTTTATAGGACTTATTTCAATGTTTTGAGCTGTTATGGCTTGTTGATGCGCCAGGATTAGTATGATGATTAGTAGTGCCATCACCTGAAAATAGTTTTGTGTTTTTATCACAAGGTTTATGTCTAGGGTTTTTTATTATTGATTTGTGGTATGTTCCACGTTCTGTAATTAGTTTTTGTCTGCATTATTTATTGCTTTTGTGTTGATGAATTTGGGTTTACTTTTATTTGTTTCTTTTGTTGCTATATAAACGTCGTCACCTGGTTCATATAATTTGGGATCATTTCTATTGTTTATAACTTTTTCTTTATTTATTTCGTTTTTCTGTTTTATTTTATTGTATAGGTATTTTGTTGAAGTTGACAAAAATCTTTTTGTAAAAATGTTTTTATAAAATTAAGAATATGATTTTCTAAGCTATTGTAAGGGAATGATACCGTAATGCGAAATTTGTCAAATAATTTTAATGTTTTAACGTTAGGTTCCGTGATATTTCGAGAAAGAGATAAGAGATAAGAGATAAATTTATTTAGCTAAAATATACAGTATATATATATACAAATCTGATATTATACAGCACGTCAAAATTGGTTTTGATCTCATCAAAACAGACATTTAATACTATGAAAAACAACAAAGAATAATTAAAATTTACAATTTGTCTATTTAAAAAAGTCATCGACTGAATAAAAGCATTTATTCAGAGGGAACATTTTTATTTTACTTTTAAAAACATTTAAATTGTCATTTTCTTCAAAGCATTTGTAAACTTTTATGGCATGATTGTATAACTGTAGCCCTGTATATTGAGTGTTAGTTTGACCAATGGAGAGTCTTGAATATGGTACATTATATAGTTTCTTATTTCTTGTTTCGTATGAGTGAATATTTGATCTTGTCTGCCACTTGGTTAAGTCTTTTTTTATATAAATCAAAAGAGAGTAAATGTACAGACTTGGAAATGTCAATATTTTTAATTTTTTAAATAAATCACGGCAAGGCGCTAAGTGTGAAGACTGCGTGATACGCCGTATTGCATTTTTTTGCGCAGCAAATATTCGTCCTGCTCCTGCGGCTAACCCCCAGTATACAAGCTTTAATACATCAATTGAAACCGTATTTCTTATGTTTTGAATTAAGAAAGAACATGAGCTAAGCTTATGTAAAATATAGTTAATATGATAATTCCAAGTTAATTTATGGTCTAAATATACCCCTAGAAATTTTGTTGCGTCAACGTTCTCGATAGATTTCCGTTCTACTTTGAGTAATACGCTTGTGTCTACATGCGTATTTTTTGGAACAAATTTTATTGCGGCAGATTTTTGCTTATTTAATTGAATTCCGTTAGATTTCATCCACATTGCTACTAAGGTGTTTGTGTAGCTTCTATCAGATATTATTATGTTTGTGTCATCCGCATACAATATAGAATTCGCATTCGGAATGAGGTTTGCTGCTAAGTCGTTTATGTAGCAATTAAACAGAGTGGGTGAAATGCATGATCCCTGCGGTAGACCTTTTTTTATTGTTTGAGCAGCCGATTTAACACCATCTACTACGACCTGCTGTGTTCTGTTTAATAGATATGATCTTATCCAAGAGTTAGTTGTTCCTCTTTTACCCATAAGATCTAATTTAGTTACGAGAAGCTCGTGGTCGACGGTATCAAATGCTTTGCTCATATCAAAAAACAATCCCAATACGGTTTCTTTATTATTCAGCTCTTCATAAACATGTTGTAACGCAGCATCCAAAGCGGTGCTTGTTGAAAGTTTTGATCTAAACCCATGTTGATGTTGTGTTAAGATTTTATATTTTTCAAGATAACTGCTTAATCTTTTGTTAAGACAGCACTCAAATATTTTTGCAAAATGGCTTTGTAGAGCTACAGGTCTATAATTTTCTATTAGAAGAGCGCTACCTTTGTTTTTAAAAATTGGAATTATTTTGGAGATTTTCAACGCATCTGGATATTTGCCCTGTGAAAAACTTAAATTTATTATGAAGGATAAGATAGGAGAAATTAGATCTTTAACCGAAATTAATACGTTACCGGGAGTGTTATCAATGCCACATGATTGTTTTTTGCACATTTTGGAAATGAGCTGCTGAACTTCTAACGGTTCACAAGGATGCAAAAATAGAGTTTTATTTTGCATAGGTCCATTTAACGGTACGTTTATAAAGCGGTTATCACTGTTTGAAAAACTCGCAAAATAGTTGTTAAACGCATCGCCTATTTCTGTTGGATCATTAATCTTTTTGTTCTTATGCTCTAACTCAATCTTTTTTCTGTTCTGCTTACCTCGGTTCTCCGCTACTATTCGCTAACTTTCTTTATTAATATTATTTGATTCTAAAATTCTCTTATTATTAAATGTTTTTTTAGCAAATTGAAGAGCTAAGTTATAATATGATTTTAGTTCTTTGTATCTTGTGTTATACCGATGGTCATCTATTTGTTTACTAATTTCGCACATTTCTTGTAACACTTTTGATAGATTTCTCAATTCAGGTGTGAACCATTTTTTACTTGGTTTTTTATTTCTGCGCGGCGTTTTGCATAACGGGAAGCATTGTTCAAAAACGTCCTTAAATTCACGATAGAACCTATCAAATATTATATCGACATCGTATTCTAATCTATCAACTAGAAGTGTGTGCCAATTGATTAACCCAATGGCATTTCGAAATATTTTTATATTGTTACTATTAATAGGTCTGTATAATTGTGTAGGTATTGAACAATTCACAGTTTCTTTTTGAATTGTAAGAACTTGATATGTATGGTCGGAAATAAAAGAGTCATACACGCTTACACCTAATATTGCAAAATCTACATAAAAATTATCTATACAAGTTTTGCTCTTTAATGTTATTCTTGTAGGTTCTATTATGCTTGCTTTGAGATTATATTCTAAGAATAAATTTTGTAAATCAAGAGATTCCCTGCTATCTTTTAATAAATCGACATTAAAGTCTCCACAGATTATATGATCATAACGCGAATTGTACATCAATTCAATCATTGCAGCTAGTTTGCTTAAAAATGCTTTGAAGTTACTTTTTGGAGATCTGTATACTGTACAAATAGTAACAAAATTATTTTCTGAAATCCGGCAATTTACTGCACACATTTCAAACGTCATTTCTTCGCTGTTGTTAAATGAGCTTTTTGTTATATTGAGACTATTCTTAGCTAGTATACATAGCCCACCTTTTTGATTATACGATCGAGCAAAAAAGTTAATAACTATAAAATCGTCAATACACAAATGTTGCACGTCTTGATTTAGATGATGCTCGGAGATGCACACTATGTCTACCCCATGGTCTTCGAAAATTTTTTCCAAATTTTTTTTTTGTTACAGATGCCACCTCCTATGTTGTGGTGCATCACTGTAAGTTTCTCGTTTGTGTGGTGGTTTCTTCTAAAAAATTTTTCGGTGTTTTATCAGCTGGTATCTCAGTTTTCTTTTTTGGAAAATAATATCGGCTCAGCCTTGTACCGTGAGGCCATACACTCCCGTTCATAATCTCTTCTTTAAAGTCAAATGGAGCACTTATTTTAAAAGAGCTTTGACGATCGCTGTGTATGAGATTTAGTTTTTCACAAGTGACGTCGCAGATTGGTGATAGCATATCTTTTATTTGTGTTTCTGTTGTGTGCTTCTCTAAATTTGTGACAAAAAACCACGCATTTCGTACAGCAGATTTTAGCAAAGTGCTATTGTTTGTTCCTTTTACAAAATGTTTCCTATGCCCTTTTGATTGGGCTGTGCTAAGTTCGATAGTTTTAGGTGTTGCATTATTATCAATAATATTTTCTTTATTATTATCAATAACTAGCTGGCCCGGCGAACATTGTTCCGCCTTAGTTTTGTTATTTTATTTTTTATTTTAATTTTTTTTGTCATTTATTTTGTTATTATATGTCAGATGCGTTTACGTTTTATATTGTATGCCACGTCACACGGAATGGGATAAAAAATATTCTTTGTTAGGCTACTGGTTCTAAGCAACCACTCCACCAATTTTCAGCCAAATCGGTCATAAATAGATATAGATTTTTAAAATAAACGACCCCAAAAACTATAAAAATTATACCCAAATTAATTATTTACATTTATTACCTTTATCACATTCATTTTACAACCCTCTTTAACTTAAATATCATTTTCAAAATCAACGATCTGAAATTTCTCGAAAATACCCATATCGTTTTCTTACATTTTTATCCCTAGAACACTCTCTTTTCATCCTCCTATAAGAGTAATTTTTTAGAAAGCAGGAAACATACCTATTTATTTTTTTTTGAGAACTTAGGCAATTTATGGGAAAAATTATGAAAACGACATCAATCTTTAGACATTTTGCCCTCTTTCCGCCCTATCAAGGAATGATAATATTTTACTTCTAAAATTTCGGATTTAAACATAGATATTATTTTTAAAATAAACAATCCAAAATTTTTGAAAATCATACTAATATTGGTACTTGTCATTTTTTGTTCCTATCCCACCTCTTTTTATCTCTTTGTTAATAAAAAGTATTCTATTCTTTTCATTCAAATCCAGTCGTCATAATTTTCCATACAAACTTTCACCCAAAGTTGTTATATGGGAAGTTGTCTCATGGAAGACGATTAAAGACGGCCAGTAACGATTCAACGGCGCAGTAAGACAAAATCGTACAATTCAGTCGCACTAAACCAACTTAATCGGTCATGCACACACACGATTCAATTCCATCAAATTCAGTCCAATTTCGTCGCTTCCAATGAAATTGTACTGCGCCGTTGAGTCGTCAGTGGCCAACTAAAGAGTGGGTAGTGCACTTAACATGTAAACGCACGGTCCAACTTTGGTTGGTGGTGGGAGAGTGGATCGATTTATTTGGAACGGTAATTTGCTGAGCCTCACCGAACGTTTCCGACATCGCAATTCTAATTTTGATTTAACCCTTCTTTTAGAGGGTGGTTTCTGGAATAAAAAGTATCCTATAGCATTCTCCTGGCTCTAAACTACCACCTCACCAATTTTCAACCATATCGGTAAAGCCGTTCTTGAGTTATAAGTGGTGTAACTAACAGACTTTCTTTTATATATATAGATATAGATTTTAAAGGAGGGTTGTGAATTTTGATTAAAGTGTGTTAAAATCGTGTGTTAGGTTGGTATGTAAAGTAAAAGTCGTCGGTCATTTGAAAATTTTGGGACTGATTTTCTTGTTCAAAATTTGTTTCGTTGTAACTTTGATTATTAGAATCATTCTGCTCTTCATTATGCATGCCGTCATTTATTTGATGAAGTTCTTCAGAAAAGAGGGTTTAAACTGATTATTCTTAAATCGCATAGAAGGGATTCGAGATGTAATGGATATTGGTTCCGGATGAGAAAAATTTCTTACAGAATAGTTTCGACTTGTGGTTGACATTGGCTCAAAATTTCTTTTAGGGTTTTGCCCGGTTTGGTTTAAATACGTTTTTTGGTGTTCCAAAAACTTCATTGTTAGTAAAAAATCTTTGTTTTACCGAACGGGATTGTATTTGGATGGGTTCGCTTGGGAATTGTGGTGGATTTTGAAATTGAGAATTATTATTAGACGAGAATTGCCTTGTGGTAAAACTTTGCGGAGTATAGTTGTTGAAATTTGAATAATTGTTTCCAGGTTTTCGGTAATTATTATTAGAGTATTGGTGATTGAAATTGTTAAATTTATTATACGAAGAAGTTCTTGGTAAATTATGTGTATAATGAAAGTTTTCTTCTTCGGTAACATAATTCATTGCCGCTTCTAATGATGTAGGGTTACGTAATCTAACGAAAGACTGCAAATTTCCTGTTAAGCCACGTAAATATTTTTAAGGATAAATTATTGTATTGATTGAGATATACTGCTTTAGTGTTGCCAGTCATTTGATCTTCTGGTACTGATTGCAATTTAAAATTTAATTTACTTTTGAGAAGTTGAATTCTTTTATACCGAATTCTATTGGTAGTTCATTTTTATTTGGTATTAGTGTAATCAGATCTTGCTCTAAGCTAAATTTCTGTTATCTCCAAAGTTTATTTTAAGTGCGTTTTTTATTGTAGCCCAGCTATTCAATTCTGGTTAGAAACAGATTAAAATTTTAGCTCTTTCTGTTAATTTGACTACTCTTTTTACTAAATAAGTATTTAATTGCACGTCTGTAGCGCTCTGATAGGTATTAATCAAATTATCACAGGCCGATATGAAAATTTCGAACGTATGTTCATTACCGTTATATGTAGGAATAGTGTCAACGAAAAGTCCTCGAAACCTCAATTTGATCTATGATCTCTCGTTCTCGGTTGTTCCTTTATGTTCAGCACCGAATAGTCTGGAACCGACTGGATAAGATCTCGAACCTTAATGCTTCAGCTTGGTATGGAATCGTATACAGTTATTAAGAAAATAATATTCTATCTGCTTTAACGTCATTTATTTATTTATTTGTTTACTTTTTTATTTCATTTAAAAATAAGCCGGATTACCAACAGCTCTGTATGTATTCCCATAGATAATTATTGATGAATTTTTTGACCACCATTTTTCGTCATTGGTAAATGGTGATGCAATTCGCATCGAAACTCTAATTTCACAAATGGTGTTCGGATTTCTAGTAATTGTTAAATTAAAGTCTATTCTTTCTTCGTGTATTTGATCAACAATCAAGGCTGCTTGGTAAAATTTGGGACGCTCGTAATCACCACATGAGTATAAGACACGATGATAAAGCCCAAACGGATAAAGATTCATTGAATGTGGTACATTCCAATGTAAAAGTATCGAAGAGAATGTGCCGTTTGACACGGTTAAGTTCTCTGGAGGACCAGATACAACTAAAACAAAGCAGAAAAAATTATATAAAAACATAATCAAAAAAAAAAAGCATAATATCTGCAGTAAGACTTTAGAAAAATCAAAAAAAAACAAAGCAGAAACAGCTTAGCATAGCAAAAATCCACCATTATGCTAAAGCAGTAAAAAACAATTACTTCCCGGGCAAACACTGTCTATAAGCTTTCTGCAATGAAAGAGTGAGAAGACCCAGAAATGTTTGTCTTAATCCTCTCACTCTTTCACATATAAAAACAAATACTTTGCTTGTAAAAACTCACTATGACGATGATGTCGGATATAAAAGGTATTATTTTTTGATCCAAAACAATTTCTCATGCTGAGTGTAAAATCAAACACTGAGGGTAATGGGAAGTAAGCAGGTTTTGTAAATTGATCCCAGTAGCAACTTAGTCGATGGTTTTTGGTATTTTTTTCACCCGATTCTATTAGATTAGGGCATTTCTCAGGCGAGCTATTAACAAAAAATAGAGTACATAACAATTATAGTATATTAAAGAACTAGTTTTATAAAGACTGATTTGGCGCCCACGTGCGCCAATATCCCATATAAAACGTGTTCTTAGACTATTTTTTCAAATCACATAAAAAAATTATATTTAATTTATTACTTGATAAATTCAAAATAGCCTAACAATTCTTAATTTGAGCTACTATAAATTACTCGGTTTATAACAAATACGTATTTTTTTTTAAATATAACAGTAATAATTCGAAAATAAAAAATTTAATCACATTTGACAGTTAATTAGTTTTTTGACAGTTACCTGACGCTTAAACACTTAAAAACATCTATAAGAACACTTGTGTTTTTATAAAAGACTCTAAAATTGGAAATGATAATAAGTTTGTTAAAGACTCAAATTCGAATATTATAGTAAGGTTAAAAGTTATAAGATTATATAGCAGTAGTAGAAATATTCTAATAAATGAAGTTAAGATGTCTTAGAATCAGGTTTCAGTAAAATTTTTTTTTTAATGGTTAAGCTTTCTAGTATTTATCTCAAGCATTTTTAAAAAGATCATATAATCTTACACGTTTTTATTGATTTTACCTTGTCCTTCTTAAATCCTCAAAATATGTTAATTCGTAGTCAGTTTTCACATAATTTAAAGGTGCAGTCCACGAGCAAGAGAAATTTTCAAAATTGTATCCCTCACATTGAAAGTCTTCGACATCTTGAGGAGGCACGCCAACAGATATCCGCTTTGAATTCACTAATTTTTCCTTATAATAGCAACTATAAAGATCATTTGACCCCTTTTCGGGCCTGTCAATTATCATTGCTACTCCCAATGGGATTAGAAGAATAAATAAATCCTGAAGAACAATAAAAACAATAAACTAATAGTAGAACTAGTTTTATAAAGGCTGAATTAGCGCACAAGTGCTTTTTTATGAAACAAGTGCGCCAAGCTTTTTTTTAATTTTTAGATAAGAAAATGAGTTTTTCTTGCTAACGGCTGGTAACAGTAATAGGCCAATTATTCAATTTAAAACTTTTTTTTTAACATATTGTTTTTAATTTTCAAAAAAACCAAAAAAAATGTAATAGAGAAGAACAGAATTTATGTACGTTATCTGAAATTTGGAAACTAGCTGAGCCAACGACTAAAAATGTATTACGTGATAAATCTAAAATAGCCTAACAAATTTTTTGCAGCTCTGCTTGAAGCCATTTTGTCGTCTAATTTCAACCATTGCAAAATACTTTCGGTGTCTAAGATATAACAGTAATAAACCGTAAATAAAAAATTATTAATAATGACATTGACATTTGACAAAATAATTTTTTTGACAGTCATGTATACCAACTAATAAAAACATATCTATAAGAGCACTGGTGTGTTTATAAAAAACATTAATAAGCTAATTAAAGACTCAAATTCTAAAAATATAATAAAAAATACTCACTTTTTTTGGAAGTGTTTGATTGTTTTTTCTAAAAGATAAACTTTTTCTAAAACTAGAATCAGAATTTGTTATAGTCGTGTCATTGAGTGTACATACAAACATCATGGGATGACCATCTGGAATTTCCAAGTCACTTTTAGTAGTTGTATCTAGATTAAAACAAGCCAAAAAATCAAATCAAACTTTCAAAAAAACTTCAATTTTATACTTATTTTTCTCTGATTTGTTTTCAATAAATTTTTTAGTAAAATTTACAAAGAAAAGTAAGTATAGTCCAACCAAGCAAACATGAGCTCTAAACAGACGGTAAACTTACCGGCATTTTGGGCCACCCGCAGCGTGCAAATTATAAAAAATACTTTTAAAATCCATTTTCTTGTCAACTCCATTTTTGGTCTTTAGGCTCTGCCACCAACAAATTGAATATTGTCTTAAATTCTACATCGCATTATATATTTGCGATTATCGTCAACATACGAAAGGGTTTATCTTCGGTCATAAGATAAAATATTTATGATTAAACAAAGCGACACACACCACGATGTTTATATTCTAAATAGTAATTAATTTTTATCAAAATTATTAATTATGATGACACTTTTTAGAAAATACTATTTATTAATATCGTCTTATCTTAAACTAACAACATATCCAATAAAAAAATAAGTGAGCTGAACATGTCTCGTATTGTTTGTCTTACAAAATCGAGCTCGCAATTTGACAGATAATACGTCAACTCTCAACTTTAAGTTTAACCAACCTTAAGCATTCCACATTATTTTCGAAAATCTCTGTTAATTGCAACATAAAAAAGATAATTTCCCTAAAAGTTCTAAATCCTAGAGAGTTATTTACTGCTGACAAATAAACTGTTGCTGCAAAAAAACATAAAACAATGTATTATTTGTTACAAATGTCTAAAATAAAAAAATATTAAGGCCTAGGCGAATCAATGTCGACATTTTTGCCCTTTGAGACGTTTTGGTTAGGATTATTAACGGACAATGGCCCCCAGCAAGACATTTTTGTTTGTAGACATTTATTTTATTTATGAGTATTGATTGGAAGCTTTAAAAATTCATGGAAAATGTAAATATCTTCAAACACAATCTAAACAATTTTCCATTCCAGGTAAATGAAGATTAATCTGTAATTATAGAGAAGAAACGAACCAATTCCAATGATTTTGACGTAAATAATAATGTCAGCTCGCCAGTATTATTTTAGGTAATATTATTTATTAAAGCCTTTTTGGCTTTTTACTTGTTTTTTTTTTGTAGAATATTCTGGTTCTGTGCGTATTGTGCCTGCTTGTCATTCACATCCTGGGTTGTTATCATCCTGTGGGAGATATTCGACGGAAATCCCACTGTTACAACTTTGAAAAGCTCAACGTATCCCGTAAATCAAATCCCATTTCCAGGAATCTCTATTTGTAACGTAAACAAGATTAGCAAAATAAGAGCTAATCTGCTAGCGAAAACTATGTAAATATCAACACATTGTCGTATAGGTTATCTAATAAAACACAAAAGCTTGCATAAGATTATTTCAAGGAGATTCAATAAGTTCCCTATGGTTTTTTTAGCAATTTTCTTCAGGTTTGAAATTCTCTTTTTCTAAATTCTGTTTCCTCTCCAGGATTTTACCTCATTTTCTCTCTTTAAACTTGTTTTTTATCCTTTCTATTTCTATCTTATCTTCTCTGTTTTCTTGTCTTAACAGCTTAATTTATCTGTTTTATTCTTTTTTTTTGCTGTTTTCGGTGATATTTCTTCTTTTACTTTTCGCCAAGTCTTTTGTTTCTTCTAACTTCTTCTTTTGGTTTTTTTTCTTTGCTTCTTCTTTCTCTTTCCTTTGCAAGTGCGCTCTTTCTCTCAGACCAGCTGTAATTTTCCTTGGCTGTTTTAGGGCAAATAAAGCCCATAGAGATTCGGAGCTCATCTTGAAATATTTTTTAACAATTAATCCATTATTGGAAGTTTTTTTTTCCAAATTCTGTTTTCTCTTCAGCATTTTACTCTATTCATTCTTTTTTTTCTTTTCAAACTTATCTTTCATTTTTTCTATTTCTTGCTAAACTTCTCTGTTCTCTTGTTTTTGACTACTCTCAGTCTTTTGTTTTTTCTTCTTTTGTTTTTTTTTCTTTTTCTTCTGTTGGACAGTTGGTCTTCTTTTGCTTTAAATGGCAGCAAATAATCTGACGTTTAGATGCCCTATAGTTCGAATTTCGGCGGTAAATTCCTTGGTTCTTTCAGCGCAAATAAAGCCCATAGAGACTCGGCGCTCATCTTGCAATACATCCATTTCCTGGGTCAATTGTACGATTATGATTTTGATGGTAACGTCATCGATCAGCTATTAGATTTTCAAAATATCTTGGACGCAACGGGCTATTCCATCAAAGAAGTGTTGGAAGAATTGGCCACGCCATGCGAAGAATTGTTGTGGAAATGCTCTTTGCAAGAAAAAGCCGTCAATTGTTCAAAGATTTTCAAGACAATGTTTACACAAGATGGCTACTGTTGCATCTTTAATTATCTGAATGGTAGACGAACAAATATGTTTGCTGTGCCCACTTTTAGCTGGCTACCACTATTAATTTCGAAAATTTTCAGGAATGAGGAGGAATATTATACCAAATCATTCAAAACAGAATCTAGGATTGAAAATGGGGTCCGGGTAACAATCAACAACAATATTGAGGATTATTTCTATACAACTTTATCAGTTTTTGGTGTTATGGTACAAATTATTAATAATATTCCCAATTTTTCTATTTTTCTCTCTTTAGATTCATGTTTTTATACCATCTACTTTTCCTGATAAAGCCACTGGTCGTGTTACAGATATTGTAACTCAGCCTAATACTGAACATTTTATAGAAATTATGCCCAGCAGAATCCAGTCATTCCAAGAAATTTTACGCTATGCAGCCCCAAAGGTAAGCAAACCCCATAGAACCAAGCTCCACACTAATTCGATGGGTGATAAATCTGGCAAATAAAGTGGCCAAGAAATCGTAATTTCTCTCACATAAAACAAAATATTACGACCATTGTAAGACTCTTTTAATCTAATCTTACGTTTTGCCAAATTTTAACAATTAAATTGAATTAAATAACAGTTAACTCTTTCTCCATAATAAATTTGTCAGGATGTCTATGTTCTACGATTATTAGCCTTAATTATTCACTCGAAAACAGTGTACAGAATAGCAACAGCCAACTTCATAATCATCAACAATCTACTTCAACTCACCCCTCTATATTCATTGTTAGAGAAACGCTTGAGCAGTCAGACGGATCGATTGGGCGACACATGAAACATATTTACACATAATGTACCTGTCAATAATACGTGTAAAGTACCGGGGGCTTTTCTCCCTCTCGCAGGATTCTCTTCCTCTCGAAAAGGTATAAAATAAAGATTAATGAGTGAAGAACTTAAGGACATTACGCATTACCCCGTCATATCAGCAAAAAGGAAATTCACAACTTTTTTATACACTGATAGGAACATAACCATAGCGGTTAACAGGCTCCAGCCCACCCTTTTACCCCTTTCTCTCTGTTCGAAGAAATAGAGAACCAGGATAGCAATCTGTAAATGTCTACAGACGTCATGGGAGTACCACCTCAGTCTAAAATGAATTAACACATAAACCGTATTCCGGGTATTAAACTATAGTTTCTGCCGTGGATATTTCATATTAAAATATTGATGTTTATCAATAAAACTTTACTCATTATTCCTCCGAATTCAGGGAGTCTGCACTGAATTCACAATTATATCACAAAACAACACATGATCAACAAGATCAACAGGTTAACTATCTTTCTCTATCACTAAACAATTAACAGTTTAAATATTCATAATACTGCCCGTCCGACCGTTCTGACCTTTCTTTAATCAACGTTCACCTTCTCGCCCGAGTCAGTTCTTACTGACTGGACTCCACTCTTCCAGGGATGCTAAGCCCATGTTCTCCCTCTTTACTTAAGATGCCATATGGCCCTCATCGAGATTATTTACTTATACAAGCGATTTAGCGCCTTATTGGCTTATTTTTATTAAAAAAAATAACTATAAATTATTATAAAATCAAAAACTCTCACACCATAGACCAAAGCTTTTTTCAATAAGTGATAAGTCTGGTGACTGAGGTGGACGAAGTAAGATGATATTTAGCATTATGAGATTTTTTCAACCTTTTCATCAAAAGGAGTCTAGATCTCTCATAAAAGTTATAGTTTCAACTAGTTTGTGTTACTAAGTTGAAGAGTCAGTATGTGTGTGGCAGAGAAGTTGAAAAGGAAGGTAGAGTAGAAAGATAACAGAAAATATTATTATCAAGAGCGAAACTTCATTAAACAACTTGACAGAGGTTGACTAAAAATTTGACAAAACTTGACAGAAGACAGAACTTAACCAAAAGTTTTTTATAGAGAAAGACAGAAAACTGATAAAGCTACTTCTGAAAGCAAGTATTTTCTTTCAGACGATCTAGACATAAGAGATCATTGAACAAAACAAAATTTAACTTAAAAATTTGACAAAATTTATCAAAATTTGACTAAAATGTGACAAAAAGCAGAGTTTGATCATAGTTTTTTTTGATACAGAAAAACAGAACACTGATAAAGTCACATTTCTCTTGGAGCAATTATATAGGAAAAACTTGACAAAAGAACTTGATGAAGCTTGATCAGGAAGCTTGACAAAAGTTGATTAAAATATTTTATAAAAAATAAATATTTATTATAGTTTAAACATCAACAAAACAACAGGAGCGCAAAACAGAAAACAACAATAAGATACTGTAGCTTAAAAACTGTACAATTTTTTTAATTTTCATTTTTTTTTGTCACTAATTTATTTGTCTGTTAGTATTAAACTTATTTATACTACTATTTATATTTATAGCGATTCAAGACACTCGTCGCTTGCTCAATTTGATTTCTGATCTCTCGTTCTCGGTTGTTCCTTTATGTTCAGCACCGAATAGTCTGGAACCGACTGGATAAGATCTCGAACCTTAATGCTTCAGCTTGGTATGGAATCGTATACAGTTATTAAGAAAATAATATTCTATCTGCTTTAACGTCATTTATTTATTTATTTGTTTACTTTTTTATTTCATTTAAAAATAAGCCGGATCACCAACAGCTCTGTATGTATTCCCATAGATAATTATTGATGAATTTTTTGACCACCATTTTTCGTCATTGGTAAATGGTGATGCAATTCGCATCGAAACTCTAATTTCACAAATGGTGTTCGGATTTCTAGTAATTGTTAAATTAAAGTCTATTCTTTCTTCGTGTATTTGATCAACAATCAAGGCTGCTTGGTAAAATTTGGGACGCTCGTAATCACCACATGAGTATAAGACACGATGATAAAGCCCAAACGGATTAAGATTCATTGAATGTGTTACATTCCAATGTAAAAATATCGAAGAGAATGTGCCGTTTGACACGGTCAAGTTTTCTGGAGGACCAGACACAACTAAAACAAAGCAGAAAAAATTATATAAAAACATAGTCAAGAGAAAAAAGCATAATATCTGCAGTGAGACTTTAGAAAAATAAAAAAAAACCTATGCAGAAACAGCTTAGCATAGCAAAAATCCACCATTATGCTAAAGCAGTAAAAAACAATTACTTCCCGGGCAAACACTGTCTATAAGCTTTCTGCAATGAAAGAGTGAGAAGACCCAGAAATGTTTGTCTTAATCCTCTCACTCTTTCACATATAAAAACAAATACTTTGCTTGTAAAAACTCACTATGACGATGATGTCGGATATAAAAGGTATTATTTTTTGATCCAAAACAATTTCTCATGCTGAGTGTAAAATCAAACACTGAGGGTAATGGGAAGTAAGCAGGTTTTGTAAATTGATCCCAGTAGCAACTTAGTCGATGGTTTTTGGTATTTTTTTCACCCGATTCTATTAGATTAGGGCATTTCTCAGGCGAGCTATTAACAAAAAATAGAGTACATAACAATTATAGTATATTAAAGAACTAGTTTTATAAAGACTGATTTGGCGCCCACGTGCGCCAATATCCCATATAAAACGTGTTCTTAGACTATTTTTTCAAATCACATAAAAAAATTATATTTAATTTATTACTTGATAAATTCAAAATAGCCTAACAATTCTTAATTTGAGCTACTATAAATTACTCGGTTTATAACAAATACGTATTTTTTTTTAAATATAACAGTAATAATTCGAAAATAAAAAATTTAATCACATTTGACAGTTAATTAGTTTTTTGACAGTTACCTGACGCTTAAACACTTAAAAACATCTATAAGAACACTTGTGTTTTTATAAAAAACTCGAAAATTGGAAATGATAATAAGTTTGTTAAAGACTCAAATTCGAATATTATAGTAAGGTTAAAAGTTATAAGATTATATAGCAGTAGTAGAAATATTCTACTAATAAATGAAGTTAAGATGTCTTAGAATCAGGTTTCAGTAAAATTTTTTTTTTAATGGTTAAGCTTTCTAGTATTTATCTCAAGCATTTTTAAAAAGATCATATAATCTTACACGTTTTTATTGATTTTACCTTGTCCTTCTTAAATCCTCAAAATATGTTAATTCGTAGTCAGTTTTCACATAATTTAAAGGTGCAGTCCACGAGCAAGAGAAATTTTCATAATTGTATCCCTCACATTGAAAGTCTTTGACATCTTGAGGAGGTACGCCAACAGAAATCCGCATCAACTTCACTAATTTTTCCTTATAATAGCAACTATAAAGATCATTTGACCCCTTTTCGGGCCTGTCAATTATCATTGCTACTCCCAATGGGATTAGAAGAATAAATAAATCCTGAAGAACAATAAAAACAATAAACTAATAGTAGAACTAGTTTTATAAAGGCTGAATTAGCGCACAAGTGCTTTTTTATGAAACAAGTGCGCCAAGCTTTTTTTTAATTTTTAGATAAGAAAATGAGTTTTTCTTGCTAACGGCTGGTAACAGTAATAGGCCAATTATTCAATTTAAAACTTTTTTTTTAACATATTGTTTTTAATTTTCAAAAAAACCAAAAAAAATGTAATAGAGAAAAACAGAATTTATGTACGTTATCTGAAATTTGGAAACTAGCTGAGCCAACGACTAAAAATGTATTACGTGATAAATCTAAAATAGCCTAACAATTTTTTTGCAGCTCTGCTTGAAGCCATTTTGTCGTCTAATTTAAACCATTGCAAAATACTTTCGGTGTCTAAGATATAACAGTAATAATGACATTTGACAAAATTATTTTTTTGACAGTCATGCATACCAACTAATAAAAACATATCTATAAGAGCACTGGTGTGTTTATAAAAAACATTAATAAGCTAATTAAAGATTCAAATTCGAAAAATATAATAAAAAATACTCACTTTTTTTGGAAGTGTTTGATTGTTTTTTCTAAAAGATAAACTTTTTCTAAAACTAGAATCAGAATTTGTTATAGTCGTGTCATTGAGTGTACATACAAACATCATGGGATGACCATCTGGAATTTCCAAGTCACTTTTAGTAGTTGTATCTAGATTAAAACAAGCCAAAAAATCAAATCAAACTTTCAAAAAAACTTCAATTTTATACTTATTTTTCTCTGATTTGTTTTCAATAAATTTTTTAGTAACATTTACAAAGAAAAGTAAGTATAGTCCAACCAAGCAAACATGAGCTCTAAACAGACGGTAAACTTACCGGCATTTTGGGCCACCCGCAGCGTGCAAATTATAAAAAATACTTTTAAAATCCATTTTCTTGTCAACTCCATTTTTGGTCTTTAGGCTCTGCCACCAACAAATTGAATATTGTCTTAAATTCTACATCGCATTATATATTTGCGATTATCGTCAACATACGAAAGGGTTTATCTTCGGTCATAAGATAAAATATTTATGATTAAACAAAGCGACACACACCACGATGTTTATATTCTAAATAGTAATTAATTTTTATAAAAATTATTAATTATGATGACACTTTTTAGAAAATACTATTTATTAATATCGTCTTATCTTAAACTAACAACATATCCAATAAAAAAATAAGTGAGCTGAACATGTCTCGTATTGTTTGTCTTACAAAATCGAGCTCGCAATTTGACAGATAATACGTCAACTCTCAACTTTAAGTTTAACCAACCTTAAGCATTCCACATTATTTTCGAAAATCTCTGTTAATTGCAACATAAAAAAGATAATTTCCCTAAAAGTTCTAAATCCTAGAGAGTTATTTATTGCTGACAAATAAACTTTTGCTGCAAAAAAACATAGAACAATCATAGATTTAGAACAATGTATTATTTGTTATAAATGTCTAAAATAAAAAAATATTAAGGCCTAGGCGAATCAATGTCGACATTTTTGCCCTTTGAGACGTTTTGGTTAGGATTATTAACGGACAATGGCCCCCAGCAAGACATTTTTGTTTGTAGACATTTATTTTATTTATGAGTATTGATTGGGGGCTTTAAAAATTCATGGAAAATGTAAATATCTTCAAACACAATCTAAACAATTTTCCATTCCAGGTAAATGAAGATTAATCTGTAATTATAGAGAAGAAACGAACCAATTCCAATGATTTTGACGTAAATAATAATGTCAGCTCGACAGTATTATTTTAGGTAATATTATTTATTAAAGCCTTTTTGGCTTTTTACTTGTTTTTTTTTTTGTAGAATATTCTGGTTCTGTGCGTATTGTGCCTGCTTGTCATTCACATCCTGGGTTGTTATCATCCTGTGGGAGATATTCGACGAGAATCCCACTGTTACAACTTTGAAAAGCTCAACGTATCCCGTAAATCAAATCCCATTTCCAGGAATCTCTATTTGTAACGTAAACAAGATTAGCAAAATAAGAGCTAATCTGCTAGCGAAAACTATGTAAATATCAACACATTGTCGTATAGGTTATCTAAAACACAAAAGCTTGCATAAGATTATTTCAAGGAGATTCAATAAGTTCCCTATGGTTTTTTTAGCAATTTTCTTTAGGTTTAAAAGTCTCTTTTTCTAAATTCTGTATCCTCTCCAGGATTTTACCTCATTTTCCCTCTTTAAACTTATTTTTTATCCTTTCTATTTCTATCTTATCTTCGTTGTTTTCTTGTCTTAACAGCTTAATTTATCTGTATTATCCTTGTTTTTTGCTGTTTTCGGCGATATTTCTTCTTTTTCTTCTCGCCAAGTGTTTTGTTTTTTCTAGCTGCTTCTTCTTTTGTTTTCTTTTCTATGCTTTTTCTTTCTCTTTCCTTTGCAAGTGCGCTTTTTCTCTCAGACCAACTGTAATTTTCCTTGGCGGTTTTAGCGCAAATAAAGCCCATAGAGATTCGGAGCTCATCTTGAAATATTTTTTAGCAATTAATCCATTTTTGGAAGTCTCTTTTTCCAAATTCTGTATTCTTTTCAGCATTTTACTCTATTCATTCTTTTTTTTCTTTTCAAACTTATCTTTCATTTTTTCTATTTCTTTCTTAACTTCTCTGTTCTCTTGTCTTTGACTACTCTCAGTCTTTTGTTTTTTCTTCTTTTGTTTTCTTTTCTTTTTCCTCTGTTGGACAGTTGGTCTTCTTTTGCTTTAAATATCAGCAAATAATCTGACGTTTAGATGACCTATAGTTTGAATTTCGGCGGTAAATTCCTTGGTTCTTTCAGCGCAAATAAAGCCCATAGAGACTCGGCGCTCATCTTGCAATACATCCATTTCCTGGGTCAATTGTACGATTATGATTTTGATGGTAACGTCATCGATCAGCTATTAGATTTTCAAAATATCTTGGACGCAACGGGCTATTCCATCAAAGAAGTGTTGGAAGAATTGGCCACGCCATGCGAAGAATTGTTGTGGAAATGCTCTTTGCAAGAAAAAGCCGTCAATTGTTCAAAGATTTTCAAGACAATGTTTACACAAGATGGCTACTGTTGCATCTTTAATTATCTGAATGGTAGACGAAGAAATATGTTTGCTGTGCCCACTTTTAGCTGGCTACCACTATTAATTTCGAAAATTTTTAGGAATGAGGAGGAATATTATACCAAATCATTCAAAACAGAATCTGGGATTGAAAATGGGGTCCGGGTAACAATTAACAACAATATTGAGGATTATTTCTATACAACTTTATCAGTTTTTGGTGTTATGGTACAAATTATTAACAATATTCCCAATTTTTTTATTTTTCTCTCTTTAGATTCATGTTTTTATACCATCTACTTTTCCTGATAAAGCCACTGGTCGTGTTACAGATATTGTAACTCAGCCTAATACTGAACATTTTATAGAAATTATGCCCAGCAGAATCCAGTCATTCCAAGAAATTTTACGCTATGCAGCCCCAAAGGTAAGAAAACCACATAGAACCAAGCTCCACACTGTTTCGATGGGTGATAAATCTGGCAAATAAAGTGGCCAAAAAATCGTAATTTCTCTCACATAAAACAAAATATTACGACTGAAGACCAAAGCTTTTTTCAATAAGTGATGAATCTGGTGACTGAGGTGGACGAAGTAAGATGAGATTTAGCCTTATTAGATTTTGTCAACCTTTCTCATCAAAAAGAGTCTAGATCTGTCATAAAAGATATAGTTTCAACTAGATTGTGTTACTAAGTTGAAGAGGAAGGAAGGTAGAGAGAGTGGGAGGATTACCAGACTGGCAGGCGGGATTTAGACACAAATAATGAATTAGATAACAACTTGATCTTTCAGCTTATTTGTTTGTTTTAGAGAAATTGCCTGTTTGGGGCCGAAAAACGTACGAGATTTAAGAATTCATATTCTAGCGGCGATTGTTTGATAGACTGCCGTCTTGACAGTGTTGAAGCCTTGTGCCAATGCACCCCTGTTCAACTTGCTACTAAAAACAGCTCTGTCTGCACTTTAGCCGAACTGCGCTGCTTAAACAAAAACAAAGGTTCTACATTTTAATCAGTCAACTTAAAAAAAGTCTTCTGTCAGCAGAAGCTTCCTCCTACGTATCCTTATCTATTACTTGATTGCAGAAAAATGGTTTACTTACTACCCAAAAAATATAAATAATCCAGAAGACAGCTTCTTACTGAGAAAAGAAAAGCAAGAATCTTTACATTGTGAAGAAAATTGTTATCCATCTTGTGAAGAAATATTATACAACGTGCATAGTAACTCATTTCCCATATATCAGTATTTTGACAGAACTCCGCTGCGTTCTGTCAAAAACTAATAAATTTGACTTTTTAGTATAAAATTTTTGCTGACACTCTGTATAAAAAATTAGTTTTTTTTGGCAAAGCGCAATTAGTAAGGCTTTTTCTGAATTAGTTATTTTTTAGAAATACAAATAAAGTAAACTCTACTCATGTTTACATTTATTTTCTCAACCGGTTTTCAGATGTTTATTTACAAGATACTGTCTATAAATGGTTTGAAATATTGAGTAAGTATAGCTCATGTTTGCTTGGGTAGACTAAATTTATAAATTCTAATATTTAAAATCTTTCTGGTGAATTTCAATGGTAGGAAGATGGCGTAGTGGGAGGATGTAGTAGTGGGAGGATGTAGTAGTGGGAAGATGTAGTAGTGGGAGGATGTAGTAGTGGGAGGATGTAGTAGTGGGAGAAGGTAGGGAAATTAACAATGTGATGATATTGTATGATATAGTTATTTTAATAAAACTGTTTTATGGTGTAAAAGTGAGTGAACGAGCATTTGATTTTAAGAATTTATAAAGTAAGACAAAATTGTTTAATTGTGACGTTAATTAAGCCTAAATTTATAAATTCTAACCTTTATAATCTCTCCAATAAGTGTTAATGATGAGAAAATATGGTAGTGGGAGGATGTAGTGGTGGGAGGATGTAGTGGTAGGATAATGTAGTAGTGGGAGGATGTTGTGGTGGGATAATGTAGTAGTGGGGATATTAATACTCTAGTGATTTAAAGACATTTTGTTCCTATTTATATTGTTAAGCCATGTTGTGTCACATTTTAGTAATTAATTTTTTTAATTTTTTAGGCAATTTTGGAGGCATTTTCAGTCTATTTCTGGGATGGAGTATAATTTTTGCAACATTTCTATTACTAACTTTTATTAAATTCTGTTTGAATATTTTACTAAAGTGAAGTATAGATTATCTATGAGTTTTTTTTTAAGAAGTTATAGAAAATTCAAGTCACTTTTTGGTGTCCAAATAATGTGTCGCTTACTGTATAAGGTTTGAATTCTCTCTATCTTAAATTTGCTGCTTTTATAACAATTATCCGAATTTTCGATTGATAGAATTTGTCAATAAATCATAATTTTTTTGAAATTATTCTAAATTTTCACTTTTTTAGGACCATTTATAGCGAATACATCGATCAACTTTGACAAAAAAATCAAATTTATATCTACAACACCAATATATTATATAATTAATCGATAATAGATCTTTATACTCAAAAAATGAATATGTTTTATTTTGTATACAGGGTTTATTTACTCTATTTACATAAATAAGAAAAAGCGGTTCAAGTCCACGCCTTTATACACTAGAAGCGTATAGCGTCGTCTGGTTAAATATTAGAGCCAATCACAATAAATGGGTGTGTCTAGAAATAGAACAATTCTAACGCCGTAACTGTAGACTTTTCTCAAACCTGGTGTTAAACAACACGACACTATTTATATTAAAGACTTAAAAAAAACGATTTTTATTGTAAAAAAGTATTTGAAATAAAACACTTATAAATAATTCGCAATTTTTATTTCAGAACAATTTTTTATAAACCAAAGATTCATCAGTAATAATAAAATTAGCAACAATCAACACAAGAAACCTACCAGATTCCAAAAAACTAATAAATATTTATAATACCAAATTCATTACACAAATAATAATAATAATAAAAAAAAACATTATCTATGTACAAATAACATTTTTCTCCTTAACATTTCCACTTTAAAAAAATATATCAATATTTGCCGTGTAATAGAAAAAGTATACCAAAAATATATAAAACTAATATCGAAAAGGCGCTTAATCAAGATTTTCAACAGATTCTAATTGAGATAATGTTCTAATCACTTCCGCTTTTTGATTGGCGGATAATTTTTGAACGATTTGTACCACCGCATCCAAGGCCACATCGGGACAATCCTACACAAAAAAAACAATAATTTAATTGAAAAAAGCATCCCACAACGCTCCTCATCAAATTTTTTTCAACACTTCACATTTTCAAATCTAAAATCGACAGCCATCAAAGGAAGTCACAGGAGTTTAAATCAGGCAAGCGAAATGGCCACAAAATTGTTCCAGTTTTTTTGAAATGTGTTACACAAAATGTAAAGAAACAACAAATAAGTCAATAAATTAAGAATACCAGTGAAATAATACTAAAATATACATACCTCAAGTGAAGAATTAATTTGATTTATTATAGCATCTTTCTTAACGGCGTATAAATTCCGATTGATTATAGATTCGCCACTTGGAACATTCAACTGCTCTTCTATCCATTCTACCACAGTTTCATTATTTTCCCATTTATAAAATTCGGTAGGAGTCTTATCTTCAACAAACCATCTTCGTAGCATGGCTTCTGCTTGGCCCACTCCCAAATTAGGTTGTGCGTTTAGTAGATCTTTAATTACGCGGTCTTGAAGAAGCAAACGTCTTAAACGCCAGTACAAGATAGATCGAGATTTACGCCATGGAACAATATCCTGAAAAAACAAAAAAAAAACTAGTAAAACGCCCTGGCTGACATGGCGCACCGTCCTGCTAAAACCACATGTCTGCAACATAAAGATCTTCCAATTGAGATACACAAGCGAGTAATCATGTATTGTCTAAATCTAACCTCAAAACAAGCAAAGACTGGCAAAGCTAAATGCTAGAATCTGTAAAATCTTCTGACACCACCACAGAAAAGACTACTACAAGTTAAAACTTTATCTATCTGTCAAATAATACTTACAGTAATGGCGTTCTTTTCCAGCATCCTCTCAGGAGTGTCATGCAAATCCGCAAAATGGACTGACACTTGATGGTACATTGGCATTAGGAAAAGTTCCCTCTCACAAATTCTACTCTCTATTTCAATTAATTCGGGAGTTTTCTTTTGTTCAATGGTGTGAGAGATACTTGAAGTTCTCTCACCAATCGGTCTTGTTTGGTTAATTTTGTTCAGAATTTCATCCAATTCTTTCATTTTGGGGTCTACTCGATGCATAGTTTTAATTAAATCTTTTTTTCTAAACTTAATTTCAACGATTCCTTCCGCTTCTAGA
The DNA here is from genome assembly GCA_947359425.1 of Lagria hirta. Classification (NCBI taxonomy): domain Eukaryota; kingdom Metazoa; phylum Arthropoda; class Insecta; order Coleoptera; family Tenebrionidae; genus Lagria; species Lagria hirta. The sequence continues at coordinate 1,076,171 of OX375804.1, read as the reverse complement.
ACACCTCCACGAGCTTCTGGATCTGCATACATTTCCATATATCGAGAATTGATTGTCGGATCAACAACAGCCCAAGCTCCTCCACGCAATTCCCCATTTGGAGGAATATACGTTAAAATAGGTTGTTTATATTGACGTAAACCGTCAACAATATAAGCACCAAACTTCATGATCTGCTCATACATGTCTTTCATTCCTCCACTAAAGCCACGCCAATTAGGGAAAATTATTAACGGTAAGTTTTCATGGGAAAAATCTTGAATTGCTTGTGCGGTCTTGTACGCCGAATCCGGAAACCATACCATTCCAGCTTGAGAAACAGTCTGAAAAAAAAAAAGCCAAAAATTGTAAAAGTAGCAAGCTTAAGCCTATCCCGCACTATTACCTTGGATTCCGAATCAAAGTTAGCAGGATCCGCGGGAAGAGTTAGCTCAACTGTACGAGTTTCCACCGCAATCACTCCAACAGGAATGCCCCCCAAACGTGCACGTCCTACCACAACAGTCTGAGCCCATGGACGCATAATTTCCGACCATGAACCCTTATCAAAGAAGCCACTTTCCCACACACTTGGGTCACCTATAGAGCCATTTTTAGTGATTTTTTTTTGCATTGAAATCTCTTACTTGGTGATGGTCTTCCTTCTAGCATCCATCTTGGATCATACGGAGTTTTTGTAGGCATAAACTCAACTTCTCTTTCAATTGGATCAACCGACTTAAGAATTGGCAATAGACTATTTTTGTCTTTAGGGATATAAGATAACCATTTAAGTATTGTAGCAACCCCCTCCAGATCACTTTGTTCCACTTTATGAGAGATACCATTATTATACATAATTTGAATACCCCCAAGTTGGTTATTAGAAGCGTATACTTCTCTCCCCAAAAGCTAAAATTGGAAAATTATTATAAAATATAGAGTATTTCTAGGCTCCGGCTACTTACTTTATTTAAAGCACTATACCCCGTTAAAATAATATGTGAATTTTCGATTTGTATCAGTCTTTGTCCTAAGCGTACTACATATGAGCCAATTCCAATAGCTCTACACGTCACCATTGAAATTGTAACAACTTCCTCATAAGCGGCCGATGTTTCTCCAGCAATCATCCCCGCATATTTTAAATTTTCAACCCCAAGTCCATCATCCTTCCCAATAATATCGGTAAGTTTATATCTAGACTCACCCTCATCGTCAATTAAAACCGCCCTTACTGAATTATTCGGCGCAACTTTAGCATAATCTTCAGGTGTGAGATATAAATAACGAAAACCTTTATCCGGCTCCGTATTATCCTCCCATGCTATTTTAAAGACACTTTTCACTTCTTCGGCAAGCCCTATACGAGCCCCACTATTCGCCGCTATGTAAATCTATCAAACAAAACACTTAGAAAAAGTACATTTTTATTTCATTTATCTTTTACCCTTGGAATTTTTAGCTCACGAGACATTTCGCTAGCCAATACGAAGACTCTATCTTCACGCGGTCCAAAAGAGCCAATCAAAAACGTTATATCATTCGCTATTACAATGATATCACGCCCATTGCGATATTCCGGTGTATACAAAGTCAACCTCCAAGCCACCATACCGACGTTATTTTCGCCAGGTACGCGCTTTTGTTCAATCAAACGGCTTTCGGTCTCAGGATCGAGGATTAGTTCAACAAAATCCATAAATTTATCAGGAATTTGAATATGTTCTAAAAATACAAAGAGCACAAATTACTAAAAGATTTGTTTTTGCAAAGTAGAGGTCTAATATTCTAGCTTGATGCACATGATCTACGTGCGTAGATCACATAAACAACCGCGCGTGCACATTAACACGTGTTTAGTTTGATTAATTGGTCATCTTCTTTAACAACCGTTATGACGTAGCTTCTAGATTGACAGACGAGAAAGAAACACCTGACCTTTGGCGCAACAGAAAGCGTAACAATATATGCGACTATTGTTCATGTGGTCTTGCACGTAGACCACGTGCTTGTAATTATGTGCATAAAACACATAATCAACAGTTCATGTGGTCTCGCACGTAGAGCATGTGTTTGTAAAGCACATAAACAACAGTTCATGTGTTCTACGCCTGTAAACCAAGTGGTTAATTTGATTTTTTGTAAAAAATGTAAACGTGGGCATAAGAACATATGTCCAAAAAACAGACAAACTCCGGTATGTAAGAAACATCGCACTCATAATAAAAAAAACAATCAGAAAATGTCCCAAACTTGAATTGACGGTCTAGAAAAAAACATTTGACATTTGGCGCAACAAAAGACGTGACGCAACACATAAGCAGCAGATAAATTGACAGATAATGCTATCTTAAGAGACCCGAAAGCAAACACATGTAGTCACGCACATGATCTATGTGCGTATATCACATGAACAATAGTTCATGTGGTTTCGCACGTAGACCACCTGTTTGTAGTTGTGTGCATAAAGCACATAAACAACAGTTCATGTGGTCTACGCCTGTAAATCAAGTGCTTAATTTGATTTGTTGTAGAAAATGTAAAAGTAATCACGCACATGATCTACGTGCGTAGATCACATAAACAACAGCAAATTTTTTGGAATAGACGTAAAATTGGTCCTCTTCTTTAACAGCCGTTATAACGTAGCTTCTAGATTGACAGCCAAGAAAGAAACACCTGACCTTTGATCTATGTGCGTAGATCACATGAACAATAGTACATGTGATCTCGCACGTATACCACGTGCTTGTAAAGCACATAAACAACAGTTCATGTGCTCCACGCCTGTAAATCAAGTGCTTAATTTTTGCAAAATAGAAATCTAATATTCGAGCTTAATGCTTGTAATCACGCACATGATCTACGTGCGTAGATCACATAAACAACAGCAAATTTCTTGCAAAAGACGTGAAATTGGTCCTCTTCTTCAACAGCCGTTATAACGTTGCTTCTAGATTGACAGACGAGAAAAAAACGCCTGACCTTTGATCTATGTGCGTAGATTACATGAAGTATTGTTCATGTGATCTCGCACGTGGACCACGTGCTTGTAAAGCACATAAACAACAGTTCAACAGTTCATGTGGTCCACGCACGCCTGTAAATCCAGTGCTTAATTTTTGCAAAATTGAGCAAACACACGTAATCACGCACATAATCTACGTGCGTAGATCACATAAACAACAGCAATTTTTTTGCAAAAGACGTGAAATTGGTCCTCTTCTTTAACAGCCGTTATAACGTCGCTTCTAGATTGACAGACGAGAACGAAACACCTGACCTTTAATCTATGTGCGTAGATCACATGAACTATTGTTCATGTGTTCTCGCACGTAGACCACGTGCTTGTGAAGCACATAAACAACAGTTCATGTGGTCTACTAATAATCAAGTGCTTAATTTGATTTTTTGTAGAAAATGTAAATGTGGTTATAAGAAAAGATGTCCAAAAAATAGACAAACTCCAATATGCAAAAAACATCGCACTTATAATAATAAAAAAACAATCAGAAAATGTCCCAAACTTAGATTGACGAAGTAGAAAAAAGCATTTGACATTTGGCGCAACAAAAAGCATGACGCAATGCTGTCGTCAAAATTGCAAAAAAAAAATATGTATTTAAAAACTCACATAAGCAGCAGAGGAATTGAGAGATATTGCAATTTTAAGAGACCAGGAAGCAAACACGCGTAATCACGCACATGATCTATGTGCGTAGATCACATGAACAATAGTCCATGTAGTCACGCACGTAGACCACGTGCTTGTAGAGCACATTAACAACAGTTTATGTGGACTACGCCTGTAAATCAATGCAAAATAGAGCAAACACACGTAATCACGCACATGATCTACGTGCGTAGATCACATAAACAACAGCAAATTTCTTGCAAAAGACGTGAAATTGGTCCTCTTCTTCAACAGCCGTTATAACGTTGCTTCTAGATTGACAGACGAGAACGAAACACCTGACCTTTGATCTATGTGCGTAGATCACATGAACAATAGTACATGTGATCTCGCACGTAGACCACGTGCTTGTAAGGCACATAAACAGCAGTTCATGTGCTCCACGCCTGTAAATCAAGTGCTTAATTTTTGCAAACTAGAAATCTAATATTCGAGCTTAATGCTTGTAATCACGCACATGATCTACGTGCGTAGATCACATAAACAACAGCAAATTTCTTGCAAAGACGTGAAATTGGTCCTCTTCTTCAACAGCCGTTGCTTCTAGATTGACAGACGAGGAAGAAACATCTGACCTTTAATCTATGTGCGTAGATCACATGAACAATAGTACATGTGATCTCGCACGTAGACCACGTGCTTGTAGAGCACATTAACAACAGTTTATGTGGACTACGCCTGTAAATCAATGCAAAATAGAGCAAGCACACGTAATCACGCACATAATCTACGTGCGTAGATCACATAAACAACAGTGAATTTTTTGCAAAAGACGTGGAATTGGTCCTCTTCTTTAACAGCCGTTATAACGTTGCTTCTAGATTGACAGATGAGAAAGAAGCACCTGACCTTTGATCTATGTGCGTAGATCACATGAACAATAGTTTATGTGGTCTCGCACGTAGACCACGTGCTTGTGAAGCACATAAACAGCAGTTCATGTGCTCCACGCCTGTAAATCAAGTGCTTAATTTTTGCAAAATAGAAATCTAATATTCGAGCTTAATGCTTGTAATCACGCACATGATCTACGTGCGTAGATCACATAAACAACAGCAAATTTCTTGCAAAAGACGTGAAATTGGTCTTATTCTTCAACAACCGTTATAACGTTGCTTCTAGATTGACAGACGAGAACGAAACACCTGACCTTTGATCTATGTGCGTAGATCACATGAACAATAGTTTACGTGGTCTCGCACGTAGACCACGTGCTTGTGAAGCACATAAACAACAGTTCATAAACAACGTGCTTGATTTGGTTTGTTATAGAAAGTTGCTTGTGTAGAGCTTACATAGGCAGCATAAGCAAAGCAAACACACATAATCTACGTGCGAGACCACATGAACACTTTTCTTCAACAGCCGTTATGATGCAGCTTCTGGTCCTGGACAGCCACCCTCAATGCACAAGAAGTAACCTAAGAAAACATTTACCAGAAAAAACTGGCAAATGTCCTAGAAGTCCGCTTGCTACAGTACTGTTACTTACCGGACATATTCTCGAGACTGTACAGCTTCCATTGTGCGTCTACCATTTGCCTGAACATATCTGGAAAATCATAAACGTAAGTGGTGCCAGCTGATTGAGCTTGGAATCGTTTCTGCTGGAGATAATCTTTCGCCAAGTAAGGCGTTGAAATTGGCAAGCCATGCATTGGACCTTGTTTCTTCCCATAAGCTCTAAACTTAATCTAAAAAATAGAAGAGAATTAGCTCCGCAAATCAAAGAGTTTACCAAAAAAACCTACAATGCCTGTTTCGAGATCAACAACTTCGCTGTACATATTAATATCCAGATAATAGCCACTGTCATTTGCTAAACAAAGTCGAATGGTTTGAGTTGGGGAATTTGGTGCTAGACGAATGATCATCTTGAGTTCAGCTTGTAGAACTCTCAATTTCCATAGCCTGGGACCATATCGCATTACCATACTTGTTACAGCTTCTTCAATTTTCGCTGGATCCATAATAACCGTTGGGACAAAATTCAAAAAAATATGATTACAATCGGTTCGCTTCGAATGGGGATGAGAGAAAGCCACTTCCAATTCATCCATCGCTTCTAATAACACCCTTTCGCCTTCATTTTGTAAATACTCAAACGAAGCTTCTTTCGTAATCAAATCCGAATGTCTGATGATACTTCTTATGAAAAATCTATAATCGGTTACTTCTTTTCCGGTAACACCTTTCGCTTTTCCCAAATACAAGTGCATTTTTTGATTCGATGTTGGCAATGCCTCAAGATTATAATTTTTCATACGATTTAATTCGATTTGAAAGGCGCAAGCTGGCTCAAGATGTCTATAAATTTTGTCTTCTTTGAAGCCGTCACGTGCCCTATAGGTGAAAAATTTCGGTGATTGTTTGTGTTTGAGAGCAGCAAATGTGATGCGTCTTATGCCGCGACTCACCAACTCTTCGTTATGTCTTGTAAAAAAGCTCCCAAAAATACTGCTCATAATCGAATCATCTGTATCGCCTTTATCTTTAATTCCTACATGTAGAATATGAATCGGTTCATGGATTGAAGTATCCTCCGGATAGGTTCTTTGTCCGTCGAGAGATAAGCTGACATTTATTGATGTACTATTCCTAGATTCAGAACCGCTTTCTAATGCGATTAGATCTTTCGCTGACATTGTAGCAGGATTTGCAAAATCTTCAATTAGATCTAGAATCTCATCGGAATATTGCTCGAATTCGGCAAAATTGTCAAAAGCCGCCATACATCCCGTCCTTTGAAAACTATCTACAACACGGGAATTTTCATTCGGCGCATCTTTCAAATCATCTAATTTAATCAGTCGATTTGGATGTGTTGGAGGTAGAAGGAATTGGAAATGTACTACCGGTACTTCCCCGGATAATTCCAAATGTTGAAGAGTTGTAATATCATAGCTTGTGTATGCCCTTCGTACATAAACTTCTAAAGCCGCATTGCATACGGCTCGATTCGCATGGTAGAAGAAATCATGCAAAATATCAAAAATTGATGTTTCGGATACGATCAATTTTTGTAGATTTTCTGGATGAAATTCATGCCCGTACATATCAACCGCTGATAGGAAGATACTTTCCATTTGATTATGCCTTAATTCGTAGGCAGGTTGATGGGCAGCTATAAGCACTTGTCGGGCACGTAATGCCACTCTCGAATGCTCGCTACGGTTCAATGTAGTTAATTCGGTTAAAGCTGAGGCTAGCTCATCGGTTAGACCAGGTTCGTTCGACCATAGATGATCAATTAGCATTGTAATCAAGAGATTCTTTTTTGCAACTTGGGAATGCGAAAAGATCGTTGCTAGAACTACCAACATATCGTCTTTATGTTTCTCGCGTAAGAGAGCTACACATTTATCGTAGGAACCTTGCTGAAATTGACTTTCAACGTCATAGTACTGCCGGAGCAGCTCTTGAACAGCTACTTTCATTCGGCCGCGAATTCCATTCCGATATCTATCAAAAAAAAAAAACCAAGCTAAATGAACTGGTCATAGGAAGGAGTAAACAATTAGAGACAGAAAAGACTCTAAAAACGTGACTTTATCCTTAATGGAAAAAGAAACAGGGATCAACAAAATAAAACGAGAGAAAAGAAGAAAAAGTGTAGTAGTGAAAAGAAAAGAAGAAGATCATGGAGAGACTGGAAGCAGTAAGAAAGCTGAGAAGAGATAAAACAAAAAATCTGAGAAAAATGGTAGTACAAAAACGGGAATAAAAGAGTGGCACAAAATTGGGAAGGGAAAAGTACTAGTGGAACTCCAAGACTGGGAAGCGAAGAAAAGAATTATGGAAAATAAAAAAGAGTTAAGAAAAGAAGAAACAACTAAGAATATTTACATAGACGATGATTTAACAAAGAGGGAGAGAGAGGTTCAGAAAAAATTAAGAGAAATCGCAAAAGAAAAGAGAGGACAGGGAATAAAAGCAACGGTGGGATATGGAAAAATATTTATGGAGGGAAAAATATTCAAATGGAATGAGAAAGACCTGAAACTGCAGGTTTTTTAGGGAGAAAAGGGAGAGTTAAAAGAAACAAGGAAGAAGACACGGGCAAATGTACAATGGAAACTGAGAAGACTAATGAAACAAATAAAGATATAAGCAACGGGAAGAAAAAGATACTATTTTGGAATGTAGCGGGATTAGCAAAAAAAGAAGACAATTTCTGGGATTATGTGAAACTTTTTGACGTAGTAGGTTTAGTCGAAACATGGATAGAAGAAAAAAGCTGGGAAAAAATAAATGGAAGGCTACCACCAGAATTTAATTGGGAGTGTCAAGGGGCAAAGAAAGAAAAAAAGAAAGGAAGGGCAGCAGGAGGGATAGTCACGGGAGTAAGAAAGAGAATAAGAGAAAAAAACCAGGAGAAAAAAGAAATAGAGGGACTCATGGAGAAAAATATCGAAATAGACAAACGATGGTGGAAAATAATGACGATATACAGCAGAGAGATGAAAAAGACAATAAAAAACATAGATGAAACAGTGAAAGAAAACACAGAAGAATGCATACTTATAGGAGGAGATTTTAACGGAAGAATTGGGGAAAGAGGAGCGAGAAATTAAGAAGAAGAAAAAGGAGCTGGGAAAAGGAAAACCAAAGACAAAAAAGAAAATGTGGAGGGAAAAAAGTTGATGGAATGGTTAGAAGAAAAGGGATGGGAGATACTGAATGGTAATAAACAAGGGGATGAAGAAGGAGAGTGGACGTATGTAGACAGTAGGGGGGAATCGGTGATAGACTACGGAATAACAAATGAAGAGGCGTGGGGAAAAGTAGAGAACTTTAAAATAGGGGACAGAATAGAGTCAGACCACCTTCTAATAGAAATAAGCCTAGAAGGAAGAAATAGCCAAACAGAGGAAAAAAAGAAGACAAAAGTAGAGCAGAAGAAGGTAATAATTAAAGTGTGGAACGAGCAAGGCGTGAAAGAATACAGGAAAAAGCTGAAAAACGTCAAATTCGAAGGGCAAGAGATAGAGAAGATGGAAGTGGAATTAAAAGAAATACTAGAAAAGGCAACGACTACAACAGAAGTAAGCAGTAAAAGGAAAAAAGCAGAAAAGAGAAATGAATGGTGGGATAAAGAATGCTACCAGCTAAAGAAAAAAGCTACAAAAGCGCTAAGAGAATTCAAAAGAAAGCAAGTAAATAGAAGAGTCTTCTTAGAAGCAAAAAGAAAATATAGAAAAAGATGTATAGAAAAAAAGAGAGAGAAAAGAGAAGAAGAAGATAAAGAAATAAAAGCTATTAAAACAGAAAGAGAGGTGTGGAAGTACATAAACAGAGAAAGATTAAGAAAAGAAGCGACGAGTGAAGAGATAACAATAAAGGAATGGGAAGAGTTTTTCAAAGATCTGCTGGAAGGGGAAAGAGAAGTAGATATAGAAGACCCAGCGATGCAAACGAACCAGACAGCACCATTAGGAACAGAAATTACAAGGGAGGAGGTAGAGAGACAGATAAAGAAACTGAAGAAGAAGAAGGCACCGGGGAGGGATGGAATACAGAATGAACACTGGATGTATGGGACGAAAGGTGTGATAGACAGATTGGTAGAGGTTATGAATGGAGTGTGGAGAGGAGAGGGATTCCCGACAGGTTGGAGAGAAGGCATAATCTGCCCTATCCACAAAAAAGGAGATAAAAATAGAGTAGAAAACTACAGAGGAATAACTCTTCTTAACACAGGGTATAAATTGTATGCGTCAGTACTGAATGAAAGGCTGAGAAAAGAGATAGAGGAAAAGAAGACAATACCAGACAACCAAGCGGGATTTAGAGAACGAAGGGGAACTATGGATAATGTATACATCCTAGACCACCTAGCGAATAACGAGTTGAAAAAAAAAGGAGGGAGGTTGTATACACTATTCATAGATTTTAGAGCAGCGTTTGATAAGGTCGATAGAAAGAAAATGTGTGAGAATATGAGAAAAAGAGGAGTAAACGAGTGGCTGGTGAGAAAGGTAGAAGAGATCTATGTAAAAACAAAAAGCAAAGTTAGAGCAGGGGAGAAAGAGAGTGAGTGGTTTGAAACGTCAAAAAGGGTGAGACAAGGGTGTCCCCTTAGCCCCTTGTTGTTCACAACCTACATGGCGGATATGGAAGAAATGTTTAGAAAGGCGCAAGCTGGGGGATGTGTGATTGGAAGAGAAAAAGTGTGGAGTCTAGCGTTTGCAGATGATGTGGTATTAATAGCAAAAAGCGAAAGGGAGATGGGAGAAATGATGACAAACCTAAAAAAGTATGTGAGGAAAAAAAAGCTAGAAGTGAATGTAAATAAAACAAAGATGCTGGTGTTCAACAAAAAAAAGAGGAGAGAAGAAAAGAATGATTGGGAATGGGAGGGAGAGAAAATAGAGAGAGTAAAAGAGTTCAAGTATTTAGGGTATACGTTTAATGAAAGAGCTACGAACAAAGCGCATGTCAGAGAGTTGGCAAGGAAAGCAAACAAGATAGTGGGATGTGTATGGGGAATAGGAGAGAGGAAGTGGGGAGGAGATTTTAAAAGGAGAATAATGATGTTTGAGAGCTTGGTGGAGAGCGTATTGATGTATGGGGCAGAAATTTGGGGGTGGAAAGAACAAGAGGAAATAGAGAGAGTACAAGAGAAGTATTTGAGGTGGGTCCTAGGGGTGGACAGAGAAACCCCTGGGTATATAGTAAGAGAAGAATGTAAGAGAAACAAGCTGAGAGTGAAAGCGGGGAAAAGAGCGACTAAGTTTGAGGATAGGATGAATGGAAGGCAAGAATGTAGAATATTGAACGAATGTTGGAGAGAAAAGAAAAAAAATTTGGAGATAAACGAAAGAGAAAAATATTACAGAAGAAATGGGTATGCAAGTAAAGAAGTGGAAAGATTAAGAACAGAAGGCAAGTGGATGAACGCAGAAACGAGCGAAAGAGACAGGGATGTAGATAAGCAAGAAAGAAGAGAAAAAATCAAAGAGTCCAGGTACAACAGGAATTATGAGAAATGTATGACAGAGGAGATCCCGGTGTACCTGAGAAGAGAAAGTGCGAAAGAGAGGAAAATAATGGCGAGGTTCAGGTGCGGAAATGAGGAGAGAGAGAATAGGTATTGGATGGAAAAGGAAGAGAGACTGTGCAGAATCTGTTATGAGGAAAGAGAGACAATAGAGCACATGTGGAATGAATGCAGTGAGATGAGGGAGAGAGAAAGAGCAGAAAGAAGAGAAATACTAAAAGAAAATGGAGTGGAGATAAAGTGGATGAAAGAAGTATGGGAGAGAAGGAAAATGAAGGACAAAGGAAGAACAGGGAGGGTAGAATAGAAAATGAAATAAATTGTAGATAGAGTAAGCCGGTATAGGCAACAATAAAGCTTATTATTTATTGGTAGTACAAAATTTTGATGACGCAGTAGCAAGAGAGAAAGCAGAAGAAGTGAATGTGAAATACAGAAACTTCATTTTATGAAAATAGGAGAAGAGGGTAGAGACAAAATTGGGGTCGTAGCTCTGACGGCTAAGAGTGTAAAGAGCTTGGAAAAATTAGGCAGGATGGATGAGCTGTCAAATAGAAACAACCTCAAAACCGAAAAAATGCTTCAAGTGAAAGAAAAGAAAAGCAAGAGATGAGTGTCTAAGCATCTGGCGAAAAAGGAAAAAGTGGGTTGTTACGTCAGATCATAGAGCGGACTCTAGAACTATAAAGAAGAGGAAAAAGTAATGAGAGAAAGAGAAGAAAGAAAAGAAATGGTAAGAAAGGAATAGTATGGAGAAAGTGCTCCAAGTAAACAATAATAAGGAGTTGACCATAGCTGGATGAGATTTGATAAATGGGCGTTGTAATCATGCTGCGCTTCTCCAAACGCGTCCTCAGAGGAGCTGGGGAAGGTGTTACAATGATGAGAGAAAAAAACAGAAGAACTATAGTGAGAAGATCACCTTGCTGGGCATTTACAATTACTGTAAATGATAGAAGAGGATGGATGGTAGAAAAATAGACTAATGTCAGCCTTGGTACAGGGACGGTACAATCAACAGAGATGAGAAAGAGAAAAAGATAAGAAAGAGAAGATAAAACGAGAGAAAGGAAGAAAAAGTGTAGTAGTGAAAAGAAAAAAAGAAACAACGCACGCGGAGAGCTAAAGAATGAGAAAGATAAAGAAAAAATTATAGAGAGACTAGAAGCAGTAAGAAAGCTGAGAAGAGATAAAACAAAAAATCTGAGAAAAATGGTAGTAAAAATTTTTGATAACGCAGTAGTAAGAGAGGAAGCAGAAGAAGTGAATCTGAAATACAGAAACTTCATATTATGAAAAGAGGAGAAGAGGGTAGAGACAAAATTGCGGTCGTAGCTATGACCGCTAAGAGTGTTACAAGCTTGGAAAAATTGGGCAAGATGGATGAGCTGTCAAATGGAAAGAACTTCAAAACCCAAAAGATGCTTCAAGTGAAAGAAAAGAAAAGCAAGAGATGAGTGTCTGAGAGGTGAAAAAAAAAGAACATCTGGCGAAAGAATGCTAGGAGGAAAAAATGGGTTGTTATGTCAGATCACAGAGTAGACTCTAGAACTTGCCCAATTTATAGGAAAGAAGAGAAAAACAGTAATGAGAGAAAGAAGAGAAAGAAAAGAAATGGTAAGAAAGAAATAGTATGGAGAACGTTATAAAAAATAATAGGAGTTGACCATATCTGGATGAGGTTTGATAAATGGACTTTGTAATCATGCTGCGCTTCTCCAAACGCGTCCTCAGAGAAGCTGGGGAAGGTGTTACAATGATGAGAGAAAAAAACAGAAGAACTATAGTGAGAAGATCACCTTGCTGGGCATTTACAATTATTGTAAATGATAGAAGAGGATAGATGGTGGAAGAATGGGCTAATGTTAGCCTTGGTACAAAGATGGGAAAGAGAAAAAAATTAGAAAAAGAAAAAAAAAGAGCGTGAACGAGGGAATTAATAGAAGATGTGAGGAAGTGAGTTTGCCGTGAGTACGGTAAAGTAGACTATTTTCTCACACAAGTGCTCACGGGACATAGATGTTTTGGAGATTACCTAGAAAAGTATAATTTGATCCAATTTGCAAATAGAAAAAGTAATGTGGAACAGAACACACGACAAGTGGCGGGATGTAAGAAAAAGAGCGAAAGAAAGTGAAGGAGTAGAAATGAGAAAAAATAATATGATTGAGCTAACAAATTCTAAGAAAGAAAGCCAAAAGAGGAAAAAGGAGAGAGTCGGTGAAATAAGTAAATAAGAAAGTGTCTGGATGAAAACATGCCACTGAGTAGATTCCATCCAGTCAAGGGTAGTTTTTAGTTGGTAGAATCATAGACCAACGGACGTACATCTTAAGAAAGGGAGACACAACAGACCAATAAAAATTGCTGTTTCTTTTTCTATCTTCATCAAAAACAGCATGGCGGTAAACAAAAGATTTGATACCATTAGCTCCACCAAGCGAAAAAGAGATGAACTTGCAGCTAGACCAATGAGAGAGCTGATAGCTCTATTTGAAAAAGCAAACCCCAAAAACACCAAAAAGAAAAAAGTTCCCAGGCAAAATTCTCTGTAAGAGTGTTCGAGCAAGCTTCCATTTTTTTCCCTCTTCAAAACTTGTCAGAAAAAAAACCATATTGACCAAAAATTTGTTGGTCAAAAAACAAAAGAACCACTTACCTTTGCACTAATTGAACAATTCCCTCCGTGGCTAAGAAAAATCCATCCCTTTCAGTTCTTTTCTGCATGCTGGCCGCATGACTATCGATAACACTTGCAATTTGCTGACTGGGAAATTGAGCCAAAACGCTTGTAATATTCCGTTCGTACAAGCCCATCAGTCTTCGAATTTTCTTCTCAACAGCTGGCGGAATTCTTCCCGAGATGGAGGCCATTACCTGCTGGAGTTCCAATAAAGGCAAGCTTGGATCTCTTAAGCTTGACATGAATTTTTCGATAACTTCGCGTAGTCTAGGCGCATTATATGGATCGGGGAGACAGTAGCCGGCTAATGTATTTTCCAAAATTAATTTAAAGCTATTGTGTATTTGATGGAGTTTTTCCGAGAAAACCGGCTGAGAAACGTCCAATTCGGGAAAGGTGTTCTTATATAGTTGCGCTTTTGATACTAGAGAGGGATCGTCCAATTCGAGAGATGCAATAATTGAACCACCGTCTAAAACAGCCCCAGGTCGTTTAATATAGAAAACACTTCCTGTTTCATTCGCAGTTAACGTCATCACCATTTTCATTACTTCTATTTCGGCGTAAGCTTGCCCTTTTTCGATATGACCGCCATCATCAACGAGGAAACCTAATAGTTTTCCTGCACTTGGTGATCGAAGTATTGTCGGATCATTTTCTTTTTCAAAAACACAAGTTTGATTTCCAATTACAATTCTATAGCTATCAACTTCTTCTTTCATGTATGTGGTGAATGAAGAGCCATCAACTGATAGGAGAATTCCTCCATCGTTGAGTCTATGAACTTCAATTTCTTTGAAAGATCCATTCATTTGGAGGAAATATGTATTTGGTCCGCTTTTTGTGGCTTGGACTTTATATTTGTTACTACCATGGATCAGCTCCACATCTACTACATTTGTTAAAGTATTGGATCCTTGAATTTGGCCACGTTCTAGGGAATTTTGAAACTCTTGAAACGCTGTACTGATGCTCTTATCAGCTATATGAAGGGAACCACAGATAACGCCAAGCATTATATTAGGTTTCTCCGATTCAACCTTCTCACTTATCAAAATATCCAACCAAGCAGTATCAATTGTGTTCTCTTGGAAGGATTTCGTTTCCAATAAAGTGATTAAATACTCAACAGTTGTCCGAAAATCGCCTCTAATCGACAACTCCTTCAAAGCTATTACTAAATTTTCTCTGGCTTGTGCTCTATTCTCGCCCCATGAGAAACAATGCCCAAACTGCGAATCAGCAAATTCATGTAGACCACCAGAAGCCGCCACGGAAAAATATCCCCAAACATTTTTCGACGATCGAAAATTCAATTCTTGTACCGTTCCCGAACTCGGTTTGAATCCTTCATCGGGATTCTCTGATGTTATTCGAGCGGCGATTACATGACCCCAGGGCTGTGGTTTCTGACGCGGTTGGTCGAAATCAATTTCGGAGTTGCCCCATGGAGATTCGCCGTACAGTAATCGAATATCTTTGATGTAATGAAGTGGAAGACCCATTGCAATTTGAAGTTGAGCTGCAGGTAGATTAACATCGGACACCATTTCGGTACAAGGATGCTCAACTTGAAGACGAGGATTTAATTCGAGGAAATAATAATGTCCGGAAGTGTCATATAAATACTCTACAGTTCCGGCGGATACATATCCAACCATTTTTGCTAATCGAACAGCAGCTTTTTCCATATCCTCAAATATAGATGGGGCCGCTATCACAGCTGGTGCTTCTTCAATAATCTTCTGATGTCGCCTCTGAATCGAACAATCTCTTCCAAACAACGATATCGCATTTCCATACTGATCAGCCAGCAGCTGCACTTCAAGATGTCGCGCACACTTTGCTAGCTTCATTACAAAAATAGGCGAACCAGGTATTTCCGCTTGTACTTGACGGAAAGCTGCCGGAAAATCATCATTATTTTCCACTTTCCGAATGCCTTTTCCACCTCCTCCTTCCGACGCTTTTATCATTACAGGATAACCGATTTTTTGCGCGGCAGCAATACCTTGCTCAATCGTTGGAACACATCCGCGTGCGAAAAGCTCCGAAGATATCTTGATTTTTTTGTTGGAATAGTGAGCTTTGAGATCTAGAGGGAAACATAAATTTGATTTAATGACATTGATAAGAACCGGATGATGTTTTAAATGAACAGACCTAAGACGTTTTATTAAATACACAAAGTTTTACAGATGCGTCGTAGCACCATCCTCTTGGAAACACATATTTTCTATAATCATTATCCGACGTTTTGCAGTTTTGGTAGAACCAATACGCTCTGAAAGACTATTTTCTCATATAGACCGCATAATCTTATCGAGCAGCAAAACATTGGGCCTCCTGTATAACTCTGTAAGTTACAATCTTTCCAAAAATCTGGATCGTTCCCACTAATCTAAAATTCCCGAGAAACTTGCCGTTTACTTCATACGATTCCATAAGCCGTGTTTTTCGCGCCTACTGTATGCTGCGTGGTTGAGAATTCCAGCTCCCTGTTCCGTTTACTACCCCTAACAGCCAGGTACAGTCAATTTAAAAAATCGCCCGATGGGTATAAAAAGCTCAACTTGAATGAAACTTACCAGATCCAGACCATGGTAGTGTAGGAATGTCGGCAGTTTGTGCAACTATAGATGAGGCAATTTTATCTCCAAGAGCCCACATAGCTTTATCGGGCGGTCCAATAAAAGCTATACTATTCTTATGTAGCAACTCTGGAAGTTTAGGATTTTCTGAAGCATGACCCCAGCCCGCCCAAACAGCTTGCACTTGCAGCCTACTTGCAATATCTACGATCAATTCGACATTAGCGTAATTATTATTATTGGTGCCGCCTGGAACTGGAACGTAATGATCGGCCATTTTAATATATTCGGCGTTCGCTTTTAGATCTTCAGGTGTTACCATTACAACAAAACGTACTGCTCGCTCATTTTTGAACATTTCGTACGACCATCGACGAACGGAACGCATACATTTGACAGCAGCAATGCCGTTGTTGGCGATAAGCACCTAAAAAAAACAATAAAACCAAATCTAATTTAAGATTTTCAGGTGTAGATGCTTCTATTTTCCCACAGATAGCCAAATACGCGTGCCTGTCAAGCAAATAGTTGATCCAAATGACGTGCTTAGCCTTGCTATTTTTACTATTTGAAGCCTATGTTCTGCAGAAATCCAAGAGTTAACCCTGACAATGTCGTCTTCGAAAGATGAAGACAACCGGTACTAAAGTAAGCTCTCAAAGAACAACTTTTTGACAACTGGGAAAACTGTGTTGATGCCACGTACCACGTGCAACAATCTACGTGCCACGTAAAACTGTTCACGTGCCACGTGAAACTGTTCACGTGCCACGTAAAACTGTCCACGTGCTACGTGGCAAATTGCAATACATTCCAAATCCCAAAATAAGTACCAGTTGCAGATTTAGTACCAAATGTCAAAAAAGGTCAAGAATTTCCGTTCTATTGTTCAACCGACAACTGAAATCATTTTATAACAAGCAATACACTACAACCTACAGCCCTAAGCTTATAGTCGTCTTCAAAAAATGAATAAATCCGGTAATCAAAAGAGCTGTTAAGATTAAATTAGCAAACAAATAGTAGAACTGGCACGTGGAACTATATCCATGTGCCACGTGGCAAATACAAATTTATTCCAAATTGCAAAATTACAAAGTTTTAGCTAATATTTTGTAGTAACACATGCTACATGGAACTAAAGCTACGTGCAACGTGACAAATAAAAATCAAAATTTTAGATAATTATTTAGTAAAAGTGTGCTAATATGTATACTGGCACGTGCCACGAAAAACCATCCACGTGCCACGTGGCGAATATATTCTAAAGCAAAAAGTTTTTCTCATGTGTACGTGGTAAATATAAATATTTCAAAATGACGTGCCTAACTTTGCTATTTTTACTATTTGAAGCCTATGTTCTGCAGAACTTCAAGAGTTAACCCTGACAATGTTGTCTTCGAAAGACGAATACAACCGGTACTAAAGTAAACTCTCAAAGAACAACTTTTTAACAACAAGCAAAACTGTGTTGATGCCACGTGCCACGTGAAACTATCCACGTGCCACGTGGCAAATTCCAATATATTCCAAATCCCAAAATAAGTACCAGTTGCAGATTCAGTGCCAAAGGTCAAAAAAGCTCAAGAATTTCCGTCCTATGGAACAACCGATAATTAAAATCATTTTATAACGAGAAATACCAAAAACTACAAGTTGTGTAGTAGACTTCAAAGCATGAATAAATCCGGTAATCATAAGAGCTGTCAAGATTAAATTAGAAAAGTGCTTTATAGTGGCACGTGCCACGTGGAACTATATCCATGTGCCACGTGGCAAATACAAATCTATTCCAAATCGCAAAATTACAAAGTTTTAGCTAATATTTTATAGTAACACATGCTACGTGGAACTAAATCTACGTGCAACGTGACAAATAAAAATAATCCAAAAAAATAAATAGCAAAGATTTAGATAACCAGTAAAAGTGTGCTAATATTTTATATTGGCACGTGCCACGTGGCAAATATATTCTAAAGCAAAAAGTTTTTCTCAGGCTGTTGTAGCACGTGCTACGTGGTGAATATAAATATTTTCCAAATCTTAAAATACCAGTTTAGTGTTTAGTACTGAATCTTGGATAAAAAAAAAAGCTTGAGGATCTACCCACGTGCCACGATACGTTCCAAAACCCAAAACAAGTACCAGTTGCAGATTTAGTACCAAATGTCAAGGATTTCCGTTCTATTGTGCAACCGACAATTGAAATCATTTACAACAAGTAATACACTACAAGTTACATTCCTAGGCTTGTAGTCGTCTTCAAAAAATGAATAAATTCGGTAATCAAAAGAGCTGTTAAGATTAAATTAGAAAACAAATAGTAAACATGATGTATAGTGGCACGTGCCACGTGGAACTAAATCTACGTACAACGTGACAAATAAAAATCAAAGTTATTAGATAACTAGTAGAAGTGTGCTAATATTTTATAGTCGCACGTGCCACATAAAACCATCCACGTGCCACGTGGCAAAAATATTCTAGATTAAAAAAATTTTCTCAGGCTGTTGTGGCACGTGCCACGTGGTGAATATTTTCTAAAGCAAAAATTTTTTTTCATGGTGTTTGTGGCACGTGTTAAATATAAATATTTCAAAATTTATTATAGTGTTTAGTACTGGATTTTGGATAAAAAAAAGCTTGAGAATAAGGCATCAAAGTTACATAGATTAACCATCAAAATCTATGGAAAAATCAGGGTGAGGCCGTCTGCATTGAGGCGTAAACTTTAAGCAAATTTTGTTTTTATGTTATTAATTGAAACAAAAGAGTGCTGTTACACTTTTTGTCAATAGCAATCCCATTGACTTTCTTTTGTTTTTTAATAAAACACGCAAAAACTCAATTTATCACCGACTATCTGTCAAGGATATAGAAATCGTAAAAAAAAGCACTTAACAAACAAACCTTGTTAATGACTTTGGTCCCATTAAATCGTTTGACAAATTCCTCGGGCGTAGCAACTGTAAAATCCTTTTCTTGCAGTCGATTATGCAAGAGCATAACAGTACCCTGTGACATGCTGGGCCTAAAAACAATTTTTTTACCATTAAAATCTGTCAAAATAATGATAATCGTTTGACATTTCTTTTCAAATTTTGTTTCTGAAAACAGCGCAACCTAATGACACTTACGTGAGGGTGAGCCCTTGACGAAGTCTGGTAGTTGGAAGCAATCGCTCATTTTTTCGTATATTATCATTATTATCTGTATCAAAATCAACATTTTCTGCAGTTGTAATTTCAATGTTAGGTGGTGTCGTCACATTCTCCTCTTCTCCGCCGCCATCTCCGATCACAAATCGTTTGCTGTTTCGGCGGTTTAAAGTACGATTCAACATTTCAAAATTAAATTATTTTTTCAAGAAACATATGCCAACCATGATTATCTTTTATTGTTCAATAAATACAAATCCCTGCAGCACGAAAAAGAGAATAAACACTTTAGAAATGTTAATCTTTGGATTATCATCCATTATGACCAATTAGGTGTTTGTGGGAATATTTTCAATCGCTTGAACATATTTAATCGTCTAGACCAAGTATAAAAAACTGGACTCTGAAACTGTTGCTCAGAAAGGTACACCTGAGTCAGGCTTAGATGCGCCAAGTCGTGATAACGATAATCTTACGTCAAAGGGTGCAACAGTACCACTGCGCATCTAATACAAGAAGCTGTCCCCATCTAAGAAAAATCGTACTCTACTCTATTAATCCCCTATTTAACAATAGACTGACGATTTAGAAGTAACAGCGTTGCTAGCAAACTTTTTTTGAAATTTATGAAGCTGGAAAATTTTTTTGTCACTTTTTTACTCCAGGGTGCGTTGTTTTGAAGCTTTTTATTTGATTTTGTCACATTTAAATCGTCAGATTAATTAAACTGACCTGGTTATATAATAAAAACGATAAATTAAAAAAAAAGCCAATCAAAAACATTGGAACATTATTATCTCAATTCGCCGCCATATCGCCCTGAGCTAAGCCAATTGAAAATGATTAGATCATGTAACAAACTACATGAGTAGACGAAAATGGTCGAAAAGTGTTTTTTTGCGATAAGATTGCAGATAATGCGTAGGTGTATTTTCACCTGATTGGTCATTTTTAATCATTGTATCGAAATCAATACATAATTGGACAATAATCTACCATTTAATCAGTTTTCAAGGCGTGGTTTGTGACAGGTTGACTATTTACGTATTTTTAGTTAAAAGCTACCATCAAAGAAAATTCCATTGGATTTAAATAAGCCACCACACTGGCAAATAACACAATTTTCATATAAAATCAACAAAATGAAAAGAAATATAATTTCATACTCCCTATCAGTAACCATTACTACAAAAATCATTATTATCATGTGCAACCCTCCCTGTCCCGGAGGCACAGCAATTGTGGTGGATCTTTGACAAATAATGATCAGAATTGTTCAAAACAAGCTTTCAAGTAGTTTAAAAACTAATTTTAAATTTGCTATATTATTAGCAAGAAAAACTACTGAATAAATACATCTAAAAGGCACAATATGAGACAAAAAACAAGAAAAAAAAAAGAACCAAAAAGAGAAATGACAAAATAGACAATAGACAAAAATGAAAACAACATAAATTGGAGGTGCTTTCAATGCAAGGATAAGAGAAGAAGAAAAAAGATATTGAGAAGAAGAAGAAAAAGAATCAGGAGAACAACAAAAAATAGAAGTAATTTTAATAACTGACTTGAATTATAGTCTAGATTTGACATTATTGCTGAAGATTCGATGATTCTCTAATTAGACGTCAAACGTAAGATAAATATTGATGGAGCTCATTCAAGTGGAAAAAGAACATCAAGAAAAACAAAATAAGCAAGAAAAAAAAATGTAAAGAAAAAAAGAACAAGTTACAGAAAAAAAAAGAGAAAGAAAGAAAAAAATCACAGAAAGAAACAGAAAACAAAACTTAAGACAGCAGAAAACAAGTAAGCATTAAAAAAATACAAAGACAATATACAAGTAATAAAGAACAGAAAAAAGACATAAAGTAAAATATCTTATAATAAACAAAAAAAATTGAAAAATTAAACAACAGTGAACTGCTGAAAAAAGAAAACTAACTGTATGCGATAGCAGAGAGAAAATATAGAGAGAAAAAAAAGCGAGACAATGAGTTGATGAAGAAATGAGAGACAGAGAGAGGCATAGAGAAACAAAAAAAAGAAGAAAATTTAAAATGAGCAGAACTAATAGAAAAAATAAAAGACTGATTACAGAAGAACTACCAATCTATCAAAAAAAAAAACAAAATGAGAGAGAGAGAGGAAAATGTTTACAAGATTCAGATGTGAAAATAACGAGAGAGATAACAGATTTTAGATAGAAAAAAATAAAAACAATATAAAAAGAGAAAGAAAACAGTAGAACACATGATGAAAGAATGCGTGGAGGTAAAAAAAAAGATGAGACATAATGAAAAGAAAAAAAAAGAATAGAATAGATAAAAATGTCAGAAAGAAAAAGATTAAACTTAGTGAATGAAGTAGAATGAGAAAAGAAGACAAGAGAAAAAACAGAAAAAAAAAGAGAGAAGAATTAGAAAAAAAGCAAAAAAAAAAGTTTAAGTGAGTGTTTTTTTTATTATTATTTGTAACACTGTATAGTGGGAAAATAAAAATTATAAAGTATAATAAAATTGCAAAAAATTTAATCTGCTGATAAGGATTATATTATTTATCTAATAAGTCATATATTATTAAAAGTGTAAGCCTATTAATGTGCGTTTTTTATTATTATAAGCTTTGCCTATAAATTTCACTGATAATTATCAATTAATCCCAGAAAAAAACAAACATAAAAAATTGAAAATTTCCAAATAAACAATAAAATTACAAACAAATTGGCTAAAACTGTCAAAAATTAATTTGTCAACTGAAAGGATTACCTCATAGTTAACTAATTATAAGATATAGATCTACAACTAGAAAAAAATCACTTTAAATACTCTCATTAACATAGCAGCGCGGCCAACTGACACTATTTTTGCTGCAAATGTTTAATACACAAATTAGTAATAATAAAAAAACAAAATTATAGTAGTTTTGTCGATATTTTAGGTCAGGTCAAGTCACATTTATATCTGTGGTACAATTGCTCGTTATTTAAGCTGAAAAGCGTCTTTTTAATAAATAGCATTTATGAAAAATGCCCGTTTTTATAAAAATACGATTATTACGGCCCTTTACGAAAAATAAATAAATAATATGTTGACACAAATTGTTGATTTTTGTTTCTGCTATGACTAGAATGACACTATCATACGTTACAGTCTGTAAGCCTTGTACAAGTCAGGTCAGGTCAGCTATACTTATTTCAATTGTTTCAAAATAAGATACTATAATGCCAACTTGACAACATTTTGCTATAATGAGAACCGATTGTGACACCAATCGCTAGATTTGCTGTAATGGTCAATAAACCAAATAATGTCCCCTCTAAATTTTAATCCGTTTTCAAAAATTTGACATTTATGACACAATTTTGTTTTTTTTTTTGAATCATTAGCATAAGTTTGTTGGTAAACTGTACACAACCATTAGCAACGTCATAAAGCCACAAATGATAATAATAGAGAGATAGTATAAAAAAACATATTTCAAGGTAATTAGAATAATTATTAGGCATTTAATTGACGTCAAATAATGACGTACGTAAGCAAAAACAATAATAATAATAATAATAATAACTTGTATTTCAAGCTGTCACAACAATACATGATCTATATAAAAAATTTTTAACTGGTCATAGTGGATATTAATGCCATTAGATAAATCCCAATACACCAAATTTGTAAAAATTTTCAAAAAAATAAGGTTTTTGGGTTACCGGGTTATCTAACCTATAACAGGCAAAAATGATGAACTTGACACATTTTTAAACACTCACACGTCACACACAGGTTTTAGGAAAAAATCAATATCAGACTGTATTTATTTTAAAGGACCGCATATTAAACAAAATTCAATAAAATTAATGATAAACAATCCCGAATCGGGTGAGTTGCAAATAAAGAAATTGATTGGTTGAGGCCGTAGACACCATAATCCGACCTACACGAAGTCAACCGATTGACAAAAGCCGAATGATTGTTAATAACAGGACTTTTAAGTAGGATAAATTAGGTAAATATAAACACCTGCAGAAATGGTACAATACAATACTTTATTTTTAGAATATTGTCCATCATATCAGCTTAATATAATAATCTATAAAAAATGATCGTTTTTTTTTAAATATACCCTAAGATCATTTAGTTTTCTTAACAAGAGTATAGTGTAGAGCTTATGTCATAAAAATGTACATAAGTGTCACCATTAATCAATCACAATGAGAAGCACAGTTACATATAGGAATCATATGTGTAAGTATGACAATACAAATATATGGTCATACTTACACACATATGACCATATGTGTGTAAGTATGACCACTTTGGTCACTATTGCCACAGTGAGTAATCAGATATGCCATATCAGGACTTTTAAGTAGGATAAATTAGGTAAATATAAGCAGAAATGATACAATACAATACTTTATTTTTAGAATATTGATCATATCAGCTTAATATTAATTATTAAAAAAAATAGTTTTTAGTTGAATATATCCTACGATCATTTAAGAGTATAGTGTCATAAAAATGTACATAAGTGTCACCATTAATCAATCACAATGAGAAGCACAGTTACATATAGGAATCATATGTGTAAGTATGACAATACAAATATATGGTCATACTTACACACATATGACCATATGTGTGTAAGTACGACCACTTTGGCCACTATTGCCACAGTGAGTAATCAGATATGCCATATCAGAACTTTTAAGTAGGATAAATTAGGTAAATATAAGCAGAAATGATACAATACAATACTTTATTTTTAGAATATTGATCATATCAGCTTAATATAAATTATGAAAAAAAATTGTTTTTAGTTGAATATACCCTACGATCATTTAAGAGTATAGTGTCATAAAAATGTACATAAGTGTCACCATTAATCAATCACAATGAGAAGCACAGTTACATATAGGAATCATATGTGTAAGTATGACAATACAAATATATGGTCATACTTACACACATATGACCATATGTGTGTAAGTATGACCACTTTGGCCACTATTGCCACAGTGAGTAATCAGATATGCCATATCAGAACTTTTAAGTAGGATAAATTAGGTAAATATAAGCAGAAATGATACAATACAATACTTTATTTTTAGAATATTGATCATATCAGCTTAATATAAATTATGAAAAAAAAATGTTTTTAGTTGAATATACCCTACGATCATTTAAGAGTATAGTGTCATAAAAATGTACATAAGTGTCGCCATTAATCAATTATCATGTAAAGCACAGTTACATAATTATATGGTCATACTTACATACACACATATGATCATATGTGTGTAAGTATGACCACTTTGGCCACTATTGTCACAGTAATCAATTAAATATGGCATATATAGTGATTATATATGTGCTGCAAAGTCACATATAACCTTAAATGTGGTTATATGTCATAGGTGTAAGTATGTCCATGTAATGATATGGTAATATGTGTGTAAATATGACCACTATTGCCACAGTAATTATTCAAATATGGCATATATAGTAATTATGTATGTGCTGCAAAGTCACATATAACTTCAAATGTGGTTATATGTCATGTGTGTAAGTATGACCATATAATGATATAGTAATATGTGTGTAAGTATGACCACTATGGCCACTATTGCCACAGTAATTAATCAAATATGGCATATATAGTAACTATGTATGTGCGGCAAAGTCATACAATGCGTGTTTTCAGAAACTTAAGCAACTTATTACTAACTACTAAGTCTATTATTAAGCAACTCTTTTCCTCAAAAAAAAGCCAAAATATAGTTCAAAAAACGTCAAATCTTTTGAATAGTTTTGAGTATTTTTTTTTTTTAAATGACAGGAAGTTGGGTAGATATAAGCCCAAACTCATTCAAATCTAAATAAGTTGCAACTTGCCGATGAGCTCCAATAAGAACGAAACATGTCCGTGATTTGAATGAATTTGCTTTGACCATCGTTAACTACTTACTTTAATCTTCTTCTTTTCTCAATTAGGGCCTTTTGTTCTTCGGGCGAAAGGCCCCCTTGACCATCAGATTGGGCGGCTGGCGGTGAATTGACCATAAATTCACCATTTTCAGGAAAACTATCCTCATCTTCTTTCAATTCATCGCCAACCATCCATTGAACACCATTTTCCTCATTCTTTGGATCTTCTGCCATTTTTGGAATTTTTTGTAATTCTAGCCGTTCGCTATATTCGTCGGAAGCCGACTGCGATTTTCCTGTTAACAAAAACATAAAATTTAAAAATTATAAATAGAAAATGAAGCAGAAGCTCAAGCGACGCTTTAATTTTACAATTCATAAGATCAGGCGAGCGTGCGGGCCACAGTGATACACCACTATGACATATCCAACCATTGAGAAAATTTTTTCCCCAAACAAAAGTTCTGTTTGTTAATAATTATTACAAAACTGACATTCTCTTGACAGTTTTAAACTAACAATTATGTACTGAACTTGAATACTAGACTGATTTTTCTGTGCCATTCAAATAAATATTAGAAACACCCTGTATATTATATCAACATAATTTTTAAATTTTATAAAAAGCTTACCATCCACTTTATCAATGATTTGTCCTACTTTTAGTGATAAACAACGTTTTTTAAACCTATACAACACTAAAAATACACTAAACAACACTAACAATACCACCAACATGCATCTTCAAGATTTATTTCATTATTAATAACAAAATTATGTAAATTTTAGACAATTTTGTGTTGATAACATTAAATTATTAAAATTGATAACCTTGTACGCAAAATGACTTTAGTTTACCCTTCATCATGAAAATTGTGCATTTATATATATAAAAAAAAAATGATCATGTTTGTTGATATAGATAGCACGTGCTGACCATAATAATGTCATTTTACTTATAATGTCAATATGTCGTATGAGGTTAAGGTTTAAAGTTGAATAATTTGATGGGCGTGATAGGAACACGCTGAAGGTATAAGGTTATATGGCTGCTTTAAAATTATTAGACGTGTTGACAGTAAGGTGTAAAGCCCAAACATAAAACATGTTTAAAGAAATTTAAATATTGTGTTATTTTCGATACAGCGGCATAAAACCAGCTTACAAGTCCAATTTTGGTGCCGTCATATAATCTTATAGCTTCAGCCTTAGAACTATATAGATTTACTGTCAAGAATGCTTATTAATCAATCAGTCTGAATTTGAAATAAGACTAAAAGTTCAAAACTTAGAAATTTATTCTTTATAATGATATAGGTATTATCAAAAAGTCAACATAATTCTAATAAAAATGGTGGAATAAGACTTCTGTCTGTCTGTCTGTCAAAAAAATGTTACTAATGTAACAGAAAGTAAGTAAAAATTTCCAAAAAACATAAGGTAGAAGAGGCCTTGGTAGACCAGTTGGCCAAACGAAAGTACGCTGGACTGGTCTGACAATGTAAAACTTAAAAAAAATTCTAAAAAACTTTTATAAGTTTATAAAATCTCTCAATTTTTTTCAAAAATTCATTCAAAATTTACTATAAATTTTTTGAAATAATTCTCAGTTTTTAAAGATAAAATTCTTGAAAAAGTTTTCTCAAAATCTTCTAAAAAATCTTTTGAAACTCTTAAAGTTCTCAAAAAAACATTGAAAAATTCTACATTTTTTCAAAAAATTATTAAATTCTACATTTTTTCAAAAAATTATTTTAAATTTTTTTAAAAAACTAAACTCTTAAAAATTTTCTAAAACTTTTTAAAATTATCAGTACTCTCCAATTTTTTTTAAAACTTTTTTCTGACTTTTGAGATATTATAAGAAAATATTCAAAAAATCTTTTACAATCTTTTCAAATCTCTTAATTTTTTTAATAAAAAAATCATTCAAAATTTCCAAAATTTACTATAAAATCGTTAAAATTGTTCAAAAAATGAGAAAATCTGTAAAAGATTTCTTAAAATTATCTAAAAAATTCTTCAAATTTAACATTTTCTGAAAAATTTTGTAAAATTATTTTGAAAAATTTCACTATTATTATTACGTCACTGTTGACAGGTCTAGTTAACAGCCCGTCATTGGATAATTCGAGTTAAATTGGGTTAATCAGGCTGTCAATAATAGCGTATTTAGTGACGTCACAGCACACTCGATTTAAATAAGGTGAAAAACGTGTCAAATGACGTTTTTCGCCCGATATGAGCAATCAGGCAACCAACTTAACAATTTCAATCGCAAAAAGCACGCCGTTATCCCCCAAACATGTGGCATGTTCAAAATTAGCCAATCAGAATCGTCCACAAAACTGCTGACCCTGTCACAACCAATCAGATACAATCAAAACACAAACGCATGCCGCGCACCAAATTAATGATTTATGTTTATTATTATTATTTCAATTAAAACTCAATTTTTTAAATAAATAAAAACAGGTTTAGATTTTTGAAATTTTTTCAGTGACTAAAGTACATAAAAGAAAAAAAAAACTAAACATATTCATAAATTAATTCTCCAATAATTAAAGAATAATAAATATAGATAATATTTATAATGGAAAAGAATATAGAAAATAATTGAAATAGAAGCGACATTTATAAATTATTAATTAAGTATTAATAAATTATTCTTTAAATTGACGGCAAATTGAAGGATAACTTCAAATGTGACGTCAAAAGTATTTTGAATTTCAAATGAAGCACAAAACACAATGATTTTAATTTTTTTTATCACTTTTTTATAGAATTTTTTTAATTATTTGGGGGCATACAGATAATAATTATCCATTTATCTACAGATATTATTGATGCTCGAATACTTCAATATTAATTTATTTGTTCAATTATAATTAATTTTCTATTTAACTTACCAAAAAAATTTCCAATATTGTTTATAATAATTGTAACTATTTTAAAAAAAGTCTATAATGGTCACTGATTTATTACTTAACCTCAAATTTACACGACACTTGAACAATAGTAGTTCATTGGGCACTCAAATCGAAAAGGAATTTTTTTTTTAATTACAATAATTGATTGATTTATATTCCTAATAGTGATTTAGCATACAATCAATCCATTTTCAACGTTTAATGATGAAACTTCCTCGGTTTATTATTATTAGTGTTTGGTTATGTCATTTATTAATGTCATAATATTGGACTGCAAGAATTTGAAGTTAAAGATGGCTTTTGGCCCAGCAATTTATTATCTAAGGTCAATTTTATATGATACAGCTTTAATTTCGCCATAATCATTGATAACAGATATAAAATTCTAATTATAAGAAAAAATGATTGATAAGCGATAGGGGAGACCCGGTCAAGCAGCAAGATCACAAGATCAGTGGGTTATTGATTGCGCATGCGCATTTTATCAAATTTAAAAAAAGTAATAGATATTAAAGTAGAAAAAATTAGAGGCAACAACTTTTTTATAACGTTGGAAAAAGGAGGTGTTTGGAAGCCTAAATATCAATTTTAGGAACAATCCCGCCGCCGCAATCGCCGCCAACTTGATTAAAACTTCAATTTTTTTGTTTTTCCTAAATAACTTGTTAATTTACAATTTTAGAGCCAAAGTAAAAGTATTCAAAGTTATTGCAAATTTAATTTTCTACAAATTCGGTCATTACTATTTTTACGCTAGAATTAATATTTGCAGAGTTATACTATCAAGTTTACAATAAAAAATTTTTGTTTTTTTTTGTTTTTCTTAAATAACTCGTTAATTGACAACGTTAGAGCAAAAGTAGTATCGTTTAAAGATGCTGGAAATTTAATTCTCTACAAGTTTTGTTATTATTATTTTTACGCTAGAACCAATATTTGCAGAGTTATGCTATCAAGTTTATAATACAATTTTTGGTCACGAAACGAAATATCTGCAAATATTAATCCTAGCGCAAAAATAATAATAACCAAACTTGTAGAGAATTAAATTTCCAACAACTTTAAATATTATCATTTTTGCGTTAAAGTTGCAAATTAACGAGTTATTTCAGAAAAACAAAAAATTAAACTTTAAACCAAGATGGCGGCGACCGCGGTAGCGGGATTGCTCCGAAAATCGGGATTTAGACTTCTAACCACTCACTGCGGCCTTCAATTTGCTCTATTTATAGATATTTTGGTCTATCTCGACTGTACTATGCCCAAATTTGAAAAAACTGAGTGTCAAAATATAACAAAATAATTTTATTTCAAATTTCATGATACAAAGTCTTGCAAAACCACTTTTCCTTGAAATTGTACGCTTATAATCACGAAAGTGATAAGACTATTGAATGCATTGATTAAGATAGTTTTGTTTAGAGAAAAATATTTATTTGCGGTAAAATGCGGCAAATTATTGTAAATAAACTCTATAAGCGTTTTGGTTTTTCTATGTTGAACATAAACAAACTGCGACGATGCTTGAATGCGGCAAAAATGCTTCAAAATGGTTTTTGCCTCTTTTGTGATGGCCTCACAGAGAATAATAATTGTAAGCACTGGAAGCTGAAAATAAATTATAATTATTTATTTGTATTTTGAATAGAATTGCAAAGTGGGTGAGGTATAGCAAGCGCGAACGTCGTGCGCCGATTAAATTTTGACGTTTCATCAAAATGCTTGACGAACTTTGGACAAAATATTTTTTGCTAAAAAAGTCAAAAAAGTGACGTTTAAATGAGTAAGAGTTACAGCAAAAAATAATTTTGACAATAATTACCACTTTTTCTCTGAAAAGTCAAAAAATGTGACATTTTTGACACATTTTCAAAAATATTGTTGACAGTTTGTGAAAAATATTTGAAAATGATTGACAACTACCGCTCAAAATCAAGTAACGCAGTTTTTAATAAAAAAATTAGTATTTGGAGTGAAAGTTAAACTGTCAATTTGTATTAAAAACTTCAAAATTTGACATTTTTTTCAATTTTAACATTCTAAAAGTGATTAGAAATAATTGATCAAATTTTGACGTTCTGTCAAAATATACTTAAATATGTCAAAATATACAACGTGGTTATCCGCGCTGCGCTACCAACTTACCGTAATTATCAAAATTTGAAGTAAATAAACAAAAATTAATTCGCCATTATTGTTTCTAAATACGTGGATAAACAGCTCCGATAGCAAAAAAGTAGTATAAAAAATTAAAAACAAAATTGGACAGCCTAGAATAGCACTAAATGTATCTACAGCTTGACGTAGTAAAAAAAAATTATTAAAAAACTCATTTTTACCAAAAATAATTAAAATTTGGCTTTTTTTTGCTGATTTGGAAAGAATCTGATAGCTTTTCAAGAGATAAATTAATATTATAATAATTAATATATTTGATGTATAAACAATTTGTTTTTGTAACAAATTTATAAAATATTGAGGCCCCATTTTTTGGATTATTACATTTTTTTCAATATAGATGGCTATGAAAAGATATAAAAAAATTGAAATTAGAATTGTTTTATTGCTTGATTTATCATTAAAGTCACTTTTTTCTAGATTTTTTATGAAAAAGTGCCATTTTTTTCTTTGAAAAAAATTTAAAAAAATTATTATTTTGAGAATATAGGAAATTAGTAATATATCAATTGTAATGTTGATGAAAATTTCTAATTCTTTATAGCTACCATAAATGTGCTTCAATTTATAGGAAAATTTGGCCAAACTTGCGAAAATGTGGGCTATTATACTGATGATGACGTAGCATTTTTCAAAAATATTAAATTTTGAGTGCCACGGCACAAAAGCCAAAAATTTTCCAACAAAAGAAAATGGTTTTAGTAATTTTATACTCATTATTTGTGGAAATATTAATAAACTGTGAATATTTGGGAAATGGAAAAGTATCGGTTCAATCAGATTAGATCAAGTGATTACTTTTTTTTTTTTTTGGTATTTATAGACATTTTTTTAACCATAAATAAAATTGTATTTTTTACAATTTTTGATAAAAAAAAAATGTTACGTTTCGGGTACTAATTAGGTCTTCATCAGGCATTTAATGAGTGAGTAGTCAACTAATTAATCAGTTATTTTTTTTAAATTTTACTTTTTACTTTTATTCTATTGAAAGTCACTTGAGCAGGTATTTTTTTTAGTCTGAAACAACTGAGAAGAAGAGAAAGATAACAAAGCAACAAAACAGAATAGAAAAAAGTAATAAAATAATTTAAAAACCTAAACAAACAAGAAAAAATTAACAAAATATAAAAAAAAAAAATGAAAACAATTTTTTAGTTTTTTTTTGGTCTTACACAACTGAAAAGACGAGAAAGATGACAAAACAACAAAACAGAATAGAAAAAAGTAAGAAAATAATTTAAAATCTAAAACAAACAAGAAAAAATAATTAACAAAATATAAAAAAATATAAATTAAAACAATTTTTTAGTTTTTTTTGGTTTTAAACAACTGAAATGAAGAGAAAGATCACAAAACAACAAAACAGGATGGAAAAAAGTAATAAAATGATTTAAAAACCTAAACAAACAAGAAAAAATTAACAAAATATAAAAAAAAATAAATTAAATAAATTTTTTAGTTTTTTTTTCGGTCTTAAACAACTGAAAAGAAGAGAAAGATGACAAAACAACAAAACAGAATGAAAAAAAGTAATAAAATGATTTAAAAACCAAAACAAACAAGAAAAAATAATTAACAAAATATTAAAAAAAATAAATTAAAACAATTTTTTAGTTTTTTTTCAGTCTTAAACAACTGAGAAGAAGAGAAAAATAACAAAACAACAAAACAAAATAGAAAAAAGTAAGAAAATAATTTAAAATCTAAAACAAGCAAAAAAAAGTTAACAAAATATAAAAAAAAATAGATTAAAACAATTTTTTAGTTTTTTTTTCGGTCTTAAACAATTGAAACGAAGAGAAAGATGACAAAACAACAAAACAGAATAAAAAAAAGTAAGAAAATAATTTAAAATCTAAAACAAACAAGAAAAAATAATTAACAAAATATAAAAAAATATAAATTAAAACAATTTTTTAGTTTTTTTTTGGTTTTAAACAACTGAAAAGAAGAGAAAGATGACAAAACCAAAAAAGAGAATAGAAAAATGTAATAAAATGATTTAAAAACCAAAACAAACAAGAAAAAATTAACAAAATATGAAAAAAAATAAATTAAAACAATTTTTTAGTTTTTTTTTGGTTTTAAACAACTGAAAAGAAGAGAAAGATAACAAAACAACAAAACAGAATGGAAAAAAATAATAAAATGATTTAAAAACCAAATCAAACAAGCAAAAATTAACAAAATATGAAAAAAAAATAAATTAAAACCATTTTTTAGCTTTTTTTTGGTCTTAAACAACTGAAAAGCAGAGAAAGATAACAAAACAACAAAAAAGAATTGAAAAAAAGTAATAAAATGATTTAAAAACTAAAACAAACAAGAAAAAATTAACAAAATATAAAAAAAAATAAATTAAAACAATTGTTTAGTTTTGTTTTGGTCTTAAACAACTGAAATGAAGAGAAAGATAACAAAGCAACAAAACCGAATAGAAAAAAGTAAGAAAACGATTTAAAAACCAAAACAAACAAGAAAAAATTAACAAAATATAAAAAAAAAAAAATTAAAACAATTTTTTAGTTTTGTTTTGGTCTTACACAACTGAAAAGACGAGAAAGATGACAAAACAACAAAACAAAATAAAAAAAAAGAAAATAATATTAAAATCTAAAACAAACAAGAAAAAATAAATGACAAAATATAAACAAATATAAATTAAAACAATTTTTAAGTTTTTTTTGGTTTTAAACAACTGAAAAGAAGAGAAAGATGACAAAACAACAAAACAGAATAGAAAAAAGTAATAAAATGATTTAAAAACCTAAACAAACAAGAAAAAATTAACAAAATATAAAAAAAAATAAATTAAATAAATTTTTTAGTTTTTTTTTCGGTTTTAAACAACTGAAAAGAAGAGAAAGATGACAAAACAACAAAACAGAATGGAAAAAAGTAATAAAATGATTTAAAAACCAAAACAAACAAAAAAAAATAATTAACAAAATATTAAAAAAAATAAATTAAAACAATTTTTAGTTTTTTTTTCAGTCTTAAACAACTGAGAAGAAGAGAAAGATAACAAAACAACAAAACAAAATAGAAAAAAGTGAGAAAATAATTTAAAATCTAAAACAAGCAAGAAAAAGTTAACAAAATAGAAAAAAAAATAGATTAAAACAATTTTTTAGTTTTTTTTTCGGTCTTAAACAATTGAAAAGAAGAGAAAGATGACAAAACAACAAAACAGAATAGAAAAAAGTAAGAAAATAATTTAAAATCTAAAACAAACAAGAAAAAATAATTAACAAAATATAAAAAAATATAAATTAAAACAATTTTTTAGTTTTTTTTGGTTTTAAACAACTGAAATAAAGAGAAAGATGACAAAACAACAAAACAGAATAGAAAAAAGAAATAAAATGATTTAAAAACCTAAACAAACAAGAAAAAATTAACAAAATATAAAAAAAAATAAATTAAAACAATTTCTTAGTTTTGTTTTGGTCTTAAACAACTGAAATGAAGAGAAAGATAACAAAACAACAAAACAGAATGGAAAAAAGTAATAAAATATTTTAAAAACCAAAACAAACAAGAGAAAATAATTAACAAAATATAAAAAAAATAAATTAAAACAATTTTTTAGTTTTGTTTTGGTCTTAAACAACTGAAAAGAAGAGAAAAATGACAAATCAACAAAATAGAACAGAAAAAAGTAAGAAAATGAATTAAAAAACAAGACAAAATTAACAAAATATAAAAAAAAAATAAATTAAAACAATTTTTTAATTTTTTTTTGGTCTTAAACAACTGAAAAGAAGAGAAAGATGACAAAGCAAGAAAACAGAATAGAAAAAAGGAAGAAAATAATTTAAAATCTAAAACAAACAAGAAAAAATAATTAACAAAATATAAAAAAATATAAATTAAAACAATTTTTTAGTTTTTTTTGGTCTTAAACAACTGAAATGAAGAGAAAGATAACAAAACAACAAAATAGAATTGGAAAAAAGTAATAAAATTATTTAAAAACTAAAACAAACAGGAAAAAATTAACAAAATATTAAAAAAAATGAATTAAAACCATTTTTTAGTTTTTTTTTTGGTCTTAAACAACTGAAAAGAAGAGAAAGATGACAAAACAACAAAACAGAATGGAAAAAAATAATAAAATAATTTAAAAACCAAATCAAACAAGCAAAAATCAACAAAATATAAAAAAAAAATAAATTAAAACAATTTTTTAGCTTTTTTTTGGTCTTAAACAACTGAAAAGAAGAGAAAGATGATAAAACAACAAAACAGAATAAAAAAAAGTAAAAAAATTTGAAAACCAAACCAAACAAGAAAAAATTAACAAAATATAAAAAAAAATAAATTAAAACAATTTTTTAGTTTTTTTTTTGGTCTTAAACAACTGAAAAGAAGAGAAAGATGACAAAACAACAAAACAGAATTGAAAAAAGTAGTAAAACGATTTAAAAACCAAAATAAACAAGAAAAAATTAACAAAATATTAAAAAAAATAAATTAAAATAATCTAAATTCTCTATTTGGTTTTTATGAAGCTTTTGATTAAAAGTTTAAAAACATAAACTTCAAAAATTAATTTTTTATAGACCTTTTGAGTTTTGAAACCGTTTTTAACAATTTTTTTTGTCATGAAAAAAGTAAAGGAAAATAAAACTGATAAAGAGAAAGAAGGAAAGCAGAGCAACAAAGACAATAAATTTGAAAAAACAAACATCAAAAAATACGATTTTCAACTTTTTTTTATCAAAAATCTAAATGTATAATACAATCTATGACAGTTGTGAGCAATGTTTGTTTATGCGAAAAAACGTTATTTACTATTTGCATAGATAATAGGCGGTTTTATTTGTTTAATAAACCATGCTGAGTACTTCCGCTGTTGGATTAAATAACTAAAATGTGTAAAAAAATTAATATAAAATATGCTGTCTCCAGCCAAAGAAACTCGATAGGATTCAAGTCGGGACTTTTGAGTGGCCACTCTACCTAGCTGGTACCGGCCTCATCAGGTCACTCTGAAACAATTCCAACCATGTGTGGTTGTGCAATATTTTTTGAATAAACCATTTTGGTAATCAGAAAGATTAAAAAATTCTGCGGATACAAAATGGTGAGCAAATATTGGTGACGTGGGTAACAATCATTTGTCGCCACACCTCCCAAAGTGGTTCTAATAAAGTAAACAACATTTATTATTTTGAAAATTATGAAAAAAGTCTTATTATCAGACTCCAAGAATTTTCAATAGGATTCAAGTCGGGAATTCTAGAGACCAGCATCAAACAAATCGCAAC
The DNA here is from genome assembly GCA_947359425.1 of Lagria hirta. Taxonomy (NCBI): domain Eukaryota; kingdom Metazoa; phylum Arthropoda; class Insecta; order Coleoptera; family Tenebrionidae; genus Lagria; species Lagria hirta. The sequence goes on along the minus strand of OX375804.1, from coordinate 1,040,755 downwards.
TTTTCGATAAAAATTTATTATACTTGATAAGTTTATGTTAGATCTTAATTTTTAAAGATAAACAAATAAATAAAAAAAGAAAAAATCAAAGCATAGGTAGAAGAATCGTGCCCGGTTCCACTAGAATTGCATTCATTATCATTACACAGCTTACAATCGCTTATAGTACCAACAATATTTCTGCTTCTAAGTATAGTATCAATTGTCTGGCAGCCATTTTCTCTGCTAGTACAACCTCTGTAAGTCCCTTCAGTGCCACTTGTATCTAAAACAAGAAAATATAGTACTAAACTTTAGTGAAAAAGTAGCTGGCGCCATTACTGGTTGATGGTGTAAAATAAAGTGAAAAACATGAATATTGGGACTCGTTGTTGGTGGTTGCCCCTTCTGGGAGATCTTTTAGGGAACATGTAGTAGTTTTGATGTTATCGCCAATGGGGTTTTTGCATTTTCCTGCATCTTCTGGCAAACAGTCATAACATTGAAGTTCCTCTGCAATTGCTAAAAACAAAACACTAAATTTAAAAAAAAAAACATTTTTTTTGTTTTACCTAGTATTGCAAAAACAGAGCATATTATGAGCCATTTTTGGAACATTTTGGGGCCGCTTGGTCGCACAAAATACCGCAATTGTGTCGGAAATTGAGCATTTATTTATATCTTATCAGTGGAGAATATTTTTTAGGAGAATAATCTGACTAATGGGGCTTTTTACCCCACTTTTTGTTATCAGTATTTGCTTGAAATTTACCTTGCAGATGGATAAATAAACACCCAATCTATGCCAAAATAAATAGAAAATGATAATTTATTTTCCTTGTTTGAGCTAAAAACAGGGATGGAAAGTAATTTTAGTTAGAATTAAATTTAAACCAATATCGATATTTTCTGTCGAAAAAAATTTTGTTTTTTAAAAATTTTTAAATTAAAAAAAGAGCGAGCTATTTACATTTTTTATTTTAAAATTTTTTCAAAAATGGCTCAAAAAACTTTATGTGTCAAGAGGATAAACCGTCAAGTTAATCCCGCGGCTGTAGTGATACCAGAGCGACCGAAAAAAGCGAGGACATTTTTGGCTAAAAGAGATTAGGAAAAGTTTATTTCTAAGAAATTTTTTTACATTACACTCTTCTTCTTGTAAACTTACTAAAACGTTTATAAAAAACTGAAAATTTTTTTGACATTTTTAAATCTTTTTTAAATTGTCTAAAACTTTTTAGAAGTTTTCTGAAATATCTAAAATTTTCCATAACCTTTCATAAAAGTTTTTTGTTTTGACTAAAATAGTAACATGATTTTTGATAAAATTGTTGAAAAATGGTAGATGCGCCAAATGCAAAGTTTTTGTACTTTTTTATTGACAGAAGTTTAATAGAATTACATTAACAAGTTACTACTTTTGTTTCTTTATAGTAACACTATTTATAGAGCTTGTTATTTATAAATAGTTGTATAATTAAGAGAGTTTCTAATATAATAGTTTAACCAGTTGCTTGAGTTACCAAGTATTAAATTAGGCGAGTTTACTATAATAAATTAACCAGTTGTCTAAGTTATCATAATTAAATTGCATAGTTTAACGTCAATTATTAATATTTAATAAATTGTTCAATTAAGTGAGTTTGTAATATAATAAATTTACCAGTTGTCTGAGTTACCAACTATTAATTTAAGCAAGTTTCTACAATAACAAATTAACTTGTTATTTAAGTTATAAACTGTTAAATTAAGCAAGTTTACAATAATCAATTAACCAGTTGTCTAAGTTATTATAATAAAATTGCATAGAGAAACGTCAAATATTAAATTTTAATAAATTGTTTAATTAAGAGAGTTTCTAATATAATAAATTAACCAGTTGTCTAAGTTATTATATGTTAAATTAAGCGAGTATACTGGTTAATTTGTCATAAACTATAACTGATTAACCAGTTATTTAAGTTACAAACCGTTAATTTAAGCAACTCTACTATAATAAATTAACCAGTTGTCTAAGTTATTATAATAAAATTGCATAGAGAAACGTCAAATATTAAATTTTAATAAATTGTTTAATTAAGAAAGATTCCAATATAATAAATTAATTAGTTGTCTAAGTTACCAACTGTTGAATTAAGCAAGTTTTCACTATAGTAATATAAACAGTTGTCTAAGTTACTATAATAAAAGTGAGTAAATTAGTAAAAAGTTAGGTATTTGTAATATTTTATAGTATTTGATAAAATTGCATGGTAAAACATCAAATGTTAAAGTTTAATAAATTGTTTAATCAAGTGAGTTTTCACTGTAATAAAATAACCAGTTGTTTTAGTTACCAATAGTTGAATGAATGGACTTTTTTTTATAGTAGTTTAACCAGTTGGTTTAGTTACGAATTGTTAAATGAGGGAATTTTTTTACATAAGAAATTAACCAGTTGCCTTAATTACCAACTACAGAATTAAGAGAGTTTCTACGATAATAAATTAAACAGTTGTCTTAGTTACCAATTATAGAATAAGGCGATTTTCTTTTATAATAAATTAATCAGTTGCCTAAGTTACCAATTGTTGAATTAAGCGAGTTTTTACTATAACGAATTAACCAGTTATTTAAATTACAAACCTTTAAATTAAAGGAGGTTACTATAATAAATCAACCAGTTGTCTAAGTTATTATAATAAAACTGCATAGAGAAACGTGAAATGTCCAACTTAAATAAATTGTTTAATTAAATGAGTTTAAAATATAATAATTTAACCAGTTGTTTGAGTTACCAGCTGTCTAATTAAGCAAGTTCTTACTAAAATAAATTAACCAGTTGTCTGAGTTACTGTAATAAAAGTTATTAAATCACTGGAAAGTTAGACATTTGTAATATTTTATAGCATTGGATAAAATTGCATGCTAAAACATTAAATGTTAAATTTTAATAAATTGTTTAATCAAGTGAGTGTTTAAAATAATAAATTAACCAGTTGTTTAAGTTACTAACTGTTAAATTAAGCGAGTTTTTATTATAATAAACTAACCAGTTATTTTAGTTCCTAACTGTTAAATCAGGTCATTTTTTTTTATAATAGATTAACCAGTTGTCTAAGTTACCAATTGTTAAACTAAGCGAGTGTCTACTATAAAAATTTAACCAGTTATTTAAGTTACAAACCGCCAAATTAAGCAAGTCTACTATAATAAATTAACCAGTTGTTGTTTGAGTTGCCAACTGTTGATTTAAGCAAGTTTCTGCTATAACAAATTAACCAGTTATTTAAGTTACAAACTATTAAATTTAGCAAGTTTACTATAATAAACTAACCAGTTGTCTAAGTTATCATAATAAAATTGCATGGTAAAACGTCAAATGTTAAATTTTAATAAATTGTTTTATCAAAAAAGTTTCTAATATAATAAATTAACCAGTTGTCTAAGTTACAATTGTTAAATTAAGTAAGTGTCTACTATATATAACAGGTTTACCAGTTATTTAAGTTACTAACCGTTAAATTAAGCAAATCTACTATAATAAATCAACCAGTTGTTGTTTGAGTTACCAACTGTTCATTTAAGCAAGTTTCTGCTATAACAATTTAACCAGTTATTTAAGTTACAAACTATTAAATTAAGCGAGTTTACTATAATAAACTAACCAGTTGTCTAAGTTATTATAATGAAATTGCATGGTAAAACGTTTAATGTTAAATTTTAATAAATTGTTTAATTAAGAAAGTTTCTAATATAATAAATTAAGCGGTTGTCTATGTTACAACTGTTAAATTAAGTAAGTGTCTACTATAACAGGTTTACCAGTTATTTAAGTTACTAACCGTTAAATTAAGCAAGTCTACTATAATAAATCAACCAGTTGTTGTTTGAGTTACCAACTGTTGATTTAAGCAAGTTTCTGCTATAACAATTCAACCAGTTATTTAAGTTACAAACTATTAAATTAAGCGAGTTTACTATAATAAACTAACCAGTTGTCTAAGTTATCATAATAAAATTGCATGGTAAAACGTCTAATGTTAAATTTTAATAAATTGTTTAATTAAGAAAGTTTCTAATATAATAAATTAACCAGTTGTCTAAGTTATCAATTGTTAAATTAAGCGAGTGTGTACTATAACATATTTATCAGTTATTCAAGTTACTAACTGTTAAATTAAGCAAGTCTACTATAATAAATCAACCAGTTGCTGTTTGAGTTACCAACTGTTGATTTAAGCATGTTTCTGTTATAACAATTTAACCAGTTATTTAAGTTACAAACTATTAAATTAAGCGAGTTTACTATAATAAACTAACCAGTTGTCTAAGTTATCATAATAAAATTGCATGGTAAAACGTCTAATGTTAAATTTTAATAAATTGTTTAATTAAGAAAGTTGCTAATATAATAAATTAACCAGTTGTCTAATTTACCAATTGTTAAATTAAGCGAGTGTTTACTATAACAGATTTACCAGTTATTCAAGTTACTAACCGTTAAATTAAGCAAATCTACTATAATAAATTAACCAGTTGTCTGAGTTATTATAATAAAATTGCATGGTGAAGCGTCGTCAAATCTTAAATTTTAATAAAATGTTTAATTAAGAAAGTTTCTAATATAATAAATTAAAGTTGTCTAAGTTACCAATTGTTAAATTAAGCAAATTTTTACTATAATAAATTAACCAGTTGTTTAAGTTACCAACTGTTAAACTTTACTATAAAACTTTAACCAGTTATTTAAGTTACAAACCGCCAAATTAAGCAAGTCTACTATAATAAATCAACCAGTTGTTGTTTAAGTTACCAACTGTTGTTTTGAGCAAGTTTCTGCTATAACAAATTAACCAGTTATTTGAGTTACAAACTATTAAATTAAGCACGTTTACTATAATAAACTAACCAGCTGTCTAAGTTATCATAATAAAATTGCATAGTAAAACTTCTAATGTTTAATTTTAATAAATTGTTTAATTAAGAAAGTTTCTAATATAATAAATTAACCAGTTGTTTAAGTTCCCAATTGTTAAATTAAGCGAGTGTTTACTATAACAGATTTACCAGTTATTCAAGTTACTAACCGTTAAATTAAGCAAATCTACTATAATAAATTAACCAGTTGTCTGAGTTATTATAATAAAATTGCATGGTAAAGCGTCGTCAAATCTTAAATTTTAATAAATTGTTTAATTAAGCAAGTTTCTAATATAATAAATTAACCTGTTGTCTAAGTTACCAATTGTTAAATTAAACGAGTTTCTACTATAATAAACTAACCAGTTGTCTAAGTTACCAATTGTTAAATTAAGCAAGTTTTTACTATAATAAATTAACCATTTGCTTAATCTACTATAATAAAAGTTAGTAAATTAGTAGAAAGTTAGACATTTGTAGGTAATATTTTATAGCATTTGATAAAATTGCATAATTTCATCAAAAATAGGTCATACAGTTACTTTGAATTAATATTTTTAGTATAGTATTCTAATATTTATATTTATTTTGTTAATTGTTGTGCTATTAGATTTCTATAAACAACTGGTTGAATTAAATTATTTCTGTCATTTAAAAAAAAAGGAGGCAAATACAGACAAGGTGGCGCTAAAAAGAGTAAAATTTATTAATTTTTATTTGGTGACCAACAACTTGTTAGCTTCTTTTTTATTCCTTGCAAATGCAACCTCCTCTAAAGCAATCACCTGTTCTATGGTATTGTTTAGTACAAATAACATGACAAACATAATCCAATCCAACACATGAATCTGAAAACAATAATAAATAAAATAATTCAAAATATTAAAATTATTATTAATAAACATTTATCAAATTCTGCTGATAATTGCAATAATAAAGCGAAAATTAAAAGCAATTGTAAAGTCGTTACAGAACAGAAATACATAGTTATTTCAAAAAAAAAGCGTGTTATAGCTATTAGAATTAGTTTTAAACTGTATTATCAGTTCGGTTATGGAAATTGCCTGTTTTTCTACAGTCAAAACTGATAAGCTGATTAAAATATGTTTTTTACACAAATGTGGGTCAAACTATAGTAATTTTGAAGATATAAGATTATATAGCTGCTTTGCTGCTTTGACAGTAAGCGGTAAATCTCAACCATAACTCATGTTTCAAGCGATTATTTATAGTAAATTTAAATTTTTAATTAAAAAGCACGGTGGCACAAGAATTGGTTTTATTGGAATAGTTTTGTACTGTTAAGTTTACCAAATTTTGATGGATATTTGGATCACTAGTCTAAAAAATGATATTTTGCAAGTGCGGGTGGTATTAGCAACACTAATCCACTCAACAAAATATTATTATAGTAAAAATTTGCTTAATTCAAGAGTTGGTAACTTAGACAACTGGTTAATCTATTATAAAAGAAAATCGTCTTATTCAACAATCCGTAACTAAAGCAACTAATTAGTTTATTATAGTAGAAACTCGCTTAATTCAACAGTTGGTCACTTAGACAACTGGTTAATTTATTATATTAGAATCTCACTTATTTGCACAATTTATTAAAATTTAATAATTGACGTTTCTCTATGTAATTTTATTATAATAACTTAAACAACTGGTTAATTTATTATTGTAGACTTGCTTAATTTATCAGTTTGTTACTTAAATAACAAGTTAATTTGTTATAGTAGAAACTTGCTTAAATCGATAGTTTGCAACTCAGACAACTGGTTAATTTATTATATTAGAAACTCACTTATTTAAACAATTTATTAAATAGTAACATTTGACGTTAAACTATGCAATTTTATTATAATAACTTAGACAACTGGTTGATTTATTATAGTAGACTCGCTTAATTTAAAGGTTTGTAACTTAAACAACAACTGGTTGATTTATTATAGTAGACTTGCTTAATTTAGCGGTTTGTAACTTAAATAACTGGTTAATTTTTTATAGTAGACACTCGCTTAGTTTAACAATTGGTAACTTCGACAACTGGTTAATTTATTATATTAGAAACTCACTTATTTAAACAATTTATTAAATAGTAACATTTGACGTTAAACTATGCAATTTTATTATAATAACTTAGACAACTGGTTGATTTATTATAGTAGACTCGCTTAATTTAAAGGTTTGTAACTTAAACAACAACTGGTTGATTTATTATAGTAGACTTGCTTAATTTAGCGGTTTGTAACTTAAATAACTGGTTAATTTTTTATAGTAGACACTCGCTTAGTTTAACAATTGGTAACTTCGACAACTGGTTAATTTATTATATTAGAAACTCACTTATTTAAACAATTTATTAAATAGTAACATTTGACGTTAAACTATGCAATTTTATTATAATAACTTAGACAACTGGTTGATTTATTATAGTAGACTCGCTTAATTTAAAGGTTTGTAACTTAAACAACAACTGGTTGATTTATTATAGTAGACTTGCTTAATTTAGCGGTTTGTAACTTAAATAACTGGTTAATTTTTTATAGTAGACACTCGCTTAGTTTAACAATTGGCAACTTCGACAACTGGTTAATTTATTATATTAGAAACTCACTTATTTAAACAATTTATTAAATAGTAACATTTGACGTTAAACTATGCAATTTTATTATATTAACTTAGACAACTGGTTGATTTATTATAGTAGACTCGCTTAATTTAAAGGTTTGTAACTTAAACAACAACTGGTTGATTTATTATAGTAGACTTGCTTAATTTAGCGGTTTGTAACTTAAATAACTGGTTAATTTTTTATAGTAGACACTCGCTTAGTTTAACAATTGGTAACTTCGACAACTGGTTAATTTATTATATTAGAAACTCACTTATTTAAACAATTTATTAAATAGTAACATTTGACGTTAAACTATGCAATTTTATTATAATAACTTAGACAACTGGTTAATTTATTATTCTAGACTCGTTTAATTTTATGGTTTGTAACTTAAATAGCTGGTTAATTTTTTATAGTAGACACTCGCTTAGTTTAACAATTGGTAACTTCGACAACTGGTTAATTTATTATATTAGAAACTCACTTATTTAAACAATTTATTAAATAGTAACATTTGACGTTAAACTATGCAATTTTATTATAATAACTTAGACAACTGGTTGATTTATTATAGTAGACTCGCTTAATTTAAAGGTTTGTAACTTAAACAACAACTGGTTGATTTATTATAGTAGACTTGCTTAATTTCGCGGTTTGTAACTTAAATAACTGGTTAATTTTTTATAGTAGACACTCGCTTAGTTTAACAATTGGTAACTTCGACAACTGGTTAATTTATTATATTAGAAACTCACTTATTTAAACAATTTATTAAATAGTAACATTTGACGTTAAACTATGCAATTTTATTATAATAACTTAGACAACTGGTTGATTTATTATAGTAGACTCGCTTAATTTAAAGGTTTGTAACTTAAACAACAACTGGTTGATTTATTATAGTAGACTTGCTTAATTTAGCGGTTTGTAACTTAAATAACTGGTTAATTTTTTATAGTAGACACTCGCTTAGTTTAACAATTGGTAACTTCGACAACTGGTTAATTTATTGTATTAGAAACTCACTTATTTAAACAATTTATTAAATAGTAACATTTGACGTTAAACTATGCAATTTTATTATAATAACTTAGACAACTGGTTGATTTATTATAGTAGACTCGCTTAATTTAAAGGTTTGTAACTTAAACAACAACTGGTTGATTTATTATAGTAGACTTGCTTAATTTAGCGGTTTGTAACTTAAATAACTGGTTAATTTTTTATAGTAGACACTCGCTTAGTTTAACAATTGGTAACTTCGACAACTGGTTAATTTATTATATTAGAAACTCACTTATTTAAACAATTTATTAAATAGTAACATTTGACGTTAAACTATGCAATTTTATTATAATAACATAGACAACTGGTTGATTTATTATAGTAGACTCGCTTAATTTAAAGGTTTGTAACTTAAACAACAACTGGTTGATTTATTATAGTAGACTTGCTTAATTTAGCGGTTTGTAACTTAAATAACTGGTTAATTTTTTATAGTAGACACTCGCTTAGTTTAACAATTGGTAACTTCGACAACTGGTTAATTTATTATATTAGAAACTCACTTATTTAAACAATTTATTAAATAGTAACATTTGACGTTAAACTATGCAATTTTATTATAATAACTTAGACAACTGGTTGATTTATTATAGTAGACTCGCTTAATTTAAAGGTTTGTAACTTAAACAACAACTGGTTGATTTATTATAGTAGACTTGCTTAATTTAGCGGTTTGTAACTTAAATAACTGGTTAATTTTTTATAGTAGACACTCGCTTAGTTTAAAAATTGGTAACTTCGACAACTGGTTAATTTATTGTATTAGAAACTCACTTATTTAAACAATTTATTAAATAGTAACATTTGACGTTAAACTATGCAATTTTATTATAATAACTTAGACAACTGGTTGATTTATTATAGTAGACTCGCTTAATTTAAAGGTTTGTAACTTAAACAACAACTGGTTGATTTATTATAGTAGACTTGCTTAATTTAGCGGTTTGTAACTTAAATAACTGGTTAATTTTTTATAGTAGACACTCGCTTAGTTTAACAATTGGTAACTTCGACAACTGGTTAATTTATTATATTAGAAACTCACTTATTTAAACAATTTATTAAATAGTAACATTTGACGTTAAACTATGCAATTTTATTATAATAACTTAGACAACTGGTTAATTTATTATTCTAGACTCGTTTAATTTTATGGTTTGTAACTTAAATAGCTGGTTAATTTTTTATAGTAGACACTCGCTTAGTTTAACAATTGGTAACTTTGACAACTGGTTAATTTATTATATTAGAAACTCACTTATTTAAACAATTTATTAAATAGTAACATTTGACGTTAAACTATGCAATTTTATTATAATAACTTAGACAACTGGTTGATTTATTATAGTAGACTCGCTTAATTTAAAGGTTTGTAACTTAAACAACAACTGGTTGATTTATTATAGTAGACTTGCTTAATTTAGCGGTTTGTAACTTAAATAACTGGTTAATTTTTTATAGTAGACACTCGCTTAGTTTTACAATTGGTAACTTCGACAACTGGTTAATTTATTATATTAGAAACTCACTTATTTAAACAATTTATTAAATAGTAACATTTGACGTTAAACTATGCAATTTTATTATAATAACTTAGACAACTGGTTGATTTATTATAGTAGACTCGCTTAATTTAAAGGTTTGTAACTTAAACAACAACTGGTTGATTTATTATAGTAGACTTGCTTAATTTAGCGGTTTGTAACTTAAATAACTGGTTCATTTTTTATAGTAGACACTCGCTTAGTTTAACAATTGGTAACTTCGACAACTGGTTAATTTATTATATTAGAAACTCACTTATTTAAACAATTTATTAAATAGTAACATTTGACGTTAAACTATGCAATTTTATTATAATAACTTAGACAACTGGTTAATTTATTATTCTAGACTCGTTTAATTTTATGGTTTGTAACTTAAATAGCTGGTTAATTTTTTATAGTAGACACTCGCTTAGTTTAACAATTGGTAACTTCGACAACTGGTTAATTTATTATATTAGAAACTCACTTATTTAAACAATTTATTAAATAGTAACATTTGACGTTAAACTATGCAATTTTATTATAATAACTTAGACAACTGGTTGATTTATTATAGTAGACTCGCTTAATTTAAAGGTTTGTAACTTAAACAACAACTGGTTGATTTATTATAGTAGACTTGCTTAATTTAGCGGTTTGTAACTTAAATAACTGGTTAATTTTTTATAGTAGACACTCGCTTAGTTTAACAATTGGTAACTTCGACAACTGGTTAATTTATTATATTAGAAACTCACTTATTTAAACAATTTATTAAATAGTAACATTTGACGTTAAACTATGCAATTTTATTATAATAACTTAGACAACTGGTTGATTTATTATAGTAGACTCGCTTAATTTAAAGGTTTGTAACTTAAACAACAACTGGTTGATTTATTATAGTAGACTTGCTTAATTTAGCGGTTTGTAACTTAAATAACTGGTTCATTTTTTATAGTAGACACTCGCTTAGTTTAACAATTGGTAACTTCGACAACTGGTTAATTTATTATATTAGAAACTCACTTATTTAAACAATTTATTAAATAGTAACATTTGACGTTAAACTATGCAATTTTATTATAATAACTTAGACAACTGGTTAATTTATTATTCAAGACTCGTTTAATTTTATGGTTTGTAACTTAAATAGCTGGTTAATTTGTTATAGTAGAAGCTTGCGTAATTTAACAATTGGTAACAAAAACAACTGGTTAAACTGTTATATTAGAAAATCACTTGATTGAACAATTTATTAAAATTTAATATTTGACGTTTTTCTATGCAATTTTATTATAATAATTTAGATAACTGGTTAATTTATTATTGTAGGCTCGTTTAATTTAACAGTTTTTAACTTAAATAACTTGTTAATTTGTTATAGTAGAAACTCGTTTAAATCAACAGTTGGTAACTTAGACAACTGGTTAATTTATTATATAAGAAAATTGCTTTATTTAACAATTGGTAACTAAGACAACTGGTTAATTTATTATTTTAAAAACTAACTTGATTAAACAAATTATCAAAATTTAACATTTGATGTTTTACCGTGCAATTTTATCAAATGCTATAAAATATTACAAATGTCTAACTTTCCATTGATTTACTAACTTTTATTATAGTAACTTAGACAACTGCTTAATTTATTATAGTAAAAACTTGCTTAATTCAACAGTTGATAACTTAGACAACTAGTTAATTTATTATAAAAAAAAATTGCTACATCCAACAATTGATAACTAAAACAACTGTTTAATTTATTATAGTAAAAAATCGCTTAATTTAACAGTTGGTAACTTAGACAACTGGTTAATTTGTTATGAAAGAAAATCGCCTCATTTAACAATTAGGAACTAAAACAACTGGTTATTTTATTATAATAGAAACTCGCTTAATTTAACAGTTAGTAACTTAAACAACTGGTTAATTTATTATCTTAAAAACTAACTTGATTAAACAAATTATCAAAATTTAATATTTGATGTTTTATCATGCAATTTTATTCAATGCTATAAAATATTACAAATGTCTAACTTTCCACTGATTTACTAACTTTTATTATAGTAACTTAGATAACGAGTTAATTTATTTTAGTAAAAACTCGCTTAATTAGACAGCTGGTAACTCAAACAACTAGTTAAATTATTATATTATAAACTCATTTAATTAAACAATTTATTTAAGTTGGACATTTTACGTTTTTTTGTGCAGTTTTATTATAATAACTTAGACAACTGGTTGATTTATTATAGTAGACTCGCTTAATTTAAAGGTTTGTAACTTAAATAACTGGTTAATTCGTTATGGGAAAAACTCGCCTAATTCAACAATTTGTAACTTAGACAACTGGTAAATTTATTATAAAAGAAAATCGTCTTATTCTATAATTGGTTATTAAGACAACTAAAGCTTGCTTAATCTAACAGTTGATAACTTAGACAACTGGTTAATTTATTTAAAAAAAAAACGATTCATTTAACAATTGGTAACTAAGACAACTGGTCAATTTATCATAATAAAAACTTGCTTAATTCTGTAGTTGGTAACTTAGACAACTGGTTAATTTATTATCTTAAAAACTCACTTTATTAAACAGTTTATTAAAATTTAACATGTGATGTTTCACCATGCAATTTCATCAAATGCTATAAAATATTACAAATGTTTAATTTTCAACTAATTTACTAACTTTTATTATAGTAAACAGTCGCTTAATTTAACAATTGGTAACTTAGACAACTGGTTAATTTATTATAGTAAAAACTTGTTTAATTTAACAGTTGGTAACTTAGCCAACTGATTTTTTTATTATAAAAAAAAATCGCCTCATCTAACAATTAGTAACCAAAACAACTAGTTAAACTATTATATTAAAAAATCACTTAATTAAACAATTTATTAAACATTTGACGTTTTACCATGCAATTTTATTACAATAACTTAGACAACTGGTTAATTTATTGTTGTAGATTTGCTTAATTTAACGGTTAGTAACTTGAATAACTGGTAAATCTGTTATAGTAGACACTTTCTTAATTTAACAATTGGTAACTTAGACAACTGGTTAATTTATTATATTAGAAACTCTTTGTTTTATTTGTTTATTTAATTTTTTGCAAAGTTCATTGACATTTAAACACTTAAGAGATATTTCTGCTACTTTACTCCTAAAAAATGTCACTTTTGCAAATGCAAGGCCGAGAAATTGCTGTTGCCGGCCGATTTTGAATCCTGCAAAACCGTCAATAATAGGTGATTATTATCGATTGTGTTGTTTTCAATATTATAAATCTTATAGAATGTGTAAATCTACACAATAGGACACAAAAATAGAGCTACTAAAGGCTTTTGACTATGCGATTTGCATCTTTTTTTGTAAAAATGTGATCTTATCGCGTTTAAATCTATAACAACTTATAGTACATTAGGTACTTTAATTAATTGTTTATTGATTTCCCCAAATCATCACTTGAGAGGAACCTTGAATCTATCACTTTTAAGCCATGAAAATGAAATAATCACAATTATCTTTGATAAAATAATCTATTTTTGGGTAGAAATTCACTTTAGTTTCTCTCACCGAATTCGTAAGATGTGTCCCTTTACACGTTCTTTTGTTTTTTTGGCATGTTGTGTCCTCACTGGTGAGAGCTAACAATCACTCTTTTGTTTATTAATATTGTTTATTTTCATAGCATCATCTGATTTATTATCGTGCTACGATTGTGGTCCAAGCAATTCTGGACGTTGTCTCACCCCCCATGAAAACAACATAAAACTAACCACATGTACCACCACCCGGCCAACCAACGAAACGGGGGTGAAAAAAGAAATTGATGACACTGCTCAATTGGACATTGATAATACCGTGCAGAAAATTAGCGAATGCTTCACTTTACAATTCGAATCTGGTAATGTCACTTTTTCGCGGGTTTTTTGACAGTTTTTTTGACAAATTCTTGAATTTAGATGATGAACGCACTGGAGTGTACAGAGGATGCTATGAAAGACCCGTCAATGTCCTGTCTTCCTGTGAATTATTACAGGAGAACTTGAAGGGAGGGAATATTACCGCATGCTATACTTGCCTGGAGAATGAATGTAACACAAGGGATGATGTTGGGGGCTCTGCAGCGGCTTTTACTATTTCTTTAGGGATAATTGTTGTAAATCTAATAATTTGCTTGAATGTTTTTGATTTTTAGTTTTTTTTTTTGAGGGGAAGGGGGGAGGAGAAATATAGGTGAAGTTCAAAATTCAAGTAGCAATGATAGTTATTTTTTTTCTGATTTAATATTTGATAAACAGTTATTTTATGAATACAATATGTTTTTGTACTATCTTGACATGTTTATCTTATCAAGGTAATTAATTTTGATAATTGATAATTGATAATTGATAGTTGCTATGACTATACTAGAATTCTTCTAAGAAATTTTTGCTATAATAATAAGTATTATTATGAATAATGTTTATTTTTAGTATTCTATCTATTTTTTTTATTTACTTTTTAGGTTTCTAAGCGTTTTTTTCAATTTTTTTATACAAAAAAGGCTTTTAGTCGACTATTATGTCTTCATTCTCAGTATTATTAAATTATCCAATTAGAAAAATAAAAACAATTGATGTTTATATCTTAGTTTTCAAATAAAACAACAATATAATAAATAAAATTAATCTAAAAAGCAAACAAAATACAATTTTTTTTTTGCATGATTAGTAGTTTTCGATTGTTTCCAATACATGGTAAAACGATTTTCCCACAATTCAGTGTCTTTTACTTTGCAATCGAAATTAAGAGAAAATGTGTCTTTTATTTCAATAAAACCATAACAGCCAAACAATAATATAGTTTTAAATTTAAAAAATTAGGTGATCTGGCAAGGGCAATGCTACCAACCGAAAAATAAGTAAAAAACTAGATGATTCACTATAGATATTAAATGCAAAAAAAATTGGAAATATTAGTAAGAAAACTAAAAAAAAACAAATTTGTAAAAAACCGTCTTAAATATGATTAATTATCATGTTGTTTATTTATTAATTGCTTTAAATTGCTTAAATAATGAAAAAAATAGACTATTATCTATTTATTTAGGAATATCTTTTTAATTTATCGCAAATTTTTATAATAATCAATTGAAATGTCAAAAATATATGTCAAAAAAAGCATTAATAATAATAAGTCAAAAACTACTGCTCAGATCTTGATCAAATAAAGCACCAGCTTCCAAAGCTTAGATATCGAAAAAAAAGTAGAGAAATAAACTAGAATAAACTGAAATATACCAAAATAAACTAAAATAAACGAAAATAGACTAAAATAGACTAAAATAAACTAAAATAAACTAAAATAAACTAGAATAAACTAAAATAAACTAAAATAAACTAAAATAAGCTTAAATAAACTAAAATAAACTAAAATAAACTAAAATAAACTAAAATAAACTAAAATAAACTAAAATGAACTAAAATAAACTAAAATAAACTAAAATAAACTAAAATAAACTAGAATAAACTGAAATAAACTAAAATGAACTAAATTACACTAAAATGAACTAAAATATATCGAAATAGTCTAGAATACACCGAAATAAAGTAAAATAAACTAAAAATTAATTAAAATGAACTAAAATTACCTAGAATTCATTGGAATAAACTAGAATAAACAAAATAAACTAAAATATCCTAAATTAAACTAAAATAATCTCAAATTAATTAAAATAATCTTAATTAAACTAAAATTATTTGAAATGAACAAGAATAAACTAAAATAAATTAGAATAAACTAAAATAAACTAGAATAAACTAAAATAAACTAAAATAAACTAAAATAAACTAAAATAAACTAAAATAAACTGAAAATAAATAAAAATAAACTACAATAAACTAGAATTAATTGAAATAAACTAGAATAAGCTAAAATAAACTTAAATAATTTAAATTAAACTAAAGTGATCTCAAATTAATTATAATAAACTTAATTAAACTCAAATTAATTGACATTGACTAGAATAAACTCAAAATAAATTAAAATAAACTAAAATAATCTAAAACAAACTATAATAAGTTAGAATAAACTAAAATAAACTAAAATAAACTGAAAATAAATAAAAATAAACTACAATAAACTAGAATTAATTAAAATAAACTAAAATTAACTAAAATAAATTACAATGAATTAGAATAAACTAGTATAAATTAAAATCAGTTGAAATAAACTACAATTAATTAATTAAAATTAATTAATAAATTAATTAAAAAATAAATTAGAATAAACTAAAACATACAAAAATAAACTAAATTAAACTAAAATAAACTAAATTAAACTGAACTGAATTGAAATTAACAAGAATAAACTAAAATAAACTAAATTAAAATATATTAAATTGAACTGAAATGAGCGCAAATTAATTAAAATAAACTTAATTAAACCAAACTCAATTGATATGGATTAGAGTAAACTGAAATAAACAAAACTGAACTGAATTGAATTAAGATAGACTAAACATAAATTAAAATAAACTGAGAATTAATTAAAATAAACTAAAATAAATTTAAATAAATTGAAATAAACTTAGTTAAATTAAAATTAATTGGCATAAGCTAAAATAATCTCAAATAAACTAAAATGAACTGAATTGAACTAATATGAACCAATATTAATTAAAATGAACTAAAATAAACTAGAGTTAATTGAAATAAACTAAAATAAACTAAAAATAAATTAAAATAAAGTAAAATAAACTAGAATAAACTATAATAAGCTAAAATCAATTTAAATAATTTAAATTAAACTAAAATGATCTCAAATTAACTAAAATAAACTTAATTAAACTCAAATTAATTGACATGAACTAGAATAAACTCAACTAAACTAAAATAAACTAAATTAAATTGAGATAAACTCAAAATAAATTAAAATAAACTAAAATAATCTAAAACAAACTATAATAAGTTAGAATAAACTAAAATAAACTAAAATAAACTGAAAATAAATAAATATAAACTACAATAAACTAGAATTAATTAAAATAAACTAGAATAAACTAAAATAAACTACAATAAACTAAAATTAATTAAAATAAAATAGAATAAACTGAAATAAACTACAATAAACTAGAATTAATTAAAATAAACTAGAATTAACTAAAATAAATTACAATGAATTAGAATAAACTAATATAAATTAAAATCAGTTAAAATAAACCACAATTAATTAAAATAAATTAGAATAAACTAAAACATACAAAAATAAACTAAATTACACTAAAATAAACTAAATTAAACTGAACTGAATTGAAATAAACACGAATACACTAAAATAAACTAAATTAAACTAAAATAAATTGAAATAAATTGAAATAAACTAAATTAAACTAAAATAAACTAAATTAAACTAAAATAAATTGAAATAAAATAAAATAACCTAAATTAAACTAAAATAAACTTAATTAAACCAAAATTAATTGATGTGGATTAGAGTAAACTCAAATAAACGAAACTAAACTGAATTGAATTAAGATAGACTAAACATAAATTAAAATAAACTGAGAATTAATTAAAATAAGCTAAAATAAATTTAAATAAATTGAAATAAACTTAGTTAAATCAAAATTATTTGGCATAAACTAAAATAATCTCAAATAAACTAAAATGAACTGAATTGAATGAACCAAAATTAATTAAAATGAACTAAAATAAACTAGAGTTGATTGAAATAAACTAAAATAAACTAAAATAAATTAAAATAAACTAGAATAAACTAAAATAAATTATAATGAACTAGAATAAACCAAAATAAATTAAAATAAATTATAATAAACTAGAATTAATTGTAATAAACTAGAATAAACTAAAATAAACTGAATTAAAATAAAATGAACTAAAAACTAAAATATACTAGAATAAACCGAAATAAACTGAAATAAACTAAAAATAAATTAAAATAAACTGCAATAAGCTAAAATTAATTAAAATAAACTAGAATAAATTAGAAAAAAACTAGAATAAACCAAAATAAATTAAATTAAACTAAAAATAAATTAAAATAAACTAAAATTAATTGTAATAAACTAGAATAAACTGAAATAAACTGAAATAATCTGAAATAACCTAAAATAAATTAAAATAAACTGAATTAAAATAAAATGAACTAAAATATATCAAAATATACTAGAGTAAACCAAAATAAACTAAGAATAAACTAATAATAAATAAAAATGAACTAAAATAAGCTAGAATTTATTGAAATACACTAAAATAAACTTAAATATATTAAAATGAACTAGAATAAAACAAAATAAATTAAAATAAACTAAAAATAAACTAGAATGAATTGCAATAAACTAAAATAAACTAATTTAAAATAAAATTAACTAAAATATATTAAAATATACTAGACTTAACCGAAATAAACTAAAATAAACTAAAAATGAATTAAAATAAATTAAAATAAACTAGAATAGGTCGAAATAAATTAGTAAATAAAAAAAAATATTTTGAAAAATTGGTTTTTAAGATAAAACCTAAACGAAAAATTCTAGACAAAAACCAATAATAGATTTAAAAATAAAGAAAAAAAAAATTAGTGTCAATGAAAGAACAAGAAAATAATAAAACAAAATAGAAAAGTGAGAACTACCAAAAGTACATACCAAGGAATTTTTATAAATAATGACATGTTAAGAGAAGAATAAAAATTACAGAAAAAAATTAAGAAAGATGGTGAACAAAGCAAAAACACCAAAAAGCTATTTATAGAAGAAAAAAAATAAAGAAGAGAATAATAAAATGGAGGAATGAGATACAGAGAAACATAGAGAAACAAGAAAAGTGGAGAGAAATTAGAGAGAGAAGATATACTTAATGAAAAATATAAGTGGCTGATTAAGGAAAAACTACCAAACTAACAAAAAAAAATAAAAATGAGAGAGAAGAAAACCGATTTTGATTTTCCCAAATCACTTAAAATCTATGATTATTAAAAACTAATCATTTTTTATATTATCTTTGATAAAAGAATCTAAAGTTCACGTTAGTTTTTCCGTCAGCAAACTAGTAAGATGGGTCCCTTTATAAGATATTTAGTTTTTTTGGCATGTGTTCTTACTGGTGAGAGCTAACAATCACTCTTTTGTTTATTAATTATTTATTTTCATAGCATCATCGGATTTTTTTTCGTGCTACGACTGTGATCCAAGCAGTTCTGGGCGTTGTCTCACCCCCCATGAAAATAATATAACACCAGAACCATGTACCACCACCCGTCCAACCAACGAAACGGGGGTGAAAAAAGAAATTGATGACATTTTTGAATTGGACATTGATAATGGTACCCAGAAAATTACCGAATGCTACACTTTACAATTCGAATCCGGTAATGTCACTTTTTCGGTGGTTTTTTGACAGTTTTTTTGACAAATTCTTGAATTTAATAATTTAGATGATAACCGCACTGGAGTGTACAGAGGGTGCTATGAAAGACCCGTCAATGTCCTGTCTTCCTGTGAATTATTACAGGAGGACTTGACGAGAGGGAATATTACCGCATGCTATACTTGCCTGGAAAGTAAATGTAACACAAGGAATGTTGGAGATCTTGGAGGATCTGCAACGGTTGGAGATCTTGGAGGATCTGCAACGGTTGAAGATTTTGGAGGATCTTCAACGGTTGGAATTCTTGGAGGATCTGCAACGGGCTTAACTATTTCTTTAGGGATAATTGTTGCAAATCTAATAATTTGCTTCAATGTTTTTGATTTTTAGACTGGTTTTCGATTAGGGATAATGATTGTAAATCTAATAATTTACTGGGTTTTTTTGGGAGCAATTAAAAAAATAAAAAAAAAATCACAATTATAATATCTTAGTATTAGAATAAAACATCAATGTAATAAATAAAAATAGCTTAAAGCAAACAAAATACTTGTGCCAAAAATTGATAAGAAAGCTAAGTGTTTGTCAATAAGAAAAAAATTGATATTTTTTTGAGTGTCAATTGTTTCTAATTATAACTGAGAGCATTCTTGAGTACCTCAGTTTTTTAAGATCAAAATTGGTTGAGCCGTTTGGAAGCTACAGGACGACAAACAGATACACACTACACCCTTTTACTTTTGACACTTTCTTTTTTAGTCGGTGTTTCACTGAAAGTGTAATGTAAACTTTTTAATTTTTTGAGAAAAAATAATAGGAAACTGGAAGTCTGTTGTAATAAAAAACTAATCATATTATCTAGCAAATAAAAAAAAATATCACAGCATACTTGACTAAAATAAACTAAGCTGAATTAAAATACATTCAATTTATCAAAAACGATCCAAAATAAATTGAAATAAACTAAAATAAACTAAAATAAACTAAAATAAACTAAAATAAACTAAAATAAACTAAAATAAACTAAAATAAACTAAAATAAACTAAAATAAACTAAAATAAACTAAAAGAAATTTAAAATAAACTAAAATGAACTAAATTGAATTAAGATGAACCAAAAATAAATTAAAATAAAATAAAAAAAAATAAGAACAAACTAGAATAAGCCGAAATAAATTAAAATAAACTGAAAATAAATTAAAATGAGCTAAAATAAACTAGAATTTATTAGAATAAACCAGAATAAACTAAAATAAACTTGAATAAACTAAAATAATCTAAAATAAACTAAAATAAACAAAAATAAACTAAAATAATCTAAATTTAACTAAAATAAACTCAAATTAATTAAAATAAACTTAATTAAATTAAAATTGATTGACATGGACTAGAATAAACTCAACTAAACTAAAATAAACTAAATTAAGATCAACTCAAAATAAACTAAAATAAACTAAAATAATCAAAAATAAACTAAAATAATCTAAAATAAACTAAAATAAACTAAAATAAAGTAAAATAAACTAAAATAAACTAAAATAAACTAAAATAAACTAAAATAAACTAAAATAAACTAAAATAAACTAAAATAAACTAAAATAAACTAAAATAAACAAAAATAAACTAAAATAAACTAAAATAAACTGAAATAAAGTAAAATAAACTAAAATAAACTAAAATAAACTAAAATAAACTAAAATAAACTAAAATAAACTAAAATAAACTAAAATAAACTAAAATAAACTAAAATAAACTAAAATAAACTAAAATAAACTAAAATAAACTAAAATAAACTAAAATAAACTAAAATAAACTAAAATAAACTAAAATAAACTAAAATAAACTAAAATAAACTAAAATAAACTAAAATAAACTAAAATAAACTAAAATAAACTAAAATAAACTAAAATAAACTAAAATAAACTAAAATAAACTAAAATAAACTAAAATAAACTAAAATAAACTAAAATAAACTAAAATAAACTAAAATAAACTAAAATAAACTAAAATAAACTAAAATAAACTAAAATAAACTAAAATAAACTAAAATAAACTAAAATAAACTAAAATAAACTAAAATAAACTGAAAATAAATTAAAACAAATTAAAATAAACTAGAATTTATTAAAATCAGCTAGAATAAACACAAAAAAATTAGAACGGATTAACATAAACAGGAACAAATTAAAATTAACTAAAAATAAATTAAAATGAACTAAAATAACCTAAGTTTAACTAAAATGATCTTAAATTAATTAAAATAATCTTAATTAAATTAAAATTATTTGAAATAAACAAGAATAAACTGAAATAAACTAAAATAAATTAGAATAAATTAAAACTAACTAGAATTAATTGGAATAAACTAGAATAAACTAGAATAAACTGAAATAAACTAAATTAAACTAAATTAAACTAATTTAAATTGAACTGAATTGAAATAAACTTAAATAAACTAATTTAATCTAAAATAAATCAAAATGAACTAAAATAAATTGAAATAAACCAAAATAAACCAGAATTAATTTTAATAAACTAGAATAAATTAAAATAAATAAAAATAAATTGAAAATAAATTAAAACAAATTAAAATAAACTAGAATTTATTGAAATAAACTCAAATAAAGTAAAATAAATTAGAATGAACAAGAATAAGCCATAAATTAAAATAAACTGTAATAAATTACAATAAACTTATTCAAGTTTATTGTAATTTATTACAGTTTATTAAGCCGAAATAAATTAAAATAAACTAAAAATAAATTGAAATAAACTAAAATAAACTAGAATTGATTGTAATAAACTAGAATAAACTAAAACAAACTAAAATAAACTAAATTAAAATAAAATTAACGAAAAATAAACTAGAATTAATTCAAACTAGAATAATCTAGAATAAACTAAAATAAATTAGAATGAACTAGAATAAACCGAAACAAATTAAAATAAACTAAAAATAGACAAAAATTAACTAAAATAACCTAAATTAAACTAACATAGTCTCAAATTAAGTAAAATAAACTTAATTAAACTAAAATTAATTGAAATGAACAAGAATAAACTGAAATAAAATAAAATAAACTAAAATAAACTAAAACAAACTAAAATAAACTAAAATAAACTAAAATAAACTAAAATAAACTGAAATTAATTGTAATAAACTAGAATAAACTCAAATAAACTAAAATAAACTGAATTAAATTAAGATAAACAAAAAATAAATTAAAATGAACTAAAATAAACTAGAATTAATTGATATGAACTAGTATAAACTGAAATAAAATAAATAAAACTTTGATTAATTAAAATAAACTTGAATAAACTAAAAAAAGACTAAAATGAACTAAATTAAACTAAAATAAACTAAAACATATCAAAATAAACTCGAATAAACCAAAATAAACTAAAATAAACTAAAATAAACTAAAATAAACAGAAATAAACTAAAATAAACTAAAATAAACTAAAATAAACAAAAATAAATTGAAATAAACTAGAATTAATTATAATAAGCTAGAATAAACCGAAATAAATTAAAATAAACTAAAAATAAATTAAAACAAATTAAAATAAACTAAAATTTATTAAAATCAACTAGAATAAACACAAAAAAATTAGAAAGAACTAACATAAACAGGAGCAAATTAAAATTAACTAAAAATAAATTAAAATAAACTAAAATAACCTAAGTTTAACTAAAATGATCTTAAATTAATTAAAATAATCTTAATTAAATTAAAAATAATTTGAAATGAACAAGAATAAACTGAAATAAACTAAGATAAATTAGAATAAATTGAAACTAACTAGAATTAATTGGAATAAACTAGAATAAACTAGAATAAACTGAAATAAACTAAATTAAACTAATTTAAATTGAACTAAATTGAAATAAACTTAAATAAACTAATTTAATCTAAAATAAATTAAAATGAACTAAAATAAACTAAAATAAATTGAGATAAATCAAAATAAACCAGAATTAATTTTAATAAACTAGAATAAACTAAAATAAATAAAAATAAACTGAAAATAAATTAAAACAAATTAAAATAAACTAGAATTTATTGAAATAAACTCAAATAAAGTAAAATAAATTAGAATGAACAAGAATAAGCCAAAATAAATTAAAATAAACTGTAATAAATTACAATAAACTTATTCAAGTTTATTGTAATTTATTACAGTTTATTAAGCCGAAATAAATTAAAATAAACTAAAAATAAATTGAAATAAACTAAAATAAACTAGAATTGATTGTAATAAACTAGAATAAACTAAAACAAACTAAAATAAACTAAATTAAAATAAAATTAACGAAAAATAAACTAGAATTAATTCAAACTAGAATAATCTAGAATAAACTAAAATAAATTAGAATGAACTAGAATAAACCGAAACAAATTAAAATAAACTAAAAATAGACAAAAATTAACTAAAATAACCTAAATTAAACTAACATAGTCTCAAATTGAGTAAAATAAACTTAATTAAACTAAAATTAATTGAAATGAACAAGAATAAACTGAAATAAAATAAAATAAACTAAATTAAACTAAAATAAATTGAAATAAACTAAAATAAACTAAAATAAACTAAAATAAACTAAAATAAACTAAAATAAACTAAAATAAACTAAAATAAACTCAAATAAACTAAAATAAACTGAATTAAATTAAGATAAACAAAAAATAAATTAAAATGAACTAAAATAAACTAGAATTAATTGATATGAACTAGTATAAACTGAAATAAAATAAATAAAACTTTGATTAATTAAAATAAACTTGAATAAACTATAAAAAGACTAAAATGAACTAAATTAAACTAAAATAAACTAAAACATATCAAAATAAACTCGAATAAACCAAAATAAACTAAAATAAACTAAAATAAACAGAAATAAACTAAAATAAACTAAAATAAACTAAAATAAACTAAAATAAACAAAAATAAATTGAAATAAACTAGAATTAATTATAATAAGCTAGAATAAACCGAAATAAATTAAAATAAACTAAAAATAAATTAAAACAAATTAAAATAAACTAAAATTTATTAAAATCAACTAGAATAAACACAAAAAAATTAGAACGAACTAACATAAACAGGAGCAAATTAAAATTAACTAAAAATAAACTAAAATAAACTAAAATAACCTAAGTTTAACTAAAATGATCTTAAATTAATTAAAATAATCTTAATTAAATTAAAAATAATTTGAAATAAACAAGAATAAACTGAAATAAACTAAGATAAATTAGAATAAATTGAAACTAACTAGAATTAATTGGAATAAACTAGAATAAACTAGAATAAACTGAAATAAACTAAATTAAACTAATTTAAATTGAACTAAATTGAAATAAACTTAAATAAACTAATTTAATCTAAAATAAATTAAAATGAACTAAAATAAACTAAAATAAATTGAGATAAACCAAAATAAACCAGAATTAATTTTAATAAACTAGAATAAACTAAAATAAATAAAAATAAGCGGAAAATAAATTAAAACAAATTAAAATAAATTAGAATTTATTGAAATAAACTCGAATAAAGTAAAATAAATTAGAATGAACAAGAATAAGCCATAAATTAAAATAAACTGTAATAAATTACAATAAACTTATTCAAGTTTATTGTAATTTATTACAGCTTATTAAGACGAAATAAATTAAAATAAACTAAAAATAAATTGAAATAAACTAAAATAAACTAGAATTGATTGTAATAAACTAGAATAAACTAAAACAAACTAAATTAAAATAAAATTAACGAAAAATAAACTAGAATTAATTCAAACTAGAATAATCTAGAATAAACTAAAATAAATTAGAATGAACTAGAATAAACCGAAACAAATTAAAATAAACTAAAAATAAACAAAAATTAACTAAAATAACCTAAATTAAACTAACATAGTCTCAAATTAAGTAAAATAATTTTAATTAAACTAAAATTAATTGAAATGAACAAGAATAAACTGAAATAAAATAAAATAAACTAAATTAAACTAAAATAAATTGAAATAAACTAAAATAAACTAATATTAAATGTAATAAACTAGAATAAACTGAAATAAACTAAAATAAACTGAATTGAATTAAGATAAACCAAAAATAAATTATAATGAACTAAAATAAACTAGAATTAATTGATATGAACTAGTATAAACTGAAATAAAATAAATAAAACTATAATAAACTAAAATTAATTAAAATAAACTTGAATAAACTAAAAAAAGACTAGAATGAACTAAATTAAACTAAAATAAACTAAAACATATCAAAATAAACTCGAATAAACCAAAACAAACTAAAATAAACTAAAATAAACTAAAATAAGCTAAAATAAACTAAAATAAACTAAAATAAACTAAAATAAACTAAAATAAACTAAAATAAACTAAAATAAACTAAAATAAACTAAAATAAACTAAAATAAACTAAAATAAACTAAAATAAACTAAAATAAACTAAAATAAACTAAAATAAACTAAAATAAACTAAAATAAACTAAAATAAACTGAAATAAAATAAATAAAACTATAATAAACTAAAATTAATTAAAATAAACTTGAATAAACTAAAAAAAGACTAAAATGAACTAAATTAAACTAAAATAAACTAAAACATATCAAAATAAACTCGAATAAACCAAAACAAATTAAAATAAACTAAAATAAACTAAAATAAACTAAAATAAGCTAAAATAAACTAAAATAAACTAAAATAAACTAGAAATAAATTAAAATGAACTAAAATTAATTAGAATAAACTAGAATAAACTAAATTAAACTAAAATGAACTAAATTGAATTAAAATAAACTGAGATTAATTGGAATAAACCAGAATAAACTAAAATAAACTGAATTAAACTTAAAAATAGTTTTTTTTAATCTGAAAAATTTTTAAAAACTTAAAGACATTTAAGAAAAGAAAATAACAGAAAAGCCGTATTTATAGTAACAAAATCGTTAAAAAAAATCAAAAAACAGAATATGAAACAAAAAAAAAATCGATTAAATTAAACAAAAAAAAGTCTGAAATATGAACTTAAAGATGGCTTTTTTTCCTTAACAAAATCACTGAAAAAAAAATCCAAAAAAACTTTAATAAAAAGAATAGAATTGATGAAGAAAGTAGTTAAAATAACGTCAAGAATTTAAAAAATAGTAATAAAATGCGCGTTTATTGTTTTGTTATTCTAGCAACACAGCAGCCTGCTGTTCTGTATTTACAAAAATATACAGTATGAGTCAGCTTGAAAGAATTTAGTACAGTAAGTTAGTCTGCGCATTATATTTAAGTAAATATAATAAAAAAAAAATTAATTAATTTTAGTGTTTATTTTTTCTTTTCTTATGATTAAAAACATTTTTAGTGATTGGTGTCAAGTCTCTATCCTTATATAATCTCTGTAAGACTATGTACGCTTTTCTTTCTCTCTCTTATTCTAGAATATATCTTTACAACTCTAGATTTTTAGTAAGGCACAATAACAAAAAAAAAGAGTTTCAAATGTAATAAGTTCTATATTATCCACCAAAAAGTAAAAACACAGACAAAAATTAAGACCTACTAATGGCTGTCATTATTAGTATACAAAAAAACAACAACAACACATTGCTTGAACACAAATTTGTTGTCCTATTATTGCACAAATTCTCATTGCAAATGTCACATCTAACCTCTTCGAAATTGGACCATTTTTGGCAAAACTTCTCTGCCTGTTCGTCGCTCATGCACTGCATCCGGAGCAAGTTACCTTGAAAATTGAAGTTAAATAATCACTTTTTTGGCGAAAATTTTAATAGTACTGTTGTTTTTAATGGCGTAAACACATTTTGTTGTGGTGTTGCTCCCGTATCTGTCAACACAGTTCTCCACCATAAAGGGATAGGAAGCTTCTGTCAGATAAATGTAGCATTGTTCTACACCAAAACCTGCCCAGAAACGGGAATATAAAAAATGGAGAATTCGGGAATATATTTACCAATTGGAAGAAAAATAAGAATAAATAATAATAATGTCAGATATGTTGCCATAATTTAGGTTATTGTTTATACTATCATGATGTAAGGTTTAGATAAGATAGTACACAACAACTAAAAGCGGTAAATATAAATAAATGTTTATAGTCCCTGTTTTCCCATTTTATCAGATAAAAGGATTTCTTTTATTGTAAATTTTAAAAAATATTCCAAAAATAAAAAATGTTCTATAATATCCTATTTTTTGCATTTTTTCTCAGCCTCTCTAAATGTAAGTTTTTGCAAAATTCTAATAAACAAATTTATATTTTTTTCCAGTATACGAGGCTAAAGAATGCTATGTTTGTCTTGAAAAATGCGTTGAACCAATGAAAACTATTACTTGCAATGACACTGACAGATGCTTTACTATAGAAGTTAACCTTTCTGGTACTATCAGGTACTTCATATAAAAATCCCCATTTTGACTGAAAATTTTCAGAAAATTTAAGGTTAGTTGAGAAAGGCTGTCTTCCAAGTTCAAGGGAATGTGACGAAGCTAATGGTAATGATGGTACTACTTGTACTTCTTGCGATACAGAATTGTGCAATGGTAATGGGAATGTTCAGGAGTGTCATTTTTGTGATGGTACCTGTTCAAGCCCTTTGGAAACTCAGAAATGTAGTGAAGTTGCAATTGGGAATGATGATGAAAGAATGTGTTTGGATGCGGAGTTGCAACAAGGTAAATAAAAACTTCCAAAAATTAGTACTATTATCAAAAATTTTGATCACCAATGAACCTTTCTATTCTCTGATCAAATCTGGCCAGGCTAAGTCAGTTTTTTTTAAATCTAAAGTTGATCAAGCTAGGTTTGGTCAGATCTATAGTTGATCATTTGGTTTACTCCCTGTTCTTCGTTTCTGTTCTTTTCTTCTGTTTTTATTTCTCTGCGTGTCTTCTGTTCTTGATCTGTCTAGTTCTTCACACCCATTTCTTCTTTTTCTGTATTTATTTTCTTTTCTTTTTTACATTTATTTAATATTCTACACTCATTCCTTCTATTAATTCTATTGTCAAAGCTAGGCGTTCTTTTCTCAGCTTGTTTCAGTACCTTTTCTGCTGTTACAAATCATTCACTTTTTTTCTCTCTTGGTCGTACTTTGTTTTTTGTTTTTTTATATATCTCTTCTATTTTTAACACCAACCATTCTCAACATCCTAAGCCTCTGGTACTAAACAATTTTGGCAATAGTACTACTATTTTGCTCAAATTTGGATCTTGTGGTACTCCAGAGAGAAAATTATAGTTCTATAATTATATAGTACTACTATTTTGCTCAAATTTTAATCTTGTGGTACTCCAGAGAGAAAATTCTACTTCTATAATCATATAGTACTACTATTTTGCTCAAATTTTGATCTTGTGGTACTCCAGAGGTAAAATTCTAGTTCTACAATCATATAGTACTGCTATTTTGCTCAAATTTTGATCTTGTGGTACTCCAGAGAGAAAATTCTAGCTCTATAATCATATAGTACTACTATTTTGCTCAAATTTTGATCTTGTGGTACTCCAGAGAGAAAATTCTAGTTCTATAATCATATAGTACCGCTATTTTGCTCAAATTTTGATCTTGTGGTACTCCAGAGAGAAAGTTCTATTTCTATAATCATATAGTACTACTATTTTGTTAAAATTTTGATCTTGTGGTACTGCAGAGAGAAAATTCTAGTTCTATAATCATATAGTACTGCTATTTTGCTTAAATTTAGATCTTGTGGTACTCCAGAGAGAAAATTCTAGTTCTATAATCATATAGTACCGCTATTTTGCTCAAATTTGGATCTTGTGGTACTCCAGAGAGAAAACTCTAGTTCTATAATCATATAGTACCGCTATTTTGCTCAAATTTTGATCTTGTGGTACTCCAGAGAGAAAGTTCTATTTCTATAATCATATAGTACTACTATTTTGTTAAAATTTTGATCTTGTGGTACTGCAGAGAGAAAATTCTAGTTCTATAATCATATAGTACTACTATTTTGTTCAAATTTTGATCTTGTGGTACTCCAGAGAGAAAATTTTAGTTCTATAATCATATAGTACTACTATTTTGTTCAAATTTTGATCTTGTGGTACTCCAGAGAGAAAATTCTACTTCTATAATCATATAGTACTGCTATTTTGCTCAAATTTTAATCTTGTGGTACTCCAGAGGTAGAATTCTAGTTTTACAATCATATAGTACTGCTATTTTGCTCAAATTTTGATCTAGTGGTACTCCAGAGGCCAAATTCTAGTTCTATAATCTTTCTTTTGTCAGATGGTGCGAAAAAAGAGTGGCGAAGATGTATTTCAGCAGATGAGGCAAGTCTAACGTGTTCAATTTTTGGCCAGCTTGGCGGCATTTGCAACGTCTGCTCTGCGTCCTTATGCAACGATAGAAGCAATCATTCCTCGAAAACGGCTGGATCAACAATTCTAATTTTGGGATATATTCTGGCATTATGTTTCATGTAAAATGACAGAAACAAGCAATAAAAAGATTTAATTAATTTGCTACATGAGTTTTATTTGCACAAATACCCCGATAAACAGATTAAAGACAATAAATTTCCAAAAAGTACTACGGATCTTGAAGATTTTTTTTTCGGAAGATAAGAGCTAGTATATGAGCGTTGTAAATATTTATTGCTTTATAGTTTTTATTAGTTTATTGTTGTTCGTGATGGAAAATATTTGGCTCTTTTTTTTTCTACTTTGTCAGCCGATTTTGGGCGAAAAATCTATTTTTGGAATAGGAAGCGGAAGAAATAGTGGCGCTTCTCAGTGCAACGTTTGTGTTGATGAATGCGAAGATCCCATTGCCACTCATTTCTGCGAAGAGGTTTTGGAGTTGGAAGAAGGAGGTGATCTATAATCTATGTATTATTATGTCGAACCGTTTATTAGATCGTGTTTTATTGACGCAATTTTGATAACTTAGAAGATTTTCATGTCTTCTTTTGCTATTTTGACCTGACTTAACCATGTTGCTTCTATATTGGTGGCTGAAAAAACATCTATTTCTTCAATATTTTCTTCAATGGGAAATTAAACACAATTTCTGCTGTTTTTATTAGTTTTTGACAAACGTTACTTAGAAAAAAACTCTATTGGTTTCGTTTTCTTCAATATCTTTTTGGCCAAATTGAATAGAAAACTTCTATTTCTTCAATATTTTCTTTAATGGGAAATTGAAGACAGTTTCTGCTACTTTTATTAGTTTTTGACAAGCTTTACATAGAAACAAACTCTATTGGTTTCTGTTTCTTCAATATCTTTTAGACCAAATTAAATAGAAACACTTCTATTTCTTCAATATTTTCTTCAATAAAAAATTGATGACAATTTTTCATTATATATTCAATATTTTTTAAACCAAATTAAATAGAAGTGTCTAAGAAAACTTCTATTTTTACAATATTTTCTTCAATGGAAAGTTGAAGACGATTTCTGCTGTTTTAATAAGTTTTTGACAGGTTTTTTCTGGCTTAATATCATAGATGTGCTTTTCTTCTATTTTACTGTCTAAAAAACTCTATGGCTTTCTGTGTTTTTATATCTTTTTAACCAAATTGAATAGAAAAACTTCTATTTCTTCAATTTTTTTTTTAATATGAAATTGAAGGCAATTTCTGCTTCTTTTATAAGTTTTTGACAAGTTTTACTTAGAAAAACACTCTATTGGCATCTGTTTCTTCAATATCTTTTGGACCAAATTGAATAAAAAAACTTCTATTTCTTCAATTTTTTTTTCAATATAAAATTGAAGACAATTTTTGCGGTTTTTATTAGTTTTACTTGGAAAAAAACTTTATTGCTTACGGTTTCTTTAATATCTTTATAACCAAATTGAAAAGAAAATCTTCTATTTCTTCAATATTTTCTTCAATATGAAATTGAAGACAATTTCTGCTGTTTTTATTGGTTTTTGACAAAATTTACTTAGAAAAATACTTTTTTGGTTTCTGTTTCTTCAATATCTTTATGACCAAATTGAATAAAAGTGTCTAAGAAAACTTCTATTTCTTCAATATTTTCTTCAATGTACAATTGAAGACAATTTCTGCAGTTTTTTTAAGTTTTTGACAAGTTTTTCTGGCTTAATATCATAGATTTGTCTTTTTTCTATAAGTCTGTTTAAAAAAAAACTCTATTGGCTTCTGTTTCTTTAACAGCTTTTTAAACAAATTAAATAGAATTGTCTAAGAAAATCTTCTATTTCCTCAATATTTTCTTTAATGTAAAATTGAAGACAATTTCTGCGGCTTTTATCAGTTTTTGACAAACCTTACTTAGAAAAAAACTCTTTTGGTTTCTGTTTCTTTAATATCTTTTCAACCAAATTGAGAAAAATGTCTAAGAAAACTTCTATTTCTTCATTATTTTCTTCAATGTAAAATTGAAGACAATTTCTGCTGTTTTTATTACATTTTGACAAGCTTTACTTAGAAGAAAACTCTATTGGTTTCTGTTTCTTCAACATCTTTTTGAACAAATTAAATAGAATTGTCTAAGAAAATTTCTATTTCTTCAATATTTTCTTTAATGTGAAATTGAAGACAATTTCTGCTGTTTTAATAAGGTTTCTGGCATGTTTTTTCTGGCTTAATATCATAGATGTGCCTTTCTTCTATTTTACTGTCTAAAAAATTCTATTGGTTTCTGTTTCTTCAATATCTTTTAGACCAAATTAAACAGAAAAACTTTTATTTCTTCAATATTTTCTTCAATAAAAAATTGAAGAAAGTTTTTCATTATATATTCAATATCTTTTTGACTAAATTAAATAGAAGTGTCTAAGAAAACTTCTATTTTTTCAATATTTTCTTCAATGTAAAATTGAAGACGATTTCTGCTGTTTTAATAAGTTTTTGACAGATTTTTTCTGGCTTAATATCATGGATGTGCCTTTCTTCTATTTTACTGTCTAAAAAACTCTATGGCTTTGTGTGTTTTTAATATCTTTTTGACCAAATTGAATAGAAAATCTTCTATTTCTTCAATATTTTCTTCAATATGAAATTGAAGACAATTTCTGCTGTTTTTATTGGTTTTTGACAAAATCTACTTAGAAAAAAACTTTTTTGGTTTCTGTTTCTTCAATATCTTTATGACCAAATTGAATAAAAGTGTCTAAGAAAATTTCTATTTCTTCAATATTTTCTTCAATGTACAATTGAAGACAATTTCTGCAGTTTTTTTAAGTTTTTGACAAGTTTTTCTGGCTTAATATCATAGATTTGCCTTTCTTCTATAAGTCTGTTTAAAAAAAAATTCTATTGGCTTCTGTTTCTTCAATATCTTTTTGACCAAATTGAATAAAAAAACTTCTATTTCTTCAATACTTTCTTCAATGAAAAATTGAAGACAATTTTTGCTGTTTTTATAAGTTTAAGACGATTTCTGCTGTTTTAATAAGTTTTTGACAGATTTTTTCTGGCTTAATATTATAGATGTGCCTTTCTTCTATTTTACTGTCTAAAAAACTCTATTGGTTTCTGTTTCTTCAATTACTTTTTCACCAAATTGAATAGAATTGTCTAAAAACCCTTCTATTTTTTAATATTTTCTTTAATGTAAAATTGAATACAATTTCTGCTGTTTTTATTAGTTTTTGACAAACTTTTCTTAAAAAAACTCTATTGGTTTCTGTTTCTTCAATATTTTTATGACCAAATTGAAAAGAAAATCTTCTATTTCTTCAATATTTTCTTCAATGAAAAATTGAAGACAATTTTTCATTATATATTCAATATCTTTTTGACCAAATTAAATAAAAGTGTCTAAGAAAACTTCTATTTCTTCAATATTTTCTTCAATAGGAAATTGAAGACAATTTCTGCTGTTTTTATTAGTTTTTGACAAACTTTTCTTAAAAAAATTCTATTGGCTTCTGTTTCTTCAATATCTTTTAGACCAAATTAAATAGAAAAACTTCTATTTCTTCAATATT
The DNA here is from genome assembly GCA_947359425.1 of Lagria hirta. Lineage (NCBI taxonomy): Eukaryota > Metazoa > Arthropoda > Insecta > Coleoptera > Tenebrionidae > Lagria > Lagria hirta. The sequence continues at coordinate 1,007,301 of OX375804.1, read as the reverse complement.
TTCTTCAATAAAAAATGGAAGACAATTTTTCATTATATATTCAATATTTTTTAAACCAAATTAAATAGTAGTGTCTAAGAAAACTTCTATTTTTACAATATTTTCTTCAATGGAAAATTGAAGACGATTTCTGCTGTTTTAATAAGTTTTTGACAGGTTTTTTCTGGCTTAATATCATAGATGTGCCTTTCTTCTATTTTACTGTCTAAAAAACTCTATGGCTTTCTGTGTTTTTAATATCTTTTTGACCAAATTGAATAGAAAAACTTCTATTTCTTCAATTTTTTTTTTAATATGAAATTGAAGGCAATTTTTGCTTCTTTTATAAGTTTTTCACAAGTTTTACTTAGAAAAAAACTCTATTGGCATCTGTTTCTTCAATATCTTTTGAACCAAATTGAATAAAAAAACTTTTATTTCTTCAATTTTTTTTTCAATATAAAATTGAAGGCAATTTTTGCGGTTTTTATTAGTTTTACTTAGAAAGAAACTTTATTGTTTTCGGTTTCTTCAATATCTTTATGACCAAATTAGAAAGAAAATCTTCTATTTTTTCAATATTTTCTTCAATATGAAATTAAAGACAATTTCTGCTGTTTTTATTAGTTTTTGATAAGCTCTACTTAGAAAAAACTTTTTTGGTTTCTGTTTCTTCAGTATCTTTATGACCAAATTGAATAAAAATGTCGAAAAAAACTTCTATTTCTTCAATATTTTCTTTGATGTAAAATTGAAGACAATTTCTGCAGTTTTTTTAAGTTTTTGACAAGTGTTTCTGGCTCAACATCATAGATTTGCCTTTCTTCTATAAGTCTGTTCAAATAAAAACTCTATGGTTTCGGTTTCTTCAATATCTTTTTGACCAAATTAAACTGAAAAACTTCTATTTCTTCAATATTTTCTTTAATGTGAAATTGAAGACTATTTCTGCTGTTTTAATAAGTTTTTGACAGATTTTTTCTGGCTTAATATCATAGATGTGCCTTTCTTCTATTTTACTGTCTAAAAAACTCTATTGATTTCTGTTTCTTCAATATCTTTTAGACGAAATTAAATAGAAAAACTTCTATTTCTTCAATATTTTCTTCAATAAAAAATTGAAGACAATTTTTCATTATATATTCAATATTTTTTAAACCAAATTAAATAGAAGTGTCTAAGAAAACTTCTATTTTTACAATATTTTCTTCAATGGAAAGTTGAAGACGATTTCTGCTGTTTTAATAAGTTTTTGACAGGTTTTTTCTGGCTTAATATCATAGATGTGCTTTTCTTCTATTTTACTGTCTAAAAAACTCTATGGCTTTCTGTGTTTTTATATCTTTTTAACCAAATTGAATAGAAAAACTTCTATTTCTTCAATTTTTTTTTTAATATGAAATTGAAGGCAATTTCTGCTTCTTTTATAAGTTTTTGACAAGTTTTTCTTAGAAAAACACTCTATTGGCATCTGTTTCTTCAATATCTTTTGGACCAAATTGAATAAAAAAACTTCTATTTCTTCAATTTTTTTTTCAATATAAAATTGAAGACAATTTTTGCGGTTTTTATTAGTTTTACTTGGAAAAAAACTTTATTGCTTACGGTTTCTTTAATATCTTTATAACCAAATTGAAAAGAAAATCTTCTATTTCTTCAATATTTTCTTCAATATGAAATTGAAGACAATTTCTGCTGTTTTTATTAGTTTTTGACAAAATTTACTTAGAAAAATACTTTTTTGGTTTCTGTTTCTTCAATATCTTTATGACCAAATTGAATAAAAGTGTCTAAGAAAACTTCTATTTCTTCAATATTTTCTTCAATGTACAATTGAAGACAATTTCTGCAGTTTTTTTAAGTTTTTGACAAGTTTTTCTGGCTTAATATCATAGATTTGTCTTTTTTCTATAAGTCTGTTTAAAAAAAAACTCTATTGGCTTCTGTTTCTTTAACAGCTTTTTAAACAAATTAAATAGAATTGTCTAAGAAAATCTTCTATTTCCTCAATATTTTCTTTAATGTAAAATTGAAGACAATTTCTGCGGCTTTTATCAGTTTTTGACAAACCTTACTTAGAAAAAAACTCTTTTGGTTTCTGTTTCTTTAATATCTTTTCAACCAAATTGAGAAAAATGTCTAAGAAAACTTCTATTTCTTCATTATTTTCTTCAATGTAAAATTGAAGACAATTTCTGCTGTTTTTATTACATTTTGACAAGCTTTACTTAGAAGAAAACTCTATTGGTTTCTGTTTCTTCAACATCTTTTTGAACAAATTAAATAGAATTGTCTAAGAAAATTTCTATTTCTTCAATATTTTCTTTAATGTGAAATTGAAGACAATTTCTGCTGTTTTAATAAGGTTTCTGGCATGTTTTTTCTGGCTTAATATCATAGATGTGCCTTTCTTCTATTTTACTGTCTAAAAAATTCTATTGGTTTCTGTTTCTTCAATATCTTTTAGACCAAATTAAACAGAAAAACTTTTATTTCTTCAATATTTTCTTCAATAAAAAATTGAAGAAAGTTTTTCATTATATATTCAATATCTTTTTGACTAAATTAAATAGAAGTGTCTAAGAAAACTTCTATTTTTTCAATATTTTCTTCAATGTAAAATTGAAGACGATTTCTGCTGTTTTAATAAGTTTTTGACAGATTTTTTCTGGCTTAATATCATGGATGTGCCTTTCTTCTATTTTACTGTCTAAAAAACTCTATGGCTTTGTGTGTTTTTAATATCTTTTTGACCAAATTGAATAGAAAATCTTCTATTTCTTCAATATTTTCTTCAATATGAAATTGAAGACAATTTCTGCTGTTTTTATTGGTTTTTGACAAAATCTACTTAGAAAAAAACTTTTTTGGTTTCTGTTTCTTCAATATCTTTATGACCAAATTGAATAAAAGTGTCTAAGAAAATTTCTATTTCTTCAATATTTTCTTCAATGTACAATTGAAGACAATTTCTGCAGTTTTTTTAAGTTTTTGACAAGTTTTTCTGGCTTAATATCATAGATTTGCCTTTCTTCTATAAGTCTGTTTAAAAAAAAATTCTATTGGCTTCTGTTTCTTCAATATCTTTTTGACCAAATTGAATAAAAAAACTTCTATTTCTTCAATACTTTCTTCAATGAAAAATTGAAGACAATTTTTGCTGTTTTTATAAGTTTAAGACGATTTCTGCTGTTTTAATAAGTTTTTGACAGATTTTTTCTGGCTTAATATCATAGATGTGCCTTTCTTCTATTTTACTGTCTAAAAAACTCTATTGGTTTCTGTTTCTTCAATTACTTTTTCACCAAATTGAATAGAATTGTTTAAAAACCCTTCTATTTTTTCAATATTCTTTTCAATGTAAAATTGAATACAATTTTCTGCTGCTTTTATTAGTTTTTGACAAACTTTTCTTAAAAAAAACTTTATTGGATTCTGTTCCTTCAATATCTTTTAGACCAAATTGAATAAAAAAACTTCTATTTCTTCAATATTTTCTTCAATAAAAAATTGAAGAAAGTTTTTCATTATATATTCAATATCTTTTTGACTAAATTAAATAGAAGTGTCTAAGAAAACTTCTATTTCTTCAATAATTTCTTCAATAGGAAATTGAAGACAATTTCTGCTGTTTTTATTAGTTTTTGACAAACTTTTCTTAAAAAAATTCTATTGGTTTCTGTTTCTTCAATATCTTTTAGACCAAATTAAACAGAAAAACTTCTATTTCTTCAATATTTTTTTCAATAAAAAATTGAAGAAAGTTTTTCATTATATATTCAATATCTTTTTGACTAAATTAAATAGAAGTGTCTAAGAAAACTTCTATTTTTTCAATATTTTCTTCAATGGAAAATTGAAGACGATTTCTGCTGTTTTAATAAGTTTTTGACAGGTTTTTTCTGGCTTAATATCATAGATGTGCCTTTCTTTTATTTTACTGTCTAAAAAATTCTATGGCTTTCTGTGTTTTTAATATCTTTTGGACCAAATTGAATAAAAAAACTTCTATTTCTTCAATTTTTTTTTCAATATAAAATTGAAGACAATTTTTGCGGTTTTTATTAGTTTTACTTGGAAAAAAACTTTATTGCTTACGGTTTCTTTAATATCTTTATAACCAAATTGAAAAGAAAATCTTCTATTTCTTCAATATTTTCTTCAATAGAGAATTGAAGACAATTTTTGCTGTTTTTATTAGTTTTTGACAAAATCTACTTAGAAAAAAACTTTTTTGGTTTCTGTTTCTTCAATATCTTTATGACCAAATTGAATAAAAGTGTCTAACAAAACTTCTATTTCTTCAATATTTTCTTTAATATATAATTGAAGATAATTTTTGCAGTTTTTTTAAGTTTTTGACAAGTTTTTTTGGCTCAATATCATAGATTTGCCTTTCTTCTATAAGTTTGTTTAGAAAAAGTTCTATAAAAACTTCTATTTCTTCAATATTTTCTTCAATAGGGAATTGAAGACAATTTTTGCGGTTTTTATTAGTTTTTGACAAGCTCTACTTAGAAAAAACTCTTTTGGTTTCTGTTTCTTCAATATCTTTATGACCAAATTGAATAAAAGTGTCTAACAAAACTTCTATTTCTTCAATATTTTCTTCAATGTATAATTGAAGATAATTTTTGCAGTTTTTTTAAGTTTTTGACAAGTTTTTTTGGCTCAATATCATAGATTTGCTTTCCTTCTATAAGTCTGTTTAAAAAAAACTCTATTAGTTTCTGTTCCTTCAATATTTTTTGACCTAATTGAAAAGAAAAACTTCTATTTCTTCAACATTTTTTTTTATGTAAAATTGAAGACAATTTCTGCTGCTTTTATTAGTTTTTGACTAGTATTACTTAGAAAAAACTTTATTGCTTTCCGTTTCTTCAATATCTTTATGACCAAATTAAAAAGAAAATCTTCTATTTCTTCAATATGAAATTGAAGACAATTTCTGCTGTTTTTATTAGTTTTTGACAAGCTCTACTTAAAAAAAACTCTTTTAGTTTTTGTTTCTTCAATATCTTCATGACCAAATTGAATAAAAGTGTCTAACAAAACTTCTATTTCTTCAATATTTTCTTTAATGTATAATTGAAGATAATTTTTGCAGTTTTTTTAAGTTTTTGACAAGTTTTTTTGGCTCAATATCATAGATTTGCCTTTCTTCTATAGGTCTGTTTAGAAAAAATTCTATAAAAACTTCTATTTCTTCAATATTTTCTTCAATAGAGAATTGAAGACAATTTTTGCTGTTTTTATTAGTTTTTGACAAAATCTACTTAGAAAAAAACTTTTTTGGTTTCTGTTTCTTCAATATCTTTATGACCAAATTGAATAAAAGTGTCTAACAAAACTTCTATTTCTTCAATATTTTCTTTAATATATAATTGAAGATAATTTTTGCAGTTTTTTTAAGTTTTTGACAAGTTTTTTTGGCTCAATATTATAGATTTGCCTTTCTTCTATAAGTTTGTTTAGAAAAAATTCTATAAAAACTTCTATTTCTTCAATATTTTCTTCAATATGAAATTGAAGACAATTTCTGCTGTTTTTATTAGTTTTTGACAAGCTCTACTTAGAAAAAACTCTTTTGGTTTCTGTTTCTTCAATATCTTTATGACCAAATTGAATAAAAGTGTCTAACAAAACTTCTATTTCTTCCATATTTTCTTCAATGTAAAATTGAAGACAATTTCTGCTGCTTTTATTAGTTTTTGACAAACTTTACTTAGAAAAAAACTATATTGCTTTCTGTTTCTTCAATATCTTTATGACCTAATTGAAAAGAAAATGTTCTATTTCTTCAATATGAAATTGAAGACAATTTCTGCTGCTTTTATTAGTTTTTGACAAAATCTACTTAAAAAAAAACTCTTTTGGTTTGTGTTTCTTCAATGTCTTTATGACCAAATTGGATAAAAGTGTCGAAAAAAACTTTTATTTCTTCAATATTTTCTTCAATGTACAATTGAAGACAATTTCTGCAGTTTTTTTTAAGTTTTTGACAAGTTTTTCTGGCTTAATATCATAGATTTGCCTTTCTCCTATAAGTCTGTTCAAAAAAAACTCTATTGGTTTCGTTTTCTTCAATATCTTTTTGACCAAATTGAATAGAAAAACTTCTATTTGTTTAATACTTTTTTCAATGTGAAATTGAAGACAATTTCTGCTGTTTTTATTATATTTTGACGAGCTTTTCCTGGCTTAATATAACAGATTAGCCTTGCTTCTATATGATTGCCTAAAAGAAACTCTATTGGTTTCTGTTTCTTCAATTTATTTTTGACCAAATCAAACAGAAGGGTCTCAAAATCTTCCTATTTCTTCAATATTTTTTTCAATGTAAGATTGAAAACAATTTCTGCTTCTTTTATTAGTTTTTAACAAGCTTTACTTAGAAAAAAATTTTATTGCTTTCGGTTTCTTCAATATCTTTATGACCAAATTAAAAAGAAAATCTTCTATTTCTTCAATATGAAATTGAAGACAATTTCTGCTGTTTTTATTAGTTTTTGACAAACTTTTCTTAAAAAAACTCTATTGGTTTCTGTTTCTTCAATATCTTTTAGACCAAATTAAATAGAAAAACTTCTATTTCTTCAATATTTTCTTCAATAAAAAATTGAAGACAATTTCTGCTGCTTTTATTAGTTTTTCACAAACTTTATTTAGAAAAAAACTCTATTGGAAAAACTCTATTGGCTTCTGTTTCTTTAACAGCTTTTTAAACAAATGAAATAGAATTGTCTAAAAAAATCTTCTATTTCTTCAATATTTTCTTTAATGTAAAATTGAAGACAATTTCTGCGGCTTTTATCAGTTTTTGACAAACTTTACTTAGAAAAAAACTCTTTTAGTTTTTCTTTCTTTAATATCTTTTCAACCAAATTGAGAAAAATGTCTAAGAAAACTTGTATTTCTTCATTATTTTCTTTAATGTAAAATTTAAGACAATTTCTGCTGTTTTTATTACATTTTGACAAGCTTTACTTAGAAATAAACTCCATTGGTTTCTGCTTCTTCAATATCTTTTTGACCAAATTGAAAAGAAAAACTTCTATTTCTTCAATATTTTCTTCAATGAAAAATTGAAGACAATTTCTGCTGCTTTTATTAGTTTTTGACAAGCTTTACTTAGAAAAAAACTCTATTGGCTTCTGTTTCTTTAATATTTTTTGACAAAATTGAATGAAAATGTCTAAGAAAACTTCTATTTCTTCAATATTTTTTTTAATGTAAGTTTGAAGACAATTTCTGCTGTTTTAATAAGTTTTTGACAAGTTGTTTTTAGCTTAATATTATAGATGTGCCTTTTTTCTATTTTACTGTATAAAAAACGCTATTGGTTTCTGTTTCTTCAATTACTTTTTTACCAAATTGAATAGAATTGTCGAAAAATCCTTCTATTTTTTTAATATTTTCTTTAATGTAAAATTTAATACAATTTCTGCTGCTTTTATTAGTTTTTGACAAACTTTTCTTAAAAAAACTTTATTGGTTTCTGTTTCTTCAATATCTTTTTGACCAAATTAAATAGAAAAACTTTTATTTCTTCAATATTTTCTTCAATGACAAATTGAAGACAATTTTTTATTATATATTCAATATCTTTTTGACCAAATTAAATAGAAGTGTCTAAGAAAACTTCTATTTCTTCAATATTTTCTTCAATAGGAAATTGAAGACAATTTCTGCTGTTTTTATCAGTTTTTGCCAAGGTTTTTTTGGCTTAATATAGTAGATTAGCCCTGCTTCTATATGATTGTCCAAAAAAAACTCTATGGCTTTCTGTGTTTTCAATATCTTTTTGACCAAATTAAATAGAAGTGTCTAAGAAAACTTTTATTTCTTCAATATTTTCTTCAATAGGCAATTGAAGACAATTTCTGCCGTTTTTATTAGTTTTTGACAAATTTTACTTAGAAATAAACTCTTTTGGTTTTTGTTTTTTCAATATCTTTTTGACCAAATTGAATAAAAAAACTTCTATTTCTTCGATTTTTTCCTTAATGTAAAATTGAAGACAACTTTCTGCTGCTTTTATGTTTTTAACAAACTTTATTTAAAAAAAAACTCTATTGGTTTCTGTTTCTTCAACATCTTTTTGAGGAAATTAAATAGAATTGTCTAAGAAAATTTCTATTTCTTCAATATTTTTTTTAATGTAAAATTGAAGACAATTTCTGCTGTTTTAATAAGTTTTTAACAAGTTTTTTCTGGCTTAATATCATAAATGTGCCGTTCTTCTATTTTACTGTCTAAAAAACTCTATTGGTTTCTGTTTCTTCAATTACTTTTTTACCAAATTGAATAGAATTGTCTAAAAACCCTTCTATTTTTTAATATTTTCTTTAATGTAAAATTGAATACAATTTCTGTTGATTTTATTAGTTTTTGACAAACTTTTCTTAAAAACACTCTATTGCTTTCGGTTTCTTCAATATCTTTATAACCAAATTAAAAAAAAAATCTTCTATTTCTTCAATTTTTTCTTCAATATGAAATTGAAGACAATTTCTGCTGTTTTTATTAGTTTTTGACAAGCTCTACTTAGAAAAAACTCTTTTGGTTTCTGTTTCTTCAATATCTTTTGGACCAAATTGAATAAAAGTGTCTAACAAAACTTCTATTTTTTTAATATTTTCTTCAATGTAAAATTGAAGATAATTTCTGCTGTTTTTATTAGTTTTTGACAAGCTTTTCCTGGCTTAATATAACAGATTAGCCTTGCTTCTATAAGTCTGTTCAAAAAAACTCTATTGATTCGCTTTTTTCAATATGTTTTTGACCAAATTGAATAGAAAAACTTTTATTTCTTCATTATTTTCTTCAATGTAAAATTGAAGACAATTTCTGCTGTTTTTATTAGTTTTTGACAAGTTTTACTTAGAAAAAAACTGTATTGTTTTCTGTTTCTTCAATATCTTTATGACCAAATTGAAAAAAAAATCTTTTATTTCTTCAATATTTTCTTCAATGGGAAATTAAAGACAATTTCTGCTGTTTTTATTAGTTTTTCACAAGTTTTACTTAGAAAAAAACTGTATTGCTTTCTGTTTCTTCAATATCTTTATGACCAAATTGAAAAAAATCTTCTATTTCTTCAATATTTTTTTCAATGGGAAATTAAAGACAATTTCTGCTGTTTTTATTAGTTTTTCACAAGTTTTACTTAGAAAAAAACTGTATTGCTTTCTGTTTCTTCAATATCTTTATGACCAAATTGAAAAAAAAATCTTCTATTTCTTCAATATTTTCTTCAATATGAAATTGAAGACAATATTTGCTGTTTTATTAGTTTTTGACAAGCTCTACTTAGAAAAAACTCTTTTGGTTTCTGTTTCTTCAATATCTTTATGACCAAATTGAATAAAAGTGTCTAACAAAACTTCTATTTCTTAGATATTTTCTTCAATGTAAAATTGAAGACAATTTCTGCTGTTTTTATATATTTTGACGATCTTTTCCTGGCTTAATATAACAGATTAGCCTTGCTTCTATATGACTTTTTATTTTTGTTTCTTCAATATTTTTTCTTGAGCAAATTGAATAGAAGTATAAGATCTTCATTTTCTTTTATTGTTTTCAAAACTGTTTTTTGTTTTTGCTGGTTTTCTATTCTTCACACAGTAAATCTTCAGTTTATTCCAGATATTTACATAAACCTCATTTTTTTAGCAGTCTTTTTACGATTTACCAAAAAAACAAAATATCTCTTGCTTTTATATTGATGTCTAAAAAATCTTATCATCTTCTGTTTCTTCTTCAAATTTTTTCTTCAAAAAATCAAGATACTACAAGCTCTACTACTTGTTCAAAAATCTGTCAAAAAAAAAGTATTTATTTTTGGCTTTTGAGTGTAATTTTTTGCTATTTTTTCTGTCAGCTGTTTTAATTTTTTTGTGTCTTTTTTTTGACAAGTCAAGCTAATTTGTCAGAAAACTAAATCTTCCACAATCTGTTTTTCTTTTGTTACTTTTCCTCTTTATGTCTTTGTTAAATTATCATTTTAAAATTTTTTTGGTTAGTTTAGACTTTAGATTAGTAAAAAATGTCAAATGCGACCTATTGGTCTATTATGCTTTTCTATTATTGATCTATTGTGTTCTTTTGGCTATTATTTTTGACAGTTTTTTAATTTCTTAGTTTGTTTTTTTTTGTTACTTTTTTTCTTTTTTTTTTATGAAAACAAAATCTACAAATTCTTCTTGTATGTTTAAATTTTAGAAATAGATATGTAAAAGTGTCATATGCGACCTAGTGGTCTTTTGTGCTTTTTTTATTGGTCCATGGTGTTTTTTGACAATTTTTTTAATTTCTTAGTGGTTTTTTTTCTGTTAAGATAGGTTAAGTCAGCAAATCAATTTTGCTTGTCAGAAATTTAAATTTTCTACAATTGGTTTCTCTTTTGTTATTTTTTTTCTGTTTTTTTTTTGTTAGATTATCATTTGTAAATTCTTTATGTAGGCTTACATTTTAGATATAAATTAGTAAAAAGTGTCAAATGCGACCTATTGGTCTATTGTGTTTTCTAGCTGTTTGAGGTGTGTCTCAGTATATAGATCCCTAGTATTGTCTAATTTTTTTTTTTATAGTTTATGCTCTTAAATTCTAATTAAACACTCTAAATAAGCCATAAAACGTTTTTATTAAACTGTGTGCTACTTTTAATAGACCACCCAAGCGATGACGTATGAGGAGGAGCTTAAATGTTTCCGAATACAAAAGTGAGGTTATGTCATAGACACATTTTTTATGATAGTTTACAAGAAACAAATATTAAACGTGCAACTGTCACTCCTATATAAACTGTAACGTCAAGCTTAGGAAGTCTATTATTATTCCAAGTATGTGAGGTCCCCGATAGAAAATTTTGATTTATATTATACATCTTTAACATTAAGCCAAATGTCTTCTTTGAGTACTTGTACAACCGAATTTTTGTCATACTGTAGAGGTTCTACTGTTTTTTCATTCACCGCTATCTTATATTTGTTGATAATAGTAGCAATGCCAAATTGAGTTTGCAACATAGCAAAACGTTGGCCTAAAAATAAACAATTTGATAATATTGTTGAAAAACAGGGAAATTTTTTTACCGAAACAGTATCTTGGACCTTGGCCAAAAGGCATGTAGGAAAATTTGTGTTGTGAGGTTAGATTTTCGTCGTTGAAACGATCCGGATCAAATTTCTCAGGATTGGGATAATATTGCTCATCTGTATGAATACCCCAAATGGGTATACAGAGATGATCTCCTTTTTTGAATGTTAGACTATCATTGGGGACTTTATAATCTTTGGTGCATAAGCGAATTGTAAAACTTGCTGGCGTATAAAGTCTTAAAGTCTCTAAAATTATAAAATATTGACAGATAGAATAACAATGCTTCCAAGTAAACATAAGCCTCGGAAATATGTAGAATTCAAATTAACCAATCAGAAGCTGAAGCGCATCAGGAACCAATCAGAAGCTAATGCGCATCAGGTTACGCGCCACGCCCCTTTAAAGCTCATGTTTGCTTGCCTAGAAGCAAAATTTTGCAAAAACCTTTTACAACTTGTGTTAAATATTTCATTTCTTGTAGACTATCATATGTTATATTTCCTTTGTAATTTTTTAACACATTTTTGATTTCTTCTCTCACTTTATCTTGTAGCTTTTCGTTTTTTGACAATTCATAGAGGGCCAGGCTTATAATTGTTGAATTAGAGCCGAAAGCAGAAACTAAAACAATAAAAGCATGAGATGCCATTTCTGTCAAAGTGATGGAATTGTCGCTGGTGTCATTTTTCAAATCAATTAATTTTTGCAAAATGTCATTTCTTCTAATATTGTTTTTTTCACGATGAGCCACTGTATCTTTGATAAGTGTGAAGAAATATGTTCCAATATTTTTGTCAAAAAATGTCAAACCAAAGAATTGTCCAATTTTCTTAAAATTTACACAAAATAAAAGTTTAAGACCGTCTATAAGGCCTGATTGTTCTGCATAGAATCTATATTTTTCAATGTCATTATTTTGCAATTTTGACAAATCTAATCCAAAGGCACAAGATGCAATTGAATCGTTAATATAATAAGTGACAATTTGTCGCATGTTGATTGGCTTTTCTTTGAGTGCTTCGATGCGTTTGTGTAAGACCTCTTGAGAATCTGTAATAGACTGAAAAACTTTTTTTATGCTGCTCGAACTGAAAATAGGGGTAATTTTAGCCCTTGTCATTTTCCACCTAGCCCCCTCCATTTGACTCACATTCACACTTAAAGGGTCATTTTTTTCATTCAAATAACAAGGCCTATCGGTGAAACACTCAAAGTCAGTAACCAAAACATTTTTTATAATATCCAAATCCGTAACTAGAATAGACGGACTTGTGAAAATAAATATTCCTCCATATTTCCACCCATTTTCTCTGATTTTCTTGTACAAATTCCTTAGTGTGACAGCGATATTTTCTTTTCTTTTTATTGTCGGGGCTATATTGCCAAAAAACATCTCCGGCTTCAAAAATACAATTCCTCTTTTTTCGAAAAATTGAAAATTTTTTTTAAAAAATACAAAAAGTAAGAATACGGCACAAAACGTCGCGAGACTGAAATATTGAAGTGCAAGATACATTTTGAGTTTTATAATGAGCCATTTTGAGTACTCTTATTTATACTAAACTTTCGTACATAATAATTAGTAAACATTATTTCTATTAATTTTTTAAATATTTTTTATAATTTATGGTGTATAATCTGGACATTTATAAATATTTATAATTTTTGCTGCTTTAAATAGTTTTGAATTTTTTTATGGCACTTTGTACTTTATTTAGCCTTCATCGGATAGTCAAAATATTATCTATTAATAGAAAAAGCCAATAAATAAACAAATCTAATACCATTTATTGTTTAACTATTTGTATAATTATTATTATTATCTAGCTTTATGTTTTTTGTTACTATAAAAATAATATTTTAATTTAAATTTTTTTTTTTGAAATTATTATGGAAAAAGTTTTTGATTTTTGACAAAAATATTTTGACTATTAATATAATTATTATTAATAATCACTACAGAAAAAACAAAACCTAATGTTTTTTACTACTGACAGATAACTTTTTGTAATTATTAATAATAGTCAGTTGATTACATTGATAGTCAGTATAAAAAATTATTATTTTAATGTTTTTTTGTTATTATAAAAATAATATTTTGACTATTATTAGTCAGTATACTTAACCAAAAACTTAATGTTTTTATTATAATAATTAATAATAGTCAGAATGCAAGAGACCAAGTTTAATAATTTTTCTTATTAACAAATGATATTTTGAATATTATTATTAATAGTCAGTATACAAAATGTTAAGTTTAGTGTCTTTTGTCACTTTAAAAATAATATTTTAACTAATAATATAATTATTATTAATAATCACTACAGAAAAAGCAAAACCTAAGGTTTTTTACCACTGACAGATAACTTTTTGTAATTATTAATAATAGTCAGTTGATAATTATAATAGTCAATATAGAAAATGACAAGTTTAATGTTTTTTTGTTATTATAAAAATAATATTTTGACTATTATTAGTCAGTATACTTAACCAAAAACTTATTGTCTTTGTTATTATAATAATTAATAATAGTCAGAATGCAAGAGACCAAGTTTAATAATTTTTTTAATAAACAAATGATATTTTGACTATTATTATTAATAGTCAGTATACAAAATGTTAAGTTTAGTGTCTTTTGTCACTATAAAAATAATATTTTAACTAATAATATAATTATTATTAATAATCACTACAGAAAAAGCAAAACCTAATGTTTTTTACTACTGACAGATAACTTTTTGTAATTATTAATAATAGTCAGTTGATAATTATAATAGTCAATATAGAAAATGACAAGTTTAATGTTTTTTTGTCATTATAAAAATAAAAATTTGACTATTATTAGTCAGTATACTTAACCAAAAACTTAATGTCTTTGTTATTATAATAATTAATAATAGTCAGAATGCAAGAGACCAAGTTTAATAATTTTTCTTATTAACAAATGATATTTTGACTATTATTATTAATAGTCAGTATACAAAATGTTAAGTTTAGTGTCTTTTGTCACTATAAAAATAATATTTTAACTATTAATATAATTATTATTAATAATCACTACAGAAAAAGCAAAACCTAATCTTTTTTGCCACTGACAGATAATTTTTTGTAATTATTAATAATAGTCAGTTGATAATTATAATAGTCAATATAGAAAAGGGCAAGTTTAATGTTTTTTTGCCATTATAAAAATAATGTTTTGACTATTATTAGTCAGTATACTTAACCAAAAACTTAATGTCTTTGTTATTATAATAATTAATAATAGTCAGAATGCAAGAAACCAAGTTTAATAATTTTTGTAATTAACAAATAATATTTTGACTATTATTATTAATAGTCAGTATACAAAATGTTAAGTTTAGTGTCTTTTGTCACTATAAAAATAATATTTTAACTAATAATATAATTATTATTAATAATCACTACAGAAAAAGCAAAACCTAATGTTTTTTACCAATGACAGATAACTTTTTGTAATTATTAATAATAGTCAGTTGATAATTATAATAGTCAATATAGAAAATGACAAGTTTAATGTTTTTTTGCCATTATAAAAATAATATTTTGACTATTATTAGTCAGTATACTTAACCAAGAACTTAATGTTTTTGTTATTATAATAATTAATAATAGTCAGAATGCAAGAAACCAAGTTTAATAATTTTTCTAATTAACAAATGATATTTTGACTATTATTATTAATAGTAAGTATACAAAATGTTAAGTTTAGTGTCTTTTGTCACTATAAAAATAATATTTTAACTAATAATATAATTATTATTAATAATCACTACAGAAAAAGCAAAACCTAATGTATTTTACTACTGACAGATAACTTTTTGTAATTATTAATAATAGTCAGTTGATAATTATAATAGTCAATATAGAAAATGGCAAGTTTAATGTTTTTTTGTCATTATAAAAATAATATTTTGACTATTATTAGTCAGTATACTTAACCAAAAACTTAATATCTTTGTTATTATAATAATTAATAATAATCAGAATGCAAGAGACCAAGTTTAATTATTTTTCTAACTAACAAATGATATTTTTACTATTATTATTAATAGTCAGTATACAAAATGTCAAGTTTAGTGTCTTTTGTCACTATAAAAATAATAGTTTAACTAATAATATAATTATTATTACTAATCACTACAGAAAAAACAAAACCTAATGTTTTTTACCACTGACAGATAACTTTTTGTAATTATTAATAATAGTCAGTTGATAATTATAATAGTCAATATAGAAAATGGCAAGTTTAATGTTTTTCTTTCATTATAAAAATAATAATTTGACTATTATTAGTCAGTATACTTAACCAAAAACTTAATGTTTTTATTATAATAATTAATAATAGTCAGAATGCAAGAGACCAAGTTTAATAATTTTTCTTATTAACAAATGATATTTTGAATATTATTATTAATAGTCAGTATACAAAATGTTAAGTTTAGTGTCTTTTGTCACTTTAAAAATAATATTTTAACTAATAATATAATTATTATTAATAATCACTACAGAAAAAGCAAAACCTAAGGTTTTTTACCACTGACAGATAACTTTTTGTAATTATTAATAATAGTCAGTTGATAATTATAATAGTCAATATAGAAAATGACAAGTTTAATGTTTTTTTGTTATTATAAAAATAATATTTTGACTATTATTAGTCAGTATACTTAACCAAAAACTTATTGTCTTTGTTATTATAATAATTAATAATAGTCAGAATGCAAGAGACCAAGTTTAATAATTTTTTTAATAAACAAATGATATTTTGACTATTATTATTAATAGTCAGTATACAAAATGTTAAGTTTAGTGTCTTTTGTCACTATAAAAATAATATTTTAACTAATAATATAATTATTATTAATAATCACTACAGAAAAAGCAAAACCTAATCTTTTTTGCCACTGACAGATAATTTTTTGTAATTATTAATAATAGTCAGTTGATAATTATAATAGTCAATATAGAAAAGGGCAAGTTTAATGTTTTTTTGTTATTATAAAAATAATATTTTGACTATTATTAGTCAGTATACTTAACCAAAAACTTAATGTCTTTGTTATTATAATAATTAATAATAGTCAGAATGCAAGAGACCAAGTTTAATAATTTTTCTTATTAACAAATGATATTTTGACTATTATTATTAATAGTCAGTATACAAAATGTTAAGTTTAGTGTCTTTTGTTACTATAAAAATAATATTTTTATTATTAATATAATTATTATCAATAATCACTACAGAAAAAGCAAAACCTAATGTTTCTTACCACTGACAGATAACTTTTTGTAATTATTAATAATAGTCAGTTGATAATTATAATAGTAAATATAGAAAATGACAAGTTTAATGTTTTTTTGTCATTATAAAAATAATATTTTGACTATTATTAGTCAGTATACTTAACCAAAAACTTAATGTTTTTATTATAATAATTAATAATAGTCAGAACGCAAGAGACCAAGTTTAATAATTTTTCTAATTAACAAATGATATTTTGACTATTATTATTAATAGTAAGTATACAAAATGTTAAGTTTAGTGTCTTTTGTCACTATAAAAATAATATTTTAACTGATAATATAATTATTATTAATAATCACTACAGAAAAAGCAAAACCTAATGTTTTTTACTACTGACAGATAACTTTTAGTAATTATTAATAATAGTCAGTTGATAATTATAATAGTCAATATAGAAAATGACATGTTTAATGTTTTTTTGTTATTATAAAAATAATATTTTGACTATTATTAGTCAGTATACTTAACCAAAAACCTAATGTTTTTGTTATTATAATAATTAATAATAGTCAGAATGCAAGAGACCAAGTTTAATGATTTTTCTAATCAACAAATGATATTTTGACTATTATTATTAATAGTAAGTATACAAAATGTTAAGTTTAGTGTCTTTTGTCACTATAAAAATAATATTTTAACTAATAATATAATTATTATTAATAATCACTACAGAAAAAGCAAAACCTAATGTTTTTTACTACTGACAGATAACTTTTTGTAATTATTAATAAAAGTCAGTTGATAACAATAATAGTCAATATAGAAAATGGCAAGTTTAATGTTTTTTTGTCATTATAAAAATAATATTTTGACTATTATTAGTCAGTATATTTAACCGAAAACTTAATATCTTTGTTATTATAATAATTAATAATAGTCAGAATGCAAGAGACCAAGTTTAATTATTTTTCTAACTAACAAATGATATTTTTACTATTATTATTAATAGTCAGTATACAAAATGTCAAGTTTAGTGTCTTTTGTCACTATAAAAATAATAGTTTAACTAATAATATAATTATTATTAATAATCACTACAGAAAAAACAAAACCTAATGTTTTTTACCACTGACAGATAACTTTTTGTAATTATTAATAATAGTCAGTTGATAATTATAATAGTCAATATAGAAAATGGCAAGTTTAATGTTTTTTTGTCATTATAAAAATAATATTTTGACTATTATTAGTCAGTATACTTAACCAAAAACTTAATATCTTTGTTATTATAATAATTAATAATAATCAGAATGCAAGAGACCAAGTTTAATTATTTTTCTAACTAACAAATGATATTTTTACTATTATTATTAATAGTCAGTATACAAAATGTCAAGTTTAGTGTCTTTTGTCACTATAAAAATAATAGTTTAACTAATAATATAATTATTATTAATAATCACTACAGAAAAAACAAAACCTAATGTTTTTTACCACTGACAGATAACTTTTTGTAATTATTAATAATAGTCAGTTGATAATTATAATAGTCAATATAGAAAATGGCAAGTTTAATGTTTTTTTTTCATTATAAAAATAATAATTTGACTATTATTAGTCAGTATACTTAACCAAAAACTTAATGTTTTTATTATAATAATTAATAATAGTCAGAATGCAAGAGACCAAGTTTAATAATTTTTCTAATTAACAAATGATATTTTGACTATTATTATGAATAGTCAGTATACAAAATGTTAAGTTTAGTGTCTTTTGTCACTATAAAAATAATATTTTAACTAATAATATAATTATTATCAATAATCACTACAGAAAAAGCAAAACCTAATGTTTTTTACCACTGACAGATAACTTTTTGTAATTATTAATAATAGTCAGTTGATAATTATAATAGTCAATATAGAAAATGGCAAGTTTAATGTTTTTTTGTTATTATAAAAATAATATTTTGACTATTATTAGTCAGTATACTTAACCAAAAACTTAATGTCTTTGTTATTATGATAATTAATAATAGTCAGAATGCAAGAGACCAAGTTTAATAATTTTTCTTATTAACAAATGATATTTTGAATATTATTATTAATAGTCAGTATACAAAATGTTAAGTTTAGTGTCTTTTGTCACTTTAAAAATAATATTTTAACTAATAATATAATTATTATTAATAATCACTACAGAAAAAGCAAAACCTAATGTTTTTTACCACTGACAGATAACTTTTTGGAATTATTAATAATAGTCAGTTGATTACATTGATAGTCAGTATACAAAAATTACTATTTTAATGTTTTTTTGTCATTATAAAATAATATTTTGACTATAATTAAAAGTCAGTATACTTAACCTAAAGCTCAAGTCTTTGTTATTATAATAATTAACAATAGTCAGAATGCAAGAAGCTAAGTGTAATAATTTTAGTCATCATTTGACTATTAATATAATTATTATAAATAGTCAGTACACAGAAGCTAAGACTAAAGCTTTGTGTCATTAACAAATACTATTTTGACTATTAATATGATTATTTTTAATAATAATTACAATAGATAAATTCAAGCTTAATGTCTTTGGCATTGATAAATAATATTTTGACTATTATAATAATTATTATTAATAATCAATATGAAAACGCTTAGTCCAACATCTTGGTCAATAACAAAATTATACTTTGACTATTATTATGACTATTATAAATAATCACTATACCAGATGCTTGATGTTTATGTTATTATAAAAATTAAATACTTTTACTTTTAATATGATTATTTTTAATAATTTTTATGGATAAATCTAACTCTAATGTTTTTTTCCTATTTATAACAAATTTATTGACTATTATTACAAATATTAATAATAGTCAGAATGCAAGAGGCTAAGCCTAATGATTTTTGTCATTATTTGACTATTAAAATAATCATTATAAATAGTCAATATATAAAAGATAAGACTAATGCTGTTTGTCATTAAAAAATAATATTTTGACTATTATTATTAATAGTCAGTATAGAAGATACCATGCTTAATGTTATTTGTTATTTTTATAATCAATATAGAAAAAACAAAGCTTAATGCTTCTACTTATCATTGATAAATAATATTTCGACTATTAATAAATAAAATTAATAATAATATTTTTATTATTAATAAATATAATTATTATTAATTAAATCAGTATACTAAAAACAAAAATTTTAATTTGCTTATATTAATTAAAATTATGTGAATATATGAAAACACATTAAAACAAATTAGAACTGATTTATATGGGAAGACTTTAAGATTTTTACTTGTTTGAAATTTTGTAAACAATCCCATTTTGTGTTATAAGATGCAACAATTTTATAAATTAAAATAAATAATATCAAAAATTATAATTATAAAATAAATTATAAGTTTAGAGAATAAAATAACTTTATATTCTCAAAAAACACAAAATTTTCTCAAATTTGCTTATATTTTAAAGAAAAAATATTTAAATATTATTTATATATGCACAAATACACAACAATACAATTAAATATGTATATATAAATATTATTTATATATGCATTTTATGTAGACAAATAAACAACAATGCAATTATCAAAAAAAAAATGCATGTTTTTGGCTTTTACTGCGTAAACTAAAAAAACAATAAATATCTAATTATTTATAAATAATCAATTTAAGTAAACAACTTATTATTGTCACATTATCTTTAAGCTTGACGTCGCCCACAACTATGTAATTCTAACTTTATGTGAAAAACATAAATTTAATTTTTTTTTCTCTCTTTCTAGCAATTGCAATCTTTTATCGTCCACAAGGCTCAAATCTATAAATAAAAACAAAACAAAAAAATTCTCTATATCAAAAAAGACCTAAAAAACGTAGTTAGTTCATCTGGTTATCTTTTTAGTTATTTTTATTTTATTTAGTTTTGCTTACAGTTTAAGTTAATTTACAGTAGATGTATAGTTAGTATTGATTGGATTAGTACAGTTTAAGACTTTAGCTAATTCGGTAGCGCGCTTAGTTTGCTTGGCACATATAATGCGCGTAAAATAATGCGCTTAGTATAATGCGCCTAGTATAACGTGCTGAGTATAATGTGTTCAGTATAATGTGCTGGGTATAATGTGCTCAGTATAATGTGCTAGGTATAATGTGCTCAGTATAATGTGCTGAGTATAATGTGCTTAGTATAATACGCTTTTCCCTTCTAAAACATTTTCTATTTTAATATTGAACTTATTTGTTTTTTACAACGTTAGCTACTGCTGCATGTCTTCATCATGAAGTACAAACCGAAACCGAATCTAGTGTCTCCAAAGGCTGTATTCTGGATAGTCCTGACATTAGGGAGACTTGTGCAACTAGCAGCATACTTTATCCTGGCATAAGCTGCTCTTTATGTACGACTGATCTATGCAACGGCAATAATGAAGAAGATGAAGATAACACCGGAGGAGTTGAAGAGTGCTATTTTTGTAACAATAACTGCACAGCCCCCTTGGGAGTTCAAAATTGTAAAAATGAGTTAGGAAGTGATGTTGAAGCTGTTTGTATAGCGGCAAATTTAACTTTCGGTAAATTTTGAATCTACGTCAGCAAAGCTTTTTTTTAAAATTATGTTTTAGATGGTCAACACTATGATATTAGAAGTTGTGTGGAAAATAGTGTTCAAACACAGCAATTATGTGCCAGTGCTGGATTACTAGGCGGTACATGTTCGCTTTGCGACACCAATCTCTGTAATGATTTCAGTGGTGGCGAAGAAGTTGACAGCGTCGAAGAATGTTATTTCTGTGACCACCCCTGTGAAGACCCTCTTAAAATTCATAATTGTAATGAAATGTGGGGCTCAAATTCCAAAATGTCATGCATTACAATCAACATTCCTTCATCAAGTATGAATTATTAATTAATTAATTAATTATTAATTTAATTTTAGACGGTGGAAGATACGAATCTAGAGGATGTACAGAAAATACAGCTGCTAATCAACAAATTTGTGCTGCTATTAATTATTTGAGTGGAGATTGCAACATGTGTACCTCTAATCTTTGCAACGCAAGAGTTGATGACGGAAATAACGATGGAAATAGTGCATGTTTATGTAGACAACAAAATGTCATAAACATAATATTATTTGTTGTTATATTTATATTATTTAAAATATAATTTTATAACAGTCATTCAATTATTTTTTCCCAATATAAATTTATTACTAGTTACAATTTTTTTTTCTATTCTTTTCTTTCTTTTTTCTTTCATTTTCTTTCAGTATTTCTTTTTTTTCTCACTGCACTATAAGCTTTTTAAAAATGTTGCATATCTTAGATGTGCGTTTCAGACAAAAAACACTCCTGTGATAGCTTGGTTGTCCGACCAGCAACGACCACTATTATTGTCTATTATTATTTTGATTTAATGATGTATAAATAAATATTAGATTTAAACTTCAAAAAGTAACAATTATATGTATTTAATTAATTTTATAAATACATAAAAATTAATTAATATACATTATTATATACAAATAAGACAATTGGTAACAAAAAGACAATAGCTTTTGATTTTAAAATTGTATCATGATTACAAAGATGACCATCACAACAGCTGTAAAAGTCTTGACAAAGATCGTTTTTGAACTCTTGGCTGATACATCCTTTACTACAATCTAAAACAATTATATTTGTAATGATTGATAGGTCTGGTAGACACTGCTAGACATGTTACGTGTTTTTTTTTTGGTCATTATATAGACTGTAAAATCTATAAGACAATAGACTTGTAGACATCTATAGATAAACCTATAGACTTATAGGTCTATAGATCTATAAGTCTATAGACAGTTTAAAAGCGGTTTCTAGACTAGTCAGATCAGCCAGATTTGTCATATATAGCCCTGTCTGCAGGCAAACGGTTTCTAGGTCTATAAATTAATAGATTTAAATCTATAAACTTGTAGACATATATAGATTAATCTATAGACCTATAGGCTTATAGATTTATAAGTTTATAGGTCTATACACTTGTAGACATCTGTTGATAAACCTATAAAATTTATAAGTCTATAAGTCTATAGACTCGTAGACATCTATCGATGAGCCTATTCTAGATAAACCTATAAAATTTATAAATCTATAGGTCTATAGACTTGTGACATCTATAGATAAATCTATAGGTCTATAAATCAATAAGTTTATAGACTTATATTAGTCTACAGGCAGTCTATAAGCGGTTTATAGACTAATCAGATCAAGCAAACTTGCCATGTTTCGGCATGTCTACAGACAAACGGTTTGTAGGTCTATAAATCAATAGATTTAGATCTATAAACTTGTAGACATCTATAAATCAACTTATAGACCTATAGATCTATAGATTTATAAGTCTATAGATTTATAGACTTGTAGACATCTATTGATGAACTTATAAAATTTAAAACTTATAAAATTTATAAGTCTATAAGTCTATAGACTCGTAGACATCTATTGATGAGCCTATATAGATGAACCTATAAAATTTATAAATCTATAGGTCTATAGATTTGTGACATCTATAAGTCTATAAATCAATAAGTTTATAAACCTATATTAGTCTACAGGCAGTCTATAAGCGGTTTATAAATTAATCAGATCAGCCAGACTTGTCATGTATAGGCATGTCTGCAAACAAATGGTCTGTAGGTTTATAAGTCAATAGATTTAGATCTATAAACTTCTAGACATCTCTAAATCAACTTATAGACCTATAGATCTATAGATTTATAAGTCTATAGATTTATAGACTTGTAGACATCTATTGATGAACTTATAAAATTTAAAACATATAAAATTTATAAGTCTATAAGTCTATAGACTCGTAGACATCTATTGATGAGCCTATATAGATAAACCTATAAAATTTATAAATCTATAGGTCTATAGACTTGTGACATCTATAGATAAATCTATAAGTCTATAAATCAATAAGTTTATAGACTTATATTAGTCTACAGGCAGTCTATAAGCGGTTTATAGACTAATCAGATCAAGCAAACTTGCCATGTTTCGGCATGTCTACAGACAAACGGTCTGTAGGTCTATAAATCAATAGATTTAGATCTATAAACTTGTAGACATCTATAAATCAACTTATAGACCTATAGATCTATAGATTTATAAGTCTATAAATTTATAGACTTGTAGACATCTATTGATAAACTTATAAAATTTAAAACTTATAAAATTTATAAGTCTATAAGTCTATAGACTCGTAGACATCTATTGATGAGCCTATATAGATGAACCTATAAAATTTATAAATCTATAGGTCTATAGACTTGTGACATCTATAGATAAATCTATAGGTCTATAAATCAATAAGTTTATAGACTTATATTAGTCTACAGGCAGTCTATAAGCGGTTTATAAATTAATCAGATCAGCCAGACTTGTCATGTATAGGCATGTCTGCAAACAAATGGTCTGTAGGTCTATAAATCAATAGATTTAGATCTATAGACTTGTAGACATCTATAGATAGTCAATATATTTAGGTTTATAGGTCTGTAGACCTGTAGACATCTATAGATAGACCTATAGACCGTCTGTGGACTTGCCTATAAGCCGTAAGTCTGACTGACTTGACTTGTAGACCATCTTTAGACCGATTCGACAACATGGTCTATTAGTGTATACTTATTTATTTGTTTTACCGTTATTATTGCCAACTTTGTAACACAAATCGCTCTCATTTAAACAATCTACAGTCTCAATTTCTTTGCAATCTTCATAGTTGCAAGAATAATAACACTGCTGTTGTCCATTAGCTGTAATTATTATAAAATTAAATTCTAAATTATTTTTCATCCAAGCAAACATGAGCTCTGAAAAAGCGCTTAAGCTCGCACCTCTCCTGAGCTTGTAATTGGTTAATTTGAATTTACTCTTAAATTTGCTTAGTTTGCTCATGTTTGCTTGGGCGCGCTGTATCTATAAACATTTCTTACCGATGGAAATTGCAATTAAAAACAGTATTTTATAAAACACCAGCATTATCAAAATAAATGTCTCAATATTCTCAAGGGTGATAACAATTTCAATACAATGTTATCAGTATTTATTACATTTTATTATTGAATAATAAAATAAATAATAAAAAAATACGAATTTTAGATAAAAAAGCGAGCGAAAAAACATCTTTTTATTTAAAAATATAACAAAATAAATATTGATGACATATGGTTTTGATGAGATGGTGCGACTTGTACCCGGCGCGGCAAGTAATTTTGTAAAATGGCGACGATTCTCAGCCAGCGCGCTCGCTCGACCTCAACCTGTGTGATTTTTTATGGGATAGTAGTCAAATATACAGGGTGTTTCTGATTCTTTAGACAATTTAATTTCACTACAATCTTGTATAGTATATTTTTAAAGCTTTGAAAAAACTATTTTGCACTGTCGCCATATCCAAGTGAGCTCCTTGGACGGTCCCAGCAATAGCCTTTTTTTCCAATAATAATTCTACTATGTCCACATGACCTTCTTTGCATCCCCAATCAAGCGGGGTGTTTTGGAAGGAATCCCTCTCATTATAGTTACCATTTGCCAGAATTAGGAAGGATAGGGTTGAAACATGGCCGCGCATGGCCGCTATGTGCACAGCAGAATAACCAAAATCATCTTTTTTGTTGACTTCGGCACCATTTTTGACCAGAGCCTCAGCAATTTCTGAATTTCCACAGAAAGCAGCGAAGTGAAGCAAGGATATATTATGGCCAAAATCTTCAAGTTTGGCATTTTCTTCTAGTAAAATAGAAACAACTTCTTGGTGCTCTTTGACTACAGCTCTATGGAGCGCTGTGTACCCCAAATCATCTGTTTCATCAATGTTATATTCTTGGTTCAGAAGTTTCTTCAGAAGAGCCACATTGCCATAATCTACAGCATTCAAAAATGGGCTAAGAGTCAAAGATGACGCATCAATACTGTATGGAATTCCCTCATAATTTTCAAAATATCTTGATCTTAACTTTGCAGTTTCTATCAATTTTAGATTGATATCTTTACTCAGAAGATCTATGATTTCTGAATTTCCACTTTCAGCTGCATAATCAATAGGTCTTCTTCTGAAACAATCAAATACTTCTAAATTTGGATTTTGGCTTAAGACAAGTTTTACTATTTGTTCACTACAGTGTACAGCACTCCAATGCAATGGAGTTCTTTGATGAAAATCAGCAATATCAAAAGTACCACCATGATTCAGAAGAAGATTTATCAAATCTACATCTTCATTGTTAATAGCGTAGAAAATTGGAGTAACATTTTTGATATTTGGTCTATTGACAAAAGCACCTTTCAAGATCAGCAATTTTGACATTTTGCTGTGCCTTTTCATCACGGCATAATGCAGAGGACTTTGCCCATTTCTATCAAGATTGTTGACTTCAAACCCTTCTTCTATCAATCGATCTACATCTTCAGTCTGTCCAATAATAGCAGCCCAATGTAGACGATAATCAACATATTCTTCAAAATCATCTTCAGATTTCCTCCTACTCATCATTGGAAGATGATTAATCGCTCCTCTTTTTATCAAAAATTTAAACGCATTGGTCCTGTGATTATAGAAAGCGTAATCAGCTGGTGATTGGCCAAGCTTGTTTTGGTGATTCAAATCAGCCCCCCGCTCAATGAGAAAATCCAAAATTTTGATGCAACCACTTGCTGCAGCTCTATGAAGCGGTTGTCTTCCAAAATTGTCAGAATAGTTCACATCAGCCCCCAAATCTACCAGAAGCTGAGCCGATCTTAAATCACCTTTACTAGCTGCCAGTTGAAGCGGCGTACATCTATGTCTATCAATTATATCAATCAAAGCCCCCCATTTTGTCAAAAATTTGACAACGCTATGGTGACCATTTTGTATGGCTATATGAAGCGGGCTTCGCCTATGATAAGCACTTGTCAGCTTATTGATATTCCCATTATTTTCCACAAGAATTTTGATAATCTCCAAGCTACCAGATCTTGCAGCTAGATGCAAAAGCGTCTCTCCATTGCAATTCTCCAATTCAATAAAATCTTCAAAATTGTAACACTTGGACATCAATTTTACAAGATTTTTGTAACCAAACTTTACCGAATAGTAAACAATTGCGTGCACATTCCTTACCAGAATTCTAGATTTTGGAACAGAGATTTCTGGAATTACTTCTAGAATTTTCTCAACTGCGTATAGATTCATCATTGAAAATGCGTAATCAAATAGATTCCATTGGAATAATCTGTCAGATTGGAGAGGATCAAATTTGATATTCTCCATAAGGTAATCAATGATTCTATCAAGTTGGGGATTTTTGATAACTTTGTGTCTAAATTTGAAAGATTGGGGATTTTCTGAGTTTAGGAATTTTGTCCCATAGGAGCAAGCCAGGTGGAGTGGTGATCGCTGGAGGGGATCCAGCTGGAGTAATTTATTGTTAGATTTCTCCAGCTCTTCAAAGTTTTGATATAGCACCGCAATGTGTGCCGGGTTTTGCTTTGATAACTCCAAATTGAACATAAAGTATAGATTCTTGTACTCTTCTGCAAAAACAATTTCTTGCAAATTATCAACATTTTGATAATTATCAACCAACCAAAGTGCTGCAAAATAATCCCCATAAGTCTGCTGGCTGAAAACCACAGCTCCTTCATCTGATATTTTCAAAATTATTCCTATAATATCCCCATTGGAGGCTATTTGGTTCAAGAAATTCTGATCACATTTGGTGTGATCAGAATGTTTGAAAAAGTGATTTGCAGCAGCAAGCTTGTACTGCTGAGTTCTATAATACATTCCATCATCTATCAATTGGCTTTGATGGAAACAATGGCTACTCTTTCTCAAATAATGCTCGAATTTTGTTTTGATAAAATACTGATAAATATCAGTTAAGAGGAAGATTTCCTCCATTTTGGCTTTTGGATTATTGATAAACACTTCTGTTATCATGAATAAGTGCATCGGGGCTCCTAAAATATCATTATTTTTTAAAGTTTGGAAGTTCATTAGCACTTTGTGGAAGTTTTGGTCCAGCTTATTCTTGCTTAGACGTTTCTGGATGTACTGCTTCTGATCTTCTTCGTTAAACTCTTCGATTGATATTGAAGATATTCCGAAGAATTGTTCGAAGATTTCCCCTTGGTGTTCTTCGGTGAAGATCCAAATTTGGAACTTTTCAGCAAGTTGTCGGATGTGATTGGCAGCGTCTATCAATTTGTTGGTTGATAGGTTTTCAAATCCATGGTAAAAATAGATACACCTTCCAACTTGTTCGAAGCAATTTTTCACCTTTGTGGAAAAATTATCAATGACTTTGCTGTCATTTTCTTGGAAATCTACAATGGTAGTCCAATGGCCAGAAGGGCAATTGTTTTTCAAGAATTTCAGCAAAGTTGATTTTCCCATGCCAGAACGCGCACATATCAAATTGATATTGTTGGTCGATTTGCAGTAGAGCTGATTTTCCGATATCAACCGGATTTTTTTCAGTTTTTCCGAGTTTTCTTTGCTGGTGATCAATTTGAGGTAATTGTTGTCAACGACTTGAACCCAATGGACGTTGTTTCTATTTTTGATAAGGGATTGGAAAAAATTTTCGGCGTTGTGTTCACAAACAACAACAGATTTGGGGGGTAAGCTGCTTAATAGGATGTTTTTGTCATAATAGAAAACTTCTTTTTTCCGGAGTTTTGATTTTAAGGCTTTACATTTGCCGTTTACCAGAAATGTATCATTTGGTACTTGGTCAATTGATTCAATTTTGAAAGTTTTGAGAAGGAGTTTTCGGGGAATGTATGGTTCTGGTAAAATCTCCTTATTGCCTCCAATACAGAAATTATCAAGCATCAATATCAACTCCCTCATTGATATGATTTTATCAAAATCTGGATTACAAACTATCAAATCTTTCAGAAGAATTGGCTTTTGCCCTTGAATCGACAAATGGAAGTTTTCAGTAACTTCCTGATAATTGATCGCTAAATTTCTCAAATTGATAAAGATTTTCAAGTTTGGAAAATCATGTGATGTCAAAAATTTTCCTATTACAATAAATGATAATCCTTCTTTGTGCAAATCTTTTATTAATTCAATGATCATTCGCTTGTTATCATTATTGACTTTGACGATTAGTGGGATTTTTTTCAAATGCCAAAGTATAAATCCCACTTTTTTATCAAAGACATTGCTGGTATTGGAGTTTATCAAAAATTTTTGACCATAATCGACCAGCTCTTCGGTGGTTAATTCCGTACAGCATAATCTGGTAATATCAGATTCATTGATATGATCAGCGATTAATGTAACATCAAATTTGTTTAGAATTTGATGAAGACATTGAGTTTTCTTATCAATGGTTGATACATATGTCAAATGATAATTGATAATTGAATCAAAAAATAATATTTCAGCAATTTTCATTTTGATATCTTGCTTATCAAGCTTGCACGTCTCATAGTAGCCTTTTTTCCACATTTGGAAGAAACTCTTATACTTTCCGTATATTTTATCAATTTTATCTGGCTGGATCCAAAATTTTGCAACGAAATAATTCTTCACTTCTTCTTCTATTTCGTAGCGATTCTTCTGCGAAGTGAAGAATATGATTTTCCCTTCATTTTCCTCGCTGGTGATTTCGAAGATATGTGAACCATCTTCTTCAGAAGTATCAAAAATTTTTTCCATAAAAGCTGTTTCTTGTTTTGGTTGTATGGTAAAGTTGCCCACTTTTAGTTCTTCTTTTACCACTCCGTTTGTGAAGAGGACCACGTGATCACTTTTTGAAAAATCATACCGGAAGTATTTGTTGAGAACCATTTTGCCATTTCGCCCAAAATGGTTCACGTTTAGAAGCAATTTGTCTTTGACATGTTTCAATTGAAATGCGTATTTGTCTTCTTGGTCTGTCTCAACATTGATAACAACATCGTCAAAAGGGTGGTAATAATCATCATAAATTGCTATCTTCATATCATTGACATGGCTATTGTAGCTGAGATGGAAACCATAATATGATAGCATAGCAACTTCAAATTCGTACCCTTCATTTTCAACCCCCTTGGTGGCTGTATATAGCTATAAACTCTTGATTATCAAATTATCAAAATTGTACAAAAATTACCTCTCTTTGCTTGAAAACATTATTTTTCGGCAATTTTGGTGACATTGTAATTTATCAAAATTATATCCATATATCAATTGATAGTGTCTCAAAAATCGCCTAAATATCATCGAATTGGATGCTGCCAACAATACCTGAGAAAATAACTGTTTTAATTAAAATAATACAAATTATCAATTTTGTGATAAGATAAAAAGATCACCACGATATGGGCATTATCAATTGATATAACTCTTCTAATTAAAACCTGCTGGCTGGTGCAAAAAATAGTTACCTTTTTCAAAAAATTCCATTTCTGTTTTGAGAGACGCAATTTTAAAAAAAAATGATAATTACTATAATGCTTCCGTTTATATCCAATAAAAAGATAAGATTAGATGAACTAAAAATATCAAAATTGATTTATGTAGCATTTAGTCTATTGTGCTTGTCACTTGAATGGTTTCAAGATGAGTTTTACATAATAATATTATCTACTCATGCTGTCACGAAAATCTTCAAATAATCTTGATAACTCTTCTAATTAATAATAACTCCATAAAAAAAATGAGACTTAAATAGGGAAACTGAGGTGGCTGAATCTCCCATTTCATTTTTGGCTTCTTCTATACTTTTATTTCTACATTTTTCTAGGTTTTTATCTGAAGATAACTCTTCAAAAAGAAATTGATTGGAGTTAAATAGGGAAACCGAGGTGGCCAAAATAACTATTCTAGAAGTTGCGGTAAGTATTCTATTTCATTTTGTTTTTGGCTTCTTATATATTTCTAGTAGCTCTAAATATCTATAGCCTTTCAATTGAAGATAACTCGTGAGGGAAAAAATCAGATTTAAATACGGAAACTGAGGTGGCTGAATCTCCCATTTTAGTTTTGGCTTCTTCTATACTTCTATTTCTACATTTTCCTAGATTTTTGTCTGAAGATAACTCTTCAAAAAGAAATGGCTTGGAGTTAAATAGGAAAACCGAGGTGGCCAAACTAACTCATCCAGAAGTTGCGGTAAGTATTTTATTTCATTTTGTTTTTGGCTTCTTATATATTTCTAGTAGCTTTAAATATCTATAGCCTTTCAATTGAAGATAACTCGTGAGGGAAAAAATCAGACTTAAATAGGGAAACTGAGGTGGCTGAATCTCCCATTTTAGTTTTGGCTTCTTCTATACTTCTATTTCTACATTTTTCTAGATTTTTGTTTGAAGATAACTCTTCAAAAAGAAATTGCTTGGAGTTAAATAGGAAAACCAAGGTGGCCAAACTAACTCATCCAGAAGTTGCGGTAAGTATTCTATTTTGTTTTGTTTTTGGCTTCTTCTATACTTCTAGTAGCTCTATATATCTATAGCCTTTCAATTGAATATAACTCGTGAGGGAAAAAATCAGACTTGAATAGGGAAACTGAGGTGGCTAAATCTCCCATTTCATTTTTGGCTCCTTCTATACTTCTATTTCTACATTTTTCTAGATTTTTGTCTGAAGATAACTCTTCAAAAAGAAATTGCTTAGAGTTAAATAGGGAAACCGAGGTGGCCAAACTAACTCATCCAAAAGTTGCGGTAAGTATTCTATTTTGTTTTGTTTTTGGCTTTTTCTATACTTCTAGTAGCTCTATATATCTATAGCCTTTCAATTGAAGATAACTCGTGAGGGAAAAAATCAGATTTAAATAGGGAAACTGAGGTGGCTGAATCTCCCATTTTAGTTTTGGCTTCTTCTATACTTCTATTTCTACATTTTTCTAGATTTTTGTCTAAAGATAACTCTTCAAAAAGAAATTGCTTGGAGTTAAATAGGGAAACCAAGGTGGCCAAACTAACTCATCCAGAAGTTGCGGTAAGTATTCTATTTTGTTTTGTTTTTGGCTTCTTCTATACTTCTAGTAGCTCTATATATCTATAGCCTTTCAATTGAATATAACTCGTGAGGGAAAAAATCAGACTTAAATAGGGAAACTGAGGTGGCTGAATCTCTCATTTTAGTTTTGGCTTCTTCTATACTTCTATTTCTACATTTTTCTAGATTTTTGTCTGAAGATAACTCTTCAAAAAGAAATTGCTTGGAGTTAAATAGGGAAACCGAGGTGGCCAAACTAACTCATCCAAAAGTTGCGGTAAGTATTCTATTTCATTTTGTTTTTGGCTTCTTTTATACTTCTAGTAGCTCTATATATCTATAGCCTTTCAATTGAAGATAACTCTAAAGGAAAAAATCAGACTTAAATAGGAAAACTGAGGTGGCTAAATCTACCAATTCTGACTCTCAATTTAATTTCTGGTTTCTTCTATTTCTACATTTCTATAGATTCTCAATTAAAGATAACTCTTAAAAAAAAATTGCTTAGAGTTAAATAGGGAAACCGAGGTGGCCAAACTAACTAATCCAGAAGTTACAGAAAGTATTCTATTTCATTTTGTTTTTGGCTTCTTATATATTTCTAGTAGCTCTAAATATCTATAGCCTTTCAATTGAAGATAACTCGTGAGGGAAAAAATCAGACTTAAATAGGGAAACTGAGGTGGCTGAATCTCCCATTTTAGTTTTGGCTTCTTCTATACTTCTATTTCTACATTTTTCTAGATTTTTGTCTAAAGATAACTCTTCAAAAAGAAATTGCTTGGAGTTAAATAGGGAAACCAAGGTGGCCAAACTAACTCATCCAAAAGTTGCGGTAAGTATTCTATTTTGTTTTGTTTTTGGCTTCTTCTATACTTCTAGTAGCTCTATATATCTATAGCCTTTCAATTGAATATAACTCGTGAGGGAAAAAATCAGATTTAAATAGGGAAACTGAGGTGGCTGAATCTCCCATTTTAGTTTTGGCTTCTTCTATACTTCTATTTCTACATTTTTCTAGATTTTTGTCTGAAGATAACTCTTCAAAAAGAAATTGCTTGGAGTTAAATAGGGAAACCGAGGTGGCCAAACTAACTAATCCAGAAGTTACAGAAAGTATTCTATTTTATTTTGTTTTTGGCCTCTTATATATTTCTAGTAGCTCTAAATATCTATAGCCTTTCAATTGAAGATAACTCGTGAGGGAAAAAATCAGACTTAAATAGGGAAACTGAGGTGGCTGAATCTCCCATTTTAGTTTTGGCTTCTTCTATTCTTCTATTTCTACATTTTTCTAGATTTTTGTCTGAAGATAACTCTTCAAAAAGAAATTGCTTGGAGTTAAATAGGGGAACTGAGGTGGCCAAAATAACTATTCCAGAAGTTGCGGTAAGTATTCTATTTCATTTTGTTTTTGGCTTCTTCTATACTTGTAGTAGCTCTATATATCTATAGCCTTTCAATTAAAGATAACTCTAAAGGAAAAAATCAGACTTAAATAGGAAAACTGAGGTGGCTAAATCTACCAATTCTGACTCTCAATTTAATTTCTGGTTTCTTCTATTTCTACATTTCTATAGATTCTCAATTAAAGATAACTCTTAAAAAAAAATTGCTTAGAGTTAAATAGGGAAACCGAGGTGGCCAAACTAACTAATCCAGAAGTTACAGAAAGTATTCTATTTCATTTTGTTTTTGGCTTCTTATATATTTCTAGTAGCTCTAAATATCTACAGCCTTTCAATTAAAGATAACTCGTGAGGGAAAAAATCAGACTTAAATAGGGAAACTGAGGTGGCTGAATCTCCCATTTTAGTTTTGGCTTCTTCTATACTTTTATTTCTACATTTTTCTAGATTTTTGTCTGAAGATAACTCTTCAAAAAGAAATGGCTTGGAGTTAAATAGGGAAACCGAGGTGGCCAAACTAACTCACCCAGAAGTTGCGATAAGTATTCTATTTTGTTTTGTTTTTGGCTTCTTCTATACTTCTAGTAGCTCTATATATCTATAGCCTTTCAATTGAATATAACTCGTGAGGGAAAAAATCAGACTTAAATAGGGAAACTGAGGTGGCTGAATCTCCCATTTTAGTTTTGGCTTCTTCTATACTTCTATTTCTACATTTTTCTAGGTTTTTGTCTGAAGATAACTCTTCAAAAAGAAATTGCTTGGAGTTAAATAGGGAAACCAAGGTGGCCAAACTAACTCATGCAGAAGTTGCGGTAAGTATTCTATTTTGTTTTGTTTTTGGTTTCTTCTATACTTCTAGTAGCTCTATATATCTATAGCCTTTCAATTGAATATAACTCGTGAGGGAAAAAATCAGACTTAAATAGGGAAACTGAGGTGGCTGAATCTCCCATTTTAGTTTTGGCTTCTTCTATACTTCTATTTCTACATTTTTCTAGATTTTTGTCTGAAGATAACTCTTCAAAAAGAAATTGCTTGGAGTTAAATAGGGAAACCGAGGTGACCAAACTAACTAATCCAGAAGTTACAGAAAGTATTCTATTTCATTTTGTTTTTGGCTTCTTATATATTTCTAGTAGCTCTAAATATCTATAGCCTTTCAATTGAAGATAACTCGTGAGGGAAAAAATCAGACTTAAATAGGGAAACTGAGGTGGCTGAATCTCCCATTTTAGTTTTGACTTCTTCTATACTTCTATTTCTACATTTTTCTAGATTTTTGTCTGAAGATAACTCTTCAAAAAGAAATTGCTTGGAGTTAAATAGGGAAACCGAGGTGGTCAAACTAACTAATCCAGAAGTTACAGAAAGTATTCTATTTCATTTTGTTTTTGGCTTTTTATATATTTCTAGTAGCTCTAAATATCTATAGCCTTTCAATTGAAGATAACTCGTGAGGGAAAAAATCAGACTTAAATAGGGAAACTGAGGTGGCTGAATCTCTTAATTCTAACTCTCAATTTTATTTTTGGCTTTTTCTATTCCTACATTTCTATAGATTTTCAGTTAAAAATAACTCTTAAAAAAAATTGCTTGGAGTTAAATAGGGAAACCGAGGTGGCCAAACTAAATCTTCTAATCTAACTATTTAACTATCAGCTCCACATTTTGTTTTTGACTTCTTCTATACTTCCAGTAGTTCTACATAACTATAGCCTTTCAATTGAAGATAGCTCTAAAGGAAAAAATCAGACTTAAATAAGGAAACTGAGGTGGCTGAATCTCCCATTTCATTTTTGGCTTCTTCTATACTTCTATTTCTACATTTTTCTAGGTTTTTATCTGAAGATAACTCTTCAAAAAAAAATTGCTTGGAGTTAAATAGGGAAACCGAGGTGGCCAAAATAACTATTCCAGAAGTTGCGGTAAGTATTCTATTTCATTTTGTTTTTGGCTTCTTCTATACTTCTAGTAGCTCTAAATATCTATAGCCTTTCAATTGAAGATAACTCGTGAGGGAAAAAATCAGACTTAAATAGGGAAACTGAGGTGGCTGAATCTCCCATTTTAGTTTTGGCTTCTTCTATACTTCTATTTCTACATTTTTCTAGATTTTTGTCTAAAGATAACTCTTCAAAAAGAAATGGCTTGGAGTTAAATAGGGAAACCGAGGTGGCCAAACTAACTCATCCAGAAGTTGCGGTAAGTATTCTATTTTGTTTTGTTTTTGGCTTCTTCTATACTTCTAGTAGCTCTATATATCTATAGCCTTTCGATTGAATATAACTCGTGAGGGAAAAAATCAGACTTAAATAGAGACACTGAGGTGGCTGAATCTTTTAATTCTAACTCTCAATTTTATTTTTGGCTTTTTCTATTTCTACATTTCTATAGATTTTCAATTAAAATAACTCTTAAAAAAAATTGCTTGGAGTTAAATAGAGAAACCGAGGTGGCCAAACTAAATCTTCTAATCTAACTATTTAACTATCAGCTCCACA
Organism: Lagria hirta; assembly: GCA_947359425.1. Taxonomy (NCBI): domain Eukaryota; kingdom Metazoa; phylum Arthropoda; class Insecta; order Coleoptera; family Tenebrionidae; genus Lagria; species Lagria hirta. The sequence continues at coordinate 972,043 of OX375804.1, read as the reverse complement.
TTTTGTTTTTGACTTCTTCTATACTTCCAGTAGTTCTACATAACTATAGCCTTTCAATTGAAGATAGCTCTAAAAGAAAAAATCAGACTTAAATAGGGAAACTGAAGTGGCTAAATTTCTCCCAATTCTAGCTCTCCATTTAATTTTTGGCTTCTTATTTTTCTACATTTCTATAGATTTTCAACTAAAGTTAACTCTTAAAAAAGAAATTGCTTGGATTTAAATAGGGAAACCGAAGTGGCCAAACTATATCTTCTAATCGAACTAGTCCAGAAGTTGCGGTAGGTATTCTATATCTGTCAAATCTTTTAATTGCAGCTATACATTGTCTTTTTGGCTTCTTCTATACTGACCTGACCTGACCTGACTATAGCCTTTTAATTGAAAATAGCTCGTGAGGGAAAAAATCTATTTCTAAAGAAGAGGCTGTCAAATCTTTTAATTACAGCTCTAAATTTGATTTTTGTCTTCTTTTATACTTCTATTTCTACATTTTTTTAGATTTCTACCTAAAGATAATTCTTGAAAAAGAAATTACTTGGAGTTAAATAGGGAAACCGAGGTGGCCAAACTCCCAATCCTAACTCTCAATTTAATTTCTGGCTGATTCTATTTCTACATTTCTATAGATTTTCAACTAAAGATTGCTCTTAAAATAAAAATTGCTTGGAGTTAAATAGGGAAACCGAGGTGGTCAAACTAACTATTCCAAAAGTTGCGGTAAATATTCTGTTTCTGTCAAATCTTTTAATTGCAGCTCCACATTTTGTTTTTGGCTTCTTTTATACTTCTAGTAGTTTAACATATCTATAACCTTTCAATTAAAGATATACTCTAAAGAAAAAAATCAGGCTTAAATAGGGAAACTGAGGTGGCGGAATCTCCCAATTCTAACTCTCAATTTCATTTCTGGCTTCTTCTATTTCTACATTTCTATAGATTTTCAACTAAAGATAACTCTTAAAATAGAAATTGCTTGGAGTTAAATGAGGAAACTTAGCTGGTCAAGCAATGAAACCAAATCTTCCTATCTAGTAATTTTGTAAGATTTAATTTTTGGTTTCTTTTGTTTTTTTATTTCTACATTATTATAAACTTTTAAGTAGAGATTGTCTTACAGAGGAAACACAGTTGGAGTTAAATAGGGAAACCGAGGTGGCCAAACTATATCTTCTAATCTAACTATTACAGAAGTTGCGGTAAGAATTCTATTTCTGAAAGCAAGGCCACCAAATCTTTTAATTGCAGTTCTAAATTGGATTTTTGGTTTCTTCTATACTTCTATTTCTACATTTTTTTAAATTTGTATCTAAAGATAATTCTTAAACGAGAAATTGCTTGGAGTTAAATAGGGAAACCGAGCTGGCCAAATTCCCAATTCTAACCTTCAATTTAATTTCTGGCTTATTCTATTTCTACATTTCTACAGATTTTCAACTAAAGATTGCTCTTCAAATAGAAATTGCTTGGAGTTAAATAGGGAAACCGAGGTGGCCAAACTAACTATTCCAAAAGTTGCGGTAAATATTCTGTTTCTGTCAATTCTTTTAATTGCAGCTCCACATTTTGTTTTTGTCTTCTTCTATTCTTCTAGTAGTTTAACATATCTATAACCTTTCAATTAAAGATATACTCTAAAGAAAAAAATCAGGCTTAAATAGGGAAACTGAGGTGGCTGAATCTCCCAATTCTAACTCTCAATTTCATTTCTGGCTTCTTCTATTTCTACATTTCTATAGATTTTCAACTGAAGATAACTCTTAAAATAGAAATTTCTTGGAGTTAAATGAGGAAACCTAGCTGGTCACGCAATGAAACCAAATCTTCCTATCTAGTAATTTTGTAAGATTTAATTTTTGGTTTCTTTTTTTCTTTTATTTCTACATTGTTATAAACTTTCACGTAGAGATTGTCTTACAAAGAAAACACAGTTGGAGTTAAATAGGGAAACCGAGGTGGTCATACTCTCAATTCTAACTCTCAATTTAATTCTTCTATATCTACATTTCTATAGATTTTCTACTAAAGATAACTCTTAAAAAAGAAACTGTTTGGAGTTAAATATGGAAACTTAGGTGGCCAAACTAAATCTTCTAATCTAACAATTCCAGAAGTTACAGTAAGTATTCTATTTCTGCCAAATCTTTTAATTGCAGCTCCACATTTTGTTTTTGGCTTCTTCTATAATTCCAGTAGCTCTTTATATTTATAGCTTTTCAATTGAAGATAACTCTAGAGAATATTGGTTGGAGTTAAATAGGGAAACCGAGGTGGCTAATTCTATTCCACAAGGCTTTAGTATTTTGGCTTAGGTACTTTAATTTGTTATAGATTTGTAATTAGACATAGCCCTAAATTAAGAAACTGGTCGAAGCTGAATCGGGAACACCGGGTGGCCAAGCGATGAAACCACATCTTCCAATCTAGCAATTCGGTTAGAAAACGTGTATTTTGCATTCATGCCATAACGTTTTTTTGTAAAAAATCTAAACATTTCTCTTTAGTTACGTTATTAATTGCTTTATTTCAATATAATATCGAAAAAAAATCCTTTAACTTAAACTGTTTTGTTTTTTTTTTCTTTTTCTTTTTGCTACTCTGTTTTTTTTCTTTTTCTCTTCTTTTATTCATTATTTCTTCATTTTTATTTTCTTATTTCAGCTACATTCCAAAATACTGCCTTTATTGCAATCTCTTCAATCTCTTCTTCTTTTCCCACTGTCGCTTCTTCTCTTTTTTTGTTGCTCTTTCTTATTTTATTTTTGTTCTATTATCAGCGCTTCTATTTTTACCGTTTAACTTTGTTTCTTCTGAACTGTTTTTATGTTGTCTTTCTTTTTGACTTTTAGCTCGTTTTTTTTGTGTTTAAATTTTAAATCTTCTAATCTTCGTTCTCTTCTCTTGTTTAAATCTCCTTCTTGTTTTTTCTTTGTCTATATAATAGCAAGAAAAATAAGAAGAATATAAATAAAAGGAAAATTCTGTGAATTAACTGTATTATTTTGTATAATATTTTTTTATTCAATTGCAAACCGGTTTACAAAAAATTAATCTCAAAATAATAAATAAATAAATTAGTGACAATGATGTTTCCTTTGGAGGTTAGGTCAAGTCAGGTCAGCCAACTGTCAAAACTAATATGTATCAAAATCGGTAAAATTTAAACTATTATACAATGTGATCCATTCACTGTACGCTTTTCTTGGGTAACCAGTTCTAACTTCTAAAGTCTGGTTTATGTTCAAATATGTGAAATGATTAGTTTTTGAAGATAATAGCGGCCATGAAATATTGTCGAATAATGGATCTACTCCAGGCGTTGGATTTCTAGAAAGTGGAAAGTTAGGTTAGAATGTAAGCTGTTGCTTTGCTGTACCTAAATTTGGCAAAATTTGTCCAAAGTTTGACCATTCTTTTCGTTGTAATTCTGTCTGATTCGGAGTATTTGCTAAGATCACACAAATTGCCAGAACATAGAAGATATCGAAGATCTGCACCATGTCCGACTATTTCTGCACCATCATACTGATCGTGTACTCCGCCTAGCTCACCATTGTAGGAAAATTGGTAAAAATATGTTTTGGAGTAGCTTGAGTATAGCTCTCCAAATTTGATGACAGATCTTCCAAGACTTTGATCTGTTGCAAACTGAAAAAAAAATTGTATAAAACTTTTGCTTAAGTTAAGTTTAAGAAAAGAGTTACTCTGATACCATCGGCATAATGGTCAGTCAATGGGTCCCCATTTGTATATATCTCACGAATTTTCCGACCCATGCTTAAGCGGTCATTTTCATCCCGAATCTGCATGTTGTTGGGTACCATCAGAGACAAATTTTTGTCATAAACTGACAAAAATACCATAAACAGATCTTTGTCTATAAAACAAGACAGTTATACTTAGCTGCAAGAGATATAAGATTTGTCATTTTGGTCGAAAATTGCAAATCATCTCACAATTTTCGACCAAATTTGAATATTTACTAAGAGCTACGCTTTCTTCAGAACACAATCCAATTACAATTGGTACCCCTATTGTATTGCCAGCTTCAACCAATCCAAACATTTTTTTAGTTAGAACCGCACTGGGATTTTTCATTTCTAAAACTGGAGCCCAAAGAAATCCCTGAAATAGCTCAAAATATTGAGGACCAGTGGCCTAATCAACAGAAAATTTTAGACAAGTACTGGGAATTTTTTTGGAATTTTTACCAAATCGTGGTATTTTTGAGAAGCTGAGTCTAGATCTTTAGCTTCAAGATTTTGAAAATAATCAACTAAAGCCTTTGAATCATTGCTGACCAAGAAAGTTTCATTCAACAAAGCAGCCGTTCCGAAGGCAATAGCTCGAGGATCTCGCTGGTAATTCAAAGAAGTGATAGAAGTACCACTTTGTAAAATCGCACCTTGAAACAGCCCTTTTGCATTTTGGTTAATCAAATGATAACCGACGGAACCGCCACCGGAGCTTTGCCCGAAAAGTGTCACTTGATCAGGGGTACCACCAAATAACTTGATGTTGTTGTGAACCCATTCTAGGGCAAAAAGTTGATCTTTAAGGCCGTTGTTACCGGGAGCAGTTGAGTCTTGTGTGGAAAGGAATCCAAAAGGTCCCAATCGGTAGTTGGGTACCACCAAAATGACGTCTTCTTCTATAATGCGATCGGAGCGGACACCAATGGCTGATCCTCCAACAAAACCGCCACCATGGAGGAACACCATTACTGGGAAATTTGGAGTTCTCCGTTTTGTTGGCAACTGTAAAAGAAGAAGACTAGATTCCAAACGCACTATCGTTAGCCACCTGGCCACCGTACCTTTGGCGTAAATACATTCAAGTATAGACAGTCTTCAGTCTCTGCCTCTGAATTAGTGTTCAATTGATAACACATGACATCCAGAAGTACCGTATCTAAGACTCCCGTCCAGGTATTAGGGGGCTGAGGAGGCTTGAAACGTAAATCCCCAATTGGAGGTGCCGCATATGGAATTTTTTCAAAAGCATAAAATATCTTATTATTTATAGTAACATTTCTAAGGCCACGAATGGTACCATATGGTAATTGTACTTTGCAAGCAGTCTAAAAATAAAAACAAAATGACATTTTGATAGGGAAAAAGGCCAAAAAAACTTACCAAAAAGTCAATTATAAAAAAAAGAAAAATTAGGAAAAATGTATTTTTGTCCATATTTGATCAGATGGTACCGCCGGTGTACTGTTGTTGTCAATAAAACTTTTGTGGTTTTATCATTCCAGATAAGGGGCTTCCTAAGAGGAAATCCCCATAAACAAATTGTTTACTCAGTGCCTACTATATTTAGAAACTCAGATAAAAAGATTTGTACAAAAAAAAACAATGTTTTTGCACAAAAACACATTTAGAATGAGTCATAATTGACAAAATTATAAACAAATCATCATAATAATAATAAAACAAATTATTGTAAAGTGGATAACGGGTTTTTCCTGGCTTCTATATTATGTATTTATGTCATGAATGTAAAGGTTACCGATCTTGACTTTATAGAGGTGTCAACTTATGACGTAGCGGGTACTACCGCATGTTTTGTATACAAGCTTATAAAATTTTTTTGGTTTTTTTAGTACAGCTAGTCAAAAGTTGACAAGCCGTAGTATAAAACATTTTCCTAAAACAAAAGAACAAACAGATCGTTAATCTACCTCATTAATGCACGATTTTACATGAGCTAATTCATGAAAAAAAACATCTGCGTGTAACAGGAATCGAACCTGTGTTCGCCGATTTGGAATTGGCGATGCTCATTATGGACGTTGTACGTTTATCCTTAACTTGACATAATTGCAAGATTTACCTATGTTTGTTTTTGATAATGAATGTAAAGTTTTTACATAATTATGCAAAAACGCTGATATTAGGCAACAATTTGTAAAATGTAAGCTGTCATTTATCAGTCAAACTCAACAATTGATAATTAGACGTTACTACTAAAATAACTTCAATCATACATCAAATAATCAAGAAATTATTTCATTTGATATTAAAATTACATCAGCTATAAGAAGCTTTCGACTTTACTTGAAAAATATGCATAAAACTGAAGATTGAGACAACTGCTCTAAAATGTCTACAGCTAGAATATATCTAACAAATGCTTTTTAAAATTTGACGTCATAGTCAGCCATGTCTATAATTTTCAAGAATGTCACAATAATCACTAAATTTCTTTATTTTTGAATTTAAAATAATTTTCTTTCAAGAATTGATAGTAAATAGTGAATTATAAAATCAATTTTTTAAATAAAGCATGGACTGCTGAAGAGATTTTGCACAGCTTTATGACGATAAAATTGTAGACGAATACTTTCAGCAAGACGGTGCCACTCCACTCCTACAAACTTTGAATATGGTACAAAAATTTATGATGTATCTTTACTTCTTTTATTTTTTTTTATGTTTCTGCGATTTTTCAGCAACGTTTAAATTAATGAGGATAAACGACATTTTAATTATTTGTTACAAATCTTATTTTCTTATTAAGGTCTATTTTTTTATTTGTTATAAGACTACAAGTGCTTTTAATTTAATCTTATCAACGTGTTGAACTATCGATCTATTAAATTAGAAGTGAGGTTAGCTTTAGATGTCAAATTAATAACTGTCACTTGGATTCTATATGGTAGAGGTACGATCACAGTTCCTTTTAAATTAATTTTTCAAACTTAGTGTTTATCTACCAAACCGACAACAGTGTTTAAAATGTAATTGGCAACGCTGTCTAGTAATATTTCTAGTAAAAAAAAACTACTAATACTTGATTAGGTACTTTCAAAGCGTTTAATATTTTGATAATCGTAGAGTCGAATTAAGTAATAAATCAATTTTTGCAAATCTGCAGCCAACCTAATAAAAAAATAAAATTTTGTTAGACAATTGTTGTAAATTTTTGTTTTATGTTAAAATAAATTTAGTTACGTAAAAATCAAAGCAGATATGACGTGGATACGGTATTGCATTAAATAACATTTTATAAAATTATTTTTTGAAGAAAGTCGGCCGGCCATTTTGTTTGTAAATGTAATTTGTGAGAGCAGTGATTTATGATTTTTTATGTTGGCTGTAGCTTAGTAAACAAAAATCACGTGTTTTTTACATTTAGGTTATGTTATTGTGTCAAATTTTACCATATTAATTTGAGGTTGTATAGAATATAAATTTGGTTGTTTTTGTTTAAATCAGTTTAATTATAGGAGTTAGATTGGGAAGAAGTATTATAGGTTATGTCTAATAGGATATAAATGGATCGTAATATAAGTTTGCAAAGCCTTAACCCCCACATAACTTGCAACATTTGCAAGGGATATCTAGTCGATGCAACTGCCATAACCGAGTGCTTGCACACTTTCTGTAAAAGCTGTCTTATTAAGCATTTAGAGGCGAATACAACATGTCCGACTTGCAAAATTGTAATCCACCATTCATACCCGCGCCAGTACATAAATTTCGACCGCACCATGCAAGACATAGTCTACAAGCTTGTGCCTGGCTTACAAGAAAACGAGCTTCAGCGAGAGAGTGATTTTTACCAGCAGCGGGGCTTACCGTGCCCCAAAGACATGCTTGCATTGGAAGAAACCAAAGAGGAACAGAAAGCCCCCGAACCCCCCGAAGAGATTGAACGGGACGAATTAATTAGTTTTAGTTTAGAATGTGTTATGACTGAGCCTGCGTTTTATAAACGCCTCTTTATTAGAGTTCCTACAAAAACAACCATTTTTTTATTGAAAAAATTTATTTCTAGAAGAGTTTTTAAAGATGCTCATTCGATACATAATTTAGATGTTTTGTGCAATACGGATATATTAGAAGGGGGGCATACCTTAAAGTATGTTTTTGTCACAAAATGGAAATATGACGATGTGCCTTTAGCGTTGAAATGTCAACCGAAGGTCAATGTTTGATTTTTTATACAAATTGAACATTGACCTAGCTCAGGGGAAATGACGTAGACGTTTTGCAATTTTTATTTGTACCTTAAAATGTGAGAATGTGTTGTGATTGCACCTAATGTGCTTCTTATACTTTACAAAAGAAATATAAAATTATTTTAGAAAGAAAATGTCTTTTAATAATACTAAAAACTCAATCGCAAGCAGTTGTGGTTATCCAATCTATCCACCAAGATCACCAGACCTCCTCCGCTCAGAAGGCGGAAATTATTCCTGATTTTCTTGTGTGCCCATTTAAACACTTTTCATTTATTTTTTAAAAATCATTTGATTTATAGATAATTATCTATTTTAATAAGTCTTCTGTCAATCAATATTGATCAATAAAGATCTATTTTGCAACAAAAGGATTGAAGAAATCTCATCAGATTTTGATCTAAAAAGCTACTTTATTCTTAAAGAATAGTTGGATTATGCACTATAAGCTTCTAAATTGATCAAAAATAAGTATTATTATTATTATTTTTAATCGCAATGACAGAGCATATTTTGTTTATCTATCTTATACGTAATCAAGTAACAATAATAACAATACCACTGTTATTCTTTTTTTTTATATAAAAAGCCAAAAAACAATTGAAAGTAAAAAATTGTCCATAATTACATAATATCTGAAAGTAAACAATAGCACACTTTACTTTCGCTCTCAGTTCACATTTTGTTTCCTTTTTTTTATACACGTCAGCAGTTTTTTTTCCTAATAATATAATTTTTTGATTTACTTTATTGAAAGTCGTTTTTAAGTTTACTCTTCCTCTCTTTCTTTCTTTCAATAATTTCTTTCTGTTTTAGTTTTTTTTGCTAGTTTTTCTCTTCCAGTAGTTTTTTAAAATGTCCTACTTATTTGTCTTTATTTATTTTATTTGTTATCTTTTCTTTTTATTTTTTTTTTCTCTTTCAAGTGTTTTCAAATTTCATTTTGCGTTGTTATTGCTTTTATTTTTCTATATTAATTTTTTTTTTCTTTTGCATTTTTTCCTGTATTCTCTTGTTTTTTTTCCTCTCTATTCTTTTATTTTTATGTTCTTAGCATTCTCTATCTCACTATTTGTTTATTTTTTTCAGGTTTTTTTTTCTCTTTCTTATGCCGTAGTCAATTACCGTTTCTACCTATCTCTTTATATGTTTATCTCTCTTTCTCAACTTTTTTTTTATTTCCGTTTAAGACCTCTCACCTATTATTATTTTTTATTTGTATTATTTATCTTCTGTTGTTTCTTCTAGTTGTATTTTTTTTTTAATTTTCCAATTTTTTTTTTGTTATTTTTTATTGAAATCATTCGCAATCAGTAAATTTATATTGATTTTGTTTTTGTCTTTTGTTTTTCTTCTCTTTCTTTTGTCATGCTTTCTCCACTAATTTTTATCATTTTTTTACTACTGTTATTATTCTCTTTCTTGCTCCTTTTTTATGTTTTTTGTTACATATTGTGCCTTTCATCTGTATTTATCCGATATTTTTTCTTTTCTTTCTATCTTTTGAATTTTTTCTTATTTGCTTTTGTTTCTGTCATTTATATTTTCTCAAAATTTGTCATGTATTCTCAAAATTCATTTTTTTTATTTTTGCTACATCTTATTATACAGCTTTTCTCACATTTTTTTCTTTATTAATGAAATTTTTCAATTGAGAAAATTACCAAAATGTCATATTCTAATATCTAAACCTATGAGTATAGTTTTGTGCCATTCTGGCAGTTTTGTTTTCTTCTTAGCTCTTTCTTCTATTCTTTTTTTTTTATTTCACTGTTTTACTTTACTTCTTCTGTTTTGTTTTCTATTTTTTTGTCTCCAATTCTGATTTCCTCTTTTTTTATTCTTTAGCACTTTTTTGTGTTAAGTGCTGTTGTTTTATTGTCTAATTTTAACTCTTCTAGTCTTTGTTTTTTTTATTTTTTTTTATTTTTTATTTTTTCTATATTATAATCATTTTTTTTATGTATGTTTCTTTATTTCTCCTATGTTTACTTGTTTTCTACTTTTTAATTTCTGTTTTTTTTATTTTTTGTGTGTTTTTTTTATATAATTATTGTTGTAATGTAATAATAATTATTGTAAAGTGCAAATTAATATAAATTGTTATTTGTTTTAAATTACTTTTTTAGCTTTGCTAATTGTAAAGCGCTTGTCAACGGCTATGGCATCTAGATTTTTCCACATGCAGCAACGGATCTGTCACTTCGCTATGTAAAATAGCAAATTATTTGCTTTTAGAGACCTCCAAAAAAAGTGTTGTTTTGTGATAGATCTACAGATTTTTAGTGTTACTTTTAAGGCGCCATTTTGTGGCGTAGTACATAGCTTGACATTGATCGAGCTCTGAGCCACAGCCTCTGACTTGATCTGTCAAACTCAATTGCCAATTTAAATTTTAAAACAGACAAATATAAGCATTCGGCTTAAAAGTTTAATACATTATTTGTGCGTTAGTCATTTTACAACGCTCGGTTTTAGTAAAACACTTCGCAGAGCAAAAATTTGAACTAACAATGCGAATAAAGTGTTCCAATCGGCTTTAATTCCTTTTCTGCATAGATTTGTTACAAAATCTAAAACACTTTTTTAACCTAAAATTTTGTTTTTTTATAAAACTCTTATGAAAAACGTTTTTTTATTTTTTATATTTCCTGCAGAGCTCTAATGAAATCAAGTGTTTGCAAGTACTTTTTATTTAATCTTATTAACATGTTGAACTATCGATTTGTTAAATTAAAAGTGAGGTTAGATTAAGATCAGATGTCAAATTAATAGCTGTCACTTCAATTCGATGGTAAAGGTAGATCTTTCGGTATAAACTTATATCATCATCAGGCCACAATTTGATGTCTAATGGTCATTTTTCTAAAGAAAACCTAATACTACGTCTAGATTTACTTAAAAGTATCTAATATTTTTGAAAAATTATGCATTGCGGCCACTTTTCCACGCCACATTAAGTAGAAGTACCGTTTCCAAAAAAAAAAAACAGTACTATTCGCTATTAGTGCAGCAATTTCTTGCGTAATTAATGCTTTTATCAATGCAATTTTAGAAACAAAATCTAAAACAATTAGCCTAGCCATCTTGATGAAGTACCACTTATTATAATATCTGATAAAATTAAACAATGACCACTTGTAGACAAAATGCATTAAATTTTGTAGGTAGGTACTACAATAGCCACCCTTACGTGTAGGGCTTATATGGACTAAGTTGCGGAATTTTGAAAAATCGTGTATTTGTCATATTGATAAAAAATAGGTACCTATATCATCTTTAAGCCATAAAACAAAAGAATGTATATTGTTCTACGTTTACGTAAAATGTAGATAGGTACTCATTTCAAAAGTAGTACTTAGTATAGATAATATTATTTAATTATAATAACTGCTAAATGCTCTGATTAGATTGCGTATAAAACCATTTAATACGCAATTATTCCGAATAGTACCGTTTCAGCAATCAGATCATGATAAAGGCAGTTTACATCTTAGTTGGCTTTGTAGTAAGCCTAGTACAAGGTAGTTAAATCACTCCAATCAAAACCGTTCAATTCTAACAATTTTTTCCATTCATCCCCCAGCCCGTACAGGTTTTGGTCCAACAGAGCAGGAATGGGGGTACGTAACCGTACGAGAAGGTGCTCACATGTTCTGGTGGCTCCACCAAACCACCGCTCCGGTAAAGCACTTCTCTGAACGTCCTGTGGTAATTTGGCTCCAAGGAGGTCCAGGATCCTCATCTGCAGGCTACGGGAATTTCGCCGAGCTGGGACCACTTGACGAAAATCTGGAACCGCGGTCTTTTGCTTGGACCAACGATTACAACGTCCTATTCGTTGATAATCCTGTGGGAACTGGCTTCAGCTATGTAGACAATGCAAGACATTTAACCGTCACAAATGGCGAGATTGCCCAGGATTTTGTCGCTTTACTCCAGGGTTTCTACAAGGAAGTACCGGAGCTTAAGGAATCGGATCTGTATATTTTTTCGGAATCATATGGAGGGAAAATGACTGCGGAAATTGCTTTTGCTATTGATAAGGTAATTATAGCAACTAATCACTAATCACAGCCGTTAAAGATTAGGCACAAAATATATTTTTTTTCTAGGCATTTAAAGCTGGGGATCTAGATGTTCGCGTAAAGGGTGTGGGACTTGGAGATGGTTGGGTTGCTCCTCTTGATATTGTTCTTACATGGGCACCCTATTTGCTTGCTGTGGTAAGTGTGAATTTATAATTAACAAATTTATATTGAGAATAATCATTTTTTAAATTTATAATAACAATCAATCTCAAATTGAGAAAAGTCAAATTAAAATTGGACAAAAAATTATTTTAAGTTGAGAATAAACAAATTTTAATTTGAGAATAAATAATTTCAACTTTATATTGAGAATAAATATTTTTAAATCAATAATAACAATCAGCATCAAATTGAGAATAATCAAATTAAAATTGGAAGATAAACGATTTTAAATTGAAAATAAACACTTTCAGTTGAGAATAATCAAAATTTAAATTTGAGAATGAACAATTTCAACTTTATATTGAGAATAATTATTTTTAAATCAATAATAACAATCAGTATCAAATTGAGAATAATCAAATTAAAATTGGAGGATTAACTATGTTTAAATTGAAAATAAACACTTTCAGTTGAGAATAAACAAAATTTAAATTTGAGAATGAACAATTTCAACTTTATATTGAGAATAATTATTTTTAAATCAATAATAACAATCAGTATCAAATTGAGAATAATCAAATTAAAATTGGAAGATAAACTATGTTTAAATTAAAAATAAACACTTTTAGTTGAGAATAAACAAAATTTAAATTTGAGAATGAACAATTTCAACTTTATATTGAGAATAATTTATTTTAAATCAATAATAACAATTAGCATCAAATTGAGAATAATCAAATTAAAATTGGAAGATAAACGATTTTAAATTGAGAATAAGCAATTTTCAATAGATAAACAAATTTATATTGAGAATAACCATTTTTCAAATTTATAATAATTTATAATAACAATCAATCCCAAATTATAAAAAAAGGAAATTAAAATTGGACAAAAAATAATTTTAAGTTAAGAATAAACAAATTTAAATTTGAGAATAAACAATTTCAACTTTATATTGAGAATAATTATTTTTAAATCAATAATAACAATCAGCATCAAATCGAAAATAATCAAATTAAAATTGGAGAATAAACGAATTTAAATTGAGAATAAACTCTTTCAGCTGAGAATAAACAATTTTCAAATTAGATAAACAAATTTATATTGAGAATAATCATTTCCAAATCAAAAATAACAATGAACATCAAATTGAGAATAATCAAATTGTAAGTGAAGAATAAACAATTTAAAAATGAGAATAAACATTTTCAGCTGAGAATAAACAAATTGTAAAGAAACAAATTTTTATTAAGTAAATTTTTTTATATTAAAAATAAAAAAGTTTAAGAATATTTAATCTCAGATTGAGAATAAATATTTCAAATTTTTTAATTTAATTAAATAATAAAATTGATTTAATTGTAAATTTTATTTTATCAAATACATAATAATATATATAATTCTTGAAATATTAATTTTGTTAATTTTTAATTTAAAATTAATTTTATTCTTAATTTGAATTGGCTTATTTTCAATTTGAAATTGTTTATTCTTTATATAAATTTGTTTATTCTTAGTTTGAATTGAGCTCTCAGAATTCTCAGTTTGAATAAATTTGTTTAATCTCAATTTAAGGATAATTATTCTCAATTTAGAATTATCTATTCTTATTATAAATTTGTTTATTCTCAATTAAAATGGGTTTATTCTCAATTGGTTTATTTTTAATTTAGAATTATTTATTCATATTCTAAATTTGTTTATTCTCAATTTAAATTGGTTTATTCTCAATTTAAATTAATTTATTCTCAATTGGTATATTTTTAATTTGAAGATGATTATTCTCAATTTAAAATTGTTTATTTTTAATATAAGTTTGTTTATTTTCAGCTTAAATTGAGTTCTCAGAATTCTCTGTTTGAATAATTTTGGTTTTAATATTAAATTGAGAATATACAAATTTAAAATTACAAATAAACAATTTCAACTATATATTGAGAATAACTATTTTTAAATCAAAAATAACAATCAGCATCAAATTAAAAATAATCAAATAAAAATTGGAGGATAAACGATTTTCAATTAGGAATAAACATTTTCAGCTGAGAATAAACAATTTTCAAATTGTAGATAAGCAATTTTTTATTGAGAATAATCATTTTCAAATCAAAAATAACAATCAACAACAAATTGAGAATAATCAAATTGTAAGTGAAGAATAAACAATTTATAAATGAGAATAAACACTTTCAACTGAGAATAAACCTTTTAAAATTGTAAATAAACACATTTTAATTTAAAAATTTTTTCTATATTAAAAATAAACAATTTCATTTTGAGAATAAATAATTTTAATTTAAGAATAATCAATCTCAGATTGAGAATAAATATTTCAAATTTTTAATTTCAATTAAATAATAAAATTGATTTAATTGCAAATTTCATTTTATCAAATACATAATAATATATATAATTCATGAAATAATAATTTTTGCTAATTTTTAATTTAAAATTAATTTTCTTAATTTGAATTGGCTTATTCTTAATTTGAAATTGTTTACTCTTAATATAATATTGTTTATTCTCAGTTCTCAAAATTCTCAGCTTAAATAAATTTGTTTAATCTTAATTTAAGGATGATTATTCTTAATTTAGAATTATCTATTCTCATTCTAAGTTTGTTTATTCTCAATTTAAGTTGGTTTATTCTCAATTGGTGTATCTTCAATTTAGAGATGATTATTCTCAATTTAGAATTATCTATTCCCATTCTAAATTTGTTTATTCTCAATTTAAGTTGGATTATTCTCAATCGGTTTATCTTCAATTTAGAGATGATTATTCTCAATTTGGAATTGTTTATTATTTAATATAAGTTTGTTTATTTTCAGTTTAAATTGAGCTCTCAGAACTCTCAGTTTGAATAAATTTGTTTATTTTATTCTCAATCTGAAGATGATTATTCTCAATTTAGAATTATCTATTCTCATTATAAATTCATTTATTCTCAATTTAAATTAATTTATTCTCAATTAGATTATTTTTAATTAAGATATTTTTCTATTTAGAATTGTCTATTTTTATTATAAACTTGTTTACTCTTAATTTAAAGATAATTTTTCCTAATTTAAATTTGTTTATTCTCAATTTAATAATCTTAAATTTTTATTCATTAAAATTTTTTTTTAATTAATAATAGTTTAATTTTTTGATTGACTGAAAATTTTACTGATTTATTACTATTTTTTGACTGACTGAAATTGTTAATTAATTTAAATAATTTGTTAATTAATTAGTTTTCAATTTTGCAAATTTACTCTATAGTTATTTTGATCTGTGTAACTACTAGAAAAAATAACTAATAATTGTGTAACCGGGCGTGTCTGGTCAGGAGAAAAAAAGTCAAAAACCAGAAAAAATTATTATTTTTTAAACTGATTTTGTAATTTTAGGGTGCTGTTGACCAAAACGGCTATGAACAGGTCAAAAAAGCAGCAGAAGCCGTTGAATCGGCCATAAATGCTCATGATTGGAAAAAAGCCACTTCTCTTTGGGGGACCGCCGAATATGTCATTTTGGATGTCGCCCACAATATAGACTTTTACAATATTTTACAAAAAATTCGTGGACGTTCAATGCAAAGTAAACAAAAATCAGAGAATTATTATTATTATTATTATTATTATTATTATTATTATTTACAGAATATCTGCGCACGCCAATTTTTCCCGGTGATGTAGATGAGCAAAGTGAAAAAATTGACAAAATTATGAATAATCAGGTTAAGCGGGCTTTAAACCTTAATGTGACATTTGGAGCCCAAAAAAATTCGGTTTTTAATTATTTGTCAGAAGATTTTATGAAACCTGTAACTAATATAGGTAAGTGACTCAACTCTAGCAAAGTCTGGCACTGTAACACACAATTTTGACTTGTCTTTTGTTAATTTATTTGTTTTAGTCGAACTACTTTTGAATACTACAGATATTAAAGTTGCTGTATATAATGGACAGTTGGACCTAATTGTAGACACCCCAGGTATGTCTTATTATTATACAGCTTGTTTGAGTTGGCAACACTGCAACTGTATTTGACATGACACACAAAAAATTATAGGTTATGTCACAACGACTAACTTTTTAATTGGCATCTGTCAATGATGTCAGTGACAAAGGAAGGATTGCCAACTGAAACAGACCTATTTGACGGCGTTGTACAATATTTTATCTATTTTTAGGTACTGTAAAATGGGTGGACGATTTACATTTTGCTGGAACAAGTAATTGGAAATATGCGGCAAGAAACGCCATTGTGGTTGATAATATTAATGAAGGTTACTACAAGCAAGTTGGTCTCTTATCAATGTACTGGGTGAACCGAGCGGGACACATGGTAAGAATCACCCTGTATATATAAAATATTAAAAATGTTTTAACACACACAGGTACCGTCCGATAATCCAGCAGCTATGAAATTTATTCTGGACAAAGTTATCGATTAGATGTGATAAAAAAAATAAACATTTTAGCGATTTATTCTTTTATTTTAAACCTACTAAAACAAAAAAATATCATATATAATTTATAACGTCAACTTTTCTTTTTTTTTTTTTAAACTTGTACTGCTTAGAGAGAGACGCTATTATACTTCTTCTCGTACAATAGACAAAGACACCGTATCAAAATCTATTATCATATATTGAAGCTTTTTTACTCTATACTTTTTTCTATTTAAGCATAAGATAATAAACAAATTTTTAATAAAAATATCAAAAATAATTCAATAATCTATTGATGGTTACGCCATTTTTAATTTTTTTATTAATTATTAATTATTTTATTAAAAAAAAAATTATTAAAGCTCGATTTTTAGAAAAAGTCGCGTTTGAATCACAGTTTTATTTCTAGTAATTGGTTTATTTTACTTTTTTTGTTTTTTCTTTTTGTTTATTATTTTTATAAATAGAAAAACATTTTGTTTGTTTTTTTTACACTATTTTTTTTAATTATCTCTCGTTTTAGACGGTTTAAGAAACTTTTTTATGTGGCAGCTTCTTTTCTCTATTTTTCTCTACATTTTGATTATTTAATATACACAGGTACCGTCCGATAATCCAGCAGCCATGAAATTTATCCTGGAAAAAATTATCGATTAGATGTGATAAAAAAAACATTTTAGCAATTTATTCTTTTATTTTAAACTTACTAAAACAAAAAAATATATAATTTATTACGTCAACTTTTTTATTCTAAAACTTGTACTGCTTAGAAAGAGACGCCATTATACTTCTTCTCGTACAATAGACAAAGACACTGTATCAAAATCTATTATCATATATTAAAGCTTTTTGTGGCAATTTTTTCACTCTATACTTTTTTCTATTTAAGCATAAAATAATAAACAAATTTTTAATAAAAATATTTAAATAATTTAATAATCTATTGACGGTTGCGCTATTGTTTTTGTATAAAAATGTGTAATGCGCAGAGAGAGACGCTATTATAGTTCTTCTTGCGTGGTAGAAAAGGACACTATATGAGTTTTTATTATAAATTATACAGTCAAAGTTTTGTGTAGCACTCTATGCAGTTTAAAGTTTTTATATAAAAAAAAAGTTTATTAAAGCTTGATTTTTAGAAAAAGTAGCGTTTGAATCACAGTTTTGTTTCTAGTAATTAGTTTATTTTTCTTTCTTTGTTTTAGTTTTTGTTTATTATTTTTATAAATTAAAAACCTTTTTTTTTTGTTTTTTTACATTTTTTTTTTTTTTGATTATTATCTAATCAGTATTTAACTTAATTATTTTTGCCTCTGGGCTTTGCTAGCAACTATCTCTCTTCAGCATTGTCTCTTATTTCATTTTTTTTTATTGTGAACGTATTAAAAAATTATTACAGAAACAAAATAGTGAAAAAAAGAGATATAGCAAAGCAGAGATTAGAAAAAATAAAAAAATATAAAAAATTACTTAAAAAATCAAAATAAAATAGGTAAAGACATACGGGAAAACAGCGAAGATTAAGAAAGAATTAAAAATTAATGTTTATAAAGTTAAAAAAAAAACAAAAAATAGCAGTTAATATTAAAAAAAAACATGTTTTTAAAAATTGAAACAAAAAAAAATTAAAAAATGCAGTCAAAACCATGATAATTAAAAAGCAAATAAGAGATTAATATTTGAAACAACAATAAAAATATAAAAACAAAACAGAAAAGCCTACATATTTTTATATTTAGATTTCCATCTAGCAATTTCAGCTTTTTTTTTTGTTTATTTATGTTAAATATAGACTCTTTTTTTTCGTAATACATACATCTTTTGTTTCTCTGTTCTTCTCTTTGCTTTCCTTTCCTTTTTCTTCTAATATTTTAGCAAAATCAATTATTTTTTATATCTTATCTAGATTTTCATCTTATAAGATTACAAAACAAATATGAAAAATAAAAAAAAAAATTGAACAAAATAAGAATATTTTGAAAAACAAGAGGCAAGAGTCCAGATAATGCAATTTTAGCTTTTTTATTGCGTATTTATGTCATATCTAGAGCTCTAAATATTAATCTTTTGTTTTTTATTTTTTTTGCTGCTTTGTGGCTCTTTTTCTTCCAATACTCTTTCAGTATCTCCTATCTTTGTTGTTTTTTTTTCTTATATTGATTGAGGTGAAGAATTAATAAAAAATTACCATTTGAAAAAACAAAAAAAAAATTGAAAAGAAGAACAATTTCTTCTTCATTTTTTGTTTATTCTATTTTTTAATTTTCTCTTTTGCACTAAATTTTGTTTTTCTCTCATCTTATCTAGCTTTTCTACCTCCCCCTACTCTTTCTTTTTCTACTATATAGTTTGGTGTCTGAGTATTCAAAATAAAAATACAAACATTAAAATGCATCAAGTAAGCAAAATTTATTGGTAATTATTTGCACAACATCAATTTTGTCTGGGTCTAACAACCCTATTGGTAAACTTAATCGAAACATCCTGCACTCGCATATTGGTCGTCAAAAAGTCCTGAAGGGTGTCCACCCTTGGCCTGGGCATCCTATCAAATGGATATCCCATAGATCTTCTATCAGGATACAATTTATCCTTGATTCCACAGTACCCTGCAGCATCATTGCACACTCCATCAGTATTCTGATTGATTCTGTCATCTTCGTAGTTGGAGATCATGACAAAGAGTTGGCACGGATATCCCTCAGGAGTTCCTTTGGGAATGAGCATATGTTGAGGCCATCCGCAACCACAGAAATTGAATTGCGCTAAAGCATCTCCTCCTTCAGGACGCCGGAAATCCAAGTTACGGAAGCTTCTCTCAAAGGGAATGGTCACCGAAGAATCAGTAGAAGATCTGGTGAGAGTATTCTGACCCTGCTTCACTAGAAGAAACAAAACATCAACAATTTTCCTTTCAATGGTAAAGAACACCTACAGCTTACTGTCCATTTATCTAGTTCGATCCACATGGTTTTTTGGTCACGGAATAGCCAAGGGTTACCCCTTTCGTCGAATTTGGGGGCAAGGAAGATGCGGCAAGTCCCCATCCGGTTACCATTGCTTTGGTTATTAACCGTGATCTTGTAAGTGAAATCTTGATGCTGTAAGTGGGTAAACCTCACAAAAACAGATCCTCGAGGCTGGAAATCCATTCCTCTGGATAGATCAACGTCGGATTGTTGCCAGAATGTGTTCAAAACGTTTGACGGATTCCCTTGGGATTGGATTTCACACTTGGAAACTGTAATTCCTGGATAGTTCAGCTGGTTTTCATTGTATCGCGGAAGGGTCGCTTTGAATTCCTGGAAAATATCATCGATGTTCGCATGCCAGCGATAGAAGACTGGATCTCGCATTGCAGTTGCAACATCACCCATCACCCCAAAGGATTCCTAAACAAACAATAGAATCACTAAAGCGTCTAAAATAATCCCAATAATACCAAGTGTCGATGGTCAGGATCGTGGATGAAAGAGAGGAAAACATGGCCCATGTTGTGCAGATTTCCGTAAAAAGTTGGATTCGGTGACAGAATGCTGGCTTCAATCATATTACCCAAGGTGTCAATTCCCTCGTTTTCGGTCAAATCAACGCGGTTTCCATCGGCCTAAAACAAAAAAACAGCAAATTAAATAGCCAAAATAGCCAAAATCATACATCAGTTGCAAATCCTTGATGGATGGCAGCATACACTCGATCGCTCCATCTCTTCAAATCTTCTACATCTTGCTTGATCTGATCCACTTCCCGGTTCAAATCACTCAGAGATTGATTGGCTACTCTAGCTGGCCAGGATCTACTGGCCACTAAACTGTCCAATTTAGGAAAATACGCTTCTGCGATTGGCTTGGTGTAATCATTAAACCGTGCAACTCGTTTCAATTGGTTGCACAAGCGTTCTATATTATATCTTGCTATGATTTGCTGATGCATGTAGTAGAAGAGCTCTCCTCTTCGGTTTTTTGCAACAACCTCTCTGGCTCCATCTTGTGGATACACCAAATGCCAGTGCCAGTGATGCAAGTTGATCCCTAGATCTTCTCTGAAATAAGCTAGTCTATGTTCTATTTCTAGATCAGAAGCGGTAAAATCTTTAGGAATTTCAATTGGTGATCTGGATCCATCTGGGATTATAGTCGCCGCTTCTCTTGCTTTAGTGAAAACTTGGGCGTCAACATACTTATCTGGGAACGATTGGATGAAAGATGGCACATCTAGATCTTGTGTATCCTTCCTATGAAGAATTGCCACAGATAAGCTATAATTGAAGAGATAAGGATTAACATGCTCTCTGGCATAAACCGCCACTGATAGCAAATCGTCAACATTACGCATTCCCAAGAAGATAGCGGTTAATTTTCCGGCAACACGCCGATGCTTGGTGATAAAAAGCGAAAAATTTGAATCTCTTGGTATATCTAAGATCTCTCCAAAGGGAGGAATTGAGATTTTATTCACTTTGATAGTTTCTTCAGCATCAACTTTGAAACGATTGGCAACTGAGACGCCTTTAGGCTTAAACTTCTCCGGAAGGTACTCTGGTGGTACATCAAAAACGGTCTTTTTGTCTCCAATTTTGGTCAGAAATGAGGGCTCCTGGGGACGGTCATAGAGCAGCAAAAGGCTTCTTTTTTTTGCGTCACTCATTTTGGAAAAATCTAAATATAAATCATTGATATAAGTAGATTTTTGATAAATAATATATCATACCTGGTCACAATGCTTCTTCCAGGAGCAGAAGCACACTGGAAGCTATCGGGGAACCAAATTATTTATATTAGAATCATTTAGGATGTGGTTTGTACAAAAACAACATATTTTGATCGAAAAGTTGCCGCAGAACCGGATATGTTTATCACAAAACCTCTCAGACGCTTGCTATCATTAAGTGTCAAATTTTTTTTTTCCAAATCACCAAATGGCTTCTGCCAAAATTCAAAATACTACAATGTTGACCATACCTCAATTAATTGATACTGCTCTAAACTGCAAAGAGGTTGTGGAATTGATAATGATAAGATCTAATAATTCTAGGATATTTTCCTCTAGGGGATTATCAATTTTTTTGCACTCCAGACTCTTCTGTATGCCATGGTTGAACAATTAAACCTAAATGAGACTACTGTAGACTGTAGGATTGACAGATCAAGTACCTCAGCAGAATCTGTTACAACAATTTCAAAAGATCCCAAGAAAAAAAAAGGAAAAAAATTAAGCCTACAAGGTACTTTGGTACTTTATCCATTTAGCTATTAACTGGTTTTTTTAGACGTTAAGAAAGAAGAGCTTAAAGAAAAAGAGCTTCGAACAATTGAACGCCGAAAGGATTCTAAAGAAGATCCAGACGGAAATCCTCTTCCGTTAAAATCACCTCAATGTCAGTATATGGTTAGCGACTAAGAAAGTACTTTCTTGGTCGTTTTCTGTATTACAGATTTTTATTCTAGAATTTCAGATAGTCAGTCTAACGTAGCAACTGAAGATGATACTGTAAAAGCAACTAAATCTAAAGATTTAGAACCAGAAAGCTCTGAATTGCTGACAATTGAAGATAAAGTTCAGAAACTCTATCAAAAAGTAGATGAGCTAGAAGAAATTCCAGAAAGAGTTACCGTTCTAGAGCAAGATCTAGAAAAAATAGACAATCTAGTACAAGTGCTAGGTCAGGAAACTGGCAGACCAGAAATTTCTGAAAAAATGCAAGAAATAAAAAAATCAAAAAAAGAAACAACAAATATTCTTCTTCGTGTCAAAAAATTAGAACGTGCTGTTTTCAAAAAACAAAAGCAAGAAGATCTTCATGAAGAAACAAATAGCAAACATTCTGATGTTGATTTTGATAGTATCTTAGAAAGGTTTCTAAACTGCTTAGGAATAAGTTTAAAAATGTAAAATTTTGATTTTTTAGTGTCAAAATAGAAGAAATGCCACCAGCAGAAGCGATATCAATGTTTCTAGAAGAGTTCACTAATTTAAAAACATGGGTTGTAGATTCTTTAACAAAAATGAAGAAAACAACTGATACAGAAGATGATGATGATACAAAAATAATAGAATGTTTTGATAAAATTAATAATATGGACATTTTGTATAACAAACAGATTAAGTTAATCCAAACTGAGTTTGAAACAGTTCAACAAGAAATGGCCAAGACAGTTACTCAATTGGAAACCATGTAAGTAATTTGATTTTCTTTTTTTTTTGGTATTTCTTGGTTGTTTTTGTTCTTCTTTTTCTTTGTCTATTATATTTTCTTGTTTGTCTTCAATTTGTCTGTCGTCTTCATTTTATTTTTTCAAGTATTAGTTGTCTGGTTCTTATTCTTTCTGTTTCTGTTGTTGTTTTCTTCTTTTTTTGCTTTCTCTAGTATTGCTATTTGTCTGATTTTTTTTAAATTTTTTTAATAATTAGGTGGTTTTTGGTTGTCTGTTTTGGTCTTTGTTGGTGTTTCTTCTTTAATAAAGTTTGAATTTGCTTTTCACTAAAAATTTTTCAGTTTTTAGATATGTCTGACTTATCTTGCCAATGTTTTTGTTCATCTTCTTTTTCATCTATTATTTTTTCTAGTGTGCTTGTTATTTGTCTGTTTTATTTCTCTTTTACTCTCTATGAATAAGTATTTCCTGCTTGTCTAGTTCTTACTCTATCTGTTTCTGTTGTTATTTTTGCTTTTTTGGTGATTTTTTAATTTATTTTTTACCAGAAAGATTGTTATTAATAGTAAAAGTTTGTTTTTTATAGAAATGTTTACTATGTAAACTCACTTTGTTCACTTTTTTGTTATTTTTATTTAAAAGTACATTATCTTTTTTTGTATATTTTGTTTTCCTTCTTCTTTTGTCTATGAGTTGGTACTTCCTGCTTGTATGTTTTTTTATTTTGTTTATTTTTGCTGCTATTTTTTTTGTAATTTCAGAATTAGTTTCTTACTAAAAAATTGGTTGCTTATAGAAATGTTTACCTGTATATTTTTTTGTTTTTTGTTTTGATTATCTTTTTTTCTGCCTGTTTTTGATAATGTTTGTTTCTTTTTAACAATTTTAAAATTTGTTTTTTACTAAAAAGTTTGTTGTTTTTAAAAAATGTCTGCTGGTCTGTCTAGGCTCTTAGTCTTTTTTTTGTTTATTGCTTTTTTTTGTATTACTATTTGTCTGACTTTATTTTTTTAATTTTTTATTATAACTAGGTATTTTTTTGCTTGTCTATCTTATCTCCTATTGTTATTGTTTTTGTTTTCTTCTTCTTTTAGTAAATTTTAAATTTGTTTTTTTAAAGAAAAGCTTCCTAATTCGTCTGACAGACTTTATTCACCTTCTATTTTTTAAATATATTATTTTTTTTTAGATATTCTGTTTTGTATTTTCTTTTTTTTGTGTATGGCTTAGTATTTTATGCTTGTTTATTTTTTATTTTGTCTGTATCTGTTGCTATTTATTTATTTTTTTCTAATTTTGAAATTTGTTTTTTGCTTAAAAATTAGTTGTTTATAGAAATATTTGCTTGTCTAAGTTTTTGTTTTTTGTTTTACTTGTACTGTTGGTTGTCTGGTCTTCTTTCTTTTTTATTTTTCTTTTACTAAAGGAATTTTTTTCTGGTTGATTATCTCCTGATCTGCCTGTTTTTGATTATGTTTGTTTTTTTTTGACTATTTTGAAATTTACTTTTTACTAAAAAGTTTGTTAGTTTTTAAAAAATGTCTGCTGGTCTGTTTAGGTTTTTAGTCTTTTTTTTTGTTTATTGTTTTTTTTGATTTACTATTTATTTGACTTTATTTTTTAATTTTTTATTATAACTAGGTATTTTTTTGGTTTGTCTATCTTTTCTTCTATTGTTTTTGTTTTTGTTTTCTTCTTCTTTTAGTGAATTTTGAATTTGTTTTTTATAGAAAAATTTACTAGTTTGACTGACTTATTCACTATTCTCCTTTTTTTTTTAAGTATATTATATTTTTTTAGATATTTTGTTTTCTATTTTATTTTTTTTTTGTGTATGACTTAGAATTTTCTGTGCTTGTCTATTTTTTATTTTGTCTGCATTTGTTGCTATTTATTTAATTTTTTTTAATTTTTAAAAGTTGTTTTTTACTAGAAAATTGGTTGTTTATAGAAATGTCTGCTTGTCTAAGTTTTTGTTTTTTGTTTTACTTGTACTGTTGGTTGTCTGGTTCTCTTTCTTTTTTATTTTTCTTCTACTAAGGTAAGTTTTTTCTTGTTGATTATCTCTTTTTCTGCCTGTTTATAATATTGTTTGTTTCTTTTTGACAATTTTAAAATTTTCTTTTTACTAAAAAGTTTGTTGTTTTTAAAAAATGTCTGCTGGTCTGTCTAGGTTTTAATTCTTTTTTTTGTGTATTGTTTTTTCTTATATTACTATTTGTCTGACTTTATTTTTTAATTTTTTATTATAACTAGATATTTTTTTGCCTGTCTTTTATTTCTCCTATTGTTTTTGTTTTTGTTTTCGTCTTCTTTTAGTGAATTTTGAATTTGTTTTTTATAGAAAAGTTTCTTAATTCGTCTGACAGACGTTATTCACTTTTTTTTTCAATTATATTATTTTTTTTTAGATATATTCTGTTTTCTATTTTCTTTCTTTTTTTGTGTATGACTTAGTATTTTCTGCTTGTTTATTTTTTATTTTTTCTGTATCTGTTGCTATTTATTTATTTTTTGCTAATTTTAGAATTTATTTTTTACTAGAAAATTGGTTGTTTATAGAAATGTTTGCTTGTCTAAGTTTTTGTTTTTTTGTTTTTTCTTTTACTTTTACTGTTGCTTGTCTGGTCTGTTTTTGATGTTGTTTGTTTCTTTTTGACAATTTTAAACTTTGGTTTTTACTAAAAATTTTGTTGTTTTTAAAAAATGTCTGCTGGTCTGTCTAGGTTTTAATTCTTTTTTTTGTGTATTGTTTTTTCTTATATTACTATTTGTCTGACTTTATTTTTTAATTTTTTATTATAACTAGGTATGTTTTTGCTTGTCTATCTTTTTTCCAATTGTTTTTGTTTTTGTTTTCTTCTTCTTTTAGTGAATTTTGAATTTGTTTTTTATAGAAAAGTTTCTTAATTCGTCTGACAGACGTTATTCACTTTTTTTTTCAATTATATTATTTTTTTTTAGATATATTCTGTTTTCTATTTTCTTTCTTTTTTTGTGTATGACTTAGTATTTTCTGCTTGTTTATTTTTTATTTTTTCTGTATTTGTTGCTATTTATTTATTTTTTTCCAAATTTGAAATTTGTTTTTTGCTTAAAAATTAATTGTTTATAGAAATATTTGCTTGTCTAAGTTTTTGTTTTTTGTTTTACTTGTACTGTTGATTGTCTGGTCTTCTTTCTTTTTTATTTTTCTTTTACTAAAGGAATTTTTTTCTGGTTGATTATCTCCTGATCTGCCTGTTTTTGATTATGTTTGTTTTTTTTTGACTATTTTGAAATTTACTTTTTACTAAAAAGTTTGTTAGTTTTTAAAAAATGTCTGCTGGTCTGTTTAGGTTTTTAGTCTTTTTTTTTGTTGATTGTTTTTTTTGATTTACTATTTGTTTAACTTTATTTTTTAATTTTTTATTATAATTAGGTATTTTTTTGGTTTGTCTATCTTTTCTTCTATTGTTTTTGTTTTTGTTTTCTTCTTCTTTTAGTGAATTTTGAATTTGTTTTTTATAGAAAAATTTACTAGTTTGACTGACTTATTCACTATTCACCTTTTTTTTTTCAAGTATATTATATTTTTTTAGATATTTTGTTTTCTATTTTATTTTTTTTTGTGTATGACTTAGAATTTTCTGTGTTTGTCTATTTTTTATTTTGTCTGTATTTGTTGCTATTTATTTATTTTTTTTTAATTTTTAAAAGTTGTTTTTTACTAGAAAATTGGTTGTTTATAGAAATGTCTGCTTGTCTAAGTTTTTGTTTTTTGTTTTACTTGTACTGTTGGTTGTCTGGTTCTCTTTCTTTTTTATTTTTCTTCTACTAAGGTAAGTTTTTTCTTGTTGATTATCTCTTTTTCTGCCTGTTTATAATATTGTTTGTTTCTTTTTGACAATTTTAAAATTTTCTTTTTACTAAAAAGTTTGTTGTTTTTAAAAAATGTCTGCTGGTCTGTTTAGGTTTTTAGTCTTTTTTTTGTTTATTGTTTTGTTTTGTATTACTATTTGTCTGACTTTATTTTTTTATTTTTTATTATAACTAGGTATTTTTTTGCTTGTCTATCTTTTCTCTTATTGTTTTTGTTTTTGTTTTCGTCTTCTTTTAGTGAATTTTGAATTTGTTTTTTATAGAAAAGTTTACAAGTTTGACTGATTTTATTCACTTTTTTTTTCAAGTATATTATCTTTTTTTAGATATTCTGTTTTCTATTTTCTTTCTTTTTTTGTATGACTTTTATTTTTTCTGTATCTGTTGCTATTTATTTTATTTTTCTAATTTTAGAATTTGTTTTTTACTAGAAAATTGGTTGTTTATAGAAATGTTTGCTTGTCTGAGCTTTTGTTTTTTTGTTTTTTCTTTTACTTTTACTGTTGCTTGTCTGGTCTGTTTTTGATGTTGTTTGTTTCTTTTTGACAATTTTAAAATTTGTTTTTTACTAAAAAGTTTGTTGTTTTTAAAAAATGTCTGCTGGTCTGTCTAGGTTTTTAGTCTTTTTTTTGTTTATTGTTTTTTCTTGTATTACTATTTGTCTGACTTTATATTTTAATTTTTTATTATAACTAGGTATTTTTTTGTCTGTCTGTCTTTTCTCCTATTGTTTTTGTTTTGGTTTTCCTCTTCTTTTAGTGAATTTTGAATTTGTTTTTTATAGAAAAGTTTCTTAATTCGTCTGACAGACGTTATTCACTTTTTTTTTCAATTATATTATCTTTTTCTAGATATATTCTGTTTTCTATTTTCTTTCTTTTTTTGTGTATGACTTAGTATTTTCTGCTTGTTTATTTTTTATTTTCTCTGTATCTGTTGCTATTTATTTATTTTTTTCTTATTTTAGAATTTGTTTTTTAATAGAAAATTGGTTGTTTATAGAAATGTTTGCTTGTCTAAGTTTTTGTTTTTTTGTTTTTTGTTTTACTTGTACTGTTGCTTGTCTGATCTTTTTTTTTATTTTTCTTTTACTAAATTAAGTTTCTTCTGTTTGATTATCTCCTATTCTGCTTGTTTTTGATGTTATTTGTCTTTTTTTGACAATTTTAAACTTTGTTTCTTACTAAAAAGTTTGTTGTTTTAAAAAAATGTCTGCTGGTCTGTTTAGGTTTTTAGTCTTTTTTTTGTTTATTGTTTTGTTTTGTATTACTATTTGTCTGACTTTATTTTTTAATTTTTTATTATAACTAGGTATTTTTTTGCTTATCTATCTTTTCTCTTATTGTTTTAGTTTTTGTTTTATTCTTCTTTTGGTGAATTTTAAATTTGTTTTTTATAGAAAAGTTTGACTGACTTTATTCACTTTTTTTTTAAGTATATTATCTTTTTTAGATATTCTGTTTTCTATTTTTTTTTTCTTGTGTACGACTTAGTATTTTTTGCTTGTCTATTTTTTATTTTGTCTATATCTGTTGCTATTTATTTATTTATTTATTTTTTATTTTAAAATTTGTTTTTTACTAGAAAATTGGTTGTTTATAGAAATGTTTGCTTGTCTAAGTTTTTGTTTTTTTGTTTTTTGTTTTACTTATACTGTTGCTACTCTGTTTTTTTTTTTTATTATTATGTAAGTTTTTCTTGTTTGATTATCTAATATATTCTGCCTGTTTTTGATGTTGTTTTGTTTTATCCTTCCTACGTTTTTGTTTTTTGGGTTAATTGTTTTTTCTTGTATTGCTATTTGTCTGTCTTCTTCTTTTTCTTCATTTTTCTATTTTTGTCTGAAAATTTCTTGCTTGTTTTTTCTGTTTTTAATAATTTTTAAATTTGTTTTTTACTGCCTGATATGTCTTGCTAAAGTTTTTGTTTTGTTTATTGTTTATTCTTGTTATGTTCTATTTTTCTTAATTTTTTTTATGATTAAATATTTTCTATTTACACAGTTTTACCACTTGCTAAAAAGTTGGTTTATTAGATCTCGAAAGCTCTTTCGACCACTAAGTGGTCATTATCAAGAGATGAATAAAAATTTATTTTAATTTATTTTGGTTTATTTTAGTATATTTTAGTTTATTTTAGTTTATTTTAGTTTATTTTAGTTTATTTTAGTTTATTTTAGTTTATTTTAGTTTATTTTAGTTTATTTTAGTTTATTTTAGTTTATTTTAGTTTATTTTAGTTTATTTTAGTTTATTTTAGTTTATTTTAGTTTACTTTATTTTAGTTTATTTTAGTTTATTTCAGTTTATTTTAGTTTATTTCAGTTTATTTTAGTTTATTTTAGTTTATTTTAGTTTATTTTTTTTGGTTTATTTTAGTTTAGTTTATTTTAGTTTATTTCAGTTTATTTTAGTTTATTTCAGTTTATTTTAGTTTATTTTAGTTTATTTTAGTTCATTTTAGTTTATTTTAGTTTATTTTAGTTTATTTTAGTTTATTTTAGTTTATTTTAGTTTATTTTAGTTTATTTTAGTTTATTTTAGTTTATTTTAGTTTATTTTAGTTTATTTTAGTTTATTTTAGTTTATTTTAGTTTATTTTAGTTTATTTTAGTTTATTTTAGTTTATTTTAGTTTATTTCAGTTTATTTTAGTTTAGTTTAGTTTATTAAAGTTTAATTTATTTTATTTTATTTTAGTATATTTTAGTTTGTTTTCTCATCTCCTGTTTTATTCATATTTTGATATTTTTTAAAAAATATTTTCTACTTGACTATCTCTTATTCTGTTTTGTTTTTTTCTTTTTATGTAATCTTCATATTAGTTTTTTCTAAAATAAAAACGTTTTCCAGTTTGTTTAACCCATCTTATCTCATTTTGGCGGTTGATCATTTTCTTTTACAAAAAAAGAGTGATCTTTTTAAGTTGTGAGTTCTCTAAGCAATAAAACATCTATTAATCAATCCGGCTCGAAAGACCATAGACTGTCAATAAAACTCATTTTATATTAGTATGTCAAGCGGAGATTTTCTTGGTGTTGGAAAAGAAACCATAGCAGACTTGACCGATAAACTCCATCTGCTGGAAAAAGAAATACTAGAAATACAAGAGAAAGCTATGGTAGTTGATGATGAAAGAGAAGAACGCGACAATAGACTAATGGTTGTAGAAAATCATATACAATCAGTTATGGTTTCTAAATTTTCAGTTTCTTCTAGTATATTGTCGAGCAAATTGACGTTTTGAAGATTATTAAAGCAAATCGTGAAGATTTAGAAGATGCTTTAGGCGATAAAGCTGATGCTTGTATGATCAATCGAAAAGTGTCTCATGATCAATTTGATGCTGCTTTCGATGAACTTGCGCATGGTATCGATGATGCTTTGAAGAAACTGCAAAACCAAGAAGAAATGTGGAAGGAAACACTGATCTCGATTCAGAAAGATGTTGGAAGGAAAATTGATAAAAATGAAGTGGATCCATTGAAAGATTTTGTCAATAGTAAACTACAAAAATTGCAAGAGAAATTCAAATCATTAACAGCGTTAAGAAAGGAACAAGAAGCAGCTGGTACCAAAAGCAAACTGTTAAGAAATGTCAATTGTATATCGTGTGATAAGGATGTGGTAATGCAGAAAGAAGTCGATGGTACATTGAAACCTAAACCTTATGTTCTGCCACCAAGTAGAAGTATGGGGCCATATTTGGCATATGAATTAGATCAATTGAGGAAACAACAGAAATGGTACTTATGTCAATAATGTGTCTAGAATATGTCAAAATTGTTCTACTTTTAGTACGCCATCGGGCAAAAACTTAAACTTTTTGGAAAAAGCTGTCAAAACACAAATGTCAAAAAAGTAAGTATAGTATGGTTGTGTTCGAGAAGATTCAGTCTGCGTTTTAAATGTCAGATTTTTGATAGAACACAGATCTTTGACCATTTAACATCTTGGTGTGTCTAAAAAAAGTCATAGAAGATGACATGTTTCATCAGGCGCCTCCACCATTTTTGGTACTCTTAGAACATGACATTTGACGTTTAACAGCTTACATTAGACAACTGACTGTCAAATGACAATTTGACCGATTCTTGCTTATGATGAATGTTCACGAACGCAACCAAATACTAAACTGGTTAATCTTTTTGTATAGAAAAGATCATTTGTGCAACCGGTACTGTGGAGGCAGTCACACTTTAACAACTCCCCAGCAAAGAGTTACAAGATTAGGACACTTTTTGGAACAATGGGGGCCTGAAATTGCACCATCTAGTAAGCCTACTAGTAAAGAAAAGCCTAATCATGTAAGTTCACAAATCTTCTTTTACTTCTTCTATTTTTTTTCTTCTGCTATTATTTCTTTTTTGTTGTATTTTTTTCTTTCTTTTTTTTTACTATTTTTTTTTTCGTTATTATTTCTCTTTTTGCTTCTCTCTTTTTTTTTGTTTTTTGCTGTATATTGAGCGTTTCATCTGCATTTATCCGAATTTTTCTCATTTATTTTGATTTCTACGACATTTCAAAACACTGCTTTTCTTACACTTTCTTCTTTTTTTTCTACTGTCTCTTTTTTTGTTTTTATTCTTAGCTCTTCTATTCTATTTTACTGTTTAACTTTGTTTCTTCTGTCCTGTTTTTTTTTTCATCTTATTTCTTTTTTGTTATGTTTTTTTTTTTTACTTTTAGCACGTCTTTTTTAAGTTTAATGTTTTTGTTTGATTCTGCTGTCTAATTTTTTTCTTTTTTTTTATGTTTTTTTTTGTTTTTTATAACTTGTACTTTGTCTTTCTATTTTTTCTATTTGTACTTGTTTTTTACTGTCTTTCGTTTGGTTTTCTTTCAGTGTTTCTTTTCTATCTTTTTTACTTTTTTTATAATTATTGCTGTTTCTTTGTTCTTTATCTTTTTTTTTCGGTTTTTTGGTATTTTTCTACTATTTCTAATTTTTTGTTTCATTTTTTACTTTGTTTTTTTGTGTTTCATTGTTTCTATATTTATCATTATTTTTTTCTTAGACAAAATTTGGAATTTGTGTTTACGAGCAAATGTTCTATAAGCTCATTCTTGATTTTTTAAAAGTTAGAAAACTAATATTTTTTTAATAATAAGAAAAAATACTACAAAAAATAACGTTTTTTTTTTAATTTTAGTCCAAATAAGTCGTGATTTTGTGTTTTTTGTTGATTTTTTGCAATTTTTTTAGTTTTTAAATGTTAAAAGATTTTTAACTGTTTTATTTTTTATTTAAGATGATTGCTGACAAATGTCAAATAAACGTCAAATCTTGTCTATAATACCGTACGTTTCTGCGTATGAACTAATCAAAAAATAAGCATACGTTCAAAATTCCATGATTTAGGAACACACTGTATTAATTTTTAAGCTTTATAATATATATTTATTATTTTTTAAGCTGTATTGAGAATTTTAGCAAAATTGTTGACGTTTTCCTATTTATTTGGTCTCAAGACCAAAAAATAAAAGCTACGTGTAAACTATCTTTTCCTAGAGACAAAACTTAGCTTCGTCGCTGATGAAAATAATTTTATTTATTTTTAAATTTTTCTAAATACTTTTAAGAAGCAACACAAAAATGTCAAAAAATTTTGTTTATCCAAAATTGTTTTTGATTCTATATACAAATAAGAAAAAACTGAAAATTGTAGACGGCGTGGAATTTTTAAATTATCAGTTATCACAGACAAAGTGTTGTTATGAGGTTTCTTAACCGCATTTATTGTTTATCACTTCTAAAAATAATTTTTGAGATAATTTTGTAGAGTTTGTTTTGTTTTTTTTTAGTTTCGCTTTTGTTTTTAAAAACAAAAAAACTAAATTATTGACAGATGTGGTGATTGGGTAACACTACTCATCTGATAGTTGCGTAAGCATCAAAAAATGTAAACATTTTTTTTTATTTTTATTTATTATTTTATTAATATGTTTGTTTTTTTGTTTAATAAAATAGTAATTTAAATTTTTAGGTTAATATCAAGCCTGAAGAGGAAAAAAAAATATTGTCCGATACATGCACTCAAGATGTCACAGGTAAAATTATTATTAATAAAAAATTTAGATAAAATTAATACATTTCTGTTACTTACGAAGATAAAAATTGTACCACGAGCGTAGCAAGTCTAAGTGAGTAATAGTCATTATGTATTATTTTATTTACAAGAAAAATAATTGCTATTAATCAATAGATTTAGACCTTTTGTGCAAGTATTTATTTTGTTTTTTTTTTTTTTTTCAAAATGTTGCAGACACTTTTTTAAATATTGGATATGCTGCTCAAAACATTCCCATTTCAACATTAAACTCTTCAAAAAACAACAAAGAAATACAAACAATATCTAATTCAAAATTATTAGAAGTAGTAGAAAACTCTTCAGGCATGCTGGCCACTGCTAACAATAGAAAAAAATCGTCAAAAGAATTTAAACAATCTGATAAGTAAATCAAAAAAAAAAAATTATTTATTTGTATTTTAATACATTTCTATTAATTTTAGGCGTATTGGATTTGAGGAATAGTTCTATTAAAAAAATATTGTTGTATCTATATCTAATAAATTATTATAACAAATTTTTTTTATTGCCATAAATGTCTAACTTTGAATTGTGAACGCACCTTTACTATCGAATCAAGTGACAGCTATTAATTTGACAGCTAAGCCTAATCTAACCTCACTTGTATTTAATAAATCGATAGTTCAACACGTTAATGAGATTCAATTATAAGCCCTTGAAAGCACTTTTATTGCTATAACAAGCAAAATCTATATAATCTTTTTGTTGTCGTATTTTTTATTTATTTTTGTTTTTTAGTTAGCATATCTTATAATACATAATTAAAATTCAATTAATAAGGTATTCAATGCCAAGCATAAATTATTGTTGTATCTATATCTAATAAATTATTATAACAAATTTTTTTTATTGTCATAAATGTCTAACTTTGAATTGTGAACGCACCTTTACTATCGAATCAAGTGACAGCTATTAATTTGACAGCTAAGCCTAATCTAACCTCACTTATATTTAATGAATCGATAGTTCAACACGTTAATGAGATTCAATTATAAGCCCTTGAAAGCACTTTTATTGCTATAACAAGCAAAATCTATATAATCTTTTTGTTATCGTATTTTTTATTAATTTTTGTTTTTTAGTTAGCATGTCTTATAATACACAATTAAATAAGATATTCAATGCCAAGTCTAAAATAATTGTTGTATCTATATCTAATAAATTATTATAACAAATTTTTTTTTATTGTCAGAAATGTCTAACTTTGAATTGTGAACGCACCTTTACCATCGAATCAAGTGACAGCTATTAATTGGACAGCTAAGCCTAATCTAACCTCACTTATATTTAATGAATCGATAGTTCAACACGTTAATGAGATTCAATTATAAGCCCTTGAAAGCACTTTTATTGCTATAACAAGCAAAATCTATATAATCTTTTTGTTGTCGTATTTTTTATTTATTTTTATTTTTTGTCTTATAATACATAATTAATAAGATATTCAACGCCAAGCATTTCAATTCATAATTAAGAAATTAATTATTTTTGTGGGCATTTACGTCAAAGGAAAATGACACTATTGACAGTTTATTTAGGTGAAAGTACATGTACCAACCCAAAGTAATAAAAAAACTATATAGTTTTCTTTGCAAGTAACTCAAACCATAGAATAACTGTCCAGAGATGACACTGTAGGTTGCTAACTCTATTTATTGATCAGCTGTATACAGTGAATCTTAAGCGCAAGCGCAGCTGTTATGTCAAAAAGGCGGTAATTTCAAAATTTCCTAATATTTTGTGATCGAAAAGTGCTTTAATCTTAGCAATTATAACATAATAAAGTATTATTATTACTAAAATAATTATAAAAACAGTTCAAATTTAGCCTTACATTAAATATAGTATTTTTTATCACTTAAAGCATGAGGCAAAAGGCGCTAATGTGATAACTTGGTTGTCCAATCAGCCAAACTTCTTTTGTTTCGAATTGTATCTATCAATCAATTTTAAAAAGTTACCTAAGCTTTTGACACTCAAATAATGTCGCTTAACCCTAATTTAGAACTTTATTCCCAGGTGATCAGGGTTTACGTTTATTTTTTTTAAATTGCTACTTTTTGTTTTTTTTTTGCGAAAACAATAGCTTTCTCACAAACATTGCAAAACCTAAAGACGTGTTTTCGTGACCAAAAGACAGTTTCCGCTTTAGTCAAAGTAGTCATCACATTATATATCCGGATCTTAATTTACATTTGCACAATTTTCGAAATTTAACGGTTTTTTGATGGAATTGACATGCAAACTTGAAAATTATCAGTTGTAGAGTATTTTGTTTAAATTAGGTAATTATTTAATTAATTACAGTTTAGGTTGTATGAAATTTTAATTACATTTTAATTAGGAAAAACTTGTTTTTTACTATCTATCAAAATAAATATTAAATACCCTTTTTTATTATTATTAGAGGAGCTTTAGTCGATTATGCAATTAAAAAATAAACACCTGTAAGATGAATTATTGAGTAGGTACTCGTTGTCTACGGCAGAAACTATAGTTTAATACCTGGCACTTAGGGTACTGAGATAGAATAAAGTTTTATGCGTAGAAAAAAAAAGTTTGTAGGGGCACTATTGTTGGGTATTCTTCAAAAAAAAAGATCTATTAAGATTAGCAAAGAATTTTTTTTTTGTTTCTAGTAAATTGGTACTTGCATAAAAGAAAAAAATGAGTACTGAAGCCATATTTTTTTTTGAAAACCGGACATATTTTCTTAATGACCTCAATTTTCTTAATTTTCGTCGTATAGCCAAATTATATCTACGCATTCTTGATAATTCCGACAGCTTTCTACCTTCGAGCCTTTTCAATAGTACAGGTGAGTGTCAGCCAGCTGAAGACAGTTACTCAGTTCTGTACAAGACACCGTAGTGTTAAAGTGGAGTGCCTTTGAATGGAACGGGGAGCGCCGCGAAAATATGAGAAAATTTAAGTGATTTTTCTGGTTCTTATTTGTTTAGTGTGAAACATAGTGTCCGAGAAAAATTCTTTTTTTTTGTGATTATTTCTACCATCGAAATGCTACAGCCAAGGGAGACAACTATTTTCCTAATTTGCGCTTTGATTTTGGCGAATTGTGAAGGTAAGAGAGGAAAATTGGTGCTACTTTGACATTTTAAAATATCTAGTTGGCTATGCGTAAGCGTCATTACGAAATTGAACTTATTTATCTTTGATTCTGTTATTCTTATAGAGAAATACCGTTTAAATTGCATAACAGACTTTGCAATAATTAATGATATTTAACAGATTTATTGAAATTTTTATGAGACTCTTGAGAGCGAACAAAAACTCGTTTCACGTATTTTATTCACAAAATTTTGAAATGTGGTACAATAATTCTCTCATGATAAAGTGCATATTCTACTATTTAGTCAACTTACCGTAAAGTTTAAATGATATAACAATTATCTAGAAATTTTCTTTTGTTTATAGTAAAACAAATTATAAACAGTTAATGAAAAAAAACAAAAGCGATGCAATTTTTTTCAAATTAAGTAGCTTAACTGATACAGAATACTTTTTAGCATTATTTTCACTTTATGTATTAAAGAGTTTAGCACTTTAAAAAGTGGTAAAATTAGAAAAAATTGAAATTTTTACAAAAAGTACGTTATATTAAAATGAAGAAAAACGTTTTTATTTTGTTTTTATTTTAAAGATTAGGATTGCTATATAGAGAGCTTAAAGATTAATTATAGATTACCATATAAAGCGCCTCCACCATTTTTTAAAATTTTTATCAAAAAACAGAAATTGTTATAAAAATGAAGTCTCATTGGAACAAAAAATGAAGAAAAACTTTTTTTTTATTTATTTTTTCTGGCTGTTAAAGATTAAGATTGACATTAAGCCGATAGAGGGCTTAAAGATTAATAATAAATTACAAAAAAAATTATATATCTAGCACCTTCACTATTTTTTTACATTATTATCAAAGACCATGAAATATTAAAAAATAAAGACTTATTGGAGCAAAAAATAAAGAAAAACCTTTTATTTTGTTATTTTTCCTTATTTTTGACAATAAAATACTGTAAAATGAAGACAAAATGGAACAAAAAATTTAAAAAAACATTTTTTTTGTTATTTTTTCTAACTTTTAAAGAATAAGAATGCTATTAAACCGATCGAGAGCTTAGAGGTTAATAATAGATTACAAAAAATAAATATACATTTAGCACACATTAGATCAAAAAAAATGATAAAAAACCTCTTTTTTTTTCTTATTTTTTTTTTATTTTTAAAGGTTAAGATTGACATGAAGCCGATAGAGAGCTTAAAGATTAATAATAAATTGCAAAAAAAAATATATATATATATATAAAACCATTAAATTTTAAAAAATAAAGACTTATTAGAGCAAAAAATGAAGAAAAATCTATTTTTTTTTGTTATTTTTTATTACTTTTAAAGATTAAGATTG
Organism: Lagria hirta; assembly: GCA_947359425.1. NCBI lineage: Eukaryota > Metazoa > Arthropoda > Insecta > Coleoptera > Tenebrionidae > Lagria > Lagria hirta. The sequence continues at coordinate 934,914 of OX375804.1, read as the reverse complement.
ATATAAAACCGATGGAGAGTTTAAAGATTAATAATAGATTACAAAATATATATACATATATATATATATCTGGCGCCTCCACTATTTTTCAATATTTTAATTAAAAACTATTAAATATTAAAAAATAAAGACTCATTCTAACAAAAAATAAAAAGAAACTTTTTTTTTTGCAATTTTTCTTCACTTTTGACCACAAAATACTGTAAAATAAAGACTTATTGAAACAAAAAATAGAGAAAAATCTTTTTTTTGTTATTTTTTCATACTTTTAAAAAATAAGAATGCCATAAAACCGATAGAAAGCTTAAAGATTAATAATAGATTAAAGAATATGTATTAAGATAAGAAAAATTATTAAATATTAAAAAATAAAAACTTATTGAAACAAAAAATAAAGAAAAACTCTTTTTTTGTTATTTTTTCTCACTTTTAAAGAATAAGAATGCCATAAAACCTATAGAGAGCTTAAAGATTAATAATAAATTACAAAAAAAAACTATATATATTATTATATAAAAACACTAAACATTAAAAAAGAAAGACTTATTAAACCAAAAATGAAGAAAAACCTATGTTTTTTGTTATTTTTTAAAAAGTATTAAAGACCATAAAATATTATAGAATAAAGACACATTAGAACCAAAAATAATAAAAAATTTTTTAGTTTTTTTGTAATTTTTTTATTTTTAAAGGTTAAGATTGACATAAAACCGATAGAGAGCTTAAAGATTAATAATAAATTACATAAAAAAATATATATATATCTAGCGCCTCCACTATTTTTCAATATTTTAATTAAAAACTATTAAATATTAAAAAACAAAGACTCATTGTAACAAAAAATAAAAAAAAACTTTTTTTTTTGCAATTTTTTTTCACTTTTGACCACAAAATACTGTAAAATAAAGACTTATTGAAACAAAAAATAGAGAAAAATCTTTTTTTTGTTATTTTTTCATACTTTTAAAAAATAAGAATGCCATAAAATCGATAGAAAGCTTAAAGATTAATAATAGATTAAAGAATATGTGTCAAGATAAGAAACATTATTAAATATTAAAAAATAAAAACTTATTGAAACAAAAAATAAAGAAAAACTTTTTTTTGTTATTTTTGCTTACTTTTGAAGAATAAGAATGCCATAAAACCTATAGAAAGCTTAAAGATTAATAATAAATTACAAAAAAAAACTATATATATTATTATATAAAACCATTAAACATTAAAAAATAAAGACTTATTAAACCAAAAATGGAAAAAAACCTATGTTTTTTGTTATTTTTTAAAAAGTATTAAAGACCATAAAATATTATAGAATAAAGACACATTAGAACCAAAAATAATAAAAATTTTTTTAGTTTTTTTGTAATTTTTTTATTTTTAAAGGTTTAGATTGACATAAAACCGATAGAGAGCTTAAAAATTAATAATAAATTACATAAAAAAAAAAATATATATATATCTAGCCCCTCCACTATTTTTCAATATTTTAATTAAAAACTATTAAATATTAAAAAATAAAGACTCATTGTAACAAAAAATAAAAAAAAACTTTTTTTTTTGCAATTTTTCGTCACTTTTGACCAAAAAATACTGTAAAATAAAGACTTATTGAAACAAAAAATAGAGAAAAATCTTTTTTCTGTTATTTTTTCATACTTTTAAAGAATAAGAATGCCATAAAATCGATAGAAAGCTTAAAGATTAATAATAGATTAAAGAATATGTATTAAGATAAGAAAAATTATTAAATATTAAAAAATAAAAACTTATTGAAACAAAAAATAAAGAAAAACTTTTTTTTTGTTATTTTTGCTTACTTTTGAAGAATAAGAATGCCATAAAACCTATAGAAAGCTTAGAGATTGATAATAAATTACAAAAAAAAAACTATATATATTATTATATAAAAACACTAAACATTAAAAAAGAAAGACTTATTAAACCAAAAATGGAAAAAAACCTATGTTTTTTGTTATTTTTTAAAAAGTATTAAAGACCATAAAATATTATAGAATAAAGACACATTAGAACCAAAAATAATAAAAAATTTTTTAGTTTTTTTGTAATTTTTTTATTTTTAAAGGTTAAGATTGACATAAAACCGATAGAGAGCTTAAAGATTAATAATAAATTACATAAAAAAATATATATATATATCTGGCGCCTCCACTATTTTTCAATATTTTAATTAAAAACTATTAAATATTAAAAAATAAAGACTCATTGTAACAAAAAATAAAAAAAAACTTTTTTTTTTGCAATTTTTCGTCACTTTTGACCAAAAAATACTGTAAAATAAAGACTTATTGAAACAAAAAATAGAGAAAAATCTTTTTTCTGTTATTTTTTCATACTTTTAAAGAATAAGAATGCCATAAAATCGATAGAAAGCTTAAAGATTAATAATAGATTAAAGAATATGTATTAAGATAAGAAAAATTATTAAATATTAAAAAATAAAAACTTATTGAAACAAAAAATAAAGAAAAACTTTTTTTGTTATTTTTGCTTACTTTTAAAGAATAAGAATGCCATAAAACCTATAGAAAGCTTAGAGATTAATAATAAATTACAAAAAAAAACTATATATATTATTATATAAAAACATTAAACATTAAAAAATAAAGACTTATTAAACCAAAAATGGAGAAAAACCTATGTTTTTTGTTATTTTTTAAAAAGTATTAAAGACCATAAAATATTATAGAATAAAGACACATTTAGAACCAAAAATAATAAAAATTTTTTTAGATTTTTTGTAATTTTTTAAGATTAATAATAAATTACATAAAAAAATATATATGTATATATCTAGCGCCTCCACTATTTTTTAATATTTTAATAAAAACTATTAAATATCTAAAAAAAAACTCATTGTAACAAAAAATAAAGAGAAATCTTTTTTTTCGTTATTTTTTTTTTACTTTTGAACATAAAATACTGTAAAATGAAGACTTATTGAAACAAAAAATAAAAAAAAAACTTTTTTTTTGTTAGTTTTTCTTATTTTTAAAGAATAAGAATGCCATTAAACCGATAGAGTGCTTGGAGATTAATAATAGATTACAAAAAATAAATATATATCTAGCACCTCTACTATTTTTTAACATTTTTCTTAAAGACCATAAAATATTATAAAATAAGGACACATTAGAACATAAAATGAGAAAATTTATTTTTTTTTATTTATTATTTATTTTTTTTTTATTATTTTATTTACTATTTTTTCTTATTTTTTACTACAAAAAAAAACTATATATATATATTATTATATAAAACTATTAAATATTAAAAAATTGAAGACTTATTGGAGCAAAAAATAAAGAAAAACATTTTTTTTTGCAATTTCTCCTTACTTTTGACTATAAAATACTGTAAAATAAAGATTTATTGAAGCAAAAAATAAAGAAAAACTCTTTTTTTGTTATTTTTTCTTACTTTTAAAGAATAAGAATGCCATTAAGATTAATAATAGATTACAAAAAATAAATATTTCTAGCCCCTTCACTATTTTTTAACATTTTTCTTAAAGACCATAAAATATTATAAAATAAGGGCACATTAGAACATAAAATGATAGAAAATTTCTTTTTTTTGTAATTTTTTTTATTTTTAAAGGTTAAAATTGACATAAAACCGATAGAGAGCTTAAAGATTAATAATAAATTACAAAAAAAAATATATATATCTAGCCCCTCCACTATTTTTTAATATTTTAATTAAAAACTATTGAATATTAAAAAATAAAGACTTATTGTAACAAAAATTAAAAAAATAATTTTTTTTTTATCTGTTGACCATAAAATACTGTAAAATAAAGACTTATTGAAAAAAAAAATAAAGAAAAACCCTTTTTTTGTAAGAAAAAAAAAACAAAAAACGAGTTTTTCTTTATTTTAACATTTTTTTTAAAAACCACAGAATTTAGTTGTTCAACTTTCCATCAATTTTCTACTTTCTTTTTATTATCTTCTAAATTTATAAATAAAATCCAGGAATTTACAAATTACACTTAGATTATAAATATAATAGTAAACAACTGAAGAAATAAATAAATAAATTGAACATATTGTCAAAACTATTTTTGGCTTATAAGACACTTTTGCCAATTTGTTCAAAAAACCATTTAAAAAAAAACAACTACCTATAACCTTTTGTTTACTTAAAAACAAAACTGCTAATAATAAATAAACCTCTCAAATTAACATTTTTGATAATATATACGTTGTGACAAGATGATAATTCTTTTATGTTTTATTCTTTTGTTTTCGGACCATTGTGGGTACCTCTGATTTTATGTAAATTGCATAAGTCAAGGTTAAGTAGTGAAGAGGGTTTGTTGTTTACCATCCACATCAAATGGAAATTTTATGCAAAAATTCTATGTGTGGGCAGCTAAAGTAAATAAATTGATGGTTGAGAAGCTAACGTCATCTTCTTTATGAAAATGAGCTGTCTAAATAGCTTATGGTACCGCTTACAAAGAGTACTACAAAAAGTACTCATGTTTGAGTGGTCACGGGAATATGGCAAACCCAAAACTCCAATTATTCATTATTGGGGGTTATAATTGACACAACAGAGTAGTAAAATTGTGGGTTTCTATTGTGATACAATATTACAGTACACAATAGTACCACGAGTCTCTTAAGTACTTTACCAAGATTTTCTTCAAAAAGAGGCTAAAATCTTCTAAAAATGAGTCTATAGGATAGGATTAAAGTGACATCTATAGTTGTTTAGCTACATTTATAACTTTTTTTTATAAGCAAATTATTTTCAAAATTTTGCTGAATTTTCTGTCAAAAAAACTAAATCCAACGTTTTCCAACGAATTTATTTACATAAATTTTATGCCCTATATGCTTTTCTGGCAGAATATTACTTAACAAAGCTTTGAAAATGTGCAATTTACTTGATTATTATTAATTTTTATTGAAAAATATTAAATTAAGTAGTCAAAGGTTGGAATGTCATTTTAAATGACTGTTAGATATATTATATGAGGAGAGCCTTTCAAAATTGGCATAGAATTTTTTTGTGCTGGGTTTTTGCCAGTTAACAAATATCTAGGACGAGTTCAAGCAAGATATAAATCATTCTAATCATTTTTCAACCATCAGAGAAACTTTCATCACTTTTAGTCAATCGTCGTGCTTACAAGATGAGAAATAGTTTTAAGTAATTCACATATAATTAAAAATTACTAATAATTAACTATTTAAATTAAAACTTCAATTCAATAGTTAGTCAGTCAAACCGTATCAAAGCTAAGTTCACTCCTGCAAAATCACTCCTGTTAACTGATTTAGACACGTTTTGTCAACTCCTTATCTTGATTGGTCGGTTTATTTTGAAGTTTTGAAGCACTGAGTGGAGTATACAATATAATTAATGATATTGGCCGAAAAAGTGCAGTACCTACCAAGAAGGAGGAGTTTAATGTATAAATCAAGCGTTCTCATTTGCTGATAACACAATTCGTTTTGATTGGCGGTTATCAAGAATAAGACCTCTTGATGAAAGATTTTGGTCTAAAGTTCAGTAATTTAATGACATTGAAATGTAAATAGTGTTGGTATCACTGTGAAGATTTGGTTACTTTTGAAATGTCAGTAACACTATACGGCTATAAGATTATTTTTAACTGAAAGTTGTAGTATCAGTAGGCCATGGGCAAAAATCAAGGTCAGTTATCTTATTAAACGGCAAAAATTAGATCAGCTTAATAATTTTTTCTTTTTCTCACTATTGTTTTGTATCTGAAAAAAGATATCAAAAGCTAGCTAGATCTAAAAAACAATAATAATAATAATAACATGTAAATAGTTTTGCGTCACATAAATCCACGTAACAATTTCCTTCCATTGAACCAATCACATTTTTGTCAACGTGTGTTGTGTTATTGACACTCCCCGGAAAAATTTTTTTTTTCCATAGCTGCCACAAGGTCGTTAGAAACCCGCACCTTCTGAAGATACCTCTGCATTATGTTGCATAAATGCAGAAGGAAACTTTCGCTTAAAGACCTACCAGTGATTGTGTTCACTTCCTTATGAACGACGTAACAAACGTGATTGACGACAATCGGAAACTTATTTGCACAAAAAAGTCAAAATAACTGGATAAATTAGCAAATTGGACCAACTGGTACACCCAGTGCTGCTTTCTTTTTCAAAGCCAAAATTTCTTGCACTGGTTTTGATAACTCTTCTAAGAGAAGTACAGCGCAATGACTGTTGTTAAAAAGTTAGTCGCTGTGACATAACCTACAATTTTTTTATGAGTGCTATGTCAAATATATGTCAAACAAGCATATTCGGTTACAGACAAATCAAAAAAGTCTCTGAAAAGAGTTGACCACGCTTTAGATGTGTCTGGTAATGTTAATTCTTCTTTAAATTAAATAATTAATATGCCTTTGCATTTTTGAGGTTATATGTGTGTCATTTCTGATTCACCTATAGCTGTCACAATATCCCAATAATTAGTAACATTTTATTTTATCCAACCTAACGCAGCTAGTAAGATTATTAAATTAAGTTAAAGATTAATAATAAATTTTGAAAAAAAAATATATACATATACATATATATCTGGCGCCTCTAGCAAAAAATAAAAAAAATTTTTTTTTTACTATTTCTTCTTACTTTTGACCATAACATACTGTAAAATGAAGACATATTGGAACATAAAATAAAGAAAAACCTTTTATTTGTTATTTTTTCTAACTTTTAAAGAATAAGAATGCCAAGTTTTGCCAAAATTCCTTGTACCGGTATTGCTATCTCTTCTAAGAGAAGTACAGCGCAATGACTGTTTAAGTTGGCAATCCTACATTTTATTTTAAAATGGTAGCACTTGCTATGACTCTCACAACATTATTGACAGATGCCAAATAAAAAATTAGTCGCTGTGACATAACCTACAATTTTTTTATGAGTGTTATGTCAAATGTATGACAAACAAGCGTATTCGGTTACTATGTAATGTTAATTCTTCGATAAATTAAATAATTAATATGCCTTTGCATTTTTGAGGTTATATGTGTGTCATTTCTGATTAACCTACGGCTGTCACAATATGCCAATAATTAGTAACATTTTATTTTATCCAACCTAACGCAGCTGGTAAGATTAATAAATTAAGTTAAAGATTAATAATAAATTTAAAGAAATATATATATATAGTATATATATATATATATGTATTATTATATAAAACTATTAAATATTTAAAAATTAAGACTTATTGGAGCAAGAAATAAAAAAAAACAATTTTTATTGTTATTTTTTATTGCTTTTAAAGATTAAGATTGATATAAAACCAATAGAGAGCTTATAGATTGATAATATATATATTGTAATCTATTATATATATATTATATATATATATATATATATATATATATCTGGCGCCTCTAACAAAAAATGAAAAAAAACTATTTTTTTGCTATTTCTTCTTACTTTTGACCATAAAATACTGTAAAATGAAGACATATTGGAACAAAAAATAAAGAAAAACCATTTATTTGTTATTTTTTCTAACTTTTAAAGAATAAGAATGCCAAGATTTGCCAAAATTCCGGTATTGCTAACTCTTCTAAGAGAAGTACAGCGCAATGACTGTTTAAGTTGGCAATCCTACATTTTATTTTAAAATGGTAGCACTTGCTATGACTCTCACAACATCATTGACAGATGCCAAATAAAGAATTAGTCGCTGTGACATAACCTACAATTTTTTTATGAGTGTTATGTCAAATGTATGACAAACAAGCGTATTCGGTTACTATGTAATGTTAATTCTTCGATAAATTAAATAATTAATATGCCTTTGCATTTTTGAGGTTATATGTGTGTCATTTCTGATTAACCTAGAACTGTCACAGTATCTCAATAATTAGTAACATTTTATTTTATCCAACCTAAAAAGCAGTTGAAAATGACAACATCTTACCTAATAAATGTTTTATGGTAAACTCTACAATAGTTAATTAATTAATTAATTAATTAATTAATAAAAAATTTAGCACATTTTTACAATTATGAGATTTATTTTTGTTAACATTGTACTAATAAGCAATTTAAAAAATATTTTAAAACATAAAAAAATCAACAATATTATCTGATTATGAAGTAAACAAAAAATAAGCAATTTTCGTCAATTACCTCCAAATAGGCAAATTTCTATCCAATGTCATTGACATAAATTGTGTTTTTTCTTCCATATTAATAATAATAATAATAGTGAAAGTAGTTAACAATCTAACGGATTCTTTGGTCTATAGCAGAAATGATTTTGCGTTGTTAATGTTTACAAAAACAAAATGGAAATTAATTGTTTAACAAAACTGTTAACACACGAGATGGTTTATATTGTGTGACGTTGATGATTTTATCACTTTTTAAGTAATTATTCAATTTTTTTAATTAATTACGTTTTGCAAAAAAAATTACTAAAGAATCTAACGTTATAGTACTACTAACTAAAAAATAGTAATTTTTTGCTAAAAAAGTGTTTTGTTTTTCTTTATAATCTAACGTTACCTGGATATATGTTAAAACATATGGATTACCTTTTGATTATCAATGGTTGTCCAGCGTTCGTAATGGTCTAAATAGATAATTGGATTGGCACAAGTAGATCAGTTTTATGGCCGCCAAGAGGCTCTGATTTGACAATTTTTACTTGGAGAGGCGTTTAAAACAAATTGTTTACTTACTCAATACTGATTAACTAATAAAAAATCAGATAAGAGATGCTGTTGCATCTTTAACAATTGAAGAAGTTTGCAGAAGATAATTGGATTGACACAGGTGGACCAGCTTTATGGCCGCCAAGAACCTCTGATTTGACAATTTTTACTTAAAGAGGTGTTTAAAACAAATTGTTTACTTACTCAATACTGACTAACTATTGAAAAATCGGATAAGAGATGCTGTTGCATCTTTAACAATTGAAGAAGTTTGCAGAAGATAATTGGATTGACACAGGTGGACCAGCTTTATGGCCGCCAAGAGGCTCTGATTTAACAATTTTTACTTGGAGAGGCGTTTTAAACTGACTAACTATTAAAAAATCGGATAAGAGATGCTGTTGCATCTTTAACAATTGAAGAAGTTATAAAAATAATAAATCTTTAGTTACTTTTTTTTTATTTTGATCACAATCTGTATATATTTGAATTTTGATAGCAAAAATAGTAATTTTTTGCTAAAAAAGTGTTTTGTTTTTCTTTTTATTTATCTATGCCGCTATGTTACGAGGATTAAACTTTCAAATATTGGCAACTGTGAGTTGTGCAATATCTAGTTGTATAAATTTCTCTTTGTCAATGACAGAAAAAGTGATATTGTATTTGCACAGCCGTCTGTAATAAACAAAAACGCCATTATTACAAAAAAATGTTTTACGAGATAATTATTAGCTTTTAATAAAATTTTGACAGCTATTTAATAATAAAAATAGTAATAATTTGTTTTTTAAAAAAAAGAAAGTTTTGTTATCTTTTAGTAAATAAAAGTATTTACTAAAATAGATAACTTTCTAATTGATTTCAACGTAAAACCGACAGCTGATGAAGTAAATTTCTAACGTGGCTAACACAATCAAAAGCTTTAGGAAAATCGCCTAAAATTAAAGCAATAAAAAGCTAATTTCATATGTTAATAATATTTTTTTTCAAGTTTGAACTGCGCCATCGAATTGAAGTGACAGTTATTAATTTGACATCTAAATCTAACCTCAATTTTATTTTAATAAATCGGTAGTTCAACACGTTAATGCAAGTATTTGATTTAAAAGCTTTAATTTCTTCCCTTGGTAAACCAATAGCTAATGAACTAAATTTAATCTAATTATTTCTTTTGTTTCTATCAATTAAAACAAAAATAATTAAATTCAAATAAAAGTAATACACCGTACCGTATCCAGCTAAAGTCAAAACATAAGAAATTACGTTATTTAAATACCACAAAAGTTGCGCTTTTTTTTGACATTTTACAAAAAGCACAAAATTCTGCATATTTAATTAAAAAGGCAATTTGAGAATTGAAGCGGAACGCTTGATCCAATTCCAGTTACACCTGCGGATTCATTATTTAACATACCAAGAATTTTTTTTGTTAATAATAAAAAAAATGTTTAATTTATTTAGAAAATATTTATGCAGCTTAATATATTTCGCTTTTTTTTTAAAAAATTCAAAAAAATACCAAAATACTTGTCAAGCTAGATAATAGACAAAAAAGTACTATTTTGTAGGTATAGGGTGTATAATATTGACATGAATCAAAGGCGGCTGGGCTTTTTTGGCAGCAGGTCTTAGATCGGTTGGTACTAAGATTAGGTAAAATAAGTGTCCAGTAGAATATTCCCATAATTATAATTAATTATCAGTGCCGGTTAGCTGAGCCGGTATTGCAATTGTCATTGACATTTGAGCTCAGTGCCGTGCTCACCGCATAAAGCAGTTACATTTTTACGTTGCAGAATGTCAATTTATGTTTAATATTTTACTTTTCCACACTGTATTTTGTTTTACTTTTCCAACGATAAATTTCAATGTGACTATTACTGCTATGTTTTAATCTATTAATCCATATGATTATGAAATCAATCATACAGCTGCTATATAATAGGTATTGAGTTTCTGAAATAATACGTGGTTTTAGTTTTGAATGCCATAACCACAATTGATGGTTGGATGGTATCAATTGGTTAATAATCGGTATATTAACAATAATATTATATAAGTTGAAAGTATTTTGGTCTATTGCTTTGCATTTTTGCAACAATTGAAATTCCATTTCATTTAAAAATTAAAAAAATGGCACAACTTTAGAATTTATTTTATCTATTATTTATATTATATACAAACACTTGTTAACAGCAAATTAATGCAAAATGAACAAATAAAAGTGTAAAATTGCAATTTACAATCCGTGACTGCAAGAAATTCGACCAACCTGTTGCCATAAAATTCTAATAACCTTTTTAAATTAAGCAAAATATTGCGGTTTTTAATATGGCGTGCTACAAAAGTAATTTATTAAATAAAGCAGTTCACATTTTGTTTTTATACCGCCAGCCATTATAGACCGATTTGCAGGATTCAAAATCGGCCGGTAACAGCAAATTTTTGGTTTAGTACTTACAAAAGTGGGGTAGCAGCATTAATTTGCAATTTATTAAATGTCAACGAGCTTTGCAAATCGGACACAAAAAATATATCAAAACTAGGCATTGCATAAATAAACAAATAAACCTGTAAATAAACAAGTTTTCCAGTTTATTTTAATTTCAGATGTGACATACAAAATTGTTGTATTTTGAAAATTTGTTGGCATCAAAAATTGTGTGAATTACACTTTCAAAATCGCGGCTTCGCAATGATACTCGCACTTGCAAAATATCATTTTTAGATTCGTGATCTAAATAAGTATTATATTCAAACAATAAACCGTTATTACTATTTATTTATTTTGTTGGATTTTAAAAAATTAATCAAGCGAGCAGTTTTGCGCCTATTTTCTAACCCAATTACTGTTATTTTGGTTAAAAAACTGTCCCAATTTTTTTAATTGCTTTTTAAAAAAAAAATTATTGTAAAATTGTGGAAATTAATATAAAATTGAAGATCACTTTATCAAAATAGTGAAAAATATCATTAATTTCGCATTTGGATAGAAGAAGTATAGTATAAAAACTGAATAACAAACAACCAAAAAATATAAAATATTGCAAAAAACAATAAAACAAAAAAAAAAGACTACATTGAGTACTATGAAAAAAATATTTTGTCAAACAGATTTTAAAAAATCAAAATAAGATAAAAGATTAATATTTAGAAAAGTAATAAAAAAATAAAAACATAGACAAGAAAAAAAGATTCTGATATAATAAAATGTACAAAAAACACTAAAAAATGCTAAAAAGAGAAAGAAAATTGAATAAAGAGCAACATTGAAGTGTAGAAAAATAAAAGACGCAATAGAAATATAATCAAAGTCTGTAAAAAAAATAGAAAAAGTTTTGGAAGAAACAAAAATAATTAAACAAAATAGAAAATATTAAAAATAGATATAACAAATTATAGAAAAACAGAAAAGTGAACACTAAAAATTATGTTTTTTTTTTGCTGTCAATACATCTTTACAAAAAAAAGCTATATGAAATCTGAATAGTGATCTTTTGACACAGTTTTACCACTTTCCAAAAAGTTTGTTTAAAACTCTTACGACCACCAAGTAGTCACGCATTAAAATGATTTATTATTTGTTTAAATTTACAAATTCTTGCGCTCATTTCCTAACCCAATTACTGTTATTTTGGTTAAAAAATTGTCCCAATTTTTTTATTTGCTATTTAAAAAAAAATTGTTGTAAAATAGTGAAAATTATTATTAATTTTGCATTTGGATAGAAGCAGTATAGTATAAAAACTGAATAACAAAAAACAAAAACATAAAATATTGCAAAAGCGATTAAAAGAAAATAAACAATAAAACAAAAAAAAAGACCACATAGATTACTATAAAAAAAAAATTTGTTAAACAGATTTTTAAAAAACAAAAGAAGATAAAAGATTAATATTTAGAAAAGTAATAAAAAAAAGTCAAAACATAAACAAGAAAAAAAGATTCCGATATAATAAAATGTACAAAAAACAATAAAAAAATACTAAAAAGAGGAAGAAAATTGAATAAAGAGCGTCAATAAAGTGTAGAAAAATAAAAGACGCACTAAAAATATAATCAAAGAGTGTAAAAAAAGAGAAAAAGTTTTGAAATAAACAGAAATAATTAAACAAAATAGAAAATATTAAAAATAGATATAACAAAATATAAAAAAACAGAAAAGTGAACACTAAAAATTATGTTTTTTTTTTGCTGTCAATACATCTTTGCAAAAAAAAGCTATATGAAATCTGAATAGTGATCTTTTAACACAGTTTTACCACTTTCCAAAAAGTTTGTTTAAAACTCTTACGACCACCAAGTAGTCACGCATTAAAATGATTTATTATTTGTTTAAATTTACAAATTCTTGCGCTCATTTCCTAACCCAAATACTGTTATTTTGGTTAAAAAATTGTCCCAATTTTTTTATTTGTTATTTAAAAAAAAATTTATTGTAAAATAGTGAAAATTATTATTAATTTTGCATTTGGATAGAAGCAGTATAGTATAAAAACTGAATAACACAAAACAAAAACATAAAATATTGCAAAAGCGATTAAAAGAAAATAAACAATAAAACAAAAAAGAAGACTACATAGATTACTATGAAAAAAAAATTTGTTAAACAGATTTTTAAAAAACAAAAGAAGATAAAAGATTAATATTTTGAGAAGTAATAAAAAAAAGTCAAAACATAAACAAGAAAAAAAGATTCCGATATAATAAAATGTACAAAAAATAATAAAAAAATACTAAAAAAAAAAGAAAATTGAATAAAGAGCGTCAATAAAGTGTAGAAAAATAAAAGACGACGCAGTAAAAATATAATCAAAGAGTGTAAAAAAAGAGAAAACATTTTAGAATAAACAAAAATAATTAAACAAAATAGAAAATATTAAAAATAGATATAACAAAATATAAAAAAACAGAAAAGTGAACACTAAAAATTATGTTTTTTTTTTTGCTGTCAATACATCTTTGCAAAAAAAAGCTATGTGAAATCTGAATAGTGATCTTTTGACACAGTTTTACCACTTTCCAAAAACTGTTTAAAGCTCTGTCGACCACCAAGTGGTCATGCATTAAACTAATTTATTATTTGCTTAAATATACAAATTTTTGCACCTATTTTCTAACCCAATTACTGTTATTTTGGTTAAAAAACACTCCCAATTTTTTTATTTGCTATTTAAAAACAAATTTATTGTAAAATTGTGTAGATTAATATAGAATTGACAATTACTTTATCAAAATAGTAGAAAATATTATTAATTTCGCATTTGGATAGAAGCAGTATAGTATAAAAACTGAAGAACAAAAAAACAAAATATAAAATATTGCAAAAGCGGTTAAAAAAAAAGAACAATGAAACAAAAAAAAATAAAACTACATAGATTACTATGAAAAAAATATTTTGTCAAACCGATTTTAAAAAAACAAAAGAAGATTAAAGATCATTTAGAGAAGTACCTAATAAAAAAAAATCAAAACATAGACAAGAAAAAAAGATTTTGATATAATAAAATGTACAAAAAATAATAAAAAAATGCTAAAAAGAAAAAAAAAATTGAATAAAGAGCATCAATAAAATGTATAAAAATAAAAGACGCAATAGAAATATAATCAAAGAGTGTAAAAAATAGAGAAAAATTTTTTGAATAAATAAAAAATACTAAAAATAGATATAACAAAATATAAAAAAAAACAAAAAAATTAACACTAAAAATTATGTCTTTTTTTGCTGTCAAAACATTTTTGCAATAAAAAGCTATATGAAATTTGAATAGTGATCTTTTGACACAGTTTTACCATTTTTCAAAAAATTTGTTTAAAGCTCTTTCGACCACCATGCATTAAACTGATTTATTTTTTGCTTAAATTTACAAATTCTTGCGCCCATTTTCTCATTTAGTGTTATTTTGGTTAAAAAAATGTTTCAATTTTTTTATTTGCTATTTAAAAAAAAATTTATTGTAAAATTGTGTAAATAACAAAAACAATTGTGTAAACAAAAAACAATAAAACAAAAAAAAAAAGGAAGACTACATAAAGTACTATAAAAAAAAAAATTGTTAAACAGATTTTAAAAAATCAAAAGAAGATAAAAGATTAATGTTTAGAGAAATAATAAAAAAAAATCAAAACATTGACAAGAAAAAAAAATTCCAATATAATAAAATGTACAAAAAACAATAAAAAAATGCCAAAAAGAGAAGGAAAATTGAATAAAGAGCATCAATGAAGTGTAGAAAAATAAAAGACGCAATAGAAATATAACCAAAGAGTGTAAAAAAGAAAAGAAAATATTTAAAATAGATATAATGAAATATAAAAAAACAGGAAAGTAAACACTAAAAATTATGTCTTTTTTTGCTGTCAATACATTTTTGCAAAAAAGCTATATGAAATTTGAATAGTAATCTTTTAACACAGTTTTACCACTTTCCAAAAAACTGTTTAAAGCTCTTTCGACCACCAAGTAATTATGCATTAAACTGCATTATTATTTGCTTAAATTTACTAATTTTTGTGGGCATTTTCCAATAATCTTGCTAAAAAGCTGAAAAGAAGACAGTTATCGTCTTTATGAGCATTTGCCTTGTTTTTATAGATTTCAATGAATTCAGCGGCGTTCATATGTCTATAATTTGATTAATTTTAAGCTGTTGATACTAATATGATGATTGCTATTAAAGGCGTGCTCGGCTATACTCGTCTTGTCCAATCTGCCGTATTCTAAGTGAGATAAATGCTTTTTGTATCTTGTTTGAACTGATCTGACAGTTCACAGTTATGCGATAAATTCCATTATATCTATTGAATTTCTTATTTTTTTTAATTTTGATTTAAATCCAATTAATACTTAAAACAATGTCAAATATCATTTCAATTTTATGGCGTTTTGATGGCAGTTTTAATGGCATTTTTATGACGTTTTAAATATTGAAATATTTCTCACTAAGCAATCTTTTTTTTGTCAATTTTTTATTTTTTTTTAAGCGAATGTACCGTTTAAGGCATATTTACGGTGTTTTCAATCGTTAACACCGAACACCACTTAAGTCAAAAAATGAAAACATAGATAAACAAAAAAAAAGTTATAGATATAATAAAAATATAAAAAACAATAAAAAAAGAAAGAAAGTTGAATAAAGAGCATCAATGAAGAAAAATAGAAAACGCAACTGAAATACATATAATCAAAGAGTGTAAAAAAAAAAGAAAAAGTTACTAATGAAAATGATCTAAATTTGGAAAAAATTAAAGACACAAAAAAGAAAATAATAAAAACAGATAAAAAAAAATATCCACTAAAAATACCAAAACTGGTAAATGCCTTTTTTTACTGTCAATACATCTTTGCAAAAAAAGCTATATGAAATTTGAATAGTGATTGTTTGACACAGTTTTACCACTATCCAAAAAACTGTTTAAAGCTCTGTTAAAGCAATACTTTTTTTTGTCAATTTTTATTTTTTTTAGGCGAATGTACCGTTTAAGGCATATTTACGGTGTTTTCCATCGTTAACACCGAACATCACTTAAGTCAACTGAGTTTATTGGTGATTTTAATTAAAAATTAGGAAAATAGGTGAAAATGTGAGGCCTTTTATGATAATTTTTTTTTTACAAAATTAGAAAGTGGTTTTAGACATGAATCTTTGTAATTGTAAATTTATGTCACAAATATTTCTGGAATTCTTTAAGTCTAATTATACATTATAGTAATAGTACTTAAGTATTGTTTACTCGATTACGTAAACACTCATTAGAGACTTATTCGCATCAAATAAATAAAAAAAAAATCGTCCTGATTGTTTAAAAATGATGATTCTGTAACGAGGTGATTCTCGACTAAAACAATACCAGAATCTTCTCATTCCATTACTTAACAAACATTTTGTGGGAATTTTTGCACCGGATAATACTCACGAACTAATTTTTTGTAATAAAAGTATTACATGTTTTATATTATTATTATTATTTGTTATGTTAACAATAATTATTATTCTCAAGGCATCATTTATAGAAAGTTGAAGTGACACGGCGAGATTTGCATTTTTCTGTGCGATTACTAAACTGCTAAATAGAGCCAACCGTGCACCTAATGCCCCCATTTTTAACCATTTCAACACATGGTCGGCAATGCAGAATTCATTATTGCCGTTAAGTTAAATCAATTGACAAATATTCACATTAAAAAAAAATAAATACTCTATATTGTAGGCGGTTTGAGACACTCTAACAAATAATAATAGTATATTAATAAACAAGTTTCATAAAACATGTCTTAAAGGTGTGCGTTAAGGTCCTATAAATCGAGTTTTTTATACTGTTTTTGGGCATTTTTTTTTAACTTGATTGATTTAGGGATTTTTGGAGTGGGTTGGCAATATGTTGATTTTAAAAGTGAAAAAAGTCTTGTGTTTTATTCAAAAATTCTAATCCTGTCAGCCCCAAAATACGAAAACTTTACATGTAGGCCTCCCGAAAAATTATTTTGGTTTTCATTATTATTATTATTATTATTGTAAAATACCTACTTTTTTAGGTTAAGTGACATATAAACTGTGTGTATTATTTACACCATTATATGTCATATTCTACTTTCCATCAATTGTTCACTTCACTTTGTTGTTCGAAAATTGCAAATTTCAAATTTTAATTTACAATATTATTGACAGACGGGTAAAAAGTTCAATTAAGTTTTACCAACCTAAAAATTTTTTAGAAAAAAAAGTTTGGTGCTTTAATGGCTTATAACCGCACCGAAACCTATGACGTAGCGTGCTCTAATGAGTCTATTAGAGTATCAAAATGGAGACAATTTGCAAAAATAATTATCTTCTCTGTATGACTATCTCTATAGTTTAGTTTGTTTTTCTGAGAATGTCAGACGTTATCAGTATTTACAATAGGGAGTCTGATCAGGTGACAGCAAAGGTACAATGTTAACCAGAACCGTATTACATTATTTACAAAAACAGTAATATCAGACCTATTTTGTACAGCGAAATGCAATTATTTGACTAGTTTGCAGATAAAAATAGAAAAAAAAATACTAAATAGTTATAAAGAATAAAACAATATTCAATTAAATAAACTCGATATAGCTACTACAGCGTGGTTAAGACTTTTTCTGTTCGGCTAGTTGCAACCCTGTAACCGGATACGCTTGTTTGTCAAATATTTGACATAACTCTCATAAAAAAAATTGTAGGTTATGTCACAGCGACTAACTTTTTATTTGACATCTGTCAATGATGCTGTCAGTGTACTATTTTAAAATAGAATGTAGGATTGCCTGTATATTAAGAATTGCTTTAGAAAAGCTGACTTTAATAGACAAAAACTTTATTTTTAATCGCGTGTGTAAAAAGTAGATAAAATAAGTGAAAGCAACCAACAACATTCAATTAACCCGTAGGTTAGTAAAAAAACGTGTCTTTCAATCAAGAATAATTGCTAAGATATCTGTAGGCTTGTGTTTCTAGATTATACAGACAAATGTTTTAATTTTGACATACATTTTTTTCAATATTGTGCACTTATAGGTATATTTTAAAAGGTTGGTATAGGTCAACTGTCAAAAAATAATGTCACTAATTTCGGCTAGTGTCAGAATTTTGTGAGGGGTACCTAAAAGTTTCAATGGTGGCTTGCTGCTGTTACCAACCGTTAATAACAAAATTTTCGACAACTTCAATTTTTTTTTGTATAAAATTGAAAGTAGGAACTCGCCTGCGGCTCGTTCTCTACTGTGACACTTGTGCGTCATATCATAAAACTTACGCTTTAATATACTATTTTTAGGTCTGAAAAACCAAAATTTCAAAGCCAACTATTCTATAAAATTTTAAATAATAATTTATGTAAACCAACTAATTTTTGTTCAAAAATAGCTGTAACTTTGCAAAAATAAACAAAAAAAATATATAAGACACTGCAAACAATCAAAAAACTGCTAGAATATTTATTTAATAAATATAAATTATATAATACAATTTATTTTGACAGATTTCTATTGTCTTTGATAGTATGATTGCCGACAAATGTCAAAGCTTGTCTAATAATATCGTACGTTTCTGCGTATGATCTAATTAAATATTGAACACACCATGACAAGAGTGGATCTAAATAATTTTAAATTTTTTTGTAAAAACAATCTGGTTTATTTTTTTAACTATATTTGGTGGTTTAACATAAAAATTGGACCAGATAGCTTCTGAACAATATAACTTAAGATTAGAAGTCAATTTTGGCCTACTGTTTGTTGTCGTATTAAAGTGAAACTTTGTATGTAGATGTAGTTTTGATGAGAATACAATAATTCATAGTATTTTAGGTTTTGCGACAAATTGTGACAGTTGGATTTGCTTTCTAATGATTTGTCAATTCAAAATTTAGCATTTTTTTGGAAAACATAAAAAGTCAACTCAAGCACTAATCAGTATTTAATGTCTCTTATAACTGAAAAATAACATTTTGAAATCATCAATAATAGTCAGTTGATTATTATTAATAGTCAGTATTGAAAATGACATGTTTAATGTTTTTTTTTCATTATAAAAATAATATTTTGACTATTATTAGTCAGTATACTTAACCAAAAACTTAATGTTTTTGTGATTATAATAATTAATAATAGTCAGAATGCAAGAGACCAAGTTTAATTATTTTTCTAACTAACAAATGATATTTTGACTATTATTATTAATAGTAAGTATAGAAAATGTTAAGTTTAGTGTCTTTTGTCACTATAAAAATAATATTTTAACTAATAATATAATTATTATTAATAATCACTACAGAAAAAGCAAAACCTAATGTTTTTTACCACTGACAGATAACTTTTTGTAATTATTAATAATAGTCAGTTGATAACAATAATAGTCAATATAGAAAATGACATGTTTAATGTTTTTTTGTCATTATAAAAATAATATTTTGACTATTATTAGTCAGTATACTTAACCAAAAACTTAATGTTTTTATTATAATAATTAATAATAGTCAGAATGCAAGAGACCAAGTTTAATTATTTTTCTAACTAACAAATGATATTTTGACTATTATTATTAATAGTCAGTATACAAAATGTTAAGTTTAGTGTCTTTTGTCACTATAAAAATAATATTTTAACTAATAATATAATTATTATTAATAATCACTACAGAAAAAGCAAAACTTAAAATTTTTTATCACTGACAGATAACTTTTTGTAATTATTAATAATAGTCAGTTGATAACAATAATAGTAAATATAGAAAATGACAAGTTTAATGTTTTTTTGTCATTATAAAAATAACATTTTGACTATTATTAGTCAGTATACTTAACCAAAAACTTAATGTTTTTGTTATTATAATAATTAATAATAGTCAGAATGCAAGAGACCAAGTTTAATAATTTTTCTTATTAACAAATGATATTTTGACTATTATTATTAATAGTAAGTATAGAAAATGTTAAGTTTAGTGTCTTTTGTCACTATAAAAATAATATTTTAACTAATAATATAATTATTATTAATAATCACTACAGAAAAAGCAAAACCTAATGTTTTTTACCACTGTCAGATAACTTTTTGTAATTATTAATAATAGTCAGTTGATAACAATAATAGTCAATATAGAAAAGGACATGTTTAATGTTTTTTTGTCATTATAAAAATAATATTTTGACTATTATTAGTCAGTATACTTAACCAAAAAATTAATGTTTTTATTATAATAATTAATAATAGTCAGAATGCAAGAGACCAAGTTTAATAATTTTTCTAATTAACAAATGATATTTTGACTATTATTATTAATAGTAAGTATACAAAATGTTAAGTTTAGTGTCATTTGTCACTATAAAAATAATATTTTAACTAATAATATAATTATTATTAATAATCACTACAGAAAAAGCTAAACCTAAGGTTTTTTACCACTGACAGATAACTTTTTGTAATTATTAATAATAGTCAGTTGATAATTATAATAGTCAATATAGAAAATGACATGTTTAATGTTTTTTTGTCATTATAAAAATAATATTTTGACTATTATTAGTCAGTATACTTAACCAAAAACTTAATGTTTTTATTATAATAATTAATAATAGTCAGAATGCAAGAGACCAAGTTTAATTATTTTTCTAACTAACAAATGATATTTTGACTATTATTATTAATAGTCAGTATACAAAATGTTAAGTTTAGTGTCTTTTGTCACTATAAAAATAATATTTTAACTAATAATATAATTATTATTAATAATCACTACAGAAAAAGCAAAACTTAAAATTTTTTATCACTGACAGATAACTTTTTGTAATTATTAATAATAGTCAGTTGATAACAATAATAGTAAATATAGAAAATGACAAGTTTAATGTTTTTTTGTCATTATAAAAATAACATTTTGACTATTATTAGTCAGTATACTTAACCAAAAACTTAATGTTTTTGTTATTATAATAATTAATAATAGTCAGAATGCAAGAGACCAAGTTTAATAATTTTTCTTATTAACAAATGATATTTTGACTATTATTATTAATAGTAAGTATAGAAAATGTTAAGTTTAGTGTCTTTTGTCACTATAAAAATAATATTTTAACTAATAATATAATTATTATTAATAATCACTACAGAAAAAGCAAAACCTAATGTTTTTTACCACTGTCAGATAACTTTTTGTAATTATTAATAATAGTCAGTTGATAACAATAATAGTCAATATAGAAAAGGACATGTTTAATGTTTTTTTGTCATTATAAAAATAATATTTTGACTATTATTAGTCAGTATACTTAACCAAAAAATTAATGTTTTTATTATAATAATTAATAATAGTCAGAATGCAAGAGACCAAGTTTAATAATTTTTCTAATTAACAAATGATATTTTGACTATTATTATTAATAGTAAGTATACAAAATGTTAAGTTTAGTGTCATTTGTCACTATAAAAATAATATTTTAACTAATAATATAATTATTATTAATAATCACTACAGAAAAAGCTAAACCTAAGGTTTTTTACCACTGACAGATAACTTTTTGTAATTATTAATAATAGTCAGTTGATAATTATAATAGTCAATATAGAAAATGACAAGTTTAATGTTTTTTTGTCATTATAAAAATAATATTTTGACTATTATTAGTCAGTATACTTAACCAAAAACTTAATGTTTTTATTATAATAATTAATAATAGTCAGAATGCAAGAGACCAAGTTTAATTATTTTTCAAACTAACAAATGATATTTTGACTATTATTATTAATAGTCAGTATACAAAATGTTAAGTTTAGTGTCTTTTGTCACTATAAAAATAATATTCTAACTAATAATATAATTATTATTAATAATCACTACAGAAAAAGCAAAACTTAAAATTTTTTATCACTGACAGATAACTTTTTGTAATTATTAATAATAGTCAGTTGATAACAATAATAGTCAATATAGAAAATGACATGTTTGATGTTTTTTTGTTATTATAAAATTAATATTTTGACTATTATTAGTCAGTATACTTAGCCAAAAACTTAATGTTTTTATTATAATAATTAATAATAGTCAGAATGCAAGAGACCAAGTTTAATAATTTTTCTATTTAACAAATGATATTTTGACTGTTATTATTAATAGTAAGTATACAAAATGTTAAGTTTAGTGTCTTTTGTCACTATAAAAATAATATTTTAACTATTAATATAATTATTATTAATGTCTCTTGTATTGATAAGTAATATTTTAACTATTATAATAATTATTATTAATAATCAATATGAAAAAGCTTAGTCCAACGTCTTGGTCAATAACAAAATTATACTTTGACTATTATTATGACTATTATTAATAATCACTATACCAGATGCTTGATGTTTTTGTTATTATAAAAATTAAATGCTTTTACTTTTAATATGATTATTTTTAATAATCGGTATAAAGAAATCTAATTCTAATGTTTTTTGCTATTTATAACAGATTTATTGACTATTTTTACAATTATTAATGATAGTCAGAATGCAAGCGGCTAAGCCTAATGCTTTTTGTCATTATTTGACTATTAATATAATTATTATAAATAGTCAATATATTAAAGGTAAGACTAATGCTGTTTGTCATTAACAAATAATATTTTGACTATTATTATTAATAGTCAGTATGCAAAATGTCAAGTTTAGTGTCTTTTTAGTATCTGTGTATCTGTATCTATTTTAGTGTCTCTTTAAATTATAGTTCAACTATTAATATAATTATTATTAACAATCAGTACAGAAAAAGCAAAACCTGATGTTTTTAACCACTAAAAAATGACATTTTGCAATTATTATTAATAGTCAGTTGATTATTATTATTAGTCAGTATAGAAAATGACTAGTGCACTGTTTTTTGGTCATTATACAAATAATATTTTCACTATTAATTATAGTCAGTATACTTAACCTAAATATTAATATCTTTGTGATTATAATAATTAACAATAGTCAGAATGCAAGAAGCTAAGTCTAATAACTTTTGTCATTATTTGACTATTAATATAATTATTATAAATAGTCAGTACACAGAAGCTAAGACTAAAGCTTTTTGTTATTAACAAATACTATTTTGACTAATAATATGATTATTTTTAATAATAATCACTATAGATAAATTCAAGCTTAATGTCTCTTGTATTAATAAATAATATTTTGACTATTACAATAATTATTATTAATAATCAATATGAAAAAGTTTAGTCCAACATCTTGGTCAATAACAAAATTATACTTTGACTATTATTATGACTATTATTAATAATCACTATACCAAATGCTTGATGTTTTTGTTATTATAAAAATTAAATACTTTTACTTTTAATATGATTATTTTTAATAATTGGTATAGAGAAATCTAACCCTAATGTTTTTTGCTATTTATAACAAATTTGTATGTAGATGTAGTTTTGGCAAAAAATTTTGCAATTTTTTGAAAATATAAAAAGTCAACTCAAGCACTAATGAGTATTTTGCTTATCCGATGCATTGCACATGGCGCAGTCATTTCTGTTAAATCATCCAAATAAGACTTGAGAATGTAGACGCTTAGGACGTGATAATGTCTTCCGCAGCCATCCATAACGTTCTTCTGGCATTAGCAAGGCCGAAGGTTCTTCTAACTGTATCAACAGATTCAATGAATCATTATAAGAATGATTTAAAAGAACCGCGTCCGGCTTAGCACGCGATCTAGGCTACTAGGATGGAGGAGATATTTATGGTAATAGGCAGAGGCAGAGGCAGTCTTGTGGTCCTCAATGATGCGAAAGTGTAGGAGGTCGAGGCAATTTTCATCATAGATGCTGGACTTTCTTTCGAAACAGTTGTCCCTCTACTTCTTTTAACTTTCACTAAGATTTACGTGCCCTTTCTAAATAATTATCGGAAGATATGTTGAGGAAACGCGATATTCATTGGAAAATTCAATGCTTGGGCAAGCCACAAACGTGACGCTCATACACAATAACTACAGTATATTATTTCTATTATTTTCAATAATATTTGATAATCTTTTGTTTTAAATACTCATTGTTACCATGGTAACAAAAATTATAACAAGAAATTCTAGTATCTAAGTCATACGTTTCATAACAGTTGGTTTTGAACTTTGCTAATCTATTAATTCAACTGTAAATTAAATATTTACATAACCCGAGAAGAGAACAAACATTACAATTGTAGCAATACTAGTAAAACTAGTCTTATTTGCTGACTTTAGTTCTAAATTTTCTGAAAGAGTTGAATAATAATTTTATTGCACTTGGGTAATAATATCTTCTAGTTAATAATTTAACATCTAAACCCGATCTAACCTCACTTTTAATTTAATGAATCGATAGTTCAACACGTTAATGAAAAAAGAAGGAAATAAATTTCTTGTATCATATTTAAGGTCTTGTAAGCGGTATGTAGAGTGTTTTGCTGAAAGTACTCTCGTCCACAATTTCATCGTCATAAAGCTGTGCAAGAAATGACTGTAAAATCTCCTCCAGCAGTATAAAAAATTGGCTCAATAATTTACCATTTACTATGAAGTCAGGGGCCGTTACGAAAATACGATTCCACCACAAAAATTTTCTATTCTTGTGAAAAAACCACTTCAAAATTAAAAAAAAAACAAAAGTTTAGTAATTATTTTGACGTTTAAAGCAATTGTTTTTAAAATTATGGTCAATTTACGGTAAATTTTAAAAAACATTTGTTTTTTTATTAAAATTTGTTTTTTTTTAACATTTCCATTATAGAATAAGAATGTTTATGCACAAAAAAACTGAATCTAAATAAAGCAATAATTAAACCTTAATTTCGACGTAACAGTAAATATTTTTCCTGCTCTAATTTAAGCAAAATAATTAATTAAATTCTTAAAATGCGGTTTTTGGTAGAAGATAGATAATTATAGATTATAGAAAAAAAAATCCTTATTAACAAAGCAGCGGTACACAAATTAAAAAATAAAAATAAAAACTTTTTCATCGATAAAATCTTAAAAATGTAGAAAAGACATTAATACTGTAAGTTATAATTTTTTTTTTTGAAAAACAATTTTAATAATTTATTTTCAACATATTCATATAGATTTTGTTTCTTCTACGTTTAAAAATTGCTTTTTTTAAGACATTTTTCTTTTCTTTCAATTTTATTATGATTTTTACTTCTCGGCAGTCTTTCTACTATTATTTCTGTCTGTTTTAATCTATAATCTCTTCTGTCATATTTCTAGATTTTTATCTTTATTATTCTCTCTTTTTTTTCTTTTCTTATGTTTTTTTTTATTTTTAAATCTGTCAAAATTGATTCAATTAAACAATCTTTAACATAACCTAATTTTTGCTATACCTAATTATCAATAAAACATAAGCAAAAAAAAATAAATTTTATTCAGCAGCTGTCACTGTTAAATTTCACAAGGTCAATGCAAATTAAATCTGTAAACTTGGTACATCTTTTGTTCTTATTGGAACTCATCAGCAAGTTGCAATTAATTCAAATTTGAACAAATTTGCAGTAAAAAATGTATATTTATCTAAGAGAATATTTAAAAGCGACATCTATTAGAAGATACTTTATTTAAAAAATTTGCAACAGTCAATGTCTCATTAAAAAAATTTGGTTTAACTCGGTAGACGTTACGAAAATAAGATTCCACCACAAAAATTCTCTCTTCTTGTAAGAAAGCCCTTTTAAACTCAAAAATAAAAAAAATTTAGCAATTATTTTGACATTTAAAGCAGACCGTTGCTTTACACACAAAATTATAACCATGGCCGACTCTGACGCCAAATTTTAAACGTCATAAATGCATTTTATGCTGATAAAAAATAAAAATAAGAGTTTTTTCACTGATTTTACTGAAGAGTTCCGATAAAAACAAAACATGTACATATCTAATTTGAATGAATTTGCTTTGACTCTATTTTTGTAATCTGTTCTTGAATAAAAACATATTTAGATGATAACAAGAAGTAAACATCTTACAACTTATTTGTGACAGAATAAAATAAAGCGATAAAAAATTATTTATTTAATTTAATTGACAAAAAATCATTACCTCATCCCATTGCGTGGTGACATTAATATGCAATTGTGAATTTATTTCCCGATGAAGATCGACGAAGAATGACAAACCGCAATGTACAAAAAGTATTACCACAATAATGTAAACAAAAAAATAAAAATAAACGCAAAAAAAAAGTTAAATAATGTCGCATATTACATCATTTTTGAAATACATTTAGCTAATCAGTTAATCAGTTAATCAATTTAAGCTTAATATATTTCTTTATAATTGTTCTAGCACCAGTGTGCTACCGTGCCGGATTTAGTAGTATTAATTATATTTTATCAAGCAATCAACAAATTTTATTTCTTCAATTAATAAATAAGTATTTTTCTCAGTGAAATCATTTTTTAGCTGTTTGCTATGTTTACAAACCCGCCATTTTATATTTAAATTGACTTTTTTAAGCTCACTCGTATATAAAAAATTTCAGATTAATCGGCCAGGAATGACAATCTTAATATTTTTTCTATTTTATTCAACATAACGTTTGAGAGAGTTTTTTTTTCTTAATAATTATCTTAATTAATACCAAAAATACAATTGTATAATCTTATTTAAACACATTTTATAACATGTTTTGCCAGTTTTGTTAAAAAAAAAATATTTATTTTACCATATGTCAACAATAAGCGATTGACAGATGTCATACTTTCTAATTGTTACTTATATTATACCAATTATTTTGAGCAACAATATATAATTTTTTATATTCCAGCTTGCTTATAAATTAAAACAATAAAAAAAAACATAAATATTTGTTTTTATTTGAATAATATGCATCTAGATCATTTTAATTGTATAATAGTATATTAAAAAACAAGTTTCATAAAGCACGCATTCAAGTTTTTAAAGAATAAGTGCTTTATGGTCTTATGAAACGAGTTTTTTATACTATTTTTTTGTAATTTGCTCTTTTTATGCTGTTTTTGAGCATTTTTTTTTAAATTGATTGTTTTAGGGATTTTTAGAGTGGGTTGGCAATATATTGATTTTAAAAATGACAATTTTATCTAGTTGTCTTTTCTTTTGTTTTATTCAAAAATTCTAATCCTGTCAGCCCCAAAATACGAAAAAAAAAATGCTCAAAAACAGCATAAAAAAGGCGTTATGCTGTTTTTAAGCATTTTTATTTCAATATGATTGTTTTAGGGATTTTTGGAGTGGGTTGGCAAGGTATTGATTTTAAAAGTGACAATTTTATCTAGTTGTTTTCTTTTTCTTTTATTCAAAAATTCTAATCCTGTCAGCTCCAAAATACGAAAAAAAAAAATGCTCAAAAACAGCATAAAAAGGGCATTATGCTGTTTTTGAGCATTTTTATTTTAATTTGATTGTTTTAGGGGTTTTTGGAGTGGGTTGGCAATATATTGATTTTTAAGTGACAATTTTATCTAGTTGTCTTTTCTTTTCTTTTATTCAAAAATTCTAATCCTGTCAGCTCAAAAATCCGAAAAAAAAAATGCTCAAAAATTGCATAAAAAGGACATTATGCGGTTTTTGAGCATTTTTATTTTAATTTGATTGTTTTAGGGGTTTTTGGAGTGGGTTGGCAAAATATTGATTTTAAAAGTGACAATTTTATCTAGTTGTCTTTTCTTTTGTTTTATTAAAAAATTCTAATCCTGTCAGCCCCAAAATATGAAAAAAAAATGCTCAAAAATAGCATAAAAAAGGCATTATGCTGTTTTGGAGCATTTTTATTTTAATTCGATTGTTTTAGGGATTTTTGGAGTGGGTTGGCAATATATTGACTTTAAAAGTGACAATTTTATCTAGTTGTCTTTTCTTTTGTTTTATTAAAAAATTCTAATCCTGTCAGCCCCAAAATATGAAAAAAAAATGCTCAAAAATAGCATAAAAAGGGCATTATGCTGTATTTGAGCATTTTTATTTCAATTTGATTGTTTTAGGGATTTTTAGAGTGGATTGGCAAGGTATTGATTTTAAAAGTGACAATTTTATCTAGTTGTTTTCTTTTTCTTTTATTCAAAAATTCTAATCCTGTCAGCTCCAAAATACGAAAAAAAAAATGCTCAAAAACAGCATAAAAAGGGCATTATGCTGTTTTTGAGCATTTTTATTTTAATTTGATTGTTTTAGGGGTTTTTGGAGTGGGTTGGCAATATATTGATTTTTAAAGTGACAATTTTATCTAGTTGTCTTTTTTTTTCTTTTATTCAAAAATTCTAATCCTGTCAGCTCAAAAATCCGAAAAAAAAAATGCTCAAAAATTGCATAAAAAGGACATTATGCGGTTTTTGAGCATTTTTATTTTAATTTGATTGTTTTAGGGGTTTTTGGAGTGGGTTGGCAAAATATTGATTTTAAAAGTGACAATTTTATCTAGTTGTCTTTTCTTTTGTTTTATTAAAAAATTCTAATCCTGTCAGCCCCAAAATATGAAAAAAAAATGCTCAAAAATAGCATAAAAAAGGCATTATGCTGTTTTGGAGCATTTTTATTTTAATTCGATTGTTTTAGGGATTTTTGGAGTGGGTTGGCAATATATTGACTTTAAAAGTGACAATTTTATCTAGTTGTCTTTTCTTTTGTTTTATTAAAAAATTCTAATCCTGTCAGCCCCAAAATATGAAAAAAAAATGCTCAAAAATAGCATAAAAAGGGCATTATGCTGTATTTGAGCATTTTTATTTCAATTTGATTGTTTTAGGGATTTTTAGAGTGGATTGGCAATTTATTGATTTTAAAAGTGACAATTTTATCTAGTTGTCTTTTCTTTTGTTTTATTCAAAAATTCTAATCCTGTCAGCCCCAAAATACAAAATAAAAAAATGCTCAAAAACAGCATAAAAAGGGCATTATGTTGTTTTTGAACATTTTTATTTCAATATGATTGTTTTAGGGATTTTTGGAGTGGGTTGGCAATATATTGATTTTAAAAGTGACAATTTTATTTAGTTGTCTTTTCTTTTGTTTTATTAAAAAATTCTAATCCTGTCAGCCCCAAAATACGAATAAAAAATGCTCAAAAACAGCATAAAAAGGGCATTATGCTGTTTTTGAGCATTTTTATTTTAATTTGTTTGTTTTAGGGATTTTTGAAGTGGGTTGGCAATATATTGATTTTAAAAGTGACAATTTTATCTAGTTGTCTTTTCTTTTGTTTTATTCAAAAATTCTAATCCTGTCAGCTCCAAAATACGAAATAAAAAAATGCTCAAAAATTGCATAAAAAAGGCATTATGCTGTTTTTGAGCATTTTTATTTTAATTCGATTGTTTTAGGGATTTTTGGAGTGAGTTGGCAATATATTGATTTTAAAAGTGACAATTTTATCGAGTTGTCTTTTCTTTTGTTTTATTCAAAAATTCTAATCCGGTCAGCCCCAAAATACAAAAACTTTACATGTAGGCCTCCCAAAATTCGTGAAATAGCCAAAATTCTTTTGGTTTTCATTATTATTATTATTATTATTATTATTATTGTAAGAAACTCACTTTTTTAGGTTAGGTCACATATAAACTATGACTGAAATCCGTTGTTCTTCCAGGACCATTGCACTTATTATTTACACCATTATATATAAATATACTTTTCATTAATTGTTCACTTCACTTTGTTGTTCAAAAATTGCAATTTCAAATTTTAATTAACAATATTATGGACAGACAGGTAAAATGTCAAATTAAGTGTTACCAACCTAAAAAAAATTTTGGAAAAAAAAGTGTGATACTCTTATTGCTTATAACCGCACCGAATCCTATGACGTAGCTTTCTGAGGCAAATTGCAAAAAAACTGTTTGAAATCTTTAAAATATTTTGGCGTTTAGAATGAGGTTATTCTAACACTCAAATGACGTCATTTGAGTGTTAAAATAGATTAGTAAAATTTATTGTGTTGATGTTGGTAGCTGTAGCGCTAAACTTTATGGAAGTGAGTGACATTTATTATTTATTTTGGCGCAGCAAAAGTGAGGTTAGATCATTGATTAATTTGATCTAAAAACTATTTATTTCTGTTTTAGTTAATTTTAAATAAAAATAAAAAATGTTTGTTGCAAAGAAACACATATAATGAGACTAAAACAGTTAAATAGTTAATGAGCTGTCTTAATTTTTATTTTTAAATGTTTTCAAAGGATCTTCTATTGTTCCACTTTCAAAAATTCAAAGATGTTATCATCATCCATTTCCGCAGATTCTTTCCAGCACAAACAATGCCCTAATATTTCCCAGTGAAAGGATGCCTGTGTTGTTATGTAACCTTAATAAATACAATATTGATTCACGAGTGTTATGAGATTGGAATGATACTTTGAATCTAAACGCATTAAAGACATTCTGAAAGCGTTATTCAAACAATAATTAGCATGTTTAGACAACTGTACTAATGTTTGTTTCAGCGGAAATGGGTCAGTTTACAAATTTGCCTAAAACTATAAATTATTTACAACTTTGTCACATAGAAATAATGTTCTAAAATTTAACATATTTAAATCGGATTATTTAGAAAGTTGTCAACCGATAATGTTTATTTGTCAAATTGCTATAAGCTGGCTGCTATATTCCAATAATTATCTTTCAAAAAACAACTGTTATTATGGAGAACATTGCAAATTTGTCACATTTTTATCAGCTACAATCGCAAAAATTATTAAAAACAACAAAAACGTTTTAAATTAATCTACTGGAAATCTTATCATAATTATTAATATGTTGTCCATAAATTGGACAAATTAATAACGTTTACAAGCACTAGTGCTGTTACAGATATGTTTTTAAAGGTTGGTATAGCATAACTGTCAACAAATGTCAATGTCACTGTTATCGTTAATGTCCGAATTTCAATTCTAGGACCGTTAGCGGCAAAATTTCTCAAAACTTGAGAATTTTTTTATATAAAATTTAAAAATCTGTAATTTATAGCGATTATTGACGCACGTGTACGATAGAGAACTCGCCTGCGGCTCGTGTTCTAGTGTAAAACTTGTGCGCCAATTTAAACATTATTAAAATTAAGTAAAGATAAAGTAAAAAATAGTTTTTTTGACTCATGTTTGCTTAGATGGACCGTACGTTAGAATTTAAATTATAATCAGATTATTTGCTTGTTTTTTAATTATGATAGAGTTGACCTATTGCTAATTTTCCATGTTAATTGAAAACCGTGACATTTTAATATTTAGAATATTTAAAAAAAAGAAACCACTTATTAGTCGTTTAACCGGAAGGTGTGTAAAACAATAAGTATTTACCAACAATTCCGAGGTATTTATGTTACTGTGCCAAAATTTACATTGGGACTTGAAAGAAAAAATCGTGATTTTGACATTTTCTGAGAAAATTCTTTTTTAGACCGACACAGATTTTCTTTTCAACAAGGTGTTGTTGGCTTCTGGTTATTATCTGTTATGCTTATAAGCATGACCAGAATCTGTTGTATTTGATTTATAGAAGCATAAAAAAAGTACAGAACACTCGGAACGCCTACACTGTTACAGTTGTTTTTTATGTAACTTATCCAGAAATAAATAATAATAACAAACCGTGACAGTTATTTATCGAGAGATTATTCCTATTTAATTATCGCTAAGCAAAAGTGAACCATAATCAACGAACGAGCTAATTATTGTTTGTAAAATTACAAAAATAATTCAACCATGTAACAATTATGTAACGCCACGTGAGTTACGGTTTTTAATTGTGATGACCGAATGCTATTAAATCATAATAGCAATGAAAATTATTTAGTAATAAAAACATAAAACAAAAGAATATTAGAAAACGCACAATATTTTTAATATTCGTCGCAAAATTGCTCAAATAAATACGCTCCAATAGATGACTACCTTTACGTCAGCTTAATAAATAGAAGATTAGACAACTATTCATTATTTATTTCAATAATTACATCTAATTTCCGCACTAGTGCAATATAATGCTACATCTCATTTCCGCACAAGTGCAAGAAAGTGACGATTATTTAATCTTAAAAAGCTATATATATGTATGACAAACTAACAAATATTTGACAAATGTTTTTTTAATAGTCGGCCATGCTTTTGAATTTTTAAAACAATTGCTTCAAATGTCAAAATAATTATTATAATAGATTTTTTTATGTTTAAATTTAAAATGTTTTAATCACAGAATAGTACATTTTTGTGGTGGAATCTTATTATTGTAACTGCCACCGAGTTCATGGTAAAAGGTGAACTATTGAACTATTTTTTTTAATAAAACATTGATTGCTGTAAGATACAGAGACGATGAAATTGTAGGCGAATACTTTCAGCAAGTTAATTTTTATGATTATCGCATTAACGTGTTAAACTATCAATTTATTAAATTAAAAGTGTAGAAAATATTTTAATAAAACAATAAAACAAAAGAATATTAGAAAACGCACAATATTTTTAATATTCGTCGCAATATTGCTCAAATAAATACGCTCCAATAGATGACTACCTTTACGTCAGCTTAATAAATAGACGATTAGACAACTATTTATAATTTATTTCATTAATTATCCAACAACATATTTTTGATGTTGTTTGTAAACACTAAAGGCATTTTTGATGTCTTATAACATATTTAAATCAGCAAGCTGGAAGGACATCAAGTTTTTTTGGCAAAAAATTTTGTTTTTTAACACGCCGGGTCTTTGCTTCATTAATTTATAATGTTTTTTCATTATTTTAAAAACTAATGCTACATCTAATTTCCGCACTAGTGCAATATAATGCTACAACTCATTTCCGCACAAGTGCAAGAAAGTGAATCTTAAAAAGCTATATTTATGTATGACAAACTAACAAATATTTGTCAAATATTTTTTTAATAGTCGGCCATGCTTTTGAATTTTTAAAACAATTGCTTCAAATGTCAAAAGAATTATTATAATAAATTTTTCATTTTTTTTTATATTTAAATCTAAAAGGTTTTAATCACAAAAAAAAACATTTTTATGGTGGAATCTTATTTTTGTAAAAACCACCGAATTCATGGTAAAAAGTAAATTATTGAGTAATTTTTTTAATAGAACATTGATTGTTGCATGATACAGAAACGATGCAATTGTAGGTGGATACTTTCAGCAAGTTATTTTTTATGTTTATCGCATTAAAGTGTTGAACTATCAATTTATTAAATTAAAAGTGAAGAAAATATTTTAATAAAAACAATAAAACAAAAGAATATTAGAAAACGCACAATATTTTTAATATTCGTCGCAATATTGCTCAAATAAATACGCTCTAATAGATAGGTACGTTTACGTCAGCTTAATAAATAGAAGATTAAACAACTATTTATAATTTATTTCAATAATTATCCAACAACATATTTTTGATGTTGTTTATAAACACTAAAGGCATTTTTGTTGTTTTATAACATATTTAAATCAGCAAGCTGGAAGGACATCAAGTTTTTTTAGGAAAAATGTTTGTTTTTTAACATTTATTCATTATTTCAAAAATGCTACGCACTAGTGCAATAAAATGCTACATCTCATTTCCGCACAAGTGCGAGAAAGTGATGATTATTTAATCTTAAAAAGCTATATACATGTATGACAAACTAACAAATATTTGTCAAATGTTTTTTTAATAGTCGGCCATGCTTTTGAATTTTTGAAACAATTGCTTCAAATGTCAAAATAATTATTATAATAGATTTTTTTATGTTTAAATTTAAAATGTTTTAATCAGAATTTAATGTTAACAATTCGAGTTCATGGTAAAAGGTAAACTATTGAGTAATTTTTTTTAATAGAACATTGACTGCTGCAAGATACAGAAACAATGCAATTGTATGTGGATACTTTCAGCAAGTTAATTTTTATGTTTATTGCATTATCGTGTTGAACTATCAATTTATTAAATTTAAAATGAGGTTAGATTAGGTTTAGATGTCAAATTAGTCAAAGTTACACTTTTCGACGTCAAATTTAATAAAACACCTATTATATATATTTATTTTTTACATTTAAAGTGTTTTTAGACAATAAAAACTCCAATATGATAATACATATTTAATATTTTGCTGAATTATACGATTTTAACGTTAATTTGTGAAGAATTGTGTGAACCGTACCACACTGAAACGTAAAAATAAAAAGAAAGTTGTTTTCCTTAATTTTTAAGCATACAAGCTCATTAGTACGTAATTAGTAATAAATGTTATAATATAACACCGGTAATAAGCAAATATATTAATTAAGAAAAAAGAAAAATATCCATCAGTAGTTCAAATGCATCTAATTAAAAAAATAAACAACGATATTTGCTAAGATTATTTTTAAAACAATAAAAAATTGAAAACACTGTTATAAGAGGTGTCAAATTAATAAAATAACTGTCAAATATGACAAGATTTGTCATCTTATAAGCAACCATTTTGTTGTCAATATATCAAACAATCAAGAAAAGCTATTTTTATGCAAATTTGACAATCCCCAGGACCCTTAGGTTCAATTGCAACACCAAAATGGTTTATCTATACAATATTAAGTAACCAAAGTGGGTGTGTTATCACAAAGGTGATGTAATGTTCTGAATGCTGATTGGAGCACCATTTTAACAGATCCTATTGCACTGGGTCAGTTGACCAATTGCTGAACCGAATACTTGATGTTTACAATTAATTCTATTTGGTGTAGCAATGTTTCTAGAATTTAAAAATATGTTTTTTTGGAACAAAAGCAAATATGGCTTACTTTAAAACAGTTGCTTCAGAAAGTAAACGGAAATACTATAGAGCCAGCTTATTACTCTGTATTAAATCCTATTGAACTTTTCTGGAGCGCTATTAGAAGGAGGATTATGGCTAAAAGGGTAATTTAGACCGTAGCTATGTGCTGTCAACACATACATAATCTATTACAGCGCCGTTTCGTCTTAAAATTTACAGCTGATGAGTTTCAAATAAAACAAAACAGCGCTGTATTGGATCCATATTTGACTATTTGTGTTGATATTTACAAGGTTTGTTTTGGATCTGCTTAGTGTGTCAGTGGGATTCTTAGACGACACCCACAGCGACGGCCCCTGCATAGCACATCCTGCGGCCTCGGGGCTTCTGCCGACCTACCGACTGTCTTGTGTACCGCTAACCATTGACCCACACTCGGTCGTACCGATAACGGTCTATAGTAGTACCTACTTATCCAATAATAGACGCACGTACCAGAACTTCCGAATTGCAACTTGACCATTTCCTTCCGGGGCGGTTTTTCGTCTGTTTTTTTGCACACGTCATTATAATTTTTTTTTCAAATACTATGTAATTGTGATTGATAACGATCAAGATTTTATCTAGGTTAACCGTTCTTCTTCATTCCGTAGGTGTTCTTAGAAGTAGCTGACCTTATTTTGTTTTTCTTAACTACAATATTGGAGTTATTGTTGGCAAAGCCTAAAGGTTCCATTGCTGAGTAACCACAGCAGGTCTCTTTGTACAAGAAGCTCACTTATTTTGTTTTTTTTACCATAAGGCTGTGTTTCTATCTCTTTCTTACATTTGTTCAATGAATGTATTTATTATAGCCATAATTTACTAAAATGTTCAATAAAAATTAAAATTATCCCGGCGCATCCACCAAAAATTGAAATTATCCCGGCGCATCCACCAATTCTGTTTGCTGAAAAAATAGCTTTTTCTACTTCTAGCGTCAATTAATGGAAAACTTGACATGGAATTTTGGTGGAAATTGCAAATTTTTAAAAAATTTGACAAAATTGTCAACAAATTTAAAAAAATTATTTAAAAAGCTAGACTGACAATTTTATACTAAAGTGCAGAACATAGATTAAAACAAAAAACTAAAAAAATAGCCACTTGACAGAAAATTGAAATAAAATTAGTTTAAGATTTCCTATTTCGTTAGCTTTCCAGAACAGGAACCGGATTTGATAAGAAAAATTTAGTTTTGGTACCGGAAAAAAGTTTATTTTCCACATTAAAACAAAACAAAAATTCCAGCAAAAAACCAATCTCTGATTTCAATTCAGAAAACTTCAATTAAGCTTAGGTTTTGGAATTTTTTGAAAGAAAAAAAATTGGAATTTTGTTGAAAATTTCATTT
This sequence comes from Lagria hirta, assembly GCA_947359425.1. NCBI lineage: Eukaryota > Metazoa > Arthropoda > Insecta > Coleoptera > Tenebrionidae > Lagria > Lagria hirta. The sequence continues at coordinate 898,580 of OX375804.1, read as the reverse complement.
TTTTTTCAACTTAATGGAATAAATATTTTATCTATTTTTTTTTACCATAAGGCTTTATTTCTATCTCTTTCTTTCTTTTGTTCAATAAAGGTATTCAGTTCAAATAAGTAATTATAGCCATAATTTACTAAAATGTCCAATAAAATTAAAATTATCCCGGCGCATCCACCAAAAATTGAAATTATCCCGGCGCATCCACCAATTGTGTTTGCTGAAAAAAATACTTTTTGTACTTTTAGCGTCAATTAATGGAAAACTTGATATGGAATTTTAATAGAAATTGCAAATTTTTGAAAAATTTGACAAAATTGTCAAAAAATCTCAAAAAATTATCAAAATAGCTAGTCTGACAATTTTTTACTGAAGTGCAGAACATAGATTAAAACAAAAAACTAAAAAAATGGCCACTTGACAGAAAATTGAAATAAAATTAGTTTGAGATTCCCTATTTTGTTAGCTTTCCAGAACGGTAACCGGATTTGATAAGAAAAATTTAGCTTTGTTTATTTGAAAAAAGTTTATTTTCTACATAAAAACAAAACAAAAAATTTCAGCAAAAAAACCATTTCTGATTTGAATACAGAAAACTTCAATTAAGCTTAGATAATTTTTTGGAATTTTTTTAAAGAAAAAAATTAGATTTTCGGTGGAAATTTAATTTTTTTTTTAATTTAATGGAATAAATATTTTATCTATTTATTTTGTTTTTTTTACTATAAGACTTTGTTTCTATCTATTTCTTTCTTTTGTTCAATGAATGTATTTAGCTCAAATAAGTAAATATAGCCATAATTTACTAAAATGTCCAATAAAATTAAAATTAACCCGGCGCATCCACCAAAAATTGAAATTATCCCGGCGCATCCACCAATTGTGTTTGTTGAAAAAATTCTTTTTGTACTTTTAGCGTCAATTAATAAAAAACTTGACATAGAATTTTGGTGGGAATTGCAAATTTTTGAAAAATTATGCAAAATTGTCAAAAAATGTTGAAAAATTATTAAAAAAGCTAGACTGACAATTTTATACTAAAGTGCAGGACATAATTTAAACAAAAAACTGTAAAAAAATGGCCACTTGATGGAAAATTGAAATAAAATTAGTTTGAGATTCCCTATTTTGTTAGCTTTCCAGAACAGTAACCGGATTTGATAAGAAAAATTTAGTTTTGGTACCGGAAAAAAGTTTATTTTCCACATTAAAACAAAACAAAAATTCCAGCAAAAAACCAATCTCTGATTTCAATTCAGAAAACTTCAATTAAGCTTAGGTTTTGGAATTTTTTGAAAGAAAAAAAATTGGAATTTTGTTGAAAATTTCATTTTTTTTTCAACTTAATGGAATAAATATTTTATCTATTTTTTTTTACCATAAGGCTTTATTTCTATCTCTTTCTTTCTTTTGTTCAATAAAGGTATTCAGTTCAAATAAGTAATTATAGCCATAATTTACTAAAATGTCCAATAAAATTAAAATTATCCCGGCGCATCCACCAAAAATTGAAATTATCCCGGCGCATCCACCAATTGTGTTTGCTGAAAAAAATACTTTTTGTACTTTTAGCGTCAATTAATGGAAAACTTGATATGGAATTTTAATAGAAATTGCAAATTTTTGAAAAATTTGACAAAATTGTCAAAAAATCTCAAAAAATTATCAAAATAGCTAGTCTGACAATTTTTTACTGAAGTGCAGAACATAGATTAAAACAAAAAACTAAAAAAATGGCCACTTGACAGAAAATTGAAATAAAATTAGTTTGAGATTCCCTATTTTGTTAGCTTTCCAGAACGGTAACCGGATTTGATAAGAAAAATTTAGCTTTGTTTATTTGAAAAAAGTTTATTTTCTACATAAAAACAAAACAAAAAATTTCAGCAAAAAAACCATTTCCGATTTGAATACAGAAAACTTCAATTAAGCTTAGATAATTTTTTGAAATTTTTTGAAAGAAAAAAATTAGATTTTCGGTGAAAATTTAATTTTTTTTTTAATTTAATGGAATAAATATTTTATCTATTTACTTTGTTTTTTTACTATAAGACTTTGTTTCTATCTCTTTCTTTCTTTTGTTCAAGGAATGTCTTCAGTTCAAATAAGTAATTATAGCCATAATTTACTAAAATGTCCAATAAAAATTAAAATTATCCCGGCGCACCCACCAAAAACTTAAATTATCCCGGCGCATCCACCAATTGTGTTTGTTGAAAAAAATACTTTTGTACTTTTAGCGTTAATTAATGAAAAACTTGATATGGAATTTTGGTAGAAATTGCAAATTATTGAAAATTTTTGCAAAATTGTCAAAAAATCTCTAAGAATTGTTAAAAAATCTGGACTGACATTTTTATACTGAAGTGCAGGACATAGATTAAAAAAAAAACTGTAAAAAAATGGCCACTTGATGGAAAATTGAAATAAAATTAGTTTAAGATTTCCTATTTCGTTAGCTTTCCAGAACAGGAACCGGATTTGATAAGAAAAATTTAGTTTTGGTCCCGGAAAAAAGTTTATTTTCCACATAAAAACAAAACAAAAAATTCCAGCAAAAAAACCAATCTCTGATTTCAATTCAGAAAACTTCAATTAAGCTTAGGTTTTTGAATTTTTTTAAAGAAAAAAAATTGGAATTTTGTTGGAAATATCTTTTTTTTTTCAACTTAATGGAATAAATATTTTATCTATTTTTTTTACCATAAGGCTTTATTTCTATCTCTTTCTTTCTTTTGTTCAATAAAGGTATTCAGTTCAAATAAGTAATTATAGCCATAATTTACTAAAATGTTCAATAAAGATTAAAATTATCCCGGCGCATCCACCAAAAATTGAAATTATCCCGGCGCATCCACCAATTGTGTTTGCTGAAAAAAATGCTTTTTGTACTTTTAGCGTCAATTAATGAAAAACTTGACATAGAATTTTGGTGGGAATTGAAAAATTTGACGAAATTGTCAAAAAATCTCAAAAAATTATTAAAAAAGCTAGTCTGACAATTTTATACTAAAGTGCAGAACAAAATTTAATTAAAAAGCTGTAAAAAAATGGCCACTTGATGGAAAATTGAAATAAAATTAGTTTGAGATTTTCTATTTTGGTAGCTTTCCAGAACAGTAACCGGATTAAGAAAAATTTAGCTTTGGTACCGGAAAAAAGTTTATTTTCCACATAAAACCAAAACAGAAAATCCCAGCAAAAAACCAATTTCTGATTTGAATTCAGAAACCTTTTTTGGGTTTGATTGAAAGAAAAAAATTGAAATTTTATTTTTTTTTCAACTTTAATGGAATAAATATTTTATCTCGTAAACAAAATCGCTTATTGGTGTCGACAAAATGGTAAACACTTTCCAATTTCTGATTAGCTTTCATTAGCTCGTAAGTACGAAGAAAGTTTTCCTTCTAGATAGATTTTAAAATACTTTCCTTACATTTTAAACAAACACGATAACGTTACCGATTGGATAATACAAAAAAACAAAACAAAATCAACAGCCAATAGGATTAATTCATTTGTAATCTGATAAATTTTTAGAAAATGCAACAAAAACCACTTTGTAGCTACTGAGTAAATAGCAAAAATCCTCATAGCCGCCTTAGCTCTAATTTCAAAATTATAGAAAAATTTTCAATAATTTATAATTAATAAAATATTGAATATTGATAACCAAACGAGATAAAGTGAAAACAAAACAACGTCTTCTGAAAATCCCAGTTCATCCCAGCAAACATGAGCTCTGAAGAGACGCTTCAACATAGTTTATTTAAAAATTTTTTTTTACAAAAATTTACACTAAATATTTGTTTTAAACAATAAAGGTCAGATTTATGTGAATTACTCATTCATATCCATAACATATTCATTACGCATACAGAAAGTATGTATTATATGCAAATGAGTATGTAATATGATTGCGTCATAAACCATACCAATAATTTTTCGACCATTATGAACAAATGTAGCAAAAACCAGCCATAAAATCACAATTTAGCAAAATAAAATTAATGGGACGTAAATAACATTACAGTTTATAAATAAAAAAAAAATGTGAAATTAAATAGAAATGGGCGACCGATTGTTCCGCCAATTATAAGCGAGATGGATTCATAAAAGGCTATTTTCAATAAAAAATCATCGTAAACAATGATTTCTCTTACAAAACCTTGAAAGTCGCATTCCGTTGGACGATTTTTGCAAGTAACGTTCACAAAGATCGGGAAAAAATCAACAAATTTGACAATAAAACGTGTTTTTTGTTGCTATTTTTGCGATTTATTCGGGAATTTTTTGGTAATCACATGGCATGTTGACAAAAAAAAATATATTTTTCTACAAAAGATGAAGCAAGCTATAATTAACAAATTAAAAAAAAATTTATCATATTTTAAAAAAGTTGAAACAAGTTTTAAAGACGTTTATAAATTTTTACATTGAAAATTGTTTGAAAATTTTTAAAAATTTTTTGAAAATTTTAAAAAATTCTGAAAAATTATTAAAAAATTGATAAAAATTTTGTAAATATTTTAAAAAATTCTGAAAAATTATTAAAATTCTTTAAAAAATTAAAAAAAGACCTCAGCATATATTTTAAAAAAGTTGAAACAAGTTTTAAAAACGTTTAAAAACGTTTATAAATTTTTACATTAAAAATTATTTAAAAATTTTTTAAAATTCTTTAAAATTCATTAAAAATTCTAAAAAATTCTGAAAAATTATTAAAAAATTCATAAAAATTTTGTGAAAATTTTAAAAATTCTGAAAAATTATTAAAATTATTTAAAAAATTCCTCATCATATATTTTAAAAAAGTTTAAACAAGTTTTAAAGACGTTTATAAATTTTTACTTTAAAAATTATTTGAAAATTTTTAAAAATTTTTTGAAAATTCTAAAAAATTTTGAAAAATTATTAAATTTATTTAAAAAGTTGCAAAAAACCTTTACATACATTTTAAAAAAGTTCAAACAAATTTTACAGACGTTTAAATATTTTTAAATTGAAAGTTATAGAAAATAATCTTTATTTCTTATTAAAAAACTTTTAAACCATTTCAAAAGATTAAAATATTTTTTTCTAATTAGTTTATAGTAATTTATTTTCACTTTTAGTAATTTTAAAACGTATTAATAAATTTTATAAATTATATAATAAAAAGTTCAATTACATTTTTTAAAAATTATTAAAAAATTTTTAAAAATTCTTTGAAAATTCTAAAAAACTCTTAAAAATTATTAAAAATATTTAAAAAATTTGAAAAAATCCTAACATATATTTTAAAAAAATTAAAACAAATTTTAAGGACGTTTATAAATTTTTAAATTAAAAATTATTGAAAATAATCCTTATTTTTTACTAAAAAACTTTTAAACCATTTCAAAACATCAAAATATTTTTTTCTAACTAGTTTATAGTAATTTGTTTTCACTTTTAGCAATTTTAAAACGTTTTAATAAAATTTAAAAATTATATATAAAAAATTCAACTAAATTTTTTAAAAATTCATAAAAATTCTTAGAAAATTCTAAAAAATTTTGAAAAATTATTAAAATTATTTGAAAAAATTAAAAAAATTTTAACAAATATTTTATAAAGATTAAAACAATTTTTAAAAACGTTTAAAAATTTTTAAATTAAAAATTATTGAAAATAATCTTTATTTCTTACTAAAAAACTTTTAAACCATTTCAAAACATCAAAATATTTTTTTCTAACTAGTTTATAGTAATTTGTTTTCACTTTTAGCAATTTTAAAACGTTTCAATAAAATTTAAAAATTATATATAAAAAATTCAACTAAATTTTTTTTTAATTATTAAAAAATTCATAAAAATTCTTTGAAAATCCTAAAAAATTTTGAAAAATTATTAAAATTATTTGAAAAAATTAAAAAAATCTTATCAAATATTTTAAAAAAATTATTTTTAACAATTTTTAAAAACGTTTAAAAATTTTTAAATTAAAAATTATTGAAAATAATCTTTATTTCTTACCAAAAAACTTTTAAACCATTTCAAAACATCAAAATATTTTTTTTAACTAGTTTATAGTAATTTGTTTTCACTTTTAGCAATTTTAAAACGTTTCAATAAAATTTAAAAATTATATATAAAAAATTCAACTAATTTTTTTAAAAATTATTAAAAAATTCATAAAAATTTTTTGAAAATCCTAAAAAATTATAAAAATTATTTAAAAAATTAAAAATAATTTTAACAATTATTTTAAAAAGATTAAAACAATTTTTAAATTAAAAACTATTTAAAAATTTTTAAAAATTCTTAAAAATTGTTTAAAAAATTTGAAATATATATATTTTGAAAAGTTTAAACAAATTTTAAAGACGTTTAAAAGTTTTTAAATTGAAAACTATTTAAAGATTTTTAAAAATTTGTTTAAAATTTAAAAAAAATTAATTTGTAGCGGTTTTTATAAACAAAAAAAAATATTAAATAAGTGCATAACTTCTAAAATAAGACAAATAAACAATTTTATTCTATTTTAGTCAATAATCGTCTATATTCGCTTCAAATGAGCGCATAAATTGGTCTTAATGGTACTGATTTGTCAAAAATTTATTGCAAATGTTGCCCACACCTTTCGCGCGCCGCTACTTGTCCTATTCTTTCACTTTAAAGGAAATCAATTTTTAATTGTCTCAGATCATTAGTTTACAAATAAATGATGCTATAAACAAAATTGTTTATTAATAATTAAATTGGGTTTTATTAATATTAAAAATATCAAATTTAGGTTATATTAAATAATTTTAAGGTTATAGCACACTTCTCTACAATATTTTCTTGAAGAAATAAACATTTCTCACCAATTTATTTCCTTCCTGTTTCAAATTGATAAAGGTAATTGTGTTTTTGTTATGGCTTATTCAATTAGAAGTGGGAAAACGCCTAGTGTAGGTCAATCGGCTGCCAATTATAGTATAGCTTCAAACCTAGTTTCAGTAAAAGTAAAATTTCAGAAATTTAGAATATTAGTTCAAGTTCAACAGCCCCCATTTATTATTGTTATTGTTTATTCTAAATTTTTAAACTAAAAATATTAAGTTGTTTGTCTATGACTGTAACGAGAGACATTAGCTGGGCGCCGAAGCCAAAAATAACTATTTTTATTCAGTTTTGTAATTTTATTATTATTATTATTATTATTAATAGTAAACGGCAAATATTTTTGCAAAATGCGTGATTTTAGAGCTCGATTACTCTTGGAAAGGTGCACCTGAGTCAGGCTCAGATGCGCCAACTCGTGATAATCACACGCCAAACGGTGGAACAGTACCACTGCGCATATAATACAAGAAGCTGTTGTCCCCATCTGGGAAAAATCGTACTCTATCAAGTAAATTTGCAAAAATTTAAATAATTATGAATCACTAGTACTTATTATTCTGTCATCAGATGAGTCAAAACAGAAGAACGAGGAAAAAGTTACCATGACACTTTGATCTTTATTAAAAGTCAGGGATTTTTCAAAATAAAATCAGTGCTGATATTTCTTGACATTTATTAGAATTAATATTATTCGAAAAAGTTGAAAAAAAATTTTTCATAGCTTATAAATGTCTTAATTACTTAAAACCTTTCTATAGTTTTGTTTTTTTTTTTCAGGTACGTAGTCGTTCCGGTGCTAATTGATTCCTTTCATGCACTTATACTGGTAATGGTAAGAGGAATATTAACATTAATTAACCCATTTTACTTTTCTATTTTTGGGTAAATATGGCGATTTTTCAAGTTCAACTACCAGAAAGAAAAAAAAAATGGCTGGTAGAGAATGAAACTAGAACATTTAGCTAAAAGAAACACTTACAGCCAGAGAAAAACCATTTTCTGTTTAGAAAAAACTCTCGCGCTTTAAAAGTACTATCTTTACCCACCGGGACATCGAGCTATACCCTGACCTTACCTGACCTGACTGATGGATAAAAAGTACTTAAGCAACAACAAATAACGCCTCTAATTTTATCAATATGATTTAAAGTACTGCTTTAAAAAAAAAAGTTACTTCTGACAAATCCGTTGTACAATTTGAATATTAATCAATTGTGCGCGAAAACCAACAAATAATAGATTTAATGTGAGTATTTACTGTCACGGTACTTATTAGAGTACATAAGTACCTTTAGGTACCGCGGCTGTTATAAAGTAACTTCAAATTGGAACCTTGATCTGAAAAAAATCAGAAAAACCATTTTTTTTTCAGAAAAAACTATCGCGCTTTAAAAGTACTATCTTTACTCACCGGGACATCAAACCATCCTTTGAGTGGTTGAAGTGTAGAAAAGATTACTGTCGGAATAAAATAGAAGTTGTCTATAGAATTACGTGTTTACATGTTTTCTGAGAAAGCGCAAACTTCTCTTTACATAAATGACGTAGAAAAACAAAGCCATCTTGAGACCCATTTAGCAAGCAAAGATCTATAGAGCTAAGGTTTTTATGCCAAACTGCGCAGACGCGTTAAAATCCGTCAAAAGCTTTTGATAAGCTTTCCACTTCCAAAAAGGTCTACTTGGAAAAAATCATCTTTCTTTTGTTATTTTTTCTTAATTTTAAAAAATAAGAAAGTTATAGAATAGTGTACTAAAATTTTTGTATTTGGCGCAGACACCATTTTTTAACTTTTTTGCTAAAGTCTAACATAAATGTTTATATTTTTATTAATCTACTGACTTGTGTCTAGAATAACTCGAGTTTAATACACATTTTTTAAGAGTTCCAAAGCTTTAAAACTAGATAATGTCACCAAAAAGCACGATATATCACAAAATAATGCCTTTTTTGATCCAATATTGAAAAAAAACTCTTTTTTTTTTGTTATTTTTTGTATGCTTAATTGTTATTACATACAGATATTAGAAACCGTATTCTTTGCTGCAAGATCAACGTAAGAAGTACTTACTCAGATGTATGTATACCTTGACTTGACCTGACCTGACCTGACTGGATAAAAAGTACTTAAGCAACAACAAATAACGCCTCCAAGTACCTATTGGTCTACAGTCAAAAATTCAAATGATCTAAAAACATGTCAAAAAACTTATTTCATCAATATGATTTAAAGTACCATTTAAAAAAAACGCGTAATTTTGAAATGCTGCAACGTATTCCTTGCTACAAAACCAACGTAAGAAGTACCTACTCAGATGTATGTATCCCTGACCTGACCTGACTTTACCTGACCTAACCTGACCTGATTGGATAAAAAGTACTTAAGTATCCTCTAAGTACCTATTGGTCTATAGTCAAAAATTCAAATAATCTGAAAATATGTCAAAAAACCTATTTTAAAGTACCATTTAAAAAAAAACGCGTAATTTTGAAATGCTGCAACGTATTCCTTGCTACAAGACCAACGTAAGAAGTACCTACTCAGATGTATGTATCCCTGACCTGACCTGACTTTACCTGACTTTACCTGACCTAACCTGACCTGATTGGATAAAAAGTACTTAAGTATCCTCTAAGTACCTATTGGTCTATAGTCAAAAATTCAAATAATCTGAAAATATGTCAAAAAACCTATTTTAAAGTACCATTTAAAAAAAAACGCGTAATTTTGAAATGCTGCAACGTATTCCTTGCTGCAAGACCAGCGTAAGAAGTACTTTCTCAGATGTATGTATACCTTGACCTGACTTAACTTAACCTGACTGGATAAAAGTACTTAAGCAACAACAAATAACGCCTTCGAGTACCTATTGGTCGACAGTCAAAAATTCAAATAATCTGAAAACATGTCCAAAACCTATTTCATCAATATGACTTAACGTACCATTTTAAAAAAAACGCGTATTTTGAAATGCTGAAACGTAATCCTTACTGCAAGATCAACGTAAGAAGTACTTTCTCAAATGTACACCTTGACCTGACCTGACTTTACCTGACCTAACCTGACCTGATTGGATAAAAAGTACTTAAGTATCCTCTAAGTACCTATTGGTCTATAGTCAAAAATTCAAATAATCTGAAAATATGTCAAACAACCTATTTTAAAGTACCATTTAAAAAAAAACGCGTAATTTTGAAATGCTGCAACGTATTCCTTGCTACAAGACCAACGTAAGAAGTACCTACTCAGATGTATGGATCCCTGACCTGACCTGACTTTACCTGACCTAACCTGACCTGATTGGATAAAAAGTACTTAAGTATCCTCTAAGTACCTATTGGTCTATAGTCAAAAATTCAAATAATCTGAAAATATGTCAAAAAACCTATTTCAAAGTACCATTTGAAAAAAACCGCGTAATTTTGAAATGCTGCAACGTATTCCTTGCTGCAAGACCAACGTAAGAAGTACTTTCTCAGATGTATGTATACCTTGACCTGACTTAACTTAACCTGACTGGATAAAAGTACTTAAGCAACAACAAATAACGCCTTCGAGTACCTATTGGTCGACAGTCAAAAATTCAAATAATCTGAAAACATGTCCAAAACCTATTTCATCAATATGACTTAAAGTACCATTTTAAAAAAAACGCGTATTTTGAAATGCTGAAACGTAATCCTTACTGCAAGATCAACGTAAGAAGTACTTTCTCAAATGTACACCTTGACCTGACCTGACTTTACTTGACCTAACCTGACCTGATTGGATAAAAATACTTAAGAAACCTATAAGTACCTATTGGCCTACAGTCAAAAACTCAAATAATCTGAAAATATGTCAAAAAACCTATTTCATCAATTTGATTTAAAGTACCATTTAAAAAAAATGCGTAATTTTGAAATGCTGCAACGTATTCCTTGCTGCAAGACCAACGAAAGAAGTACTTTTTTAGATGTATGTTTACTCTGACCTGACCTGACCTGACTGGATAAAAGTACTTAAGCAACAACAAATAACGTTTCCAAGTACCTATTGGTCTACAGTCAAAAAACCGTTTTTAAAAAAACGCGTAATTTTAACAAATCCGTTGTACAATTTGAATATTAATCAATTGTGCTCAAAAACCAAAAAATAATAGACTTAATGTGAGTATTTACTGCCACGGTACTTAGAGTACATAAGTACCTTTAGGTACCGCGGCTGTTATAAAGTATCTGCAAATTGGAACCCTTTTGATTAGTATTATTGAGCATAGTAAGTACCAAAATGGGATGGGCAAAAGATTGTACCACGACGTGATAGGGCAGCATTTCAAAAACAATAGTACCTATCCACGAATCAACCTTGATCTCAAAAAAATGCGGCAAAAATCAGAAGAGCAGCAAGGTTCCAGCCGCTTGCTCTCACACACGATTTGCAGAAATTTTACAGATCATGAGTACCCAAACGGCCGGAAAATTGACGGCGTGAGAAGAATAAATCTTCACATTTTGTTGCTTTTCCTCCTGATTTAAATTAATAGGAAAAGTCAAGATCACTTTCACACCTCAAGGCTAGAAGGAAAGTTGGACACTTGTGTCATTAGCAACAGGATGATAGTGCTAACAAATAGACAGGTACCTGACATTGAGAGTAGTACCTAATTAAAGTGACATTTTTATCAGCGTTATGCCGCCATTTTGGTAGAGGCGTCTATATCATAAGATTCTCATGGAATATTGAAAGCTATCAACAGGTACTTAAGAGTACTTGATAAAAGTGACATTTTTATCAGCGTTATGCCGCCATTTTGGTAGAGGTATCTATATCATAAGTTTTTCATGGAATTTTGAAAGCTATCAACAAGTACTTGATGCAGTACCTAGTAAAAGTGACATTTTTTGGTAGAGATTCCTATGTCATAAGTTTCTCATGGAATATTGAAAGCAGTCTAAGCACTTTCTCTAAGCTTTTTACAGTCATACGCTTAGCTAATCTTTTCTCTATTCTATGATGTAAAAAGGATCAAAGTGAACTCATTTGTCGCCATTTCTTCTATAATTACAACTAATGTGTCAATTTAACTGTACTCATGCTTATGGTTCTACATGGAATTTATTAATTACAAATATTTCTTTTAGACTGTATAGGCAAGGTTGCTTTGTAGATTAAGAAAATCTATTTACAATGTAAAAACCGGCGACAGGAAGGTCATCAAGTTTAAGATTCTTTTTAAGGTGCATGTTATTGTATAACGTGTTGTGCAAGGTTTTTGTGTATTTCCCTGCAAAGGTACCACCACCTGAACTGATCAGAGTATTAATTAAAATTTCGCAAAAGCGAAGAGATCTTTGATTTTTTATTACGCCAAAGGCGACATTTTGCAGCAGGAGGCAATTTGGGGAAGTTATCTAACTGGCATGGCAAGTGTTGAGCAGATATTTCCGGTAACGCCTTGCAAAAATCATCTAGGTTACCTTGAGGCGGCTGATACAGGGCAAAAAGGTTATTTATGACAAGCAAATCCCAGAGGTGGTTTTTGACAGCTTAAACTGCAATTTTCTAAGTGATAGGGGCATTTCCCAAATTTTGGGGAATGCACCATACCATGCACCAGTGCAAAAAATGAGCAAAAAATTTATTGACCATACAAGCGTACTCATCTATTCTTGACCAGCTGTAGATAACAGAAATTGAAAAAGCTATTGATAAGTAGTATAGATAACAAAAATGATAGTTTTTGGAGTCTATTTACCAAAAAAGAAACTAAATTAGAGTTTAATAAAACAAAATATTACTATATTTGAGTTAAATCAAGTTTACACATTTGGTCCAGATTTAAAGCTGGGGCTAACTTATAGAGGGAAAGCTGATATGATTGCAAGAGCGCATCAACCCCTTTTGGTAGGGCCAAATCCATTTGCCAAAATCATCTAGGTTACCTTGAGCTTGCTGATGCGACAAAAAGGTTATTTATAGCAAGCAAACCTTAGAGACAGTTTTTGACAGCTCAAACTGCCATTTTCTAAGTGAAAGGGGCATTTCCCAAATTTTGGGAAATGCCATACCAGTGCAAAAATGAGCAAAAGATTTATTTACCATACAAGTGTACTTTTGGACCAGCTGTAGATAACAGAAATTGTAAAAGCTATTGATAAGTAGTATAGATAACAAAAATGACAGTTTTTGGAGTTAATTTACCAAAAAAGAAATCAAATTAAAGTTTTAATAAAACAAAATATTACTAAACTTGAGTTTAATTAAGTTTACACATTTAGTCCAGATTGAAAGCTAGGGCTAACTTGTAAAGGGAAAACTGATAAGATCGCAAAAGAGCATTAACCCCCTTTGTGGGGCCATTGGAACCATTCTGTAGTTTAAGGAACCACATCTAGAGAAGAGGTTCAAGATGGAACAGATCAGAATCTTTCTGGTTTGAGACATTCTAAGAAACTTCTTGAAGACTTTGACAATGTAAGATTACGAAAAATAGGCTTTGCATTTTCACAGGCTACTGCCGATTAGGTGAGACTCCTAGACACCTGGTGACAGAATGCGTCGACAATAGAACCCAACTTAGAAAGCAAACTCAGCTGCTGGAGTTAGATGGGGAGCTATAAGCTAAGACACACAGCTTAAGAAAGGAGAGCGCAATATACCAATAGGTCGCAGTGCATATGACACTTTATTAATCTTAGAGCTAACTTTATCCGTTGTCAAAGTGATTCATAGCGGTTTATAGATGATATTGTTATTTTTAAATTTAATCAACAATTAATAAAGTAGTCAATTGGAAAAAAAAGACTGAAAATATAGTGCGCCCAAGCAAACAAAAGCCCTGTACAATATAAGCAATGGTAAGAATAACCAATCAGAAGCAAGTGTGGTGTGTAAATAAAAGTCAGGTCAAGTCAGGTCAGAGTTGGTCATTATTTTTATCTAGTAGCATTACATGAAACTTACTTTTTAGCCAAAAATCTAGCTAATTTCTTAAAAATTATAAAATAATTAATTTTGAATATTAATAGTCTATTAACAACTTTCTCAATAACCTTAATAACCAATCTATGCATTATGTAAATTACTACTGGCTAAATAATTAAATTCAATGACACTTTTTGAAAATAGACGCAAATTAATGCTTAAATTTGAATATTTTCTTCTCAAATTGATTGACTTTTACCAAAAAAAATCGACAAAAACAAACGAAAATAGATAATAAAAAGTAAAGAAACAAAAAAGCAATGAAAAATTGAAGAAAATAAAGAAGAACGCTACATAAAAAGAAACAGCAATAGTCGTGAAAAAAAGAAGGAAAATGAAAAGAAGTTTATCAGCTGAAGGTCTTTAGAGTTTATCTTTAGAGAGCAGAACAAATTCTAAAATGCCATGACTTACAAAATTGCCAACTTTATAAAAAAAAAATTATACTTCTTGGCTTCTTGACATTTATAGTAACAAATCGTAAAGAACTAACTAAACAAACGAAAATAGATAATGGCAAATTGAGAAACAAAGAAAAACAAAATAAAAGGTGAAACAAAAAAGCAAAAAAAAATTAAAAAAAGTAAAAAAAACAGCAATAGTTATAAAAAAAAAAAGGAAAATGAAAAAAAGTTTATCATCTGAAGATCTTTAGAGTTTATCTTTAAAGAGCAGAACAAATTCTAAAATGCCATGACTTACAAAATTGCCAAATTTATAAAAAAAAAACTATACTTCTTGGCTTTTTAGCATTTATAGTAACAAATCTTAAAGAACTAACTAAACAAACAAAAATAGATAATGGCAAATTAAAAAAAAAAAAACAAAACAAAAGATGAAACAAAAAAGCAATGAAAAATTGAAGAAAATAAAGAAGAAAGCTACATAAAAAAAAACAGCAATAGTCTTGAAAAAAAGAAGAAAATGAAAAGAAGTTTATCATCTGAAGGTTTTTAAAGTTTATCTTTGGAAAGCAGAACAAATTCTAGAATGCCATAACTTACAAAATTGCCAACTGTATAAAAAAAAAATTATACTTCTTGGCTTCTTAGCATTTATAGTAACAAATCGTAAAGAACTAACTAAACAAACGAAAATAGATAATGGCAAATTGAGAAACAAAAAAAAGCAAAATAAAAGATAAAACAAATAAGCAACACAAAATTGAAAAAAGAAAACAGCATAAAAAGAACAAATGTCATGAAAAAATAAGAAGGAGAATAAAACAAAGCACAGAAAGAAACAGAAAACAAAACTAAAGACAATAAAAAACAAGTAAACATAGAAAAAATAAAAAGATAAAGTTAGTAGATCATATAGAAATAAGAAAAAAAAATTAGACAGCAGAACAAAACGAAGACTATAAGAATTACAATTAGAAAATAAGAATAAGAACATTGAACATCAAAAAACGTGCTAAAAAAAGAGATAGGGAAAAAGAAAATAGAAAACAAAACAAAAGAAATAAAGTTGAACAGTAAAATAGAAGAGTAAAGAATAAATCAAAAATATAATGACGAAGAATAGAAAAAAAAAAGAAAAACAAAATGTAATAAAGGCAGTATTTTGGAATGTGACAAAAATAAGAAAAAACAAAAATTGCTGACCTAAAAATAGAATAACAAATGGTTTGATGTTGAACCCAGCCTGCTACTATTATTATTATGATTATATGGTTACCATGAGAATGTCATTGCGCTCACTTTATGTAAAGTATAATTGAAAGGTTCGTTCATGGTTACAATTGATTGGTTCATAAACATGTTTGGAGAAACTATGAAAGTTTATCATCTGAAGGTCTTTAGAGTTTATCTTTAGAGAGCAGAACCAATGCCATGACTTACAAAATTGCCAACTTTATAAAAAAAAATTTCACTTCTTGGCATTTTTAGTAACAAATCTTAAATAACTAACTAAACTAAAAGTGTATTAAAAAATTAATAAAGTTTGATTACTTTATTCAGATTAAAATTCTTTTTTCTAAAATTTTGTTAGCTCTGGTGTATCTAAACAGAAGTCTAGAGAAATACAAGAAAAAAAAAACAAAATTCAAATTTTTTCTTATCCCTCGAATTACAGTAGGTACCTAAAATGTTATTCTATAGGTGAGTATAGTCTATTCATCCAGAAAAACCACAAGTGGATCTTCTCATCTAGAAGAATCACACAGTTATATTAAGACTAAATCTGACAGTACACGAACTTTCCGAATCAAAAAGTGACCTATAATAAAAAAAATTTTGAAACAAAAGAAGATCAATTTGTTACAACAAACAAAAGAAGAATCGTTCTTCACTTGTTTTTCGGATTGCAACAGCTATCTAAGATATTCTGGAGATAGATACAATTCAAAAAAAGTAAGCTTTTGTCATAAATTGGGTCTTCTCATCTGCGAGAACTAGATTCTTAGTGCGACTTCTAGTCTAAATTTGACAGTAAACAAATCTTAAAAAACTAAATCTTATTCACAAGAAAGAAAAAAAAAAGCTTAGTTAAGACAGAATAGAGTATGAGAAAAACGAAAAATCATGTTATTTACAAAAAAACTAGACAGAAAACAATTCTATGTTTCTTATATCTATATGTTTCTTATACCTATCTTATAAGATAGGTATAGTCTATTCATCTAGAGAAGTTGATGTCGTCATAAGAACCTGTTTCTGCTGTGATACAACTTTCACTGCACAAATAAATCTGATGATAAACCAACATTTCTAAACAAACTGACCAACTATAAGAATGTAAAAAAAGTGAAAGAAAAAACAACAGTTAGACAAAGAAGAAAAAATAAGCAGTTTCTGACTATAGTCTTATCACTCTAAAAAGTAGTTTCTGTCATCAGCTGGAAGATCCCTAGTTTGTCACTGATACAGCCTTTTGAAACAAAAAAACAACTAAGAAAATCTATAGATGAAGATTTAACCAGAAAAAGACCTAAAACTGCAAGTTTTCTATGAAAAACAAAAGAAAGAAAAACAATAAAAACGACACAGACAATTGAACAATGAAAACAAAGAAGACAACAAACGAAATAAAAACAAATCAAAAATACAAGAAAAAGAGCAACGGTAAAAAGAGAACGAAGGTTCTCTTTAGTAAAAACATGAATTAGAGAAAAGAACTAATAAAAAGTAGGTAACCAGCAGAATTCAAATGAGAATGTCAAAAAGTGAACAATGAAAAAAGAAGAAGATAGTTAAGGTGTTTATGGAGAATGTGAGAAAGAAGAAGATAAGAGATTATAAGAAAAAAACGATAATGTTCGAAAATAAAATGAAAAGAAAGAATGTATAGATTATTAAATAAATGTAGGAAAGAAAAGAAAATGGAAAAAGAGATAAATAAGAAAGAAAGAAATAAGTATGCGAGTAAAGATTTGGAAAGATTAAAAACAAACGACAAAAAAAATGTAGAGAAACAATAAAAAAGAGAGAAAATCAAAGAATCTAGGTTCAACAGGAATTATTCTGAAAAATGTATGAGAGAGGAATTCTCGGTGTACCTAAAAAGAGAAAGAAAAAGAATAGCAAGATTCAAGTGAGAAAATGAAGAAATAATGAATAGGTATTGGAAGGAAAAGGAAGAGAGACTGTGTAGGAAGTGCTGTAAGAAAAGAGAGATAGTAGAACACATGTGAAATGAAAGTGAGAAAGAAAAAAAGTACTGATAGAAAATGGAAAGAAGATAAAGTGGATAAAAGAGAAGAGAAAGAAGAAATAAAAGAAAAATTAGAAGAAAAAGCTGTCAACTGTTAATAAATGTAGTAGGCCTAAATCTGATTATAAAGATATAGAACTATTTCTTCATTTTGGTACTTGATTATAGATTCTAAGAGTTGTTTAAGCTGCAGCTGCTGCAATCTTTATCCTACTGTACGTAATCATTTGTCCATCACCTAGATACGCCAGATTCTCAGTAGTTTTTGAGTAGCAAATACTTCAAATTTTCCAAAGTTATTGAAGCATAGCATTGCAAAAAGTAGGAGTTTCATTCCAACTTTCTTCAAGAGAAAAATGCTTTGATCTTCGCTGATTTTTGCCAACTAGATCTACTGCTGTGATCAAAATTGTACGAACCAATTAAATGTTTTGAGGTCTGCCGAGGCCTTATTAGATTAAAAAACAAAAGAGGCCACCAGGCAAACTTGTTGCATCGCTTCGAGCAAAAATCGGATGACCGACTCTTCGTAAGTGGCCTACATCTTGAAACCGAGTTCCCAGGATCCCATTTAACATTTTCCATAAATTGACTAAAAGAAGAATTGAAGATCTTTTCAGCCCTAAAGATAGATCGTCTGGTGACAATTAGGTGTGCGCGTTTACTTTCTTCCCTGCGGCAAAAATTCCTCACCATAGGTCTATAATAGATGATTTTCTGGGTCATTTCTCCAAACAACGAAAGTTTTTTTTTTAAGAAGATTATTAAAAAGCCTCGTTGAGGAACACCTGTTACCTACAAATTCCGCGAGGTCGCGCCTAGTTTGACATACTTTTTAATAAGCAGCGATTCAAAAGAACAGGTTGCTGCAGGGTCCATCATTTTTTTCAATTTTTCTCTCATATATACGCTTTTTTTTTCAGGTTTGGATGACATAAATTCATCTCAGAGATTGAGAAGACAGAATTCCAATGGTAAGTTTCTAAACACTATATTAGGGAAAAAAATTGGTGACGGATTAATTTGGATTTGTTTGCGACATTTGCAGGGAAAAATTAGTTATGTAAGGCGCGCTTCTTTCATCTTGATGCTTATGTCATCATGCAAAAAAGTTGTAGAATGTTTGCATCGTTTAGGTAGATAAAATCCATAAAAACAATGACTCAAGAGGCTTTAGATCTGGGTGGCGAGGATATCGTTAGTCAGATACGACGCTACAACTAAATGTCAAGGCTTTTCTGCAATTTGAATGATAATTTACCTTCCAGCTTCTAATAGGGTGGCAAGATTGTACATGGTAGATAGATTTTTTTTGCTTTTGCTCTTCATAGAACTTCTTAATGTATAAACATGTTTAAAACTGACTTTCTTTTCTTCCTATCTTGAATGTAGATGTCACCACAGTCTTGCTGGTGGACAGTCACGGACGATCTTCTTTCGGCCGATACCTGAGCGTTAAACCGGATTTAGGTCTAATCACTTCTACAGCTCGTACTTTTATACAAGAAGGTGTAACCACCGAATACGCTACCCAAGTACTCGGTACTACCCTTGACAATGGACGACTTTATGCTCATTTACTCACAAAAAGCTCCAGGGTATTATACGATGGTGATACACCATCTAAATCGTACGATTCACAAAAAAAATGGAACTTTGATGACAATTTATTTGCCACAAAAACATTCCTTCGTAATACAGATTTCATATCCCCTAATCAAGTAGAGCCCGTACTTGTCTTCCCAACAACCACCCCTTACAACAATCCCCAAACCCTTTCCGAAGAAGAAATCTTAGAAGAGGAACCATCAAATAATGTACGCGTACCATATGAAGTACCGCAACAAAACAATGTAAAGATCTTCAAAATAAACCCCCAAATGCACGATCTATCAACTGACAATTTCATCAATCATAAAGAAGGTCTTAAGCCAGCAATTCAAGGCTTGAACCTTTCAAAAATATCTAAAGTACGCCAATGGGACAATTTGCCGACTTTCACAGTACGGAATAAATTCTCTCCAAGCGGATTTTCCTACTTGGGAGATTTTCCTGATTTTAGCACAAATACAGAAAAAACAAAAGCCACTACTGTAGCAGAAAGGAAAGCAAAACTTCTATTTAGAGCCGGATTGGCAAAGCCAGAAGTTAAAGATCGCAAAACTACTACGTATAGTGGTTTTGCTGATTTTACTACAACAGTTGGCGATACTGTCATTGTTTTTACACCACATACAACGGAACCACCAAGAAAAGTTGGACAAGTAACTTATATATCTGTTGAACCTACACTTCGACCATCATCAACAGTAAAATTCCCTACAGTCAACACTGCGATTAAAACATTTTTATTCCATGAGCCACCTATGGAAACAAAAACAGTGGAAGGTCATAAACTCCACATGAAAACTTCTCTTCCTACAATGGTAATTGATAAAACTGACAGATTGCGAAAACCTAAAGACAATCAAGCTTCTGAAGTTTATGAAGATTTGGAAGCAAAATCAGCTGTTTTAGCTCATGAACAACAAATGGAAAAAGCCTCACCTTCTATACCCCAGAAAAAAGCCTTCAGCACAAGCAGTGGATCAACAATAATCTACAATCCTGATATAATTGAACCATCCGAAAGGCAAACTCCAATGCTATCAACTCCCTCAGATGAAGATATTGCGAAAATTTTCGCAGCACTTCAAGCGCAAGCTAAGCAACAAACTCAACCATTAAATACGCCTTCTACAATCTTCTTAGAAGAAACAAGCACCTTTGAGAAGCCATCTGCAACGGAAATTTCAAGCGGTGCTACAACAATTTTCTTCGAAGATGAGCTACCTATTGAAAATACAGCCGTTATAGAAGAGCCTACTACAACTACTCGAATAATTAAAGAAGATAAAACTACTACTACAACAGAAGATAGTATAACAACTGAGAAGTTAACTACTACAACAGAAAAATTAACAACTACAAGTCAAAAGATACCAGCATCAACTCAAAAAGATCCAACTACTACAAATTCTATTGATACAACAAGCGAAGAAGTACTGAGTACCCTTCCTCTAGAAGAAACCACCCCAGAAATTACCTCAAATGAAATAGATAGGGATCTTGATGATCGAGAAAGTGTGCCCCAATGCAAAAATGGTCTTGAAATTGTACCAACAACAGTTTACAAAACGTTAACATATTTAACAACTTTCTTTATTCCACAAGATGATGATGATGATGAAACATCAACATCTATCAAATCGAATGAAGTTGTATCATCAGAAATTGGATTTGAAACCAAATCCTGCTCAGGGATCAGCCCTAGTTCCAGCATGAGAACCATTCAGCCAACTATTGCTACAACAACAGAAGAGGAGAAGATCACAACAACGGATAAGTTGAGTGAAACTACAACTGACGAAATAACAACAGAATTGCTGACAACACCAGCTTTAGAGTCCACTCCAGAAGAGATAACGACAGAAAGACGTCACGTAACTGAATCAGATCCGGAAACAACTGAACTAACAACTGAATCAGGTGAAGAAATCGAACTGATTTTCAAGACATTGTATACGACTTATACATATCTAACAACTTATTTCCAAGACACTACTTCATCAATTGCCAGCAAAATTGTAGTTACAACTAATGTCATAACGTCGACGTTGATTCCTGGCAGTGAAGCGTCAGATTCTGCAGTTGCTGGATTATTTGAACGCGATGATAATTTGGTAAATAATTACAAATCGAGAACAGTGTCGTTTGATGATTTAGCTGAAATCTCACCGACCAAACTAGATCACAATATACTTCCTACTTTAACATATGAAGAAGATGAGATACAAACCACAACTCCTTTTTTGAATGATTTGAAAGTACAACAAAATGGTGTTAAAACTTATTATACGACTTATACTTACTTTACGACAATATTTGTAGATGGGGAGACTGAAATTTCTAGTCGAACTGAAGTGTATACGAATTATGTTACGTCTAGTATACAAGCAACTGCTTCAAATAGTGATATAGTACCTACTAGGCTACTTTCACTATTTGATGAGAAGGAAACTTCTAGTGATACAACTAGTTCTAGCATAGTACCATCTCTCAATGTAACTCCACTGAACTCGTATAATACTACAATTCATAGAGAAAAAAGTTTAGAAAATGTTGATATATACGCTTCTAAACTTGATAACAATATACTAAGTACCAGTGTTCCCAAAGAGCCAAGCTATGTAACACTTCAACGTGGTGGTACTACAACTGAAGATACAAATGTCAACAATAACGCTCTAAATTTGAATGATTTTCAAACAATTTCTACAATGGTGACTGATGTTAGAAGTAGTACCTCTGAAGGTGGCAGAAGAATTATTGATAATGTTGATAAGCGGAATGCTTTATTGGATGATCAAATAGTATCGGAATCAAATAACGATTCCGAGATTATTCCATCTCCAACTCTTTTATTGCAAACAAGCTATACCACTTTTACGTATTTTACAACAATGTATCAAGGAACAACATCTAGTAATGTTGTAAGTAGATTAGAAACGATAACCAATGTAGTTACCGAAACTTTGACACCAACTCATACTTTAAGCGTTGAAGATTTGAGCCTTCCAATTACATATTTTACAACTTTCACCTATTGGACAACATTGTACAAAGATGGAGTAACAAAAACCAGCAGTCGCGAAGAAACTGTTTCAAACGTTGTAACACCTACTCCATCTTTAAGTAGTAGCTTACCTATAATCATCACATCAACAGTAGAATCTACATCTTCTGAAATCACTCCTACCCAAGCAGAAAGTATTCAACCATCAACAGTAGGCGATGATGATTTAACAACATATTTTACAACTTATACTTACTACACCACATCTTACGTTGGAGAAAGTACTGTCATTAATAGTCGTCTTGAAACCGTAACAAATGTGATTAATAGTACCGCTGAAACGGATTCTAACCAAATTGGTCGTGCTGTTGGTACGGCCAGCGTGAATCTAATAGAAGCCACTAAACAAAAAGAAAACACCAAACCAACTGGTTTACTATCAACAATTGTCAATACATTAGAAAATTTAGGAACTACAACTATTCTATCAACTGACGTTTTTGGAACATACATCGATGGTCTATATGCGAAAGTACTAGAAAGTACTTCGTCCATAATCACACCTACAATATCACCATCAGCAGTTGAATCAAATTTGAAGCCTACTGGTGTTGTTAGCATCAACAAGGGTAAAATAATCGATGCTGAAGGAATCAGTACTTTATACTATACGACACAAGCGGTTGGAACTTACATTGATAACTTGTATGCTCAAGTGATAGAAAGTACCAGCTCCTTGAATGTTAATGAAGAAAGAAAAGCAGCTCTAGCAACAGATGCCTTACCAGTACACCGAACAGGATTAGTTCGCTTGATTGAAGGATCAATTGTACAAAATAAAACCACCACTTTGTATCAATCGAAAGTACTAGGGACGCTTATTGATGGAAGATATGCGCAAATTATTGAAAGCACATCTAGCTTCTTATTTAGCAAACCTACTACTCCTAGCTCTGTTCTAGACATAGCACCTAGTGCTACTCAAGCACCTGAGCAATCTATTTCGCCTACTTCAACACCTATATCCCCATCACCTGTCGTAATTGAAGGTTCGTTAAGTGATTCAAGTAGAATAGATGAAGATGTTACAACAGAAGAACCAGATGAAGAGAATGAAGATGAGAGCAGCAGAACAAAATCTCGTTTGACTTTCCAAACCCGAAAACGTACCTTTACTCCAGTAATCAGACCTTTTGCTTCACGTGGTCGTCCAACTTTTGCTCCTAAGCGTAAAGGCGGGGGACAAAGCGCTACTACGGTTACCAGAAGTGATGTAACTCCCACTGTAACCGCAGTACCTGCGTCTAAAGGTCGTTTTGGCAACAGAAAAGCGTCTTCTACGACAAATAATATAGTCCCTTCAGCTACAGGATCTAGACGTTTTGCGCGGCCAAAAGCGTCAAATACAGGAGTAGCAAATGCCAGAAAAAGCTCATCAAGGATTCAACCAACAGCGTCTGGTTTTGGTGCCAGTTCAAGACGAGGGGGATTAAGATCGAGTGTTGGAGGTGGATCAAGAGCGAATTCCCAGCTTTATGCTGGGAATTCCAAATTTCGAATTAGACCAACATTGGCGTCAACGTTAAACCGCAATTTCGCTACTGGTACTCCTTCAGGAATTGAAGAGGAAAATGATTTAACGACAGTAATTACTAATAATCCTACCGATTCAATTGATGATGGGCTGGAAACTACTTTGTTTTTAGCTACAACAACTGAAGGTAGCTCTAGAAGAAGTCAAAATCCCCTTTTGCGGTTTAAGCGCCCTCCAATTGCTAGAGCAACTACACCAAGACCTCAGAAAACTAAATCGAAAAATAAAGTCACAACAACTACACCTAAACCAAAAACCACTTTAAGTAGATCGAATAAAATAAGCAGACCTAGAAATAATGCTTTATTCCCAAGACGAAATTTGTTTACAACAACTACACCACCTCCCGAAGAAGAAGAGGAAGAATATTTAGAAGAAGGGGAAAATGATGACGAAGATACTGATTATGATAGCTCACAAACAAATCCACAAACCGAACCGGCTCCAAAATCTGAAACCAGAAAAAGCCGTTCATCATCAATTCAAATTAAACCATTCTCCGGTTTTAAGAAACGTACAAGAAGAGAAGTTAATTATTCAAGATTTAGAAGACCAGGAAGCAGAACAACTGCTTCGCCAAATAAATCATTAGAACCTGAAACAGAAGCAGTTGCAAAAACCACAAAACCTAAATCATCTAGCAATCGCTATTCCTCAAGAAACTCAAATCGTAAAACAACTGCAGCTACAACTTCTTCACCATCCACGCGAAAAAGAATATCACCATCAAAATCATCAACTCAAGGAAGATCTCAGTTTACTTTGAGAGAAAAAGACGCGTCAAGATCAAGCTTCAAACGCCCTAGTACCACAAATTCTAGACCAAAAACTACTGTCTCATCTCGACCAAAATCGCCACGCTTGCGAACCACTGCGCAGCCCGAAAATAAAAAATCTTCA
This sequence comes from Lagria hirta, assembly GCA_947359425.1. NCBI lineage: Eukaryota > Metazoa > Arthropoda > Insecta > Coleoptera > Tenebrionidae > Lagria > Lagria hirta. The sequence continues at coordinate 874,005 of OX375804.1, read as the reverse complement.
TCTAGAGCTACGCAATCTAGAAGACGTACTACATCATCAAGGCAAAAAATCTCCCAAGAACACATTGATGAGAACTTTCTTATTCCCAAATTTGATGGTACTATCACTGTTACACATTCCATACCAACTGAAGTTACCATTCCAGTAGTCAATGGAAAAATAACAGAATATAAAAATATTATCACAGCTAAATATAGTACCGAAATTTTGGCACCTAAGCAGTACTCAACTTCAGTGAATCCATTTGGTAAAGATGTAACAGTGTTACTAGGAGAAAGTACTTCAATAGCTGATAATGGTGCTACACATGTTACACAATATGTTTTGAATGAAACGCCTACAAGCAGTGTTATTTTCACTCCTACTTACATAAGAGGGCGAAAAACATCATTTTCCCATGTAATCCCGAGTACAGCTTATGGTGTAGAAGAAGTGGTAAACACCATACAACCAGCATTGGCAGCACAAGCACCACTTGCTAACATACTACTCTCCCAATTACTATTAGGACAAAATCCCTTATACCCTTTGCAAAATCCAGCAGTTCAAGGAACAGCAACAACTGAATTTAAAACAAGAGCTACTACATATGTTACTACAGTAACATCTGTTACTTCAACAGTAATTCCTCTTACTTTCAGAGGAAAAGAAATTTTGACCACCATAATAGACAGTAGCGTTTCAGTTGTAACTGCTACAGAATTTCTTACTGATACAATAATTGCAACTCCGTCTCTCAGTTTTCCTGGATCTGCTCCGCAATTGAATACATTGCTGTTACCATTGCTGCAACAGCAATTAGCCGCTCAACAGCCGTTGCAACCACAGCAACCGGCAGGTGTTTTTAATCTTCAGCAGCCTCAAGCGCAAGCTTTAATTAATACCAAAGCAAAATCATATCTGACTTCTGAAGAAGATAATGAAGAAGTAGAGCAAGCTATTTCAGAAGAAATTAGAGAAGTTCCTTCGCGGAAAAGATCTAGAAATAAGAATAAGAAGGCTCCTACGCCAGCTCCAACAGAACCACCAAAGGAAACAAGTGTTATAACTTTATATGTTTCTGGGAGGATTCCTGGAGAGTTTAGTACTGTGTTATCTACAGTAGTAGTGGGGGAGAATGATAGGAGGAGAAGAGAGGTACGGGCGTCGCAAACGTCTGATGATTTGGTTGTCAGTACTTTAGACTACCATGATGCTTATCTAAATCCTGGTGATAAAGATGTATTTGGTGTTACAGAAACTGTAGCTACTGAAAGCTTAGAAAGTATTATTGGTGATGTAAGTAGACATTTCAATACTCATGTTTCTTCAATGCCAAAACCTACCAAAACAACCAATCAAGCGTCTAAAAAGTACAAGATTAAGTACGTCAAAGCATCGGGAGAAGCCATAAGATCTTCCGGTAATTTTTTAGATTAGTAGACCTTGATGAGAAAGCCCCTCTCACAGATAAGGTCGAAACGTCACAAGTATTTGAGGGCAAATATTACAACCATGAGCAAAATTTAAACGTTTCGAAACATATATATAGATCTAAACGAGCGACTGAATTGATAAATAATCCAAAAACACGCGTTGTTAAGAAATTAATTAGAAAAGAGCTTGTTAGCCAAAAAGAGATGACGACCAGAAAGCCTCGAAGGCGACTTTTGATTAAGAAGAAGAAGAAGAAGAGGCTTTTGCCAAAATCTAGAAGAACAGTAGTGGTGACTAGGAAAAAGCTTTTGCCAAAAACTAGCAGTATGGTAGTAGATGAGGAAATGGTTGAAACATCTTTGGCTTTTATAGTTTCAACTGAGACTAGATCTTCGGAATTATTTACTAGTAGTATAGTAGTAGATGAGGGATTGGTTGAAACTTCTTTGGCTACTATAGTATCAAGTGAAACTAGATCTTCGGACTTGTTTACTGTTGAGTACACCAGTGAAGAAAATAAGATTAGTGACACATCTGAAGAGACTTTCCAAAATATTCCCGACTATGAACCTGTCTTCCCTGAACTAGTTGATGATTTAAGTGCTCCTCCTCTTTTACTCTTTAAAACCACAGTGTTGTCTTCTATAGAGCTTGCAACCAGAACTATAGTTTCAAGTCGCCTTAGAACGTACACTTTTATAGTAACAAGAGTGAATGGAGCTGAGCATATAGTAACTTCCACCACTGAAATTAAACCCCAGACTAAGACTACTATTTTGACGGAACCTTTGACGAAATTTACAACTTTGACGTTACTGGACCTCGACGTAACTTCTACTCTCAATCCGATACCAATGACTCCATTCATCCCTCAACTAAAAAACACCGATCAAGGTGAGTTCTAACTTTTGTACTATAATTTATTTGATCAATTCCCTTTTCTTTTTTTCCAAATTTTGTAAATATAGTAATGTATAAATTGTAAAATAAAGCGTAGATTTGTGTGTGGAAACTGTGTTGCTAATGAATGAACATTCTGTAGGAAAGGCAATCGAAGAAGCTCGCTATAATCTTGCCACTAGAGTTATGTCAAATGGAGTTGAAGTTATTGTAGCAGGAGATAAAAGTACTTTCCCTGGAAATCCAAATTTTAAACGAATCTTACCTAGTACCGTTTACAAACCGGTAACGCTTAAGCCAAGTACTTTGAGTGATCACATGATGATGATTCTGCCACTTGAGTCGCCACAAGTTAGTGATGTTTTTGCTATATCCAGGATTTGTATTGACATCAGCTGTTTTGCAGATCAACAATTTGGCTCCTAATCAATTTGTCACAAAAACATGTCTAACGACTTTTACATATTTGACCACTTATCTGGAAAGTGGTACCACTACGGTGTCTAGTCATGAACAAGTCGTCTCTAATATTGCCACAGAAGAACGAAATTCGGGGAAAATCTTACCAACACCAGCAATGGGAATTACACTAACTCAGGTATGTATTTCTTCCAATCAATTTGAAGATAATTGAAGATTTCTAGTATCCGAATCTATCGGTGGGTGTTTTCCATACAACTTATACATATCTGAATACTATACTAGATGGCGAACAACCCTTGGTTGTCAGTTCAAAACATACAGTAACCAATACTGTTACTGCACCAGATGATCTTCTATCGCTTTTGCAAAATTCCGAAAACTTATCCGCCATTAAAGACACAAATACCTACTATAGCACAGTTTCTCTAAGCAAAACTTTATATGAAGGAGACAAATCACAGGTAATTAGTACCAATGAAGTAGTTACACAAGTGGTCATTACAGAATCTGTTCCACCGAAAGCAACATCAGTGATGACCTCTTATATAGCGCTAGATGTAGAACCAAATACAATTTCTGCTGATTTTGTAACAACAGATGTAACAAAAACATACTTTGTAACCTACACCTACTACAATACGGTAACCAAAAACGGAAAACGTACCATACATACAAATATTTCCACATCTAGTGACATAGTAACCGAGAAGCTATACCTACATCCAAAACATAGTAGCAAAAATGAGGAGAAGCAGAAGCAGAAAATCGAACAAAATTTAGAAAATATTCGCATTTTGGCGACGAAAACCTACCAAACAACTTTCACCTATTTTACAACATTGCTACAAGAAGAAGTACCAAACAGCCCCACAGTGATCAGTTCTCATTCAAAAATCGTCGAAAAAGTTGTAACAGAGACAATAAACCCCGACATGTTAGATAGAAAATATTTGAGTTTGTGGAAAAAAGAGCTAAAGGAAAATTCCGATGGTATCACAAAATTGGCAACGCTCAATAATGGTCAAAAGCTAGAAATCACCATAATCCCAGAAGAAATAAATCCAACACATGTTTTGCCCATAGAAAAAACCCAAATGCCAGATTCCCCAAAAACAGAATCCACTCCAATCGAATCTTCTACTCCAAACGTGATAACTGGCTCTACTATCATTTTTTTTGATGATCTCCCTACCACAGAAACTCCTTCTCTAAGCTCTAAGATAATCAGAAAAACTGCTTCTTCTACAATTAGTACAAAAGTGAGACGATCTTCAAAAAGTAGAACTTCTTCGGTGAGCAAAACTTCTGAAATCAAACCAGCGACAAAATATCCTAAACCAAACAATCAAGTATCAGATTTGTTGGGTTTGGGATCTATAAACATCAACAGTTTACAAGCTCTAAAGCCGGTTTTGAACGCCATGGCTGGATTGATACAAACAAATCTGAAATCAAACAGAAGAAACGATAGTATAGCAACTACCAGTAAGCCACATGAAGATGATCCAAATACTCAAAATCGGTCGCCTATTTACATCCCCGTTGGAGAAGTTGGCGATGATATAGAAACAGCAGAAAGCCAAAACATTGCCACGTTTCATAGACAAGAAACAGCCGATTGGGATCAACGGCAGAAAACTCATGAAAGTCTATTGTTGAACAGAGGAATCCCAATATCACCAGGTGATGTAATAACCACGAATTCTGATGTTATAGTGGGAAAACCTGGACGAATTGGTCCTAGAATACCTTCAATACCATTGAATCAAATTTCTGAAGAAGCCAGCTATCAATTGAAACCACCACCGGTTCTGAATCCAGCAAAAAAGTGGCCGAAAAGGAACCATGATTATAATCCCACTCCCAGACCTGTAATTCACGCTCCTAACAAAGATGATTATGTAGGACCACCACCTCCATTTGAGAAGCAGAAGCATATTCCACTTGATCAAGCTTACGGTTCTTCAGATCTGACTCACCAAAAGGTAATAATTCAAGATAAGATGGTCAAATTTGATAATCCGATGAAAGATTATCAACCATCTATTGTATTACCGGAAATAATTGAGCGTTCTACTGGTCAACCACTTTTGGTTAACATCCAACCTAGTCAAGTAGCATTTGTAAACATTCCTCACAATAGAACAACTGCTTTTATTTATGGAGGTTCAACAGAACCTCATCGAAGCGGACAATATTTTGATGATCCTTCTCCTTATCCGGAGCCCGAATTTTCTGGAATTGACAATTTTAATAATGGAGTTCCACAGTTTGCTTCAATCTATGATGGGGGTTCTGTTCCCACTCAGAAAGAAGTAGTTGGAGTAATTAAAGTTTCTCCTCAAGCTATAGACAAGCATCAAATTCAAGTCAACATAAACCCTTCACGGCCAAATCCACTCAATAAGCAAGATTATTTACATAATCCTCCCATTTCGTTTGGAATGGTTCAGCAACATGATGAATTCAATGGGCATGTGATTAGTCACCGACCAAATGTTCAGATGTTCAACGAAGTAGAAGGTGTTGGTTCTGTTGGTGGACCTTCCCCGGCATACAAACTTCAAACTGATCAAGAATCAAAACATCAAATAAAGAGCCAAAGCAGCAATGAGGCTTATCCATCTATAATCAGTGGGAATAGATTTGGAAATGGGTTTAAAGATAAACCTCCACCACAATTGGAAGTTTTTGATACCAAGCCAAAACTGATCAATTCATTCTCTTCCAAACCAAATCAAGACTTTGCAAATATTTTGCCACCATCTTTAAATCAGTCAAACAAGCAAAATCAAGGTCCGTATACGACCTTCCAGCATGAGCAAAACAATGGATCCCGCTACAAGCTTAACAAATTTCCTCCAAAAAGAATCAGTTTTGGTCAAAGACCTGAAGATCTTAGATACAATTCAAACATTGTTGATTTGAAACCACCAAATGCAAAATCTAAGCTTCCATCAAGATACAGACCAAGACCAAAACCTTCAAATCTTGAATACATGACTCCTCCTCCATTCAACACAAATAAATATTCAACATATCCAACATTCAACGAATTGCAAAAACATATACCTCTAACTTCTGAAAGACAAGAAGCTGATTTGCATCTCAGCGATTCTTCTTACTTTGAAGACGATAATGATTATCTAACAAATGAAGAAGGAGGAGTAGGTCAAGAGTCTAACAATAGACCACTACGGCCAGGGGAGATTCCAGCTGAGATTCTCAAAATCAAGTCCAAAGTAAAACCAATTACTACAGTTTTGAAACCTCCAATTGTTAACATGCCTAGACCATTTGGGGAAATAATTGTAAGCCCCGATAATCAGCAAACGAATCAGATCAATCACTATGAGCCGGACAGATTGAATTATATCACCCCAAAACCAGATAACACCTTTATCACATATATTGGAAGTTTCACTAATAAACCAATAGACAAACAAAACCATTTCCAAAGTACTACTAGCGCAAAACCAACAACTGCGCGCTCTATTCGGAAACCGGAAGTTTTCCATCAAAGCATCAGCTATCGACCAAAACCACCAAGTTCTACAACTAAAATATCTAACAGACCAAGAGTTACGTCGTTACCTCTTGATCCACCGACTTCAAAACCACAAATAATTAGACCGGTGATTCGGGGAAAACCACTTTCTATCACTGATCTACTAAACAGGGAAAGAGTGACTACAACTCCGTCTACTACAACTGTCAGATCTGTTGTAACCGAAAGGGAACAGCAGGTTTATGACATGGAGGTGATGAAGCCACCACCAGCTGTGCCAGATTTCATAATCAAACCTCCAAGCATAGACAGTCATACAACTGCCAAGACAACAACTTTAGAAGTTTCTCGATTGAGCAATCAAGTTCTTGGCATGAAACCACCACCACTTGATACTGAAACTTCTATTGGTACTACAAAAGTTTCGAGTCGAAGACCTTTTACCCGACCAACAGTCAAAATTACAACCAGGCGACCTAATTACAAGACCTATGTGAAAAATAAAACCTCTAAACCTCCACATCAGTTAACAACTAGCAGTTTCCCGGAAATAATGTCTTCTGAAATAGAAAGTAAAGAGTCAACAACCGGATCCCTTCCAGCTTTGTCTGAAACACCAGCTCTGCATAATGTGGTTACTACAAGTCCTTATGTGCAAAGTAGTACCAATATTGCTGCCACAACAGTACGTCACTCAGAAAACAACAAAAATAATACAAAAAGTAAAATTGTTATCCCAACACGGTACATCACTCATACAAAAACCTCAACTGTTACTATAACCAAAACAACTGTAGTGAAAACTTTAGGCGGTCCTCCATCAACTTTAACTCTTCTGGTTACGAAAACCGAAAAATCAACATTGATTGATACGGTTACAGAGTTTCATACTTTGCTAAAACCTACTAATATAATCGAGACTATTACTACTACTATAAGTACCAGTGCTATTCCCACATTTTCAACCATAGCACCAAGTACTAGCGAGACTATAATCCCAACTATTATAGTTGAAAATGATGAGGATTTGGATGAGTTTATTATCATTGAAACGGATCCGCCGCCTGTGGAATCGGTTCAAGAAGAGCCAAGCGATAATGATTCTATTTTTGTTGTGATGACCGATAAGAACAAAGGAAGTGTTGTTAAAGTACCAAATGGTACTTATGAAGTTCATGAACGAGATGAAGTTTTAAGTACCAATGAAGTTAGTAATGTTCTATTGGGAGGTATATTTATTGCAAGTCCTCCGAGTTTGGAAGTACCGTCTTCGAGGGATAAATGTGAGCCTGAATGTAAAGCTTCTAGGAATGAGCTCTGTCAGAAAGCGGAAGGGATCATGAGATGTGTCTGTAGACCTGGATTTGCTAGAATGTTCCCAGATCGGCCATGTATCCGTAAGTACTAAATTCTCTCGTTTTGTCTTATAATACCTCATATATTTTCAGCAACTTACACCTATGAGCTTCATGTGGATCTAGAGCGATTAGGGAAGGATAAATTACGTTTCAATCAAACACTTGGCAACGAAAACTCCACGGAGTTTAACAAGTTGACATCTCAAGTTCATGAAGCGGTGGATAGAATGGTAATGCAGTCTGACTTACGCGATATATACCATGGTGTCCATGTCAACTCTTATGGACCAAGTGGTCCTTTTGGTATTAACACAAAATTCTACCTTCAATTGTCCGATAATACCGATGAGAGACGTTTAGAAGACATCTTTAAAAAGTATTTGAGGGGGAATAATTACAGTTTAGGGGGTACAGAAATTTATGCGTCTAAAGAAGGCCTAGACAGCCTTCGAGCGCAGGATTTTGATGAGTGTAAGCACGCAAAATTCCATGATTGTTCCGAAAACGCGCAATGCTTCAATTTGAAAGGTACCTACACTTGCAGTTGCAAGGAAGGATTTGCTGATCTGTCTGAGAATATTCTGTATCCTGGGAGGTTGTGCTCCGCGGAGATTATTGGCTGCGAACGGTGCAATTACCATGGGACTTGTTACTCGCTTGGAGAAAACCAACACTTGTGCGAATGTTTCCAATGGTACGCCGGGGAAAACTGCCATATTAATCTCAAAGTTCTCTTAATAGCTCTAGTAACACTTGGCTCCATCCTTCTAATCCTTCTATTAATATGTGTAATAATCACCTGTTGTCGCAAAAAACCCAACAAAACTAAAATGACTACTGGGATGAGTTTCTTGCCTCAAAGAGTTCCCATAGACAGAAGAGCAATGATTCAAGATACAAGCTCAGAAGACAGTCGATCAGAAACTAATCCTCCTTACGTTCCAAAACGTAAAAAAATCAAAGGAGCTCTTAAAAAAACATCTGATTTAGATGTCGGAGAGATGAGTTACAGCGAGCAAAAAGATCGGTCTTTGACAGTTATGATTCCTAGGGCCAAGTACCATCCGGCACCTCCCAGTACTTCGCTGATAAACTATACCAGTTTTGAAGCACAAAAAACAGCTCCAGCGACCAGTACCGAATCTAAACTGCTAAGCTATTTAGATGCGGGTCCTTCTCCCATCAGGGTAAGCCAATTTCGAAAACTTTAGCCTGTCAAATCATGATTTTTGCTTTACAGCCTGATAGCAAACGAAAATACAGCGATTCGTACAGCGAGGATAAATTCGTTTCGAGAAAAACTTCAGGAGCACTGGTATCTGCCGGATTTGAAGTATCAGCTACAGTTTTAGGGAATAATATGGGCACTTTGGGCACTTGTGGAACCGAAGCGGATCGAAGTGAAAATGCAACGTTGATTCATAAAATAAGCGCCGATTTGTTGTCAAGTACAGGGACTAGATCCCAGTTTAACACGTTAAGGTAACGGATTAGTTTTTGAGGCATTTGTTGGTATTGTATATGTTATTTCAGGGATCATGATATTGACAAAATGTCTACTTGGCTTGATATTACACCTAGGATAAAGTAAGGGCTCTCACACAAACTTGTTAATGTGATTGTTTTTGTCACTTTCTATTGCGTCTTTTATTGTTACACTGAGAACAGTGTTTCGTCTGACATCTGCCACTGTCGTTTTAATGCATTTTTGAGATTTGAGATCATTTCAACTGTTTTGACTGTTCAAGCCTTTATATCTGTTATGAAACTAAACTTTTCATTTTCTAGCTCTTTTTCCAATAATTTATGTTAAAAGCTATTATATTTTTGTCTAAAGATGAGTATAGTTCTCCAGTTTGCTAGTCAGTCAAGTGAGGCCAGTAGTTAAAATTTTGAGTCCACTGCGCAGCCATAAAGCAAGGCTTTAGCCGTCCGCGCAGCCATAAAGTAGAGCTTTAAACAAGTGCGCAGCCTTAAAAGGGTTTTGGTCGTTCGCGCAGCTATAAAGTAAAGCTTTGGACAACTGCGCAGCCGTAAAGTAAAGCTTTGATCGTCCGCGCAACCATAAAGTGGAGCTTTAGACAACTGCGCAGCCGTAGAGCAGGGCTTTGGTAGTCCGCGCAGCCGTAAAGCAGAGCTTTGGACAACTGCGCAGCCGTAAAGCAGAGCTTTGGCCGCCTGCTGTGCTGCTCTTATTACAATACTATTAGTATTTATCTATTACTCTTTAATGTGTTTATTATATTTATAGTGCAACCATCTCCGAAGCAAGATCATACGACGAAACAACGATTCCTCCTGCTATGAAAACATTTAGAAGAGACTACGACTCCAAACCGTCTTCACAGCATCAAAACGACGTAAGTACCTTAGTAGGCTGGCTTCTGACAATTATCAAATTCCCATACACAGCCCTTTTTCTACACAAATTCTTTCAATTTTCCTTCTTTAAAGCTCGAAATTGATTCATTGTTACATACTTTATAATTAGGCTGCTCAACAGGTATTGTAACAAAGAAGACGCCCACTAAAGGCTGGGTTATTTTTTTTATTGGTAGAACTTAGAGAGGCGGAGCTAAATTCACAATGTAACACTGCCCCTGACGCCGCACACTAATGGCATCTTGTTCACACGATAATGAATAATTAACCTATAAATAAATCATGCCCGTTTGCTCCTTATTTTATAAGGCAATGCTTAAGAACAACTTTAAATTAATTATTTTTAAATCGCAATTGGTGCGTTTGAGACATTCTTGACTTCAAGAAGATCTGCTCAAAGTTCTTAGATCATTGCCAAATTCTACTAGATTTTATAAAACTTTAGTAATATACCTAAAGGTTGGCACTGGTTTATGACATAACTTCAATTTATTTTATCATGTCAAAATCTGCAAAATATTTCAATAAAAATTTTTCAAAAGTGAGGTTTGAGTAAATTGACAAGTCCTGCTGACAGTGGTAACACCGCTTGTTTTAGAAAATAGTGGGGTGTAAACGAGTTATTGCTTTAACCAATAGAAAAAGAGTATATAGTATAGATTCCTTAAAACTTAAGTAACATAACTACAAGTTGGTCCTGTTTAATGACAGACGACAGAATATATGACCCTAAATTTTTCGGTTTAAAAAAAATACGGTATTCAATTTCGATAATTGTTTTTATTTATTTGTTTTATTTAATTACAATGTTTGTGAAGGAAGCTTGCTTCATCCTCGATGAGGGAAAGCAATTATAAAGTTGTATTTTTGTTAATCTAAAACAAACCAACCAATCATGAGACCTGGAGAGGCGTGGCGTGGGGGCGTGTACACACCGCCATTCATCTTTTTCAAGCTTCCGATTGGTTACTCCTGACATGGCTGTTCTAGTTCGCACATTTTCCAGGGCTTTTGTTTTTGCTTGGGCGCACCAAAATATAGTTATATTCATTTTCCCTTTAATTGCGCCAGCCATTTGAGATTATTACAATAATTGCCTATGATATTAATGAATTAATTTTATTACTTTAAGTTAGGACAGAGATAACAATTTAAATATCCTCGTACTTTAAGTGTCAACTTAAACACCATTTGCGCATGCGCAAGGCTATGTTTAACTCTTAAATATCCGGATTTGGGGGCTTAAAATTAAGTCTGCTTTGACGTAGTGAAGCACGGATGCATGCAAAATTCGTTACTTAAGTAGAATCCTATCTTAATTCAACGGTGCAAACGGAGATTAAAAGTTTTAGGTTAGAAAATGTCTATTCGTCGTACATCAATTGTCAACTCTGTCATTATAAACACTAATGCGCATGCGTAAGTTGCTGCTTAACCGTTAAGCTTCTCTTTAACGTAGTGAAGTACGGATACGGTAACGAATCTTATATTCTCTAGGGTTAAGTGTTGCTTAACTTAAACGGTGCAAACGGTCATAAGTTGTATAATATGTTCCATGTAAATTCCGTTCTCCGATGGTGCGAGGTAAGTCGGATTTCGGCGCAAAATGTCTTTGCGCATCAAGCTCCGCTCGTTTTGACAACCGAACTATATCTGTTGAGCGGCTTAAATCAAATTTCTATTTAAATATATTATGTTAGCAGCCCTTTTTTGTGTAGTAAAGCTTTCTCTAATTTTTCTATTTACTTTTTTATTAACAGGAGGCAAACACAATGGCTGAGCGTGATTTGGGCTCCACATTCCTCCTTCCCCACACCCACCTGTATAAGCCAGATCGGGTAAAATAATTAAATAGCTGATCTACCTGTCACACAAGATCTAACAAAGGAAGCTTTTTTCATTTTGGTACAGATTTTCAATTGTTTTTTTGCGATCGTAGAATATTTAGATCTACTCTTGCTGTGACTTGTCTTTGACAGTATGACTGACGGCAAATGTCAAAACTCGTCTATAACCTTATAGGCGAACTTTGGCATGCACGTTTCTTCGTTAAAACTAATCAAAAACTGAACATTCGTTCAAAATTCCATGACAAGAGCAGATTCAGGAACGGACCGTAGTTTTTTCAGGTCTAAATGCTTCAAAAAAGTAGTAATTATTCTCGTATTAGCTATTTAATTATAATAAATTTTAAAAATGTATTACACAAGAGCTGTTTCATGGCTTTCAAATTTTTATCTAATTTTTCAAGGAAAAAAAGTTGACTACGATAAGTAAAAAAATGTGTTACACAACAGTTTTGGATTTAATTTATCTAGATGTTGTTTTGTTTTAAAATTCCAACTCTTTTGTTACTATTAAAACAATTGAAAATCTTCTGTGACAAGGGAGAGGTCAGTGAATGTCTGAATCTAATTTTTCTTTTGTTTTCCAGGGGAGTGACATCTCAGGATTCGAATCGCTGTAGCCCCACGTCGTGAAGCTTTTATGTGCCTTATCAAATAGACCGAGTGTCTGTGTTATTTATGTGAGATACATTTTTTTCAAAATGTCGGCCATATTTTCCTGTATATAAAATGAAAAAAAAATTTTTTGTTGGTAAAGGACATTTCGCGTGAATGCTGTTATGTAAATAAATGAGTGTTAGATTTTTATTATTTATATTAATATTATTCTGGTCGGGCAAACACACACACACAGTGCCAAATAAGACTTTATTATGTAAATGTATTATTGTTAAAACAAAAGAAAAATGATAATAATAATAACAAATGTAAACTTGCTTATTGTTTATTAATAAGTTTTTTTAATTATTGTATTTTTTATAAAATAAATTTTATTTAATTTATCACCAATCACTAACTTTCAAATCCTCGACAAAATCCTGCTCCCCCAAATCTTCAACCGGCCCACTTTCGTCGCCTATTTTTTTATTTGTATTTTTTCCCCCGCGCTTGCCCCGTTTTGCCTTTTTATTCACAGGCTCTTCACTGCCATCTTCACTATCGCTTGGGAACAGTTCAACCGGTCCTTCTGACCGTATTTTTGCCGCCTTTTTCTTTATTGTAGGTAGATTATATTCCCCGAGTTCTTCATTATTTGTCAATTGTTTATTCTTCTTCATCGTATGCATCTTCAACCAATTTTCATAGAAAACGGTCAAAGGCGTTCCTTTTGTTTTAATTTGAGATTCCCATCCTGCAACTTGACTGAAATCCGTTATGTTTATTGTGACTTTTCTTCGCTCATTTTCGATAAATTGACCATTTTGTTCCACTTTTTCCAAAAGTTGTTTCATTTTTCTAGTATAGTTGACATTTGAACATTGCTTCAGAAATTGCTTCATCTGAAAAGTATAATAATAATTGCTTATTATATTAATCGCACGATTTTGGTGGGTAAGTCAGATCACCTCTTCTCCCAACATCTCACCTGCACTACGCATAGTAGGCTCAAATCCGGATAACTAATGCTGGAAGAATTGTTTGATAGATATTCCAATAATAGAGAATAGCAACTCTCAATGAGCGCATCCTTAAAGCCGTTTTCGCTCATCTGAGATTTGGACACTCTCAGCAAACAAGTGAACTGAAGTGGTTTCATTGAAACCTTCAAATGTTTTTTGTTGAAATCGTAAGTGGTAAGTACTTCAAGGATAAACGGTAAAATTGGAATAAAAATATTAGTATCACGAGATAAATTCATCAAAATCTGTACAACATGAAAGCGTAGAGGAAAATATTGTGTTGTTGGCGCCAACTTTAGCACTCCTAAACAGACTTGAACCAAGGGATAAATTAACTGATTTAATTGTGCTTTATGGTTGGTAGCACTGAGCAGATTTGCCCATAATTTCAAAGAATTTATATACTGCCAATTGTAAACAGCTTGTGTATTTTCTTTTTTATTAGCAGTAATTGCATTTCTTAAATAAATAGCCAACTGTCTTAAATATAAAAACACGTGCTGATAGGCGACACTCGGATCTAAAGCAAACATCTCTACAAGCGACCTTCGCATAAAATTTACAGCCGCTAAAGTGCCCAAACTCATAAATTTTGAATTTTTCACATACGTCATATACATGGCTTTCAATACAGTATCCAAAAATTTCACTTTCTGACTATTGGTAATACGTAAAATACACAAAAAGGCAAGAACGCGGACACCTTCCTCGCCGGTGCCCCAAATTGAAATTAAACGTTTAAGAATTGATTTCGTGATACTGGGAAAGGAAACAATAAAAGAAGATAAGTAATGAAGATGTTTGAGAAGAACAGTTTGAATGTTTGGAGACGTAACACCACTTAAAAGCTGAAACAAAAAAACGTTTTACTTCTATATTGCCAACAACAAAACAAAAAATCCCTATAAATTTACATAAGCAACACGTTCTAAGTAGTATTTTTAATCTTATAGCTCGGTTCAACGTACTTTCGCTTGACCAACTGGTCTACCAAGGTCACTATTATTATGACTTACCTTGCTCAAATCTGTGAAATATTCCTTTAAAGCCCCCTTTACTTTAACAAATTTCTTGCATTTATGAGGCGGTTGTCTCGATTCGTGCTTGATCCCCAAAAACCGTTTCAATGCGGGCCCCAAATGTATGACGCAAACCTGAATTACGCCATTAAAAACCGCCGAACTATCAACTTTATATACAGAAGAGCTCTGCTGCCCCTCATCGTCATTACTAACTCTCAATAGCGCTCCATGAAACGCCTGTATTAGCATTGTAATAGTTTGATTCGTCGTATCGGTTTGAATGCTACTTTCCCAATTTTTGAGCATTTTTAATGTGACATTCCCAGAGCTTCTGACCACATCACCATCCTAGAATCAATTATTTTTTAGTAAAATCCAACCATAATAACGACTAAATCTTCCAACCTCAAAATCGCTTTCATCACTCGCTAATTCTAGACCTTCTGGAGGCCTATGCGGGTCATTATCAGCCTGAGAATCCTCTTCGTCGCCCCCCTCGTCATCGGAAACATTAAATTGCAACAACTTTTTATCATTCTCCTCCAAAAACTTATAAAACTCAGGATCTGTATCTCTCAGTTTTGAAAGAGCTTCTTTATGTTCCTCTATTTCGTCGCCACTTTCATCAGCATTTTCTTCAATTTCATCGCCGTCGCTTAGCTCTGGAATTTCATCATTTTCCGGTGCTTCCCCCGATTGCGGAAGGTAGTCTTCTGCTTCAGCAGGGTTCTCAGTCCCCGAATCACTCGCAGAGCCCTCAAAATCCTGTTCGAGAAACGTATCCACCGACATTGAGGTGAAGTCTTTTTTCTTTCCTTTCTTCGCTTTTTTGAATGATTTCTTTAGGCCTTTGGCCGGCTTCACAATTTGCCGCGTTTTTATTTTAGCCATGTTACGTAAATATTTATTGTTTAATTAATAATTTAATGAGAAAATACATGTGCTGCACATAAATAAAATAGAGGTTAATTCATAGAAAAAAAAAACTTTGACAGTTGACAACTGTCAATAATTAATTATGTAATGTCAATTCGGACTTCTTGTGACTTGTCAGTCAAATCCATGTCTGTTGAATGTCATAATCACAAATTTCACGTTTTATAACCTCAAAGTCCGGCTGGATATGAAATGAATTAAATTTAAAATATTTTCACAATATTTCATCAGATTTTTATTTTATAATTGATGTCCGGTCGCGTTTTATTGTCATCAGTGCGTTACTATACCGACTCAATCAATTCGAATCTTAATTTTTTATTGAGAACCATGCCAAAAGACAAGCCCCACATTCCTGCCGTGCAAAGGCAAAGACGCAAAATTAAAGAGAAATTTATTAAATACAGCCCCGGAAAGGTGGCTTTGCAAGTATTGGGGTCGGGAGCGAATGGGGCACCTAAGTGTCTCTATGTGTTTTCAGACCAATCTCGGTGAGCTACGGTAGAAATAACGCTTCATTTTTAATTATTTGTGGTTTTAGGTATTTATTTAATTGCGGCGAAGGCACACAGAGATTGGCGCATGAACATAAAATGAAATTAGCAAAGTTGGAACATATTTTTATAACACACGCGGTTTGGAAGAATATGGGGGGCTTACCCGGAGCAGCTCTCACTATTCAAGACGTAGGTGTTCCAGAAGTTACCCTCCATGGTCCCGAGGGTTTGGTACGTTTTTCTGTTATTGTCAATGAGGACGAAACAGCGCTGTTCTCAGATATAGGATCATGGCTTGCTTTTTTGTTTTTTTAACGTTACTTGAGCCACCGAAAGCTGATAATGGTCCAAAGTCTGTGGCTAAAGGACGATTATGAAATCATGGCTTGCTTAAATTACGTTTTTTTATAAAAGCACCTATTTTTGGACTAATTTTGAAATATGTTTAGGACGAAATATTTACTGCAACGCGCCGATTTGTTGTTATAAGGGATTTAGAGATTAAAATTGCCGAATGTAATGAAAAAACAAGTTTCGAAGACAACGTATTAAAAGTGAAATATGTTCCGATTATCAAAGCCCCACGAGTTTTCGAAGATCTCTCATCTCAAAATTTTACGGAATCTGAGCTTCAAGACGATGAGATTGACTATTACGCACATGAACGTAATTATTCTCATAGCGCGTTTATGGTAGAGGCCATTGTGTAAAAGCTAAATACTACGGCAATGCATGAACAGCCAGAAATGAACACATCTAATACAATAGTATATTGTTACAAAGAATCCATCTAGTGATTTTTTTTTCTTCTGGTTGGTATAACCTAACAATGACCGTAATGTCAATGTTATTCACTTACGGCAAAAGCCACTAAAAACGTTTATTGGCTTTTTAATGATTTTTATCATAAACGCGCTGCATTTGAAAATCTAAAAAAAATTTTGTTTTTTAATATTATTAATTTTAGAATCGGGTAAACGTATGCCTCCAACAAAAATCTCTGCTGATTCAATGTTGGCTTTACAGGGAAGTAAAGCGAGAAGTGTCAGTATGGCATATATCTGTCAAGTTCAGCCTCGTCCTGGAGCTTTGCGCTTAGATAAATGTGTAGAGTTTAATGTACCACCAGGGCCTCTTTTGGGGCGACTTAAAGCTGGAGAAGATATAACATTAGACAATGGGAGCATTGTTAAATCTACAGATGTTTGTGAGCCTGATGACCCCGGGCCTGTTTTTATTGGTGAGTAATGCGATGGCTGAGCCGGCGAGTATTGGATATTTACAATTTTTATTTTTTACAGTTCTTGAATGTCCATCAGAAGATTACCTGGATTCATTGCTAAATAATGAAGTTTTTAGAAAACATCAGATAACTGCTACCTGCGATGAAGATTTGGCTCATACAGTTGTACATTTTAGTCCGCCCGAAATTATACAGCATCCAAGGTAATTAAGGCCTGTCTATACTAGTACTAGAAAGAAAAGCACTATACACAAACAAGATAATTCAAGCAAAGCGAAGCTAGAGCCACATCCAATTGACAGATAACTAGTGCTATTTGACAGTGACAGATTCAAATAAAATTACAATTATGTAAATTTTTATTTTGACGTAACGTTATGAAAACAAATGAATTACATAATTTCTATGACTTGCCTAAATTATGTTTTTTTGATGACAGTTTAATAACCTAAAAGCTTTTTTTTTGTAGGTATCAGGAGTGGATTAATAAATTTAGTCCAAGTACACACCATATGATTATTAACGAATCAAATAAATGTATGGGAAGCTCTGCAGTTCATAGAATACAATATAAACTGAATTTACTTTCTTCAAGAATTTTCCCCTTATTAGAAGATAAAAGAGTTGACGTAGAGAAAGAAACTGTTACATTACCTCCACCTCCAAAGAAAAATAAATCAGAAAATGATAATAAACATGATATAGTAGATCTTCCTGCACAATCCTCCTCTGCATCAACACCAAATGGTGTAAACACTTTATTCAATTACCATCTTAGACCAAAGAAGGGTTGCGATAGCTCATTAGAATTAAAAATTAATCCAACCGAATTCCTAGAGGAAACATTATCGCTAGAAAAGTTTCCTGCAGTCTTGCATGAAGTTACGCAGCAAGTGAGGCAAATGCAACAAAATTTAGTGATAAGGGAATATCCGAAATTATTATTTTTGGGAACAGGATCTTCCATTCCGAATAAGACACGAAATACCAGCGGGATTCTTTTGCAAATAGAGTAAGTATTAAAACGAAGACACGCTACACTTTGGGTTGTAAATTTTTCTTACATTTGTTACCTTGCCGGGTATATCTCAATTGTCAAATTTATTTTTAGTGACAACACAATTATTGTTTTGGATGCTGGAGAAGGTACATACGGCCAAATTGTGCGATTTTATGGACAAGAAAAATCTGCTGAGATTTTATCGAAGATTAGAGCTATATATATTTCGCATTTGCATGCCGATCATCATTTAGGGCTTATAGGATTGATGCAAGGTCGACAAAAATTTTGCAATAAATCTGATGAGGCGTTGCTTTTGATTGCGCCGAAACAAATTATGTTTTGGTTACGGTTTTACGATGGATTTTTTGAACCGATTTGTAATTATTTTCAGATAATTCATAATGGGGATTTAGTGAGTGGTTGGATGAATGATGTTCAATTATTATTTAAAATTGTTTGTAGATTTTAAATCTTCACAATTTAAGTGATGATTTAGAAAGGAAATTATTGGAAGTGTTGAATTGCCGGGATATAAGTACTTGTTTAGTGCCACATTGTCCCAATTCATTTGGAATAGCCATCACTCTGGCGGATGGTTACAAAATTACATATTCGGGAGATACCATGCCATCGGAAAGTTTGATTGAATTAGGCAAGGATAGCAATCTTTTAATACACGAAGCGACAATGGAGGATGATCTTGCAGCAGAAGCAGTAATAAAATTACATTCAACGACGTCTCAGGCGATTGATGTTGGGAAGAAAATGAATGCCAAATATACGCTATTAACGCATTTTAGTCAGAGATATGCGAAATTGCCACGATTTAATGATAATTTCTCAGGCAATGTTGGTATCGCTTTTGATAATATGCAGGTAACTTAATTTTTACCATAAATGGATAAGCTGTTAATTATCGTCTATAGTATTTTTACTATGAAACAAAAAGAGACACGTGATTTGAGATTATTGGCGTTTCTATTGGTTGAACCATCACATGACGTAGCACAAAGTGACTTGATTGGTTGGCTATGGCTAGACAGGCTTGAACACGTGACATTGATTGTCTTTAATTTGACATTATATAAAGCTGGTTATTGATGTTATTGTTTATAATATATTTTTTTTATTTCAGGTAAAATTGGATGAATTACCTTTAATACCGCTTTTGTATCCGGCACTGAAAGTGATGTTTGTCGAACATTACGAAGAAATGGAGCAAAAAGCGGTCAAAAGACAGTTGAAAATTGAGAGAGAGGCTGTTAAGCAATCGTGTGATGGACGTTAAATAAAGCGTTAATTTTTTTTTATTTTGTTTTTTATATACTTTCACCAATTTTGGAATACAATAATAAAATTATGTAAATAGTTCCGCATTGATAAAACCTATCTTATCTCCGGATTGATAAAATATTGTGTCTGGGTTAGGTAATGACTCATTATCTGGGCTTATTAGAGTACTTGAGATAAAAAAAATTCTTCAATTAAAACAAAAAAATGTATGAATCGGTGATTTTTATTTGTGTTGCTTTAGGTTTTATCTTTGGAACAAGTAGGTATTTTTTATTAATTTGTGGATATTATTTTGATAAATTGTTTTGAAGGCTTGGCGGCTCGGGAATGTCATAGATGTTCCTCGCTAACGGACCCCAATTGTAGTGATCCTCCGCCAGGAGTCAAATTTGAGAAATGTGTGACCACTACGAGTGAAGAGTTCAACTGTTTGCAGTATAAATACATTTTAAGTAAGCGTTCATATACTGGGTGTAACTGAAAAAAAATGTATGAAGAGAATGAGTTTTTATTGTTCTAAAAACTGATTTTTGCTCCGCTCTGTATATTTGTTTGATTTGGAATTTTCTACTTCCAGATAATGATCAATTCACATATAGAGGGTGTCGCCAGCAAAAGGATAATTGCAATGATGTGAAGCAGGCTTTAACAATCGAAAATCGGGAAGTTGTAAATTGTTGCATATGCTCAACTGATTTTTGCAATGATGGTGTTTGCAAATCGACAGGTTCATACGAAAAACCAATTTTTATAGTAATATCCCTGATTTTTCTCGCCAAGTTTTTTGTTGTATGAGTGATATTTTTTCTATTTATTGTTTATTTAGGCAAAAGGGCATGCTAAAGTGTTTTTTGTTGAAATTATCTTTATTAATTCTGTCAGATAGGCTTCATAAAGTAAAGTAATATTGATTCACTTAGTGAAACACGTTTAATTTCAGCATAAATGAGCCATTTTTGATCATTTTCCTTTTATTTCTTCAGATTTTTTTCAGTTTTTATGTTATTTGATGTCTTTTTAAAAAAAAATGTTGAGAATTTGGTTCAAATGTGCCATTATTTTGTAAATATTTATAAAATTTAATAAATTTATTTTGGAATTTTTATATATTCAAGCTACTTATATAATCTGTTTATCAGTTTTCCTTTTTCCAAAAAGAAAAAAACTATTGATAGCGAATTCTTTGTTATCGTCTTTTTTGTGGTCTTATGTAATGTTTCTTTGTTCTTTTTAGAAATATTGGCTACTATAGTTTAGTTTAGTCCAAGACTTCGTGCCGTTTGTTACGGACTATTAAATGGGCGCGTTATTATTATTTGTTTTTAAATTATTATTGTTTTTTAAAAAGAAATATTTAGAAAACAAATCGGTTTTGCGGCCCGCCGTTTTCGGGTGTTATTAGTGAATAAATTCCGGTTAAAAAACGTTTCCTTGCGCGGCGCGTCCTAGCAGACGGATCCCTGGAATCCCAAAGGAACATACAACAGGGAAAAATCAAAAAGGTAAATTTCAATCAAATTTCCTTATTGACTTTAATTATATCCTGACTAATAGAAAGAAATATTGATGATTTATTCGACTTTTTGTGTAATTTTCCACCAATTTTGATATAGAAAAGTGCCAAATATTACAAATTTTTTATTAGAAAATCATTTCGATATTGCCCTTAGCGTAATTTTGAATATAAACAAGAATTATTAATTATAGATGGAAACTTTCCAATGGCAAATATTTTTTGCTATCAAACAGGCCGTGAATTATGACATTAGGTTTCTTTTTTTTTGCAAATTAATTATAGTAATGACGCGACACTTTTCGAAGCAGTTTTCCGGATTTTAGGACTAAAAAAATTATTAAAAACGCTTTTTCGGGTTTGGAAGTGATTTTGTGTAGTGAGTTTTTCTTATTTTGTGAGGATCTGAAAAGTCCTTCCAGGTAGGTCCCAAAGTCCCACAGGAACCTCATAGCTTTCTACAACAGGAAGAAATTAAAATAGTAAACTACAAATCCAATGTTCCTGTTGATTTTTAATTATATCTTGATCGATAGAAAGAATTATTGCCTAAATCATGATAGTTTCTTTATTCGACTTTTTTGTCTAATATCTTGACGAATAGAAAGAAATATTGATGATTTATTCGACTTTTTTGTGGAATTTTTCACCAATTTTGATATAGAAAAGTGCCAAAATTTACAATTTCTTTTATTAGAGAACTTTTTTAAAGTTGTTTTAAGGCGTAGTTTTGAATGTAAAAAAGAAAAATTATTATTTTTAATCGTATAAGCTTCAGTGGAAAAGTTTTTTTTGAATCAAGCAGGCCATGAATTATGACATAACGCTAGTATTCAATTGTTTTTTTTATAAATAGTTGTGGCACTTTTCAAAGCGGTTGTTCAATCAGTTTTAGGGCTTAAATGATTATTAAAATCGAATTTTCGGGTTTAAAAACATTCAAAATCATTTGTGTAGTGCTTTTTTCTTATTATGTGAGGATGATGGATAACATTTTGCGTCTTTTTTCCAGGTAGGTCCCAGGAGCCCCCAGCTTTGTTCATCTGGCCAGGTTAGTGCAATCCAATTTTGGTGTATTTTATTCTCTTGAATATCCATTACTATTCACTATTTGCAATAAATTAATACTGCGTTTTTAACTTTTTGGGAGTTTTCCAGCAATTTTAAAGTAGAACAGTGCCTCAATTTACATTTCCTTTCATTTGACAGCTTTTTTGAAGTTGTCTTCAAGCGATTTTTTTATTTAAAATTGAAATTAGTTAGAAGAAATAGTATAAATTTTGTTCTTTTGTTGAAGTAGGTCATTGACCTATCAAATAGCCGTCTTATTAGAATTTTTTTTTAACAATTTTGAAACAATTTTAAAATTTATTTGATTTGAAGCGATCAGTCAGAATAGCCAACTTAAATTTATTTCTTTTGTTAATCATTGCTGCCAGCTGTCATTGTGTCATATTTTTAAAAATTACCTATAGTACGTTTAATAAAGATTATCATCGCAGCAAGCTGAAGAAAATTATATTTATTAATTGTTTGAATACATGGTGCGCCCTATTCCTGTCTTATCCCGCAAAATTCCTATTTTTTAAGTTTGATTTTTGCATAAATGAGTCATTTGAATTTTTGATCATTTTCATTTATTTTTCTCTGGGTTTTTTCAGTTTTTATTTGATATTCAATGTCTTTTAAAAAAAATATATTAAGAAACTAGTAGAAAACAAAAACAAAAAAATCTCGGTTTTAATATAGTTTTTTTCAATATGACGGTTTATATTTAAAAAAAAATATGAATTTATGAAGCTCTCTATTGGTTTCTTTGACAGGCGCTATCATTTTTAATCATTAAAAGTAAAAAGAAATAGTAAAAAAAAATGTTTCTTCAATGAGTCATTAATCTTTATTTTGTGGAAAATTTAATAAAATTAAATAATTTATTTTCGAATAAAAGTTTGATATATTCAAGTTACTTATATAATCTGTTTATCAGTTTTCCTTTGTCCAAAAAGAAAAAAACTATTGATAACAAATTCTTTGTTAGCGCCTTTTTTGTAGTCTTATGTAATGTTTTCTTGTCGTCGTGTTCAAAAGCTTTATCTACTTCAGTCTAGTTCCAAACTTGGTAGTGTTTGCCACGCGATAATTAAATTAGCGAGTAATGAGTGATTAGCGACAATATTTAATTAATTATTGTTTTGTAAAAAGAAATATTTAAAAACCGAATCAGTTTCTCGCGGTCCACCATTTTTCTTTTTATTAATGGAAACATTTGCAGTAATTAGTGTTAAATGTATATTTATCACCTTTAACTTTGTTTGGCTTCGCGTAAGGGCACGATAAATCCTCACTGAGGATCGTATCAACTCTGACCCTTGGTAATGCGAGCCTCCAAAACTCGTTAAGAGTCGTTAAGGAGTTAGGTATAATAGTGTTTCTTATAACGATTGTTTCTTGCGGGGGCAAGAAGGAATCGGCATGGTCTCTCTGTGAATATGTCTTGTACATACATATGTGAGGGCATGTGAGGGGGGTCAGCATGGTGGGGTAATTAATATACATTTGATGCTCTTTGCTGTTTATGTATTTATTGATAAAACATCATAAAAAACAAATGAATTTTAGTTGCATAGATTGCAAACGCGTAATTTTTTTAAATATTTTTTTATCGGCATCTTTAAATATGTACAAATTAGCTGCAGTTAAAAGTGAAGAAAAAAATTAATTATTTGGACACATAGAAGACAAGCTGCAGGAATGGACAAAAACAAAATGACAACAAAAAAATAAAAGATAAAAACAATTGAAAATTTTGTATATTAATATTATTTGCTTTTAGAGTGATGGTTATCCAATTATAGCATTTATTTACAAGTGTAAAGTCCAGAACATTTTTGAAGGATTAATGCCTGTGACAAGATGGCGTTTAGAGATAATTAATTAACTATAAGTGCCTAACCGTGTATAATAAACTATTTTAACCAAATAAACGTTTTTTATTGATTATTGTAAATAAAGCTGTTTGCTCTATGAGATGCTTTATTTTTATTGATGTTTTCTGATTATTATTGCGATGTTTTATGCGGAAATTTCGGTCAGATTTTAAGATGCGCACAAATGATTGGTGTCGTTTTCTGAGGGGAGAAAACGGATGTGAGATCTCATCTCACAAATGATTGGTGTCGTTTTCTGAGGGGAGAAAACGGATGTGAGATCTCATTAGCGTTTATTTTTAGGTTTTGTAGTTGTTAGATGTGAAATTGCAGCAAACAATTGTTTGTTTTTGCAATATTTATTAGCGCTTTCTTTTATTTTAACAGTGGATTAGGCCTACTGGGGATACCACTATAAAAAAAAAAACGCACCATTTACTGTACCTCAAGAAAGGTGGTGTGGAAATCAGTGAAATATTATATTTAGATAAACCAAAATGATTGTTATTAGGATGTTTCTTATGTATTTAATAAAATAAATATGAAAAAAATTATTGTGTTTTATTTGGTAATGTTATTTAGGTTGGCAGTGCTGAAATGCCTGTCAACTGTCATTGAAGAAGAAAGTAAACCAAAAAAAAAAAGTGACAGTTCTTCGTGCCAACCATTGTTTAGTGCCTAAAAGATTTTCTTAAATTTTTTAAAGTAAATGTTTTAAGAAGATTAATGTGGTGAATTGTGATTGAAATGGTCTGTTGAAACGTTCGGTTTCATCCATTAAATTCACAAAGCAAAAACCATCTGTTTATTTACTTAATTAAACGACCTTGTCGAATAAAAATAAACGACATTAGAGGAATTTGCATTTTTGCGTCAAGTGGAACGTTTTCGGTATTCAGCTAAAGTGACTTCGCAGTTGAGCTTTACGAACTTTCTATTATGGTTAAAATCGGACCAACTCCACTGCTATGGCTGAGGATAGCGCGAAGCCACCCCAAAAGCCTTACGATTACCTCTTAAAGTTCCTTTTGGTAGGCGACAGCGATGTCGGTAAGCAGGAAATCCTGTCGGAGCTTGATGACGGTGCTTCTGAGTCTCCTTTCTGCAGTGGCAGCGGTAAAACAATTCCAAATAAAACCGACAACTTTTTCAAATTGTTTCCTTTTAGCATACAAAACAACAACTATTTTACTTGATGGCAAAAGAGTGCGACTACAATTGTGGGATACGTCTGGTCAAGGGCGTTTTTGTACCATAATTCGGTCTTATTCGCGTGGCGCTCAAGGGGTGCTTTTAGTCTACGATATAACCAATCGGTGGTCTTTTGACGGCTTAGATCGATGGTTGAAGGAAGTGGACGAACATGCCCCAGGAGTTCCTAAAGTTTTAGTCGGAAATCGACTACATTTTGCTTTTAAACGGAAAGTCGGCGAAAGGGATGCGCAATTGTACGCCGATAGACATAGTATGGCGTTTTTTGAAGTCTCTCCCTTGTGTAATTTTAATATACACGAAAGTTTCTGTGAGCTGTCCAGAATGGCCCTTCAAAGAAATGGTATGGAGAGACTATGGAGATCGAATAAAGGTTTGTAAGTTTTTTTCTTGTCAAACTGTCATATTTCATTTCTTTTATAGCAGTTTGACATTAGCTATTTCTCAGTAGCGCCATTTGACATATAACTGTTTTATTATTATATTATTGGAGTCCGGGTTTAGATGCATGAAATAATTGATATTTGTGGTAAAGTATCGAGACATCTCTGTGTTTCAGTGCTTAGTCTCCAGGAGCTCTGCTGTCGTGCCATTGTAGCCCGTACTACAGTCTACAGCATAGAGCAGCTCCCTCTGCCAACCTGTGTAAAATCCAATCTAAAATCATATGCTCTTACAACTTCATCAACTCAGCTCAAATATACGCACAGCCAGAGAAAAAGTACTGGCAGAAAATTACGATTTATTAGTACTCCAACTTCTCCGGGAAGTGACACAAGAACTAGTTGTGTACCGAGAAATTCGTGTACTATATCTTGATGATGCGTGAAGGAAGTGATATTGTGCAAAATATTCGAATTGATATCTTGACATATCAAGAATAAACAGACATTTGTTTAGTAATTTATTAATCAGGCAGTTGCGTAACCGTCCCTAGTTATTTGGCTAAATAAGTGTAAATATATGTGTGTGTTTGGTGTGAATGAACATTAACAAGTTGTATGACACTTTAAATCGAGTAGTACACAGGTTTTCTGCGCATATTCATTAAGCCCCGCCCCGTGTACTCTTCGATATGCAATTGTATATATTAAATGGTTACCTTTTCTTTTTACGTTCTATATAATACCATTTGGCTTAATTCAATTTATTATTTAAACAAAGTTTTTACTAACAAGACTTAATAAACATTAAATATCATCATGTTTTGTTTTACTTTCCCTTCACATAAAAATTAAACAAATTAGATAAAAACAATTCAAAAAAATATATTTAATACATTTATACATAACAATAATGACTTAAAATAATCCCTATGACTAAAATAAATCATAATTTGTAAAAATGTACACTTATATCTTATTACCCACAGTCATGTTCAGTTCTAACAAATTATAACCAAGCCATTCTTCAATGTGTATATACAAAGAAAAAATAAATACTGCTCGCTAAGAGGGAAAAAAAGAGTTTTGAGAGGGAGGAATAATATACAAATACTGAACAAAAAAAAAAAAAGAACATGCACACATACAAAAATAAAATGGCGATTCACCTAAATTCATAAATCTGTATACTATTCTCAGGCACGTGTGTTAGATTTAGCGACTGAAACCATTCGCTACTTCGATGATAATAATAGCCCTCGATTGTGGCTTTCGACTTTTGAAAACAGATGTAGTAAAAACCAGCGAAAGACGCTCCGCTTATGTCTTTTATAGTGTGATCGGGAACCAAAAAGTGCTCTTTCCACCTCATAAAGACGTAGTCCGTGTCGGATAAGGCTTTGTAGTCGAAATTGTCAGAATTGAAAGTCTTGGCGTATTGCGAAAATGACGAAAATTTACTCTGAAATTGAAAAGAAAATATGTTAACTTTCACAAGTAAAAGTGCTACCAATATAAATATGTTGAGGCCCCAAATAATACCAATTGTTTCGATTGTTCCGATCTTCAATTGTTTTAAAATGGTTGCCACAATTGAAAATTAAATGTGACAGTAATGCGACTTAATTTTTTTATAAGTCCTTAATAATTACAAACGAGCCGATAAGAAATTCAAATGATAACATTGTATTAATTTAAACAATTAAAAGGCCATTATTGTTCATATCTATAAATAAATATGCGGAAGATTTCGCTACGACGCATTTGTTTGTTTAGATAAAAACAATTAAAAAGCCCCCTAATTGGTGCCAAGAAAGGGGGGTATCACCTTACCCAATGTTTTTTATCGACGTCCTCATCGGCGTCCCACTTCCGCGTCAAAAATGGATATTTTTGACTGATGATTTCACCATCAAAAAACGTCGTCAAAGTGGGATATTCATCGGTGAGCCCATTTATTTGTAAATATCCACACAAATAGGAATTTTCCTCATCGACATGCTATAAACAATAGAGAAAAATGTTAAATTTCCCGCCCTTTAGAATGTCATGTGTGACAAGCAACATATGTTATTTTTAGATTTTTGAAAATAATTTAATGGAAAAATAGTAGGTTTTATTGAGGTTTTGAGGGGACTTGGGGTATTCGAGACAGTATGAAGAAGCTAACCTGTAAAACCACTTCAACCTCGTATGAATTGCCTTTCGACTTTTGGAAGCCTTGAAATTTCGAGCCATTATATAAAAGAGATTTTGTTACACCTGGCTGTTTGGAATTGGCCGGTGGTGGAGGCGTAGTATCCACCCTAACCGGCATTTTTAGCCCCTTTTAAATACAAACTGTCACCAATGTCACTTTTAAGAAAGGAAATGGCGCCGATGACTCACTTACGAAATGCTCTAAAATGCACTTTTACTAAAAACGCATGCGCAGTAAAATCGATTTTCAAAAATCAAAACTTGCCAAAACAAAAATAACCATTCGAAAATTAAAAAAAATTTATTAAAGAGAAATTCTACATTATTCTTGTGAAATAAACGGATTTTGAATGGATTCCATTCCATCCATTGGACAAATAAGAACTACACTGGTCCCCCTACATACAACAAGCCCCAACGGTCGCGTATCTTCAATCAGCTTGTAGGGGTCATCAGGGTCTCGTAGATATTCTATGGTATTGTCCAAAACTAGATTTAATAGAGGGTCATAACCTTTTAATATACCACTTGCCTCTCGGCCACCCGCAAATTTGACCCGAATTGTTTTCTCCAAATACTTTGACAGATCAAGGATCGATTCCTTTCGCTTTTTCTCCTTTTGATCGTTGTTTTGATTTGGCTGTTGATTCCAAAAAAGTTAATAAACTAATAAATCATACTGAAAGCGATTTTACCTTTGCTTTATCTCCTGATGAAGCCATTTTATTTTGAAAATTTTTAATCTTAACCTTAAAATATTACCGGCAAAACAAAAGTTGATTTGACATGTTTGACAAGTTAGGGCAGAAATTTTACTTGCGCATGCCAGTTACATACATTGCATTGTCGCGCCAGTTTGGCGCGACTTTTAAACCTTCTGCTACTCCTGTCATCCTAATACAAAATGAGATTTTTGCTCATCTTGGACGGAATGGAATAGAAAAATAATTTTCATTTGGTTATAAAATACGAAAATAAATAATTTATTAATCGGGAAATGCTTTTTTTATTTATAAAAAGCTTAAGAAGGCTTTGGAAACAAAAGAAATTCACTTCAAAAGTATTTCTTAGTTGAAAAAAAAAGATTGATTTTAGCCAAATTTTCAATGTTTTTTTGCTTTGGATAAAAAGGCATAAAATACCACTGAAAAATAAATAACAAAAACATTGTTTAAGATTTATTTTTCAATCGTTTAAATCAAAAATATTTATAAAAAAAACTTAATATTTATTTATTTAGTAGAGGCTTTCTAGAATAAAATAAAAATTAAAATAATTCCAACAAAAAGGCCGCTGTTATATCACAATTTCTCAAAAAAAATCAAATTTTTTTCATTTTAAATAATCAATAATTAATTATATTTGATAATTAGAGAGAATAAATAATTTGTTTAAAATGCTTTGTGGCTGCTTGCTTGCTGACTTTATTCAACCAGAAGAGAAAAAGCCAAACAGTTTTGATCAAAATTCTCAATATTGTATCAGGATCACAGGAGTAGCAGAAGGTATTAGGAGGTCTTCAAATGACCGGCTTTTTATGGCTTTGGGTTGGTACCGCTACTGTCACTTTAATAAACTGTCAATAGTGTCATTTTTTATTAACAAAAATAATTAATTTCTTAATTAAACATTTGTTAAATGAATTGAAATGCATATTGATTGAGTTTTTATATTGATTATGTGCTTGGGTAATAGAAGATTGACTAATTATTATTGAAAACATAAGGGAATATTTTTTAAGGTTATGTTGACATTTATTTTTGACTAAATTAATTAATTTTAGGTAAAACAGCGAATAATATGGGTATGTAGAAAAGACTCTGGGATAAAATGTTTTGTTTTTACAGAAAACAATGTAGAAATACATTTAGATGAAGATTTTTTATGATTTTATTAAATATCGCTTAAGTAGAACAATAAATAAAAAAATTAATTTAAATTGTTTTGTTTTATTTCTACCTATTATTTAATTAATAATAAATACACGTTTTAAGCATTAAAAATTACTTTTTGTACAAAATAATAAATTTTAATTATTGCGGTTTGAGGTAGGCAACCACATGTAATCTGTGCATTGTTAGTTGCATACATTTCATTGTAACGCCACTTTGGATTTAGAAACCTCCTGCTGCTCCTAATACAAAACAAAAACTTCGCTCATTTGGACGGTCTATGGACGTAATGAATAGAAAAATAATTGTTATTTGGTTATAAAATGAGAAAATAAATAATTTATTAATCGAAAAATGCTTTTTTGTTTATTAAAAGCTCACGCAAGCTTTGAAAACAAAAAAAATCACTTCTAAAGCATTTTTTTAGATGAAAAAAAAGTTTGATTTCAGCCAAATTTCCAGTGTTTTTTTGCTTTGAATAAAGAGGCGTTAAGCATAAAACACAACTGAAGAATGAATAACGAAAACACGGCGACTTTTTTTCTAATAAAAAATATTTATAAAAAACTAAACATTTATAAACTACGGGCTTTCTAGACAGACAATAGAATGAAAAATCATAAAAAAAAACAGATAATTTCAACAAAAAAGCCGTTTTATCACAATTTTTCAAAAAAAAAACACATTTTCTATATTTGAAATAATGAAAAATTAATTATATTTTATAATTAGAGAAAATAATTTGTTTAAAATGTTTATTTTGTGCTGCTTCCTGCCTGGGGTTTGCGAGAATCCTCCGAACGAACGGTTTTGATCAAAATTTTCAAGATTGTATTAGGATCACAGGAGTAGCAGAAGGTATTAGGAGGTATTCAAATGACCGGCTTTTCATGGCTTAGGGTTGGTAACGAGACTGTCACTAGTGTCACTTTAATAAACTGTCAATAGTGTCATTTCCCATTTACAAAAAATAATTAATTTTTTAATTAAACATTTGTTAAATAAATTGAAATGCATATTGATTGAGTTTCTATATTGATTATATGCTTGGATAATAGAAGATTGACTAATTATCATTCAAACATAGGGGAGTATTTTTTAAGGTTATGTTGACATTTTTTTTGACTTAATTAATTAATTTTAGGTAAAACAGCGGATAATATGGGTATGTAGAAAAGACTCTAGGATAAAATGTTTTGTTTTTACAGAAAACAATGTAGAAATACATTTAGATGAAGATTATTTATGATTTTTATTAAATATCGCTTAAGAAGAACAACAAATAAAAATATTAATTTAAATTGTTTTTTTTATTTCTACCTATTATTTAATTAATAATAAATACACGTTTTAAGCATTAAAAATGACTTTTTGTACAAAATAATAAATTTTAATTATTGATGTTTGAGGTAGGCAACCACATGTAATTTGTGCATTGTTAGTTGCATACATTTTATTGCCATGTCACTCATAAACCTCCTACCTCCTGATACTCCTGTGATCCTAATACAAATTGAGAATTTCGTTAGTTTTACCAGAACGAATAGAAAAATAATTTTTATTTGGTTATAAAGTAAGAAAATAAATTATTTATTAATCAAAAAATGCTTTTTTGTTTATAAAAAGCTCAAGAGGGCTTTGGAAACAATAAAAATTCATTTCTTAAGCGTTTTTTTAGTTGAAAATAAAGATTGATTTTAGCCAAATTTTCAATGTTTCACTTTGGATAAAAAGACATAAACACCACTGAAAAATAAATAATTAAGATTTATTTTTCAATCGTTCAAATCAGAAATATTTATAAAAAACTAAAGATTTATTTATTTAGTAGAGGCTTTCTAGAATAAAATAAAAATTAAAATAATTACAACAAAAAGACCGTTTGTTTAAATCACAATTTCTCAAAAAAAATTACTTTTTCTACATTTTAAATAATCAATAATTAATTATATTTGATAATTAGAGAGAATAAATAATTTGTTTAAAATGCTTTGTGGCTGGCCGCTTGCTGACTTTAACCAGAAGAGAAAACTAGAAAAGCCTAACAGTTTTGATCAAAATTCTCAATATTGTATTAGGATCACAGGAGTAGCAGAAGGTATTAGGAGGTCTTCAAATGACCGGTTTTTTATGGCTTTGGGTTGGTACCGCTACTGTCACTTCAATAAACTGTCAATAGTGTCATTTTCTATTTACAAAAAAAATAATTAATTTCTTAATTAAACATTTGTTAAATAAATTGAAATGCATATTGATTGAGTTTTTATATTGATTATGTGCTTGGGTAATAGAAGATTGACTAATTATTATTCAAACATAAGGGAGTATTTTTTAAGGTTATGTTGACATTTTTTTTTTGACTTAATTAATAATTTTAGGTAAAACAGCGGATAATATGGGTATGTAGAAAAGACTCCGGGATAGAATGTTTGGTTTTTACAGAAAACAATGCAGAAATACATTTAGATGAAGATTATTTATGATTTTATTAAATATCGCTTAAATAGAACAATAAATAAAAAAATTAATTTAAACTGTTTTTTTTTTCTACTTATTATTTAATTAATAAAAAATACACGTTTTAAGCATTAAAAATTACTTTTTGTACAAAATAATAAATTTTAATTATTGAGGTTTGAGGTAGGCAACCCTATGTAATTTGTGCATTGTTAGTTGCATACATCTCATTGTCGCGCCACTTATAAACCTCCTACCTCCTGATACTCCTGTGATCCTAATACAAATTGAGAATTTCGTTAGTTTTACCAGAACGAATCGAAAAATAATTTTTATTTGGTTATAAAGAGAGATAATAAATTATTTATTAATCAAAAAATGCTTTTTTTATTTATAAAAAGCTTAAAAAGGCTTTAGAAACAAAAAAGAAATTCACTTCTAAAGTATTTTTTAGTTGAAAAAAAAAGTTTGATTTTAGCCAAATTTTCAATGTTTCTTTGCTTTGATTAAAAAGGCGTTAAGCACAAAACACCACTGAAAAATAAATATTGTATAAGATTTACTTTTAATACGTTTAAATCAAAAATATTAATAAAAAATTAAATATTTATTTATATAGTAGAGGCTTTCTAGAAGAAAATTAAATCGCAAAAAATTGAGATAATTTTAACAAAAAGGCCGTTTTATATCACAATTTTTCAAAAAAAAACTCCTCTTTTCTATATTAAAAGATTACTTAATTATATTTGATAATTAGAGGATATAAATAATTTGTTTAAAATGCTTTTGTGCTGCTGCTGGTTGTTGGGGTTTGCGAAAAGCCTCCGAACGAACGGTTTTGATCAAAATTTTCAAGATTGTATTAGGATCACAGGAGTATTGGGAGGTATCAGGAGGTTTTCAAATGACCGGGCTTTCATGGCTTTGGGTTGGTACCTCTACTGTCACTAGTGTCACTTTAATAAACTGTCAATGGTGTTATTTACTTTCAACAAAAATAATTAGTTTCTTAATTAAATATTTGTTAAATGAATTGAAATGTTTATTGATTGAGTTTCTATATTGATTATGTGTTGGTGTAATAGAAGATTGACTAATTATAATTTAAACATAAGGGAGTATTTTTGAGGTTATGTTGACATTTTTTTTTGACTTAATTAATTAATTTTAGGTAAAACAGCGGATAATATGGGTATGTAGAAAAGACTCTGGGATAAAATGTTTGGTTTTTCACAGAAAACAATGTAGAAATACATTTAGATGAAGATTATTTATGATTTTATTAAATATCGCTTAAGTAGAACAACAAATAAAAATATTAATTTAAATTGTTTTTTTTTGTTTTTACCTATTATTTAATTAATAATAAATACACGTTTTAAGCATTAAAAATTACTTTTTGTACAAAATAATAAATTTTAATTATTGAGGCTTGAGGTAGGCAACCACATGTAATTTGTGCATTGCTAGTTGCATACATCTTATTGTCGCGCCACTCATAAACCTCCTACCTCCTGATACTCCTGTGATCCTAATACAACATGAGAATTTCGCTCATCTTGGATGGAACGAATAGAAAAATAATTGTTATTTTGTTATAAAAAGAAAAAATAAATAATTTATTAATTAAAAAATGCTTTTTTATTTATAAAAAACTCTAAAGGGTTTTGGAAACAATAAAAATTAATTTCTTAAACGTGTTTTTTAGTTAAAAAAAAAGATTTATTTTAGCCAAATTTCCAGTTTTTCTTGCTTTAAATAAATAAGGCGTTAAGCATAAAAAACAACTGAATAATAAATAACGAAAATTCTGTTTGAAACTTATTTTTCAATTGTTTAAATCAAAAATATTTATAAAAAACTAAATATTTATATAGTAGGAGCTTTCCAGACAAACAATCGCAAAAAATTGATATAATTTCAACAAAAAGGCCATTTTATATCACAAATTAAAAAAAACACATTTTTTTTATTTATAAATAATAAATAAGTTTGATAATTAGAGAGTAATTTGTTTAAAATGCTTTGTGGCTGGCCGCTTGCTGACTTTAACCAGAAGAGAAAAGCCGAACAGTTTTGATCAAAATTCTCAATATTGTATCAGGATCCCAGGAGTAGCAGAAGGTATTAGGAGGTCTTCAAATGACCGGCTTTTTATGGCTTTGGGTTGGTACCGCTACTGTCACTTCAATGAACTGTCAATAGTGTCATTTTCTATTTACAAAAAAAATAATTAATTTTTTAATTAAATATTTGGTAAATGAATTGAAATGCATATCGATTGAGTTTCTATATTGATTATGTGTTTGGTGTAATAGAAGATGACTAATTATTATTCAAAACATAAGGGAATATTTTTTAAGGTTATGTTGACATTTTTTTTTGACTCAATTAATTAATTTTAGATAAAACAGCGGATAATATGGCTGTGTAGGAAAGATTCTGGAATAAAATGTTTGGTTTTTCACAGAAAACAATGTAGAAATACATTTAGATGAAGATTATTTATGATTTTATTAAATATCGCTTAAATAAAGAACAACAAATAAAAAATTTAATTTAAATTGTTTTTTTTATTTCTACCTATTATTTAATTAATAATAAATACACGTTTTAAGCATTAAAAATCACTTTTTTGTACAAAATAATAAATTTTAATTATTAAAGTTTGAGGTAGGCAACCACATGTAATTTGTGCATTGTTAGTTGCATACATCTCATTGTCGCGTCATTTATAAACCTCCTATTTCCTGATACTCCTGTGATCCTAATACAAATTGAGAATTTTGCTCATCTTGGACGGAATGAATAGAAAAATCATTTTCATTTGGTTATAAAAAGCGAAAATAAATTATTTTATTAATCGAAAAATGCTTTTTTTGCTCAAGAAGGCTTTGAAAACAATAAAAATTCACTTCTAAAGCGCTTTTTTAGTTAAAAAAATAAATAACGAAAGCACTGTTTAAGATTAATTTTTTTTAAATGAAAAATGTTTACAAAAATCTAAATATTTATAAATTAGAGGCTTTCTAGACAGACAAAAGAAAATAAAAACAAAAAATTGAAATAATTTTAACAAAAAGACCGTTCTATTACAATTTTTCAAAAAAATTAATAAATGGAGTTATATAATAAATAGCCCCCATTGCAAAATCTACAATAAACAACAGCACAAGTCAAAATGTGTTTGTACTCCTTTTTTTTAATCTCTGGTCAATATATTATTAATTTTAACCAAATTAACTAATTAATTTTATTAATTGTAATAAAATTTACATATCAAAGTGTGCTTGTACTTCTTTTGTTTTTGACATTTTATCAATCTGTCAAAAAGTCCCACTTCTCTCAAGGTCAATTCTATTTAACTTTGACGTTTGCACAATATTTAACGTTTAACCTGTTGCATCAATTGTACAAAACTATCTTAAACTCAACCTAACTGTGATTAAAAAGTATTTAAAGTACACAAACCCCCCCTCAAATAGGGCCTCTTTATTATACCAAAAAATCTGAAATGGAGAAATTAAGGAGAGTTTTAGGGGGCAACGATTCTCCGGATGAGGAAAGCGGCATAATGTCTCAAATGAACGAAACCGCAACTCTAAGTTGGTCAACAAGACTGAAAGGCTTCCTTGTTTGCTTTATTATTGGAATACTTTTATCGTTTCTTGGCTCTTTTGCTTTATTTTTAAGTAAAGGCTTATCGGTGTTTGCTGTGCTGTATACGCTGGGGAATATCATATCTATAGCAAGCACCTGCTTTCTAATGGGTCCTTTTAACCAATTCAAGAAGATGTTTGCGTCGACTAGGGCTATTGCGACCGTAGTTGTGATTGTATCCTTTACCTGTACATTACTGGCGGCTCTTTGGGTATTTATAATCAATTTTATTGTGTTTTTTCGAAATTATATAATATTTTTTTTAGTTGAAGAACGCCGGCCTTGCCTTATTATTTATCATAATCCAATCTCTAGCCATGACTTGGTATTCCTTATCGTACATACCTTATGCAAGAGATGCGGTGAAAAAAACGTTCGTGGCATGTGTTGGATAGAATAAAAACCCACTATATGAAACTTACGTCAATTACGCCCCAAACTAACGTATTTATTTTGATACTCTTTACAAATTGTATAAATGTTTATTATATCTATTAATTATTATAATACATAAGGTGTTACAATGTGTGAAAATATAATTGTATTTTACTTTCAATTGAACATTTTTCTTTCAAAATATCATCTGTCATTTTCATATTCTATTTTCAGTATATGTTTTGAACAGAAATTCTTGCCTAGATCGTAAGTTCCAAAGAAAATGTACCCCCCTAGTGTTATCCACAGCACTCTAGGGGCAAAGCCCAAAAATAACCTAAAAATAGACACAATAAGTAAAATTACACGAATTAAATGGTAAAATATCGTTATTTCATTGTTTTTCGGCGTTGTCATTTGTCAGTTTGACGTTTTAATGTCAAATTTGACAGCTATCACTTTGACATTAGTTACTTTTCAGTGGCGCCATTTGCGATAACAGATTAGTCTAAATGAAGAAAATTGTAAACTTTGCTCACCCAGAAATTCCCCCTTCCCGGTAAACCTGTCTTAAGACAGTTGTAACTTTAAGATTTTCGGCTGCTGTTTTTTCCGCTAGCATAATTCTAGTTTTAACAACATCTAAAGGAGTTGTAAGCGCTGCAGCTGATCCACCGGCCACAGCACCACATAAGGCCACTTCGCCCGATTCTAATGGAATATTATTTTTCAATTTTCTTCTATATTGACTTTTCAAATATTCCAAAATTGGAAGTTGAATGAAAGAAAATGGAACTTCTCTAATGACAGTGGATCCAAAGCCTCGATATAGGCCTCTAAAGAAGCCTTCAGTCTTTAATGCATGCATAAAAATTTTAGATGAAGTCTGCTTGCGGTCTACGGAAGTTTGACACCTTTGCTTTACCACTTCCATTGGAACTCTTATAGAACAAGCAACCTAAAATAACAATTAAGGCCATTTATTAATGACAAATAAAACTAAATGAGTGACAGATGTGAACCAGTCACACAAATGCAGTTTCTAACCAAAAAGCGCTCTGGTAGAGCTCATTTGTTTTCTCTTGACGGCTGTTACGTCACTGACCTGCGCGAAGCCAGGTTTTGAAAACATTCAACTAACTCTTAAACCGCTCAAAATTATCTGTACTTTATGTAAAGTAAATTAAACTACCGTTTTAATATATATTAGGTATTAAAAACCTCGCTAACATGTTGAATATATTAAGAGAGACAAGCACAAAGTGAAAAAGTGAGCTGATGTTTTTAGTTTAGTTAGTAATAGCTACGAATTTGAGTTTCTGCGCATGAAAAGGCGAGCCGTGAAGAGAAAACAAATGAACTCTACGTCACCGCAACGCAAAATGCGGCAAACTAGCCATTATGCCACTCACAAGTAGGTACAGTCCATTTAAAAAAAAAGTTTCACTTCTCATATGCCACCTGTATACTCAACATTGAAGCTAATATTAAACAATAATACATACTACTTCTCCTAGAGACGCTCCAGTCATGTAAACTAATGGTAGCGCATGGGAATGCACGTAAGGTTCCACAAAATGCTTAAAACTTTCATATGTTAAAAAGAATAAAGCTGCCTGAGGAGCGCTTCCAAGAACTTGAGGTCCTATTCCCTTGTAGATTTGTTTGAAACCACCGGCTTTTATAAAACCTTGCTGTGATTGTAAGCGCGTTTTTAAAGTATCCAAAGGAAACAAAATTACATCGGCTGCCATTCCTGCTGATGCACCTCCCTATCAAACAACAATGACTGTTTAGAGACTTTTTTTATTCACACTGTAGCCAAATACGCTTGTTTAACAAATATTTGACATAACACTCATAAAAAAATTGTAGGTTATGTCGCAGCGACTAATTTTTTAATTGTTTAAAAAAAAAATGAGTCAACACCATTTTTATGAAACAAATCATACGATAAAAGTTTCATTACATTAAAATCGATCAATTTTTAATTATTGATATAAAAAGAAGGAGTTAAGTAATTTCCCCAAGAACAAAACGTAAAAATGGCGACATTCAAAAATACTTTTAGCGCAGGGTAACGCGTACTCTCCTCTCTTTTTTTTTCTGCTCCTAACCCACTAAATTTGGTGGCATAAATACTTACAAATAAGGAAGAAAAATATAAATGCTTGTCTTGCAGGCTCAACATGTTTTGAAATACAAATAATCAACTTAACCTAAAATATTTAAAAATATTAAATTACCTATAAATATAGAAACATACCAAATTTTCATACTTTTTAGACTAATGTTTAAACGCAAAAATTTATAATTTCTTTTTATTTAAGTTTTAATAGATAATTTTCAAATAAAAAAGTTGTTACATCATCATAACCGCTAAACTTAAACGTCAAAATACAACAACATAACCTAAAAAAGTTAATGTTACATAACCTTAAACGTCAAAATAAAGCAACATAACCTCAAAATGTAATTTCGAAGATATAAATGATAAGATTTAATTTATTTTCCAATAAAGCAGCATGTCTCGTAATATACTAAAAAGTAGCGTTCAAAACGCATCATTTAGCATAATTTTCCAGGTAAAATATGATTAGTTTTTGTAAGTTTTAATAAATGGTTTTTGTAGATCCTGTTCAGATGTATAACTTTTGTATTGAATGCTTTTATTATAAGAACGGTGGGGCAAGAAGTTTTGGGTATTATGAATGTTCGGCTGCTTTTACTTGAATCAACAATTTTATTTTTATCGAAAGAACCAATAATAAAAGCCTGTCTCAGTGACACAAAGTCCCACAATTGGGCACAAATCATCAATCAAATATGGTTATCGTAAGCCTTGTATAGGGTTTTTTTATATAGTTTAACAGTTTTGATTTATAGAGTACCATTGACAGCTGCTTTGAGTCTAGTGCTGCTTTATATATGGCTGTATGTATTAAGCCCCACAAATTATCAGTCTCAATATGAACTAGGGTGCTATGCAATAGCTGTTTCATGCATTATTGAGCAAATGACTCAACCTGTGATTTTAGTTAGCCAAAGTTACTGCTTTGTTAAGTTGAAAGTTATTTTTGATACAATTTATGTTGTCAGCAGAACCATCATTTTTGTGTATTTTGCCGTTTTACGGCCCAATCAGGCAATAATTGCTTTTTCCATAGCACAAGTTGCATCAGCTGTCATAATATCCTGTCTTTATTATGGATTTTTTGCTTGGTTTATCATGCAGCGTAACAAAATGTCTGCTGAGGACAAAGCTCACTCCATTTTTTCCGATATGGACGATTTTCCGTTCACTTCCATGCTTGATTTTGTTCCTGGATTCATGGACAATTATGAGCGATTGTTAAATAGGGATTTATGTGTTTTAACAGTTAGCTTCGCGAAACAATCAGTTGTGAAGCAGGTTTTAACAGAGGGAGAGCGTTACGTAATGACCATCTCTCCTGTATTGACATTCAGCCAACAAAGCGTTTATGATATTGTTAACAATCTAGGAAGCTTAGCAGCTAGATTTGTCTTCCGTCCCATAGAGGAGAGTGCCTATTTTTACTTTACTCAAATGGTGAAGCGAGACGAACCAATTGCCGCTCAAAATCAGGTAACAGACTAACAGAAATTCCCGTTACTTGAGCCACAGCCACTTGACAGTTTGACCTTCAACGTTGTTGAGCCTGATACCACTTGGTATTCTAATAAGAATAATAAGTTTGGTTCTCATTATATATTTAGACATTTTCGGTGGTTAAGGTAACGCTATGAAACAAATGAATTCCATGGCTTGCCTAAATTATTACACTATTGTATTGTTTCAGCAAAACATAACCGAATCGGCCATAGTTTTAAAGCAATTGTGCACAATTGTAAGCAGCATTGGCTTAACAGTTGTAGTATTTGGGCAAAGCTATAGCTATACTCTTCTGTATCTGTATGGAGGCCACAAATTGGTGGACGATCCATTACCGGTGCACCTATTGCAGTGCCATAGTTTTGCAATAATTCTATTGGCAATAAATGGTGTTACAGAAGGTTACGTATTTGCTACCATGAATAATAAGCAGCTGGACAAGTATTACAAGAAAATATTTGGTCATGCTACGTTTTTTATTGGATTTTTTCAGATACAACTATATTATGGTGATTTTCTCTATAAGTTTTCTGGTGATTTCTTATGTGTTCACGAATATTATGGGGCCTGTAGGATTTATTATAGCAAATTGTATAAATATGTTAGCTAGAATAACACATAGTGTTATTTATATTTTTAACAAATATCAGAACACTGACCATAAGCCCTTGGATGGTCTCATTCCAAGTTATAAATTTATTCTAGCTTTAATAATTAGTGGAATTGTGACGAAAATCTCTGCAACGATTAGTACAATTTTATTTCATATAATCATAGGTGGTATTTGTCTTATTGCAACTTTAGCTGTTTGGGCTATGGAAAACAAAGCCCTTCTCAGATTGGGTTATGATAAATATAAAAGACGTGTGTCAACAAAAAATGATTAATATATTAAAAGAAATTAAAGATTTTTATAAATTGCTGCTGTTATAGTTCCTGATCGTTGTATAATGCACGACTGGCTGTCGGTCTCTAGAGTTAACACAGGGGTGACGGAATGAGGCTCCAATTTTGACGCTTGTTCGGCCAAGGCGGCTATCAACCCAGCATTATCGGCAGACGCCTCCCCTTTAGCTCCCAAACATAACCCTTGGTGGTTTACCAGCAAACACCCAAAGACCCCAGGCTGATTTGTCCTAAAAATTAATAAAATGTCATTTGGAAAATATATTAAAGACATTTTTTTACACTTCGTCCATGACTCGGTCAAGATGCTTCTCCATTTTGTATCAATTCGGGCTTTCAACTTTATATGTATATAATAAATAAAATTGTTTAATTTCATCCAGAAAATTACTTAACCTCAAAAATTCACAAAATAAGCGCCAACCAAATAAGCTTTAAAAATAAAAACCCTAACTTGAAAATTAAAGCGTAGATCTACAAAAGGCTCTAATGAAATAATTGAGCCAATTATACAACTTGGTCAAATCGGACTGTTTGAGTTGGCAATCCTACATTTCATTTCAAACTGGTACAACTGCAAGGATTTCCTGTTGTTGACATGTTGCCAATTAAAAAGTTAGACGCTGTTACATAATTTACAATTTTTTTTAATAGTTTTACGCCAAAGCCAAACACGCTTATTCGGTTACAGTGATGCAACTAAGCAAATAAAAAAGTCTCTAGAAAGTGTTGTCAATAGAAACATTCATTGTTGACAAAAGCTTCTAAATAATTCTAAATCAAACGACATGCTGCTATAACCAACTGTTAATGTTTTTTTATATATAATTAAAAACATTATTTTTTTTATTAAAAAAAAAAACAAATTCAGCTCAAATTCAACAACCTTTATTTTCTTCTGTTTTCGTTATAAAATACTGCAAATATATGTGTTTTTAAATAACATTAGCAACAACAGATAATTCTTTTTAAGATACCAATCTTAAAGTGCTGTGGTAATACATAAAATATCAAAAAGCCCCCAAGGCTCAAAAATCACGTATTGGGGGCTGAGATGAGTTTCGGCCTACAAAGAAACAATACATTATTTATATCAAATACTTTAGCATATTTTACAGGAATCTCCTCAGCGTGTTTTTGTATAATATTTGAAAGTTCTTCCACTTCGTTTGTCGTTTTTTCCAAAATATTGCTATCATTTTTTCTAAAATTAATAAACAAATTGATGTTATTTATCTATTATGGAAGTGGTAAGTACAAGTGGTCTTGAGCTGTACGTCATAATGTGTTCACTAAAACTGTTTGAAAAATAGTTCAAACCGCGCAGCTTTTTTTCAAGTGACAGTCCAAGACGAAATGTACTACCTATATAAAATGACATCTATTACTCCTACTCCATAGCTTAAAGTTAAAAGCGGAAAATATAATGAACTATGTTTTGTTAGTGGATTTCTCTCTATCAAGTTTAAGCACATTTTTTTCCTCAGTACTTGCTTCTGCTCCAAAAGCTCACTATATATGTTCTTTTTTTTATTCATTATTCTAGATCTTTTTCTCATTTTCACTCTTTTCTTTTACATTCTTCTTCACTTATTCAATGTCACTTCTTTTAAGCCGTATATGAACGCAGCCCAAGTGACAGATCCCATTCATTGTCAACTGTCAGATTTAGACTTTCAATTCAAACGAACGCTCTCTTATCGACAAACGAGCAAGTAGAGATGTGTATAATTCTTTATATTTTTATCATTCTTTTTTCTCTAAAAGAATAACGGAACGACCTAGAATAATTTTATTGATATGACATCGTGCAATAATAGAGCTGTCGGACACCAAAGATATCGCTCTGCCTTTCTAGGGATTTTTAACTTCTCACAGTTGGCTAAGAAAAAACACTTTTGTCAACTGTCAACGGCATTCTTTCTCGATCTCATTAACCACAGTTAACACTCAACGACAAAAAGATAAAATTCAGGAAATCTAGGTAGAAATTTATTTATTTATTTTCTTGTTTGTAGCTTAATTACAGTTTTTGGATATTTCCTTAAAATCAATAAAAAACCATTTTAAGTAGTTCATAGTCTTTAACCGAAATCACAATAAAGTTTATTTTTATCCAAACAGCTAAAATTTTCCTTCCAAATCATTATTTGGCTTTAAAAAAGCAAACATAAATAAAACATGTTAATGTTACGAGCAAGACAATTATCATTGGGATTGGATTTTCGTGGTTAGAATGTTC
The DNA here is from genome assembly GCA_947359425.1 of Lagria hirta. Taxonomy (NCBI): domain Eukaryota; kingdom Metazoa; phylum Arthropoda; class Insecta; order Coleoptera; family Tenebrionidae; genus Lagria; species Lagria hirta. The sequence goes on along the minus strand of OX375804.1, from coordinate 831,158 downwards.
AAAATTCAAATTTCTGCAAAATTAAAAAAGCTAAAACTGATTTAAAAATATAGACGACTTGCTAAATGATAAAATTTCACTATAATCTGTCAATTCCGCCATTTTGTCGCTAGCAGCTGTCACTTTGACATTAGTTATCTCTCAGTGGCGCCAACTACATACATCATGAAACAAGTCGTAAAAATATATATCACAAATCACTAACAAATAATACAAGTTCGTTAATAATCTCTTTCACAGTTCCTTTTCCGGAATCGCATCTTCATTGGAGGAGGAAGCCATTGAACTACTTAAACGAATGAATTTGTTAGTAATTATGATAGTGCAAAAGCCTTATAATCTCATATTGGGAAAAAAGAATAAATTCATATAAAAAATATAAATAATAACAAAATATAAACTCTATAAACATAAAAAATAACTTCTTTTATCCCAAACATTTTTGGTGAGTAAATATTAATAAATAAATTATACTAACAGATGCAGGTATTCGGTAATAAAAACTTTCAATATCAAATTGATATTGTATACAGAATCCATATCAATAATATCTCGATTATCTTTTGGAGTGTGCCATTCGCGAGGGAAAGGTGTCGTAATCAAATGTAATATCGGAACCCCTCTTTTGTAAAATGGAAGATGATCATCTTCTATTCTTCCATATGGTTGAGTAAATTGAAAATAAGTATTTGGGTGACTTTTTAAAAGATTAGCATTGTGTAAATCATATTCAATCTGTGCCAGGCGCACAAACCTACAAATAACAAAAATTTAAAAAAAATCTAACCTAATTGTTAATATTTGACAGCTACGCATGCGTAATTTTAAATATTACTAACCATTTCTGTGTATCATCAAAAAAATTCAAAAATACAGGATTTTTCGCCCCAATTAGATCCAACAAAATAAAAATATCAATTTTCTCTAATTCGGACACCAAAACATTTTTGGCTATTTGTGTTTTATTGAGATGTAATTGCTTTGCCAAATGTTTAGCGCCGTAAATTGAGTCGTTGGGCCCCCAATTTTCAAACGCCTCTTCCCCATCGAGGAAAAAAAGCTTAATGGAAAGTTGCGATGTAGCTGATAAATCTTGTGACATAGATTTTGCTATTTCCAACATCATAGCACAGGGCACTGCCGAATCAGTAGCCCCCACAAATTCCACATTTTTGAAATATTTCGAGTCGTAATGACATGCTAAAGTAAGGAATCTTTCAGCGGAAGGATTAGGTGTTGAGATAATATTTTTAAAGCGTAATTTCCCAAAAATGGGAACCTTTGCATCAAACTCATCGACGTCGACATGCCACTTCAAGCGACGAAGCTCTTTTACAATGTATTTAAAGACTTTTTCATGATTTGCTGTACCCACAACTCTGGGAATTAATATATTATTTAAAACTTTGTCAATGTACGTTGAACCGTCTTGGCTTGCCAGCGCTCTTAAATCACTGGCGGACGTCGTCTGTAGACGGTGAGCGTCCTAAAATTTATACCATTTAGACCTACCAATCGACGTAAAATGGAAATAGCCTTACTCTTGCTGATTTGAAATAATTGCTATGAACAGCACTTACAATTATCGAAATAACCACAAATTTCAATAAATAGAATAACATTTTGTACTCAAATATTTAATACTGACGATAAACCATATGGAAGAGTTAGGAAATAATGCTATTTACTTTGAGGTTTACGACCTTAACCTAATTCTTTTTAGAAACTGCTGATGTTCATAGAATAAAGAAGTTGAGATGAGAGATATGTTCGGAGAAAAACATTAATAATAGTGATCAAGTGGATGACTGTTTGAGTTGTCCACACTTTTTAGATTTGTCTAGTTGCAACACTGTAACCGAGTACGCGTGTTTGACATAACACTTTTGTAGGTTATGTCACAGTGACTAGCTTTCTGATTAGCATCTGTCAATTATGTTGTCACTGTCTAAAGAGTCACCCGTTAACAAAAAGGAAGTGGTTGCAGTTGCACCATTTTAAAATGAAATATAAAATTGCCAACTCAAACAGTTATTGTTGACCACGTACTTTCACTTTCTACCAAAAAAAAGTAATGTTTGAATGGAAATGACAAAAACAATAATTTATAAATGATTATAAAACAAAACCAGTGGCAGGTTGTTTCACTATATAAAAAAAAGATATCTACTATTTTGAAATATATGAGCTATAGGTATGCAATAACTCTCTTAACTCAAGCAAGGCGGCTAACTGCATAAGAGTTATTTATAACTTTACTAGACTTCTAATAACTTAAAATTTTTCTATTTGACATTTCATTTGACAGATGACAAATATTTTTTATAAATAAAAGTCTTTATTACCGACATTACAGATTTTATGACATAACACCGTGTTATAACACAACGTGTTATAAAACCCGTTCTTATTAATTTTAGCACAATGTTAGCTAACAAAGCTGTGTGAAACCGGCCGTAATTAAAACCTTCTGGCCGTAGTTAAACAGACATTTCAAAAAACATTAAGCAGGTATAATAATTATATAAATTTGTCTGTTTATTAGTGCACCTACTTAAAAATGTCAGATTCTCAAAGATTGCTTTATTTATTTGAGGTTAGATCCGTCGGTCTTTTTATTCTCTATTGTATAAGAATATTTACAAAAATAAAATATGATTTAAAAAAATTTATCAATATTGTAATAAGTATATTTAATTTTCTTACCTGACCACACAGTTCATAAGGACACAACGCACACCGAATAGCCCTAAATCAACAACTTTAAATTTTTGTATTTGACATTTGATTTGATTTGACAGATGACAGCTATTTTATAAAATTATAGAAGTCTATTACTGACATTACACATTTTGTGAGATAACACTTGTTTAAGTAAAGTTGAAAAAAACTTTGACGAAAAACGTTAAACAGATATAATAAAATTACAAATTATATAAAAATTCGCTTGTTTATTAGTGCACCTACGTAAAAATGTCAGATTTCCCGGGATTGTTTTTTTATTTGAGGTTAAACCCGTCTATTTTTTAATTCTCTACTGTATGAAAATATTTACAAAAATTGAATATAATTTAAACAAATCTATTAATATTGTAATAAGTATAATAATTTATTCCTACCTAGCTACGGAGTTCATAAGGACACAACGCACACAAAACAGCCCGAATTCAACTTTAAATTTTTGTATTTGACATTTGATTTGACAGATGACAAATACTTTATAGATTTTGTAAGATAACACTTTTTAAGTAAAATTGAAAGAAAAATGTTAAACAGATATAATAATATTTAAAATTACATAAAAATTTGCTTGTTTATTAGTGTATCTACGTAAAAATGTCAGATTTCCAGAAATTGTTTTTTATTTGAGGTTAAACCCGTCTTTTTTTTAATTCTCTATAACTGTATGAATATATTTACAAAAATAGAATATAATTTAAAAAACCTATTAATATTGTAATAAGTATAATAATTTTTTCCTACCTAGCTACGCAGTTCATAAGGACACAAGCACACAAAAAAGCCCCAATTCAACTTTGAATTTTTTTATTGGACATATGACAGATACTTTATAAAATTGTAGAAGTCTATTGACATTTAATGCTAAGCACTACGCCCCCTGGTGGAGGCTGGAAATATGCAGGCAATCACACTTGCGTCAAAAATATACGTTAATTGACAGAATGACAGCGCGGGAAAATGAAGTTTAAAATCTCAATTACTGACATTACAGATTTTGTGAGATACCACTTTTAAGTAAAGTTGGAAGAAAATTGACAAAAAATGTTAAACAGATATGATAATATTTAAAATTACATAAAAATTTGCTTGTTTTGTAATGTGCCTACGTAAAAATGTCAGATTCCAAGGGATTGTTTTTTTATTTGAGGTTAGATCCGTGTGATTTTTTTTGTTCTTTATTGTATGAAATTTTTTACAAAAATAAAGTGTGATTATGAAAAATCTATTAATATTGTAATAAGTATAATTTTTTTTCTTACCTGGCCACGCAGTTCATAAAGACACAGCGAACACAGAATAGCCCCAATTCAATGGCTTTAATTTTTTGTATTTGACATTTGATTTGACAGATGACAAGCATTTTTATAAATGACATAAGATTATAGAAGTCTATTACCGACATTACAGATTTTGTGAGATAACACTGTGTTAGATAAGAACGTGTTAGCTAACAACGAAAAAAATAAAAACGCTTTGTGAAACCGGTTTTTATAATTATAATCATTATTAAATATTTAAAAAAGCTCTTAAAGATAAATTCTAATCTGTTATTTATTTAAACCATATTTAAGCCTCCATGATTTAAACCGATATAATTTTTTGAAAAACTTTTTTTTGTTTGAAACAATCGAAACAATTGAACGTTTGATATTAATTAAACAAAAAAAAAGCGATTTTTTGGTCAGTGGAAGAGGCGGTGTTAAAAAGCCAGCAAGATCTCAAGATTTTTTTATGAGTTTGATTATAGTGAGGCAATTTTGTAATATAAAAAAAACAACAATTAATACAGTTTATAGCATTCGTATTATTTAAAGTAAATGTGGTAAAAACCGACTATTATTCCTATATTTTTTAATATTTTATCTTAGAATAATGTAACCGCCACTGGTTTAAAAAAATTACTTACCTAATTTCCAAAACACTGATTAGAATTTTTTTTTTTTTTTGAATATAATTGAATTGCAAATGATTACGTCTTGCTCGTATCACAATTTATAATTTTTGAAAAAAAGCTGTCGTATACTCAACCGACCTGTTTCGGTTTGACCCAAAAACTGACCACCTGTTATATAAAACAATTTAGACCATTATTATTATATCGTGCGAAAAGGCTAACCTGTTTAAAAATTGAAAGTTCCGGTTGACATAGGGAAATTCTTTATAAAGTGCAAGGTTTTACAACTATAAGTAGGTCTAATGTTCACCAAAGTAGGTGGATAAGCATAAATAAAACAATTCTAGTAGTCATTTACTTAAATTGTGATTTGTAGCTTACTATCTAGTACTATCGGTATAGTATATTGTGCCAGCTTTTCGGACTAAAAAAAAATAAAAAATAAAAAAATTTTCGGACTATAGTTTTTTAGTAAAAAATCCGCTTTTTTTTCGATATTCGATCTTGTGGTGTTTCCTCAATTATTTGATTTAAGATTTGTGCTGAGTAATGCAAATGGCTTTCAATTAATATTCAAATTAGCATGGAAACAAGGTTGCTCGTATTTAAATAAATAATTTATTCCAAACAAAAACAAAATCATAAATGGTACAATACAACACCGCATATCCTAGTTGAGGTATATTGACGTCATCTTTTAAACTATTCAACTATTAACTTGAAAGTATTGTAAGAGAATTGAAGATTCGAGAACTTATCTAGTCAATTCCGGACTGTCCGGGTGACGGACGAAAAAAATAGGACAAACAGAGAGCGACGAGATCAAATCAAATTGAGCAAGCTACAAATGTCTTGAATCGATATAAATATAAATGTACAGGTTGTAATCAAATTAGTACACAAATAAATTAGTGAAAAAAACTAGCGTTATTTAAGTGTGTAAAATAGAAGCACAGCGAGTCAGGAAAAGTTAAAGGTTTAACAAAATAATTAGAAATAAATAAATTGTACAACTTCCTTGTTACAGTATAATAATTAATAATTATTTAAACAAGTCATTCAGTAATTAGCAATTAGAGATATTTCTTATTGTCTCATAAAGTTTTCTGTTTCATCAGTGCGTTTGACATATCAAAACGTAAAAGCTATTTTTGATAGATGTTTTAATAAGTATAATTTAGCAATACTTATTAATATATTAGCAATAGCATTTTACTTTAACAATAAGCAATAAATCAAATATATAATAAGCCCATTCCAAACAAAGCAAATTTATTCAACCAAGATTGGTTTTTTCAACTCACATTTACAAATTTTTGTTTTGAATAAATTTGCCTACTTAAACATTATTATTTTGTACATTTATACATTATTAAATTGGTTTGAACATTTCAATTACAATTTTTTTAATTAAACGCAGTAAAAAATCGGATGAGTACATTTACACAAACCATTTTTTAACTAAAAATAAAACGTGCTAAAAAATAGAAAAAGGAGGAAAAATAAAAAGGGAGAAATAGGATGGGAGAAAAAGAAAATACAACACTGAACAGAAAAAATAAAGTTAAGCAATCAAATATAAAAAGGAGATTGTAATAAAAGCAGTAATTAGAAATAATAATAAAAATAATATCAAAAAATAGAAAACATAATTAAATATATATGTATAGTGTTCTTTATTAATTTTTTAATTAATTTTTAATTAATTTAGATTATAAATGTGCAAAATGGAATAAAAAATTTAAAAAAAACAATTGAACCCTGCAATCTTAAGTTTTTTTCAATTTTTTTTTTTTTATCTATGTTTATAATCTAATTTTTTATTATAATTTAATAGATTTAGATGATAAATATGAATGAAAAAAATAGAAAAAGCTTAAAATTGCAGAGTTCAATTGTTTTTTTTTTCCAAAACTTGTTATTTCAAATTTATTTTGGCATTTTAAATGATAATAATAAGTAGACTTCAACTGTTAATGACTCTGTATATTGAATAATAATTTCTTAAAAATTTCTTTAAGAAAAATTTTTTTTAGAATTATGTAGCAAATTATATATATATATATATATACTGTTCTTTATTAATTTTTCAATTAATTTATTATTAATATTTAATTAATTTAGATTATAAATGTGGATAAAAAAAATTGGTTCAATTCTTTTTTTTTCAAAATTTGTTATTTAAAATTTATTTTGGCAATTTAAATGATTTTAATAATAAGTAGACTTCAACTGTTAATGACTCTGTATAGGTATTAAATAATAATTTCTTAAAAATGTCTTTAAAAAAATATATTATTTTTTTATCATGTAGCAAATTATATATATATATGTATATATATAAACTTTAGTAACTGGCGTAGTCAGTATTATTACCTTTGAAATCAGCATTATTGTTCGTTTTCAGAGCTGCCACAAGCAAAACGTAAAAAAAGTATTTTTTTTCTGTTGTTACTGTTAATATGAGCGCCACTGATTAAAAGCAATGTTATTATATCAAGATTGCCATTTTTACAAGCGGTGTCCAAAGGCGTTTGACCATTATTAGTTTTAATATTAATGTTGGCGTTGTGGTCTAAAAGCATTTTCACGTTTTCAAAGATACCATTAGAACAAGCAACATTTAAAGGAGTTTCTCCAATATTGTTAATACTGTTGATACAAGCACCATTGGTTATAAGCAGTTTGATAATTTCTGGCGTACAATATTCAGCAGCAAGATGTAAAGGTGTAAATTGGTCATTGGTTGTAGCATTAACAGATAAATCATGTTCTAGCAAAAAATTAATAATATCGATAGTTGTTTTCTCGCTTAAACATGCATAGTGCAAGCAATTATGCCCAAAAAAATCTGTCTTATTTTGAAAAATCAATTTGATTACATCAATATTTCCACTTTGACAAGCTTCGTGCAAAGGCATTTGACCATAATTAGTTTTAATATTAATGTTGGCGTTGTGGTTTAAAAGCATTTTCACGTTTTCAAAGATACCATTAGAACAAGCAACATGTAAAGGAGTTGCTCCAATATTGTTAGTAGAGTTGATATTGGCACCATTGGTTAAAAGATGTTTGATAATTTTTGGCGTACAAAATTTCGCTGCATGATGTAAAGGTGTTGATTGGTCATTGGTTGTAGTATTAACAGATAAATCATGTTTTAGCAAAAAATTAATAATATCAATAGTTGTTTTCTTGCTTACACATGCAAAGTGCAAGCAATTTGCCCCAAAATTGTCGCTTATAAAAAAATCTGTCTCATTTTGAAAAATCAATTTGATTACATCAATATTTCCACTTTGACAGGCACAGTGCAAAGGCATTTTACCATTATTAGTTTTAATATTAATGTTGGCGTTGTGGTCTAAAAGCATTTTGACATTCTCAAGCTTGCCACTAAGACAAGCAAAATGTAAAGGAGTTGATCCAATTTTGTTAGTAGAGTTGATATTGGCACCATTGGTTAAAAGATGTTTGATAATTTCTGGCGTACAAAATCCAGCAGCAAGATGTAAAGGTGTTAATTGGTCATTGGTTGTTGTATTAACAGATAAATCATGTTCTAGCAAAAAATTAATAATATCGATCGTTGTTTTCTCGCTTACACATGCAAAGTGCAAGCAATTTTGCCCAAAATTGTTGCTTATAAAAAAATCTGTCTTATTTTGAAAAATCAATTTGATTACATCAATATTTCCACTTCTACAGGCATTGTGCAAAGGCATTTGACCATCATTAGTTTTAACATAAATTTTGGCATTGTTGTCAATTAGCATTTTGACATTCTCAAATTTGCCACTAAAACAAGCAACATGTAAAGGAGTTGATCCATTATTGTTAATACTGTTGATACAAGCACCATTGGTTATAAGCAGTTTGATAATTTCTGGCGTACAACATCCAGCAGCAAAATGTAAAGGTGTTAATTGATCATTAGTTGTAGTATTAACAAAAAATCCATTTTCTAAAAGAAAAGTGACTATTTCGTGTGTTGTTTTGTTACTTCGACACGCGTAATGTAAACTATTAGCTCCATTATTATCTGTGATACTAGGTTGAAAACTTTTTTCAAGCAACAATTTAACCGTTTCAAAGTTACCACTTTCACAAGCTTTATGTAAAGGTGTTACACTATAATTGTTAATTTTAGATGATTCAACATTAGGTCTACTGTCTTTTTGTTGCCTTCCTTGATATATTTTATGAATATATGATTCAAAATTTTTGCAAATTATTTTATCAGTGGTATCACTATTTTTTAAAAGCAGCTTAATACTATCAAAATCAACATTATCAAAAGTTTCATGAGCATCAACAGGTGTTATATTCCAAGAATCGTAAAATTTTATATCAAAATTATGTAAGATCGTATAAATATCAGTACATTTTGCATTAATATTTGCATGAGCTTCCAAAAGCAATCTTACATTATTTATATCACCGTTAAAGCAGGCAATATGCAGAGGAGTTATTCCATTATTGTCAACGCTGTTGATATTTCCACCTCTTTTTAGAAGGAGTTTAACAACTTCCGGACGACAATGTGCTTTTACTAAACTAAGAAATTTGTTTTCGTTTACATTTAAAGCAAAATTGGAAAAAGCAGCTTCGACAAATTTTAAACCTTTATAATTTATAATCTCGCCCAAAAACGCGTAATGTAATACACTACAACCGTTTATGTCAACAGCGTTAACATCTGCTTTATTCTCTAAGAGAAGTTGTATGTTATTGATATTATCTAAGTTACTAATAAAACAAGCATTGTGTAAAGGTGTTACTCTAGATTTATTAATACTATTAACATTTGCACCCTTCATTATCAAATGTTGAATGATTTTTGCTTCACATACAAAAACAGCAAGATGCAATGGAGTATTTGTGTTGTGATCTTGAATATTAACATCAGCTCCGTGATCAAGAAGAAATTTAATTTTTTGATTTGTTACATTATTGTCTAAAGCCCTTTTTTGCAAATGCATCCAATCATCTATTGCACTATTGGAAAAAATAGCTTTTAAATCAGCAGATAGTTTATTAAATATGCCACATTTATGGGCATATAAATAACGCTCATCAAATCCGGAGCCAATTTTCAAAACTTGCTGTAAGTATCTCAAAAAGTATTCTTGAAGAATCAAATGCAAGGACGTATTTAGCTTTTGATCTTGAATATCTATAAAAGATTCTTCTTTTTCTAAAAGATATTCCATGGTCTTGCAAGATATTTTGTAGCTTAGGCAGGCATAATGGAATATTGTTCTTTTATTTAAATCTACGGCGTGAAGATCAGCATTTTCTTCTAAAAGTTTTTTTACTAAAAGTAGATTGTTGCTTTTACAGGCATAATGCAAAGGTGTAATATTGTCAACAGTTTTAGCATTTATCACCAATGATTGTTTTTTGATTAGAGATGTGACTATAACAAGGCGATTTTTCTCACAGCCACATTTACTTTGTGATGTGTTATCACAATGGCATGCATAATGTAAAGCAGTTTTTTTCTCATTGTCCGAAATATTGACATCAGCGGAGTTTTCTAAAAGTAAGCGGACTGTTTTTGATAAAGCTAATTTGCATGCTAACATTAAAGGAGTTTTTCCATTATTGTTTATTTGGTTAACATCACAAGAATTTGTGATAAGAAATTTAATTATTTGGTTGATGTCTTTTCTAGCTGAATTTCCACTTGAAAAATCGGAGCAATTGACGTCTTTAAAGACTAAATTCCAATAATTATTTAAATTAAATTTTTGTTTCAATTTTCCATTTGAATATAATTTGTTAATACAGTTTGTACATTTATAGTAAAATAGTGCATCTTCAAAATTTGATTTTTTATTGAAAAGAAAGATCGTAGGTAATTTATCAACAATATCAAATATGTCGCTAAAATCAAATAATATACACGAAGCAATAATATCATTTAAATATTTTTTTAATATTTCTTCTGGGATTATATTGATAGTAGTTGCTATAATCCCCATTATCAAAAAATGTTTAGTTTCAATGATATATTCTATAACATTGTAATTGTATAATGTGTCTTTTTGTAAAATATCAATTTTGGGTATAAAAAATTTAATTTTTTCTATAAAAACTTTTACATCTTGAACTCTTAATTCAAGTATCTCTTTAGCAATTAAATAAAAATTGATCCTATTTAATTCAGTTGAATAGAAAAAATGATTGCTCAAATTTGCACTATTTGATATCATAACATGCAAAGCGTTCCTTCCTCCTTTATCATTTTTTTTAATTTCTTCATCAGACAATCTCTGCAGCAATTTCCAATTCTTGTGCAATAGAGCAATATGGGCTTGGCAGTTTCTAGCCAAAATCAAGTCGAAGAAAAAGCGAATATTTTGATAATTATTACCGAAAATGATATTTTTTAAGTATTTAATGTGTTTGCTGTTTTCAGAAAGATATTGAGCTGCAAAGAATTCCGATATTGATATATGGACAAAGTTAATAGCTTTAGTATTATCTCCAGAAGTGTCTGTGATGAATCCTGATAAATCTCCCGATTTTATAATGTTTTGAATGGTTTCAGAATCGCATTCAACATCTATATCTTGTAAATAATCTTTATCAAAATGTAATTGCATTGATAATTTTTTAAATAAATTGTTATATTCAAAAATTATCTTTTTTTCTGTAAACTTTAAATAATCAACATTTCTATCTAACTTTAATTTTTCTCTAATAAACACTTGATATTTTTGGTTTATAAAATATTCATACAGTTTATCAATAGTAAACTTCTGATTATCAATCTCATCAATTGTGATTTTTTCTTGCTTCAGCAATTCGGTCATCATATGAATTTGAAGAGGAATTCCCAAAATATCAAAATTTTTTATTTTCGAAAATAATTTTAAAAGATCTTCTTCTGACCATTTAAGTTTTTGTTGCAAATATTTTTTTTGATCATTATAATTAAAATTAATTATGGATAAATGCATGCAATTGTTATTAAATTCTTCTTTTAAGGAGTTTTTTAAATGTGGTCTTGTTGTTATATAATGTACTGTTTTGTTATTTAAAAGACTCTTCAGGAGTATTTTTATACGAGACAAATTTGATTCATCTAATTCATCGAAAGCATCCCATATAAATCTTATTGCATTTTTATCAAAAAAAACATTAAATATCATATAATCAAATTTATTTAATTTTTCTTTTTGATTTTCTTTCAAATACTCTCTAAATGTTTCTAAATCACAGTTTTGAAAAGAATTGAAAAATGTTGATACATCTTTAGCGTCGATAACCAATGACCAGAGATTTGGTTTGGATTCGTAAACCAAATGATTTAAGAACGTTGTTTTTCCCAAGCCAGCCCCCCCAGAGATAATACAAACATTAGGTTCATTACAAAATAATTTGCTTTCACTAATTTTTCGATCATCAGCTAAAAAATATCTTGGAAAAATATGAGGATCCGGTAATTTTAATTTAACTTCAGCTATTTTTAAGCTATTTTCAGCAATTGAAAACAATTCATTTGTTGATATAATTTCCAAAAATTTTCTATCAAACTCCACTAGCATTTTTAAATAAATTGATTTATTTTGCAATTTGCAATTAAAAATTTCAAGAACTTTATTATAGATTTTAGGGTGTTTTATCAAATCTAATAAATTTATAAAATTTGTTACATTTTCGATAATTTTTGGATTTTCATGAATTAATATATATGATAGATGTGGATTTAACAAAATGGCTGCTTCTACGCCAGGATTGTAGCGAACAATCAATGGACATTTTTTCTTTAACCAAAGTGCTTTGCTAAGATTAATATCAAATTTATAAATATCTGATAATTCTCCTATTTCTTTGTCAGTAATTTCATTTTTTGTTTCAATCCCAAAATCATTATCATTAATGGTTTTAAGATGTGTTACAGTATTTCTTTTAATAGTTTCATATAAAAGACGTTTTTTTTCTGTCAGCTGCTTTTCAAAAGATAGATTATACATATGTTTATCTAATACCAATAAGCCAATTGCTTGTTTGATAATATTTTTCTCTAAGCTTAAGCTTTTTTCATTTAAATTATCAATAAATTGTTCAAACGCATTAGATACATTTTTTTGATTAAACTTTTCTTCAAATATTTTACCGATTCGGTCTTGAATGTTTGAAATTGACTGAGACATTATACATAATACAAAATTTTTAAAAAAATTACAGTACTTATCTTCTTCTTCAGAGACAGCACCTGGATTTGGCACTTTTTCCACTACAAATTGATAACATATAGAGTTTTCGTCGAAAATTTTGCAAAACTTATACACAGCATTATTGCTCTCAAGTTTGTTAATCCTATATTTAATTACTCCATTTGATAAAATTTTATTTTTATATCCTGGAAAGCTGATATTTGTGACAAGTATTCCATTATATTCTTCAGCTTTTTCTTTGATGCACTCGTGATAATTGTTGCAATATTTATTTAGGGAATAATTACCACGTTCTGCATTTAGAGACATTTTTGTTAAAATTTTGTCATTATTATCTTTGTGTTTTAGTTGCATACAAAAATATTCTTCTTTTTCTTCTTTTTTTGTTGCTTTATAAACAATATCGTCAAATGATCCAAAGCCATTGACATTAGATTGAAGGTTATAATTGATAATATTGTCATCTAAAGCACATTCTAGTGCTAAACGTGCTGCAACTACATTTTCAAAGTTTGTTCCTTTATTAACTGTTCCAGAACGTTTGGAGTACGGCTAAAAATATCTTCAATTTATGATTGATTTATTAATTCAGAACTTACTTTTGGGTAATCTGCCATATATCTTACAGTTGGAAGTTTCAATAAAAATTAATTTAGAATAAACAATGTTTTAAAATTAACAAAATGTACTTTAGAAAGTATTGCCTTATATTTATTTATCCAGGCAGACAACTCAATCACGCCCAACTGGCTGAACTGATTTGGCACAGAGATAGATTATTGCTGTAATTAACACAATGTAACAATATTTTTATTATTTAAAAAACAAAAATATTACCATAATATAAAATGCTGAACATCTTTAACATTAAACGGATAAGTGTTCAAGTACGATTTGGACCGCTTATTATTCACATTAGATGCGCAGTGGTACAGGGAGAAATCAAAGCGTCCGTGTTGCACAAATGGGCTTTATTCATTGGCGTAAAAGGTAAAAGTATCCTTATCAGCAATTAGCTCTCACGTGATTTTTTATCGACAGAGCTTATTAAATTCTCAAAAACCCTATTGTGATAACAATTTTTATCTATTTTGTGCAAAGAATTTAAAATGTGAAAACCATTTTTCTAAAAATACGTGTTTGTTTGATTTTTTTTTAAACAACTAGAAGCTTTGCACCTGTTGATTAACATTTTTATCAAAGCACTTATGTTCCAATATATCAAGAAATTCATAATAAAGTTATTTGTTTAGTCAAAATCAATTTTTTAATAATCTTATCTATATCTTGAACAAAAATAAATCACCATTATGTATTAAATCATTGCTAAACTAATATCAATTAGATAACAAAAAACACATATTTTTTTGATTAAATGTAAAGATTATTTTGAGTTAATAAATCAAGAAATCATTATGACTCATCCTAAGCGTAGTAGGTACCTAAAAAAAATATTTCTAGAATCTACAATAATGTATTATTTGTTACTTTATTATTCTATGATTTTAGCAAAACTTCGCAGTTGTGGAATTTGTGCCCAGAATAAGCCCCACATGCCTAATTGTCATCTTTATAAACCACCTAAAACAGGTCTGACAAACCAATCAGCTTCGTATTCGCCACAAGCCGAACATGATGAAGATTAGAATTTAAAATAAATTCACACTAACATGAGAAAATATTAAACAATTTTCAATACAAAATTTCTTTTATTTTGTTGTTTTTTTCTGTGTGTGTGGTTTGCTCTATTTGTTACTTAATATTATCTTTCAACTTATTTTTTTTTTATTTGAGCTTTCTTCTTTGATTTTTATTCAGATGTTTTTTATTGTATTTATTTAATAAGTCATTCTACAAATTCTTTTTCAATTTGGCATTTTGCTTCGAATATTCCGTTTTTGATGAGTGGCATTATTTTAAATAAGTAATTTAATACTCTGCAAACAAAATAATCAGTGCGAAAACTTAACCTAAAAGACTTCTATAAACAATTCTTGCTTTAACTGGCAAAATAATAACAAACTTGTTAATTTTATTTATACAAATAGAAAGAGACGGTCCAGGTTCAAATAATTAGTAAATAAGTTCAAAAAGACTGAAAAAAAACAAATGTAGAACGGCAGAAGGTAATGATTAAAGTATGGGACAAACAGGGCGTGGAAGAGTACAGAAGGCTAGGAAATATTAGACTCGAAAAGCAAGAGGTAGAGAACATGGAAGTAAAACTTAAAGAAATATTCGAAAAAAGCAACAACAAAAACAGAAATAAGCATAAGAGAGAAAAGAACAAAAAAGAGAAAGGAATGGTAGGACCACCAGCTAAAAAAAGAAGCCACAAAAGCGCTAAGACAATTTAAAAAAACGCGCAAATAGAAAAAATGTATAGAAAAAAAAACCACATAGGAAAAAAGCTATTAAAACAAAAAAGACATGTAGAAGTTCATAAACAGAGATAAGACAAGAAAAAAAGCGGCGAGTGAAGAGATAAAGATAAAAGAATGAAAAAAGTTTTTCAAAGAACTGCTAGAAGGAAAAAGAGAACTATATATATATAGGAGGAAAATTACGCTGAAGGAGGTAGAGAGACAGATAAAGAAGCTGAGAAAATTGGATGTAGAAAGACTGGTAGAAGTAATAAATAAAGTGTGGAGAGGAGAGAAATTCCTGGCATGTTGGAGAGAAGGCATAATATGATAATAATCTACAAAAAGAGTGAAAAAAGTAAAGTAGAAAATTAACGAGAAAACTCTGCTAAACAAAGGGTATATTGTATGCGTCTCAACTGTGAATGAGAGGGGTAAAAAAAGAGAAAAGGTAGCAATACCAGACAGCCAAACGGGATCCAGAAAGAGGAAAGGAACAATGGATAATGTAGACATTCTGGACCACCTAGCTAAAACGAGATGAAAAGAAAAGCAGAAAAGCTGTATACACTATTCATAGATTTTGAGGAAGTGTTTGATGAGGTAGATAGAAAAAAAATGTGTGAAAGTATGAGAGAAAGAATAATAGGCGAATGTCTGGTGTGAAAGGTAGAAGAGACATATGTAAGTACAAAAAACAAAGTAAGATTAAAATAAAGAAACAAAAAATTATTTTAGAAATTTTGGCGTGACGAAAGATAGAACCTCACAGAATAGCCCCAATTCAATAATTTTGAATTTTTGTGTTTGACATTGGATTTGACAGATGACAAGAATATTAGTTATTTACTTATTTTTTGGTTGGTAGCGTTGTACCCGCCAATTACCTAAACGTTTTTAAAGTGAAAGTAGTCTCATTGTTTGCTATAGTTTTATTTAAACAAAAGAACATTGTTTCAAAAATTTGTTTCTTTATTTTAACTTGACAAAAACATTTCTTCTAGTTTCGGTCTGCAAAGAAAAAAACACCAAAATCAAGCAATAAACACAGCTAAGAAGATCTGCAGCTCTAGAAAAATAGTATTTTTTGATCAATTAATTTGGATCGAAACTGATCTAGATACTAAGAAAAACACATTAGAATGAATATCATTTTTATCTAACTATTAATAATCATACAAATGTAGAGGTACCGCGCACTAGCGTAATTAGCGTTACAGTGCTATTTACATTATGATTGCTTTACAAAATGATCTACAGCTGTCTTGATAATATCCATTAAAAAAAAAAATTGAATTTGGCTTAATTTATTCTCTCATTAATCAAATTAGCGTTTCAGCATCAGATTGGTCACTTATTATTGCTTTTGTGTTTATTTTTTGCCCTTTTTGTAATTTTTCTTAAATAACAAATTGTTAAATTGCCATAAAAAATGTTTTGCTCTCTATATTTATGGCCGAGTATAGATTGTTGTATAGTTTTTGGCGATTTTTGTAAATATGAATGATTTAAATTGGTAAACTTATAGTTTATTTATCTAAATAAATTTAACCTTGATTGTAACAATTAGACCAATTTGATGGGGCTATTGATATCGCCGAAAATAGTTTTTTGGCGCCAATTTTGGTATTTAAAATTCGTGAATCTTTCGATTAAATTCGTGTTGGGATTTATCCGTGTTCGTGTTGTTGTTGTTGTTGTTGTGTGAAAACCCGTAACGTAAGCCGAATGAAAGCCGAATGCCCGAATGGCATCAGTCAGTCTCTAAGATGTGAGGAGAGAGTGCACGAAACGCTCTTCCTAAACCCTCGAATATTACGGATATTATGTTACGAGTTTGTTTAATTTAAATAAAAAAAAAGTGTTATCAAAAAAAAAAAAATTAATAAAAATGCGTTCAGTGGCAGCAATTTGTTTACTATTTATAGCAATAATGCAAATTAGGACGTTAGTGCTTTGTTTTAATATTGAGAATCGAAATCCAGTGGTGAAAAAGTCTCTAAATGGGTCATATTTTGGATTTAGTGTTGCTCAACATGTGGAAAAAGGGGCGAATGCAGCACAGGATGAGTATTGGTAAGCGCAACAAGTGTTAAAAAAATTCTTCTTTCTGTCGAATTTTCGAAAATATTTTGAAATTTTGCACCTGCTCATGTTGTTGGGGAACTACCTGAGCCACCTTTTGTTTATTTCTACGATTGTACCATTCAAAAGCTGTACAAATTGCAAAAAAATTAGGAAAAAAGGTCACATTAGGTGATAATTTTCTAGAATGTGGCTGAATACTGTACCAGGAACTAGATAACTAGATCTTTTATCAGTCACTGTCATATTCTAAACATTATTTGTCTAATAAGTTCGTAAAATTACTAAAATTTGTATTTTGAGATTGTAAAATAATAATAATTGTAAACTTTACACGTTAACAGAGGGGCGGGGCTTAACTCGGTCGTTTCAGTCACTCTTTCGTCTTTTCCTCGTCCGGCTGAAGAAAAGCGACCCATTTTACAGCTTGTGATATATTCAATATAGTTATCTAATATTTTACTTGTACATATAGTCACAAGTCCAGCAGGAATTTTCTTTTGCTTTTGTTTATAAAAACATCCAAATAAAATTCTCAGCACTCATTTGTTTTACATACTTGATTTTCAAATTTATTTTTTTTTTTTACCTTTTCTCATGTAAGATGACAAAATTTTATTACAGTTTTTTAGACAATTGAAATTTGAATGATTTTTTTAAAGAGTAAGTGCTTTAAGGTCTTATGAAACGAGTTTTTTTTTTACTATTTTTTGTAAATTGCCTTTTTTATGCTGTTTTTGAGCATTTTTTAAAATTTAATCGAATTAGGGATTTTTGGAGTGGGTTGGCAATGTCTTGATTTTAGAAGTAAAAAGTCTTCTTTTGTTTTATTCGAAAATTCTAATCCTGTCAGCCCCAAAATACGAAAACTTTACATGTAGGCCTCCCGAAATCCGTGAAATATTCAAAATTATTTTGGTTTCTATTATTATTATTATTGTAAGAAACTCACTTTTTTAGGTTAGGTCACATATAAACTGTGACTGGAATCTGGAATCCGTTGTTCTTCCAAGACCATTGCACTTATTATTTACACCATTATACGCCATATTTCACTTAAATACACTTTCCATTAATTGTTCACTTCACTTTGTTGTTCGAAAATTGCAATTGCAAGTTTTCAATCACAATATTATTGACAGACAGGAAAAAAGTCAAATTAAGCGTTACCAACCTAAAACATTTTTAGAAAAAAAAATTCTGTGCTCAAATGGCTTATAACCGCACCGAAACCTGTGACGTAGCGTTCTCTAAATTTGTTTTTTTCTTTAATTCAATGCAATTTTACTAAATTCGAGCAAAATTGGCTTAAAATCTTGAATATTTCATCAATTAACAAACATTTTTTATCATAATTTTTCAAGATTTATTTTGAACGAGAGAATGGTTGCGCACCCTCCGTGTGCTTATTGCGATATGTAGAGAGTTGTTTTTGGCAACATTATTTTATTTATTATACTTTTTTCTCGTCATATTCTCTCATTCTTTTCTTTTATTATTTTATTGTTATTACTTTTTTCGTTCTTTTGTAATTTTTTTCCTTTTTTTTTTCGTTATAAAACGTCGCCTGTGGAGACTATCAACATTCGCTTGTTTATTTCCCACAATGGGTCCATTTTATCCCAAAATTTTGTCAATTTTCGCTGAGAGAGACCTTTGAAATGGAAAAATAGAGCTCTTTTGTGTAAAGTAAACTAATCACCATTAAATACATGCTTCGAATAAATTAATGGCTTTCTGGTGACACAGTCGAGTCGTCTATTTTCCTTCAATTAATTTTCATTATTTAAGTCGCTTTTCATGTCTGAAAAATCGAAGGAGTGGTCCAAAGAAAAGAGTTTCTACATTTTGCGTGTTGGAAATAGGTGTGGCACACCAATATCTGTGAATGACAATCTTTCCTAAACTCTAATAGAAAGTGACAGAAACGTGTCTTCTTTATTGCCATCAGACAGCTCCATAAACGATATGCAAATAGACATTTCTTAAAATAGCTATCCAGCTAGTAGTCAATAATAATGTGTTTATTTTTATGTTTCGAGAGAAAAACTGCAGGGCTGCCTCATAGCTTCATTATGTCAAAATGTGACATTTTCAAACGAAATTCCAGGAAATTGTTAGGTGTAATGCTTGAAAAGGCAACTTCATTGGCCTTTCCGACGACCTTATATGGCATACTGAACATCCTCCTGGTCTTTACATTCCTCGGTTTCATTTTAATGAGGATAATGTTATATGACTGTGAGAGCACGACAATCATCATTTGTTTTATTTTGAATTTTCAAGCGATGTGACAGGTAACTAGGGCTGAACCTTGGTATTCCGGCTCCTTTATACTCATTGCACAACTTACGTCCAAGAGAGAAAACATATTGCGGAGTAGACCCATTAATGTGATGGGTCTATTTTCTCTCCAATTTGAAAATTTCTATACCTTTGAGTCTTTAAGTCCGTTGCTATTTAACATCAAAATAACCTAGATGAATCGAATAAGTCTTATGCTGTTTTTGCAAGACCCAGATAGGCTGATTTAATTTTTAATCACGGTACGGTAAAATGTTTGTTAATTGATTAAATATTCAAGATTTTAAGTCAATTTTGCTCGAATTTAGTAAAATTGCATTGAATTGAAGAAAAAAACAATTTTTTTTGTGGTTATGTGATAACTTAACCTGGTTTATGGTAATCTATCAGTTCTATATCATTCTTAATCTTAGTTTCTTAAATGTGCCATTATTTTGAAAATTTTATAAAATTAAATAATTTATTTTCGAATTTGTGTTTATAATAATTTATGCATTTTATCAATAATAATAATATTTGAACATTTTTTGGAATCACAAATATAATGGTCAAAAGTATCTTTTTGCAATTTGCCTCCATTTTGATACTTTAATAGACTCATTAGAGAACGCTACGTCACAGGTTTCCGTGCGATTCTAAGCCATTAGAGCACAGAACTTTTTTTTCTAAAAATTTTTTAGGTTGGTAACGCTTAATTTGACTTTTTCCCTGTCTGTCCATAATATTGTGAATTAAAATTTGAAATTGCAATTTTCGAACAACAAAGTGAAGCGAACAATTAATGGAAAGTGCATTTATGTGAAATATGGCGTATAATGGTGTAAATAATAAGTGCAATGGTCCTGGAAGAACAACGGATTCCAGTCACAGTTTATATGTGACCTAACCTAAAAAAGTGAGTTTCTTACAATAATAATAATAATGAAAACCAAAATAATTTTTGCTATTTTACGGATTTCGGGAGGCCTACATGTAAAGTTTTCGTATTTGGGGGCTGATAGGATTAGAATTTTGGGATAAAACAAAAGAAAAGACTTTTCTCTTTTAAAATCAATATATTACCAACCCATTCCAAAAATCCCTAAATCGATCAAATTTGAAAAAATGCTCAAAAACAGCATAAAAAGGCAATTTACAAAAAATAGTATAAAAAACTCGTTTCATAAGACCTTAAAACACTTGTTCTTTAAAAAAATCATTCAAATTTTCAATTGTCTAAAAAACTGTATGGAAATTTTGTCATCTTACATGAGAAAAGTTTAAAAAAATAAATAAAAAATGTCGGTCTACTGTTTTAGAGGCACTTGGTCGCTGGTAAACCGGCTAAATTTATAAATATTTCCCGATGCAACTGACTCACAATTATTAATATTCTCTGGCATGTATCATTTTTTTTTCTTTAAAAGTGACTCATTTCTCTGAACTATGTCAATCTTCCAATCTGTGCCACTGCCATGTTTAGTATTCGCTGAATTATAGCCAAATTAAGCTAAAATACAACAAATAAACATCCTCTTAAAATGCTAACATTGCCGTTAATGTGCACTAAAACAATTTCCGTAACGATCAATTTCCTTGCCGAAAGGGGGGCTAACAAATAACCAATTAACCCCAAATGAAAGTGGTTGGTTCCCACAGTTGTTATTATTATTATTATTATTATTTGGAATTTCAAACAGCCGATACGAATCTATAAATTATCCAAACGTGTCAAAACTCTGCTTGAAGTCAGTCAGTCGCCCTTTCTTATTATAATCCCTCAAGGGTGCGGTTTTTAAAGGCTACAACATAGTTTTGTGGTCTCGAGCCTTTTATCGCTTTATAGTTTATTTAAATCTTGAGAAACTGTTAAATGTAGCCTTGAACCATATCTGGAGATAGACACTTTTGTTATACAATCTGTATCCAAGATAAGTAAAATATTTTCTACGGGATAATCTTGCATAAGCCATATAATAGCCAACACAACAAAAATTAATAATCTGATGATATTATTTGAACAGATTCTTTGTTAAATACATTTTTTATTTATTAAATTGGTACAGTAGTCTCTGAAGATTGTCTGTGTAGTCAGCCAATCAGCGCACTTTCTTTGCTTGGTCATGTCGTGGTTCAACCAATAGAAACGCCAATAATCTCCAAGCACGTGTTCTACATGAGCTTTTTCCTGTTTACAAAATACTATAATTCACTTTTTAATTTTTTTTAGTGTTTTGTATAAGCCATATAATAGCCAACACAACAAAAATTAATATTTTTTGAACAGATTCTTTGTTAAATACATTTTTTTTTATTAAATTGGTACAGTAGTCTCTGAAGATTGTCTGTCGGTCTAGTCAGCCAATCAGTGCACTTTCTGCTAGACCATGTCGTGGTTCAACCAATAGAAACGCCAATAATCTCCAAGCACGTGTTCTACAAGAACCCTTTCCTGCTTACAAAATACTATATTTTTTTTAGTTTCTTACATAAGCCATATAATATAGCCAACACAACAAAAACTAATAATCTGATGATATTCTTTGAACAGATTCTTTGTTAAATACATGTTTTGTATATTAAGTTGGTACAGTAGTCTCTGCAGATTGTCTGTCTGTCTAGTCAGCCAATCAGCGCACTTTCTGCTAGGCCATGTCATGGTTCAACCAATAGAAATGCCAATGATCTCTAAGCACGTGATCTATATGAGCTTTTTCCTGTTTACAAAATACTGTAATTGCATTTTTTTTAGTTTTTTTGCATAAGCCATATAATAGTCAACACAACAAAAATTAATAATCTGATGATATTCTTTGAACAGATTCTTTGTTAAATACATTTTTTGTTTATTAAGTTGGTACAGTAGTCTCTGCAGATTGTCTGTCTGTCTAGTCAGCCAATCAGCGCACTTTCTGCTAGGCCATGTCATGGTTCAACCAATAGAAATGCTAATGATCTCTAAGCACGTGATCTATATGAGCTTTTTCCTGTTTACAAAATACTGTAATTGCATTTTTTTTAGTTTTTTTGCATAAGCCATATAATAGTCAACACAACAAAAATTAATAATCTGATGATATTCTTTGAACAGATTCTTTGTTAAATACATTTTTTGTTTATTAAGTTGGTACAGTAGTCTCTGCAGATTGTCTGTCTGTCTAGTCAGCCAATCAGCGCACTTTCTGCTAGGCCATGTCATGGTTCAACCAATAGAAATGCCAATGATCTCTAAGCACGTGATCTATATGAGCTTTTTCCTGTTTACAAAATACTGTAATTGCATTTTTTTTAGTTTTTTTGCATAAGCCATATAATAGTCAACACAACAAAAATTAATAATCTGATGATATTCTTTGAACAGATTCTTTGTTAAATACATTTTTTGTTTATTAAGTTGGTACAGTAGTCTCTGCAGATTGTCTGTCTGTCTAGTCAGCCAATCAGCGCACTTTCTGCTAGGCCATGTCATGGTTCAACCAATAGAAATGCCAATGATCTCTAAGCACGTGATCTATATGAGCTTTTTCCTGTTTACAAAATACTGTAATTGCATTTTTTTTAGTTTTTTTGCATAAGCCATATAATAGTCAACACAACAAAAATTAATAATCTGATGATATTCTTTGAACAGATTCTTTGTTAAATAAATTTTTTGTTTATTAAGTTGGTACAGTAGTCTCTGCAGATTGTCTGTCTGTCTAGTCAGCCAATCAGCGCACTTTCTGCTAGGCCATGTCATGGTTCAACCAATAGAAATGCCAATGATCTCTAAGCACGTGATCTATATGAGCTTTTTCCTGTTTACAAAATACTGTAATTGCATTTTTTTTAGTTTTTTTGCATAAGCCATATAATAGTCAACACAACAAAAATTAATAATCTGATGATATTCTTTGAACAGATTCTTTGTTAAATACATTTTTTGTTTATTAAGTTGGTACAGTAGTCTCTGCAGATTGTCTGTCTGTCTAGTCAGCCAATCAGCGCACTTTCTGCTAGGCCATGTCATGGTTCAACCAATAGAAATGCTAATGATCTCTAAGCACGTGATCTATATGAGCTTTTTCCTGTTTACAAAATACTGTAATTGCATTTTTTTTAGTTTTTTTGCATAAGCCATATAATAGTCAACACAACAAAAATTAATAATCTGATGATATTCTTTGAACAGATTCTTTGTTAAATACATTTTTTGTTTATTAAGTTGGTACAGTAGTCTCTGCAGATTGTCTGTCTGTCTAGTCAGCCAATCAGCGCACTTTCTGCTAGGCCATGTCATGGTTCAACCAATAGAAATGCCAATGATCTCTAAGCACGTGATCTATATGAGCTTTTTCCTGTTTACAAAATACTGTAATTGCATTTTTTTTAGTTTTTTTGCATAAGCCATATAATAGTCAACACAACAAAAATTAATAATCTGATGATATTCTTTGAACAGATTCTTTGTTAAATACATTTTTTGTTTATTAAGTTGGTACAGTAGTCTCTGCAGATTGTCTGTCTGTCTAGTCAGCCAATCAGCGCACTTTCTGCTAGGCCATGTCATGGTTCAACCAATAGAAATGCTAATGATCTCTAAGCACGTGATCTATATGAGCTTTTTCCTGTTTACAAAATACTGTAATTGCATTTTTTTTAGTTTTTTTGCATAAGCCATATAATAGTCAACACAACAAAAATTAATAATCTGATGATATTCTTTGAACAGATTCTTTGTTAAATACATTTTTTGTTTATTAAGTTGGTACAGTAGTTTCTGCAGATTGTCTGTCTGTCTAGTCAGCCAATCAGCGCACTTTCTGCTAGGCCATGTCGTGGTTCAACCAATAGAAATGCCAATGATCTTTAAGCACGTGATCTACATGAGCTTTTTCCTGTTTACAAAATACTATATGTTTTTTAGTTTCTTACATAAGCCATATAATATAGCCAACACAACAAAAACTAATAATCTGATGATATTCTTTGAACAGATTCTTTGTTAAATACATTTTTTGTTTATTAAGTTGGTACAGTAGTCTCTGCAGATTGTCTGGCTGTCTAGTCAGCCAATCAGCGCACTTTCTGCTAGGCCATGTCATGGTTCAACCAATAGAAATGCTAATGATCTCTAAGCACGTGATCTATATGAGCTTTTTCCTGTTTACAAAATACTGTAATTGCATTTTTTTTAGTTTTTTTGCATAAGCCATATAATAGTCAACACAACAAAAATTAATAATCTGATGATATTCTTTGAACAGATTCTTTGTTAAATACATTTTTTGTTTATTAAGTTGGTACAGTAGTCTCTGCAGATTGTCTGTCTGTCTAGTCAGCCAATCAGCGCACTTTCTGCTAGGCCATGTCATGGTTCAACCAATAGAAATGCCAATGATCTCTAAGCACGTGATCTATATGAGCTTTTTCCTGTTTACAAAATACTGTAATTGCATTTTTTTTAGTTTTTTTGCATAAGCCATATAATAGTCAACACAACAAAAATTAATAATCTGATGATATTCTTTGAACAGATTCTTTGTTAAATACATTTTTTGTTTATTAAGTTGGTACAGTAGTCTCTGCAGATTGTCTGGCTGTCTAGTCAGCCAATCAGCGCACTTTCTGCTAGGCCATGTCATGGTTCAACCAATAGAAATGCTAATGATCTCTAAGCACGTGATCTATATGAGCTTTTTCCTGTTTACAAAATACTGTAATTGCATTTTTTTTAGTTTTTTTGCATAAGCCATATAATAGTCAACACAACAAAAATTAATAATCTGATGATATTCTTTGAACAGATTCTTTGTTAAATACATTTTTTGTTTATTAAGTTGGTACAGTAGTTTCTGCAGATTGTCTGTCTGTCTAGTCAGCCAATCAGCGCACTTTCTGCTAGGCCATGTCGTGGTTCAACCAATAGAAATGCCAATGATCTTTAAGCACGTGATCTACATGAGCTTTTTCCTGTTTACAAAATACTATATGTTTTTTAGTTTCTTACATAAGCCATATAATATAGCCAACACAACAAAAACTAATAATCTGATGATATTCTTTGAACAGATTCTTTGTTAAATACATTTTTTGTTTATTAAGTTGGTACAGTAGTCTCTGCAGATTGTCTGGCTGTCTAGTCAGCCAATCAGCGCACTTTCTGCTAGGCCATGTCATGGTTCAACCAATAGAAATGCTAATGATCTCTAAGCACGTGATCTATATGAGCTTTTTCCTGTTTACAAAATACTGTAATTGCATTTTTTTTAGTTTTTTTGCATAAGCCATATAATAGTCAACACAACAAAAATTAATAATCTGATGATATTCTTTGAACAGATTCTTTGTTAAATACATTTTTTGTTTATTAAGTTGGTACAGTAGTCTCTGCAGATTGTCTGTCTGTCTAGTCAGCCAATCAGCGCACTTTCTGCTAGGCCATGTCATGGTTCAACCAATAGAAATGCCAATGATCTCTAAGCACGTGATCTATATGAGCTTTTTCCTGTTTACAAAATACTGTAATTGCATTTTTTTTAGTTTTTTTGCATAAGCCATATAATAGTCAACACAACAAAAATTAATAATCTGATGATATTCTTTGAACAGATTCTTTGTTAAATAAATTTTTTGTTTATTAAGTTGGTACAGTAGTCTCTGCAGATTGTCTGTCTGTCTAGTCAGCCAATCAGCGCACTTTCTGCTAGGCCATGTCATGGTTCAACCAATAGAAATGCCAATGATCTCTAAGCACGTGATCTATATGAGCTTTTTCCTGTTTACAAAATACTGTAATTGCATTTTTTTTAGTTTTTTTGCATAAGCCATATAATAGTCAACACAACAAAAATTAATAATCTGATGATATTCTTTGAACAGATTCTTTGTTAAATACATTTTTTGTTTATTAAGTTGGTACAGTAGTCTCTGCAGATTGTCTGTCTGTCTAGTCAGCCAATCAGCGCACTTTCTGCTAGGCCATGTCATGGTTCAACCAATAGAAATGCTAATGATCTCTAAGCACGTGATCTATATGAGCTTTTTCCTGTTTACAAAATACTGTAATTGCATTTTTTTTAGTTTTTTTGCATAAGCCATATAATAGTCAACACAACAAAAATTAATAATCTGATGATATTCTTTGAACAGATTCTTTGTTAAATACATTTTTTGTTTATTAAGTTGGTACAGTAGTTTCTGCAGATTGTCTGTCTGTCTAGTCAGCCAATCAGCGCACTTTCTGCTAGGCCATGTCGTGGTTCAACCAATAGAAATGCCAATGATCTTTAAGCACGTGATCTACATGAGCTTTTTCCTGTTTACAAAATACTATATGTTTTTTAGTTTCTTACATAAGCCATATAATATAGCCAACACAACAAAAACTAATAATCTGATGATATTCTTTGAACAGATTCTTTGTTAAATACATTTTTTGTTTATTAAGTTGGTACAGTAGTCTCTGCAGATTGTCTGGCTGTCTAGTCAGCCAATCAGCGCACTTTCTGCTAGGCCATGTCGTGGTTCAACCAATAGAAATGCCAATGATCTCTAAGCACGTGATCTACATGAGCTTTTTCCTGTTTACAAAATACTGTAATTGCATTTTTTTTAATTTTTTGCCTAAGCCATATAATAGCCAACACAACAAAAATTAATAATCGGATGATATTCTTTGAACAGATTCTTTGTTAAATACATTTTTTTTTTATTAAATTGGTACAGTAGTCTCTGAAGATTGTCTGTCTGTCTAGTCAGCCAATCAGCGCACTTTCTGCTGGGCCATGTCGTGGTTCAACCAATAGAAACGCCAATAATATCCAAGCACGTGTTCTACATGAGCTTTTTCCTGTTTACAAAATACTGTGATTCACTTTTTCATTTTTTTTAGTTTTTTGTATAAGCCATATAATAGCCAACACAATAAAAATTAATATTTTTTGAACAGATTTTTTGTTAAATAAGTTTTTTATTTATTAAATTGGTACAGTAGTCTCTGAAGATTGTCTGTGTAGTCAGCCAATCAGCGCACTTTCTGCTAGGCCATGTCGTGGTTCAACCAATAGAAACGCCAATAATCTCCAAGCACGTGTTCTACATGACCTCTATCCTGCTTACAAAATACTATAATGAACTTTTGCATTTTTTTTAGTTTCTTGCATAAGTCATATAATAGCCAATACAACAAAAATTGATATTTTTTGAACAGATTTTTTGTTAAATACATTTTTTATTTATTAAATTGGTACAGTAGTCTCTGCAGATTGTCTGTCTGTCTAATCAGCGAATCAGCGCACTTTCTGCTAGGCCATGTCGTGGTTCAACCAATAGAAACGCCAATGATCTCTAAGCACGTGATCTACATGAGCTTTTTCTTGTTTACAAAATACTATAATTCACTTTTGCATTTTTTTTAGTTTTTTATATAAAAATCAACATTGATTAAATAAAAATAAGACTTTATTTGTTTTTTTGTGATAAACCGTGCATTTGAAAGCTGGTGCTTTTTATGCTTGACCCTAATTTAATATAGTAATCTCCATCATTGAAATAATGCCTTTGGAATTGCTTTGTTGGGGGAAATAATGCTTCCACAGATCATTGTCTTTGCCCCAAATGAGATAATTGAAGCAAACAGACGATAATGATTATTATTAAGACAAACAATGGATCCATTGTTTGTTACAAATTTTTGAATTAATTTCCTCTTGTTCATTTTTAGAATTTTTGATTTTGTGTGGGAGAGCTGTTTCTATTGTTGACTTGCTGGCTTTATTATGTATTTATTAAGTGTTATTTTCAGCAATTTTCAGAAATTTAACAATTATTACTTCTAATAATATCTGGAAGGCAATTTAAGTTGTTATAGTCAACAAAACTTGATATTTATACGAACCAAATTTTAATCCTAATTTTATAGACATTCTTAGGATATGTACAGTTATTTATAAATATTTCAAATATTTAAATATCTCTTTCACATATCTAATCCTTTACTCTTTTATTAAGCCATAAATTGCTTCTGATTTTTTTAAGCGTTTGATCAAGTGATCATGTTGTTATTTATTTTGTAAATTCTTGCTTACCAACCATACATGAACCAGTTGACTGATTCTGGAAGCCCATTCATGAAAAGAGAGTGAATTACAGTTCAAGGTAGGTCAATTTTGCATTACCATACAATCAAATTCCATTTGAGAGTAGTTACAACTTGCTCCAACATCAAATTTAATAATAATTGAAGAAAAAGGAAAAAAAAAATACTTTAACAAGTTGGGGTGCAATATACAGTTTTATACTACAATATAATAAATATAAAATAAAAAAATCCCGTCTGCCAGTCTGGTAATCCTCCCACTCCTTCTACCTCTTTTTCATATTTTCTGCCACACATTGCATTTAGAAGAGTTATTCTTCGGTAATTGTTTTCTCCTCTGTTTATGTATTGGTACTTTTATTCCTTTTGTCTATTTTCGAAGAAACTTTTCTTCTTTCCACACTTTCCTATCAGTCTATTTTTAACTCTCATTTAGTATCCCATATGTTTCTCTACTTTTTTTCTTCTTCTCTTTTAGTTTTTCTTGCTAGTCCTTTACTTTTTCTCTTTTCAGTAGTTTTTTAAAATGTTCTACCCATTTGCTCATTTCTATTTTATTTGTGATCTTTTTTTTCTTGTTTTTCTTCTTTCAAGCATTTTCAATGTACTCTTTTTTGTTCCTTAGCCTTTTCTATCCACCATTTATTTTTTATCTTTTTTTTTATCATAGCTTCTTTTATTTGTGTTTTTTATTCTTTTACATCTTCCATACTCTTTTTTTTAATTTTTGTATTTTCATAATTTTTTTTGTTTTTTTTTATTTGTTTCTCGCATATGGTCTGATACAATCCTTTCGCCTATCTTAAATTTTTCTACTTTTCTTATGCTTTTTGGTTCACTATCTTTTAATCAACTACCGCTTCTGGCTGAGTTCCTCCATATGTCTATTTAACTTTTTCATTTCCTTCTTTACTTCTGTGTAAAGTCTCTCATCTATTTTCATCTACCATCTTTACTTACCTTCTGTTGTTTCTCTGATTGTATGTTTTTCTTCTTCTCTCTAATATCTTTCCCTTTCTAGCCCTATTCTTCCATTAAAATCACCCCCAATCAGTAAATTTATATTGTTTTCAATTTGGTTCTTTTTTTCTTCTCTTTTTTTATATCATGTTGATGTCTATTATGCTATATATATTGTTCTTATTTCCCATTGTTCTTCAGCGATTTTTATCTATTTCTTTGCCGTCTTTTTTGTTCTTTTCTATTTATTATTTCTCCTCTTGTTTTACCTTTTTTGTTGCATATTGTGTCTTCCATCTGTATTTATCCGGTAGTTTTCGTTCTATGTTTTTCTTATTTTTTATATTTATCTATGTTTCTACCATTCCTATTATCTGGAACACTGCCATGTATTCTCAAAATTCTTTATCTGTCTTTCTTATTCTTGCTACTTTTATTACATTCTTTTTTTGATCTTCTTTTCAAAATGTCTCTTTTCATGTTTTTTATCATTATATTTTTGTTTTATTCTCAGATTTTCTATTTTACTGTTTAACTCTATTTCATCTGTTCTGTTTTCTATCTCTTGTTTCTCTCTTTTGGTTTTTGTTTTTTTTTATTTTTTAAATTGCATTTCTTTAGCTTTTGTTTGGTTCTGTAATCTAAATTTACTGCAGCTTTTTTAATTTTGTTTATTTCTTTATTTCTCTATATACCTAAACAAGTTGGAGTGTTATATAGACTAGTTTTTTTTGCTAATCCGAACTATCTGTTTTCCGGAAAATGCTGTAATTTCTACATAATTTTTTGTCCAAATTCTAGGACCAGATTCGTAAAACGTATAATTACCAACTTGATTATTTGTTTTTATTTTTTTACTTAATTATTATGTCTAGACGCACTTCCGGTCTATTGACTAACTTTCGGCACTTGTCATTCTGTAAACATCTCACATTAATCATTGAAAAAAAAAGCCTTAATTCAAATTTTGGATATTAATTTTTTAAGACATTATTTGATTTGCAAAACATTGTCGAAAAAATTAAAAACAAACAATTTTGTTGTTGTTTTTTTCTACTTGTCAAGATTAAGAACAATAGCGATTGTCATAGAAGCAATCCAGAGCTTAAAGATTAATAAATAAACTATAGTTTCTTATAATAAGAGAAAAATTTCTGAAACTAGATCTATAGATTTGGACATGTTTTGTTCGAATTGGAACGCTGCATCAAGTCATATTTGCGCCTATCCAAGGGTCTGTTGAGAAACAAGGTTTCTACATGTTAGATATGACAGATGTCAATAATTGATAGACACAAATGAGATAAAACGTACAACAACCAAAGAAAAACTTTGTAGAAAACAAAATTTTTAGAAGATCATACGCCTCAAAAACCTTCAATAGTTTCTGTCAAAAATCCGAAAATTGCAGACTTTTATCACTTATGCCTTATTGGGCTAATAATAATAATAATAAAACTGATTCTATGTCAACATTGACGCAGAATATCAGTTGAAAAGCGAAAACCCAGATGCCAGATTTCCTAACAGAAAATTGTTTACGAAAAGTACTGTTTACCTTTAGATTGGTGAAAATAAAAAAAGTTCAGAGCCCTCCAAAATCAACAAAAATTGAATCAATAGAGATAATCATTATCTATGCCCCGTTATTAGGCGACAATTACTGATATGATATAGGAATTATAGCCAACACCCTATTATTAGAAGCCATCTTTTCCATCTGAAGTCGCCCACATCGTCTGTCAGATAACAGCAATTGTACTCCAATAAATACACCTAAGGGGACGGCATTAACCCAGCACGTTCTCCTCCATATACCATCAACCAAGGTTTCACCTCGTAGGCGTTTCAATGATTGTCTTAAGAGTTCAACGAATTATATATCTGCGGTAATGGTACTACACTTATAGTACTGCCGCCCCCGGACTAAACAACTTATGCAAAGGGTGTGAACTCTTTGTCTGTACCACTTTATGTATTTATGACAGCCTACTGATGAGAGCGAAAAATATTGACAATAAGAAGTCAATTGTTTTTATGTCTCAGCTGGCAGCTTTTTGGACCATAAAAGTATCAACAGCCTGACCTGTTCCAGACAAAAAAAGAAGTACCAATTCCTGTTGATCTAGAATAATGTGAAAAAAGAGGAAATTTTGGTCTTTTTGAAGTAACAGTATCATTTTCTTGCTGATCACCAGAAGATACAGCTGTTGGAAGATACTTTTGGAGGAGGATCTATCAATTCTGTTGCATTGTTTTCCTCTGATGTGTTACCATCCTTTCTGATCATTGAAACTCTTTCTGCGTCTCTAATCTTTCTACCATCATCATTTCTTATCATCAGAGGCACATTCTAGGATTTTGGCAAAATATCTTGAGGCACTGGTAACCATTGATTATTAAACTGCCTTGATCAATTATTTTTGATCAAGATTTCTAATTTCTGTTCAATGATATAACCAGACGATGTTGCCAAACTTTCTAAAAAATCAGCGTGTTTCAATGATTAATAGTACGAGGAAGAATTTTCTGGTCATTCTGGTAGCTCATTTGAGCTACAGTTCATTTCGGATAAAACAGTCTTCGGTTAACCGCAATCGGGAATCTACCGCAAAAATGTGGAAGAAATTTGACACTTCTGCAAAGAAGAATATCCAGCAATTTTGTAACCATAACCACAACCACTAATGACTAATTTTTAGATTATTATAAGCAAAATGTTATCTATTACATCATATTTAGTATTAAGTCGTAATATTGTACTACCAAAAATTTGGCCAAATCTCTGATATGACGCATCTAGACGGTCTCATAGAAGAATCAAGTTGGGTTATGTTGGCGCAGATTCTAAGCAAATTGCTTTCTAAACGTGTTCGATTGGATTTAAATCGGTAGTTCGAGCGGGCCAGTCTATAATAGCAACATTGTGGGTATTTGGAAAAGCTTGCACTATTCTGACGATGTGAGGCTGGGCGTTATCTTGCTGTAGAAAGAATTCTGGACCCATATTTGTATCTTCGCGCAGAAGGTACACGATGCGTTCCGTTTGTTGGATGGACAGAGTTTAGATAACGTTCTTCTGGGCGTCACCACATTGTGATGCCAGCAGAATCTTGATTCGTCAGAGAACAGCACGTTCCTCCACTGCTCTAATTCCCAATTGGCATGCTCTTCAGAAAAAAATCTTTTTGTTCTACTGTGTTTAGCATAGACGTCTTACGCTTCTGAATTCTGTTGGGTACTTATTCTGGTTTCTGTGGTCTGTACCAGTTGATTCTGGAGCATAGAAGCAGTTCTTCTGCTTCTATGTCAACATTTGATGACGTCTCCAGATGACGACTTACATTTAAAGTTCAGGCTACTTGAGTGGCCTTTTTGGATTAGTGTGATGGCCTTGGCAATAGGCACACTCTGCTTGTACCTAACCGAAATTGACACTGTTTGTGTCAGTTTATTTGAGTTTTTGTGCGCGAATGTAGTTTGCGCACGCGCAGTGTATGCGCGCCTGCCGTGAGAACGGCGTTTGATTGTGCGACCGCATAAAAAATATTCCTAATTATACGAATTCGATTGTATGCGCTGCTTTGTGTTCGCAAATCGCAATTAGTGTCCATTGGGTGTGTTCAACTTCGAAGATTGAAAGTGACCCTTGCGGCTGCATTGTACTGCATCCAATTAGCATAAATCAACGACGAAGTGTCCAATTACTGGACGTAACAGTAAAAAGTGCACAATGCCACGAAGGAGTTGCAGAACTGGTCTAAAGGCGCCGTAGTTTTGTTGACCTGCACCACAAGAAGATAGAGAAAGAGATGAAGAGAAGTTCATCCAACTATAGAGATGCTGTGTTGGACAGACTGGAGGAATTCTGGCGTTATCTGGACGTTGTGCAGAAGGCTTCTGTGTTAGTAGTCGTAAATGTTGTATGCGGAAGTAACGGGTTGCGTTATCTTTACCGTAATGTACAAATATATACGCAGACATGCGTTTGTTTGCTGGGGCATGTCTTCTAATAATAAGATAATCCACAAAATGGACACGGAGACAAGCCGCGTCAATAATAATTCACGCTTGAACACGTCCAAAACTTCCAATCTAATCATTTGGCAGATGGGAAAACAACAACGAGATCTTTGAACCTCGACACGCTTTATTATAAAAATAGCCAAGGATCAGTTTCTACAACATAAAACAAGATTAACTGAAACGCGTTTATAAAGATACAGTTCATCACTCGATATAAAAACAAATGAAGGGGAAGGAGGCTTTCGTTTGGCCATGGAGTCCGATACAGGCGGGCCACTTGTCCTGGAAGCTTCAAAAAGAGTTCTAGGTTTATAGAAGAACAGGCTTATAGCACAAATATGGATGGACTTTGTAGATCTAGATGTTCAACGTCACTCACGCCAACAGTTGACAGATCTATCTTAATCTGTTTCGTAAAGAAACAGCTCTTCTTTTATTTCACTTCTCCTCTCTTGTGATCTCTCATTTGTTGTCTTGCTTTTCTTTTGTTTCTTAGTATACTAGTTCATCACTCGATATAAAAACAAATGAAGGAAGAAGGAGGCTTTCGTTTGGCCATGGAGTCCGATACAGGCGAGCCACTTGTCCTGGAAGCGTCAAAAAGAGTTCTAGGTTTATAGAAGAACAGGCTTATAGCACAAATTTGGATGGACTTTGTTGATCTAGCTGTTCAATGTCACTTACGTCAACATTTGACAGATCTATCTTAATCTGTTTCGTAAAGAAACAGCTCTTCTTTTATTTCACTTCTCCTTTCTTGTGATCTCTCATTTGTTGTCTTGCTTTTCTTTTGTTTCTTAGTATGTATTTCTTTCTCTCTTTTCTTATTCCCTTGTATGCCTTTTTGTTCCGACACTTTTCATCTCATATATTTTTCTTCCACTCTTTCTATCTCTATTCTCTGTTTTCATTCCGAAATTTCCGCTCCATACACTTTTTACCAGACCGTCAAACATCCTTATCTCTATCTCATTCTCTTCTGAAAGCTCTTTGTTTTCTTGACGTTTACTTTCGTTATCACTGCTTTTGCTATTTTCTTCTTTTCCATGCACTCCCATAACTAATTTCTATCTATCCCATCAAACATTGCTTTTAATCTTCCTAGCGCATCCCTCTCGTCTCTCCCTAAATCCCGCCTGCCAGTCTGGTAATCCTCCCACTCTCTCTACCGTATACACCTTGTAGTATTTTTTTATGCATTGGTACTATTTTTTTCTCAATTCTCGAGGAAACTCTTTCACACTTTAATCAGTACTTTTCTCAGTACTGAATGCCTCTATGCCTCATTCGGCATCTGTTCCTAATATTTTTCTTCTATTTAATTTTATGTGTTGTTTTTCTATTCATTTCCTTGTTATTTCTTCTTCCTCTTTTAGTCTTTTTCTTATTCTAGCAGTTTTTTAAAATGCTCTATCAATTTGCTCATTTCTATCTTATTTGTTTTCTTCTTATTCCTTTTTTAACTATTTTCAAATTTTGTTTTGCTCTTGTTTTTTCTTTCTTATGTAGTTTTCTTTTGTTTTTTTTTTCTCTTATTAGAATTATTGCTTGATAAATGTATCGTGATTTGAATGATGCATTTTTTGAATATAAAGTAGATTATTAGTATTCTTTTCTCTCTCTTCTTATTCTCTTGTACGTCTTTTTGTTGAACACTTTCGATCTCATATATTTTTCTTCCATTCTTTCTATCTCTGTTCTCTCTTTTCATCTCCAAATTTCCGCTTCATACACTTTTTACCAGACCGTCAAATATCGTCATCCCTATTTTATATTTTTAAAAGCTCTTTGTTTCTTTGTCTTTTAGTTTCTTTACTACTGCTTTAGCTATTTTCTTCTTTCCCATAACTCTCCCTAGCGCATCCCTCTCGTCTCTCCCTAAATCCCACCTGCCAGTCTGGTAATCCTCCCACTCTTTCTACCGTATACACTTTGTACATTGTGTTTAGAAGAGTAATCTTTTTGATGCATTGATACTATTTTTTCCTGTTAAATTAAAATCTCTCAATTTCCTGTTCCCATCTGTTCCTGATAACTTTCTTTTATTTAATTGTATTTTTTTTGTTATTTCTTTTTCCTCTTCGTTGTCTTCTTTTAGTCTTTTTCTTCTTTCAGTAGTTTTTCAAAATGTTCTACCCATTTGCTCATTTCTATCTTATTTGTTTTTTTCTCTTTCTTTGTTTCCCTTTTTCAAGAATGTTCAAATTTTATTTTGCATTTGTTTTTTTTATGTAGTTTTCTTTTGTTTTTTTTTCTCTTATTAGAATTATTGCTTGATAAATGTATCGTGATTCGAATGATGCATTTGTTGAATATAAAGTAGACTATTAGAATACTGATAGAGGGAATTTGTTTAAGAAAAAAAGTCACGTTGGACGTATTTATCAATCTAACGTATGCCATTAGAACATATTTTATTATTTTGTAATGGCCAATAAAAAGTACAATATAATTATAAATTTTTATGGAAATTTAGAGGATTTTGCTATACAGGGTGTATACTATTAATGTTAATCAGGGGTGGCTATGATCTTAGATCGGATAATTCGAATAGCTTTCATACACCTCTTACTATTTTTATTGTTAATATTTAAAAACTGTAAAATACCATGTTGCAGGTGACAGTTATGTACTTGATTTACCTTCAAAGATGCAAGTAATTGCCACCCACAGCGCTGGTAGCCAGAAACCGTGCAAGAATGCTGTTTATTAACAACTTTTTTCGCTTTTTAAATAGAAAAAAATTATGAGAACTATTTTAATTTCATAGACAAACTTTTTATCTATTTCCGGAAGTCTCATAAAAAATTATAAAATTCTGAGTCACGTAACAGTTTATCAACTTTTTGAGTACCGAAAAGATTTATTTACGAAAAGTTGAAATTTGTTTACACAACCATAAACTTGCCGGAAACACTCACATTCGATAAATATTAATTAACTTATACCCCTTCCAAGTGGAAAGTTCTCAAATGTCAAATTATAAAAATAGATGATAACATTATCTAACAATGAAGAAAAAAGAGGTCATTTTGTGTAAATATGGCAGGTGAGGCCTTATTTAACGGACATTTCACGAACAATTAAAGGTCGTTGCTTTCACCCTTTAAGCACGAAACAATAGATTATTTTTGAAAATTAAAATCGAAACAAAACACTATTGTTGGCCTCAGATTACAATAAGTAAATAGATTTGACATTCGGACTACCAGATGTTCGAATAAACGCGTGTTCGGATTAATGAAATTTTTTCCTAACTTCTAGTACCTACAAATGTTATTTAAGTAAAATCAAGAGCAGACCAATATTGCAAATTAGTATAAATAAATGTCATTATTATATAGTGATTATTGTTTTGGAATTGGGTGATCTTGGAGGCCACACAATCGGACCGTCTCTAGCCATCCACTTTTCTCGAAACACCAAATTTATTCATTTAGCTATTTCCATTATAGCGTTATTTTACAGCCAAAAAAATATTTGTAATCATCTATAAATAAACAAACATTCACTACAGAAAATTGCAAAAACGAAACAATTATTTATTGCTAAATTTAGCTGATTACTGCATGACCTTTATTACTTTTTATAAAAACAAATTAATTTATTTAGTACCTCTTTTATTTAAAAATTGCCTATAACCTTCCATTTTTAATATAATTTCGGCCATTTTATTGGGAAAAATCTAGCGGAATTTTTCCTAAGCCACAACGGGGCAAAACGTGCGACTTTCCTTGACATGTTGGCTTGTTTACAATGCAAATTTTTTCAAAGAAAGATAAAACGGTAATCGAATCATGTTACTTTACTCTTGTAGATTCTAATGATGTCATTTCCATTCTGACGTCAGCAAATTCAATGAAACGAGAGATGAATAATACAAGAGAATACTCAAAAAAACTCGTCATTAATCTTATTAGAATGGAAGAACATTAAAATAGTGTACAGTAGTACACTATTTTGCTCGTATTGTTCTTGTTTGGCTAAATAGATGATTGGATTGGCAGAGGTGGACCAGTTTTATGGCCGCCAAGGAGCCCTGATTTGACAATTTTAGATTTTTATTTGTGGGGGAGATTTTATTAAAAATTGAGTTTTTTTACGGCAACATACTGTATATTATTTATTTTTATTTTTTTTTAATAATCGAATTTGGGTGGTTTGTTATTTATAGGCTCGAATGCACATTATCTGGAAACATGATATGCGTGTGCCCTTCCCCTCAAAAAAAAAAGCCAGACACAACTGACGAAAAATAAATAAAAAATTATTTATCATCTGCATCAAAATGTATCAAAATGGTTGTTCTTGTAATATTTAAAGAGAAGTGTAACGTTTATTATTATGATACCTATTTTATAGCTGCTGATAACAAAACAGAAAATATTACAAATTTGTGTACCGAGGGATTTCTTATCATTGAACAAATAGGACCGGTCCTATAAAAGCTTTAAAGTTAAATTTTTATCCAATCAGAATGCTTATTTTAAAACTATCCCATTTAACAAAAAAAAAATAATCGAAAAATAGTCAAAATAATTAATATTTTGACTTAGATTTTTAATTTTTTCTACTAGTCTTCTCAAATTTGCTCATAAACGGGCTGAGATTTCCAAAAATTCTTTCGGTATTACGTTCACTGTTAGTTTAAATTTAAAAAGTTGCTTGGTACTGGACTTGTTTTGTCATCCGCCATCTTGAATTAAAGGGCCATTTTTTGTCTCTTGAATAACTCGCTTATTTTCAATTTTACACAAAAAATAATCATCGCAAAAGCTGTTTAAAATTAAATTTTCTACAATTTTGGTGCTTATCAATTTTTTTGTAAGATCGATATTTTTCGATTTATACCCGAATGCAGAGGGTGACTTTTTGGTTATTGGACAACTCGTTTATTTTCAATTTTACACGAAAAATAAAAATTACAAAAGTTGTTTAAAATCAAATTTCCTACAATTTTGGTCTTTATAAATTTTGTCGTAAAATCGATATTTTTCATATAATACCCGAATAGAGAGGGTGACTTTTTGGTTATTGGACAACTCGTTTATTTTCAATTTTACACGAAAAATAATAATAACAAAAGTTGTTTAGAATTAAATTTCCTACAACTTTGGTCCTTATCAATTTTTTCGTAAGATCGATATTTTTCGATTTATCTCTGAGAAGATTGGAGGTAAAATCTTATTATTGTTTTATCATCAAATTGATGAGAATCAAAATTGTAGGAAATTTTATTTTAAACAACTTTGTTTATTACAATTTTTGTCATAAAATTGACAATTAACGTGATAATACAATAATAAGATTCTATCTCTCCCTTTTCTCGGGTATAAATCGAAAAAAATCATTCCTACAAGAAAACTGAAGAGAACCAAAATTGTAGGAAATTTAATTTTACACAACTTTTGTTATTACTATTTTTTGTGTAAAATTCAAAATAAGCGAGTTATTCAAGAAACAAAAAATATTGCCTTTTAATTCAAAATGGCGGATTTGAGGTTAGACTAGCAGTGATTTTCCCCCAACGAATTCCGAAGGAAAATTGCTGCATGGAATTCTTGTAAATCTAAAATACTAATTCGACTGGGCTATAAGTACAGCTCGAATACTCTTCAAATGGTACACCTGAGTCATTCTTGGATGCGCTAGCAATGGGTGCCACTGCGCATCTAAAGTGTAACAATGATCTATTGATAAAGAAAATTGTATTTATTTTGGTTGTGTTCCGATAGTGCCGGCAAACATTCAAAATAATTTTATACGATATTAAATTTCCATATCTAAAAGGGAAAGAAAATTAAAATTTAAGGAAAATTCTCAAACTTTCTAGTAATTTTCAGAAAAATTAAGTATTTTATCAAGAATGTCTAGATTATTAAACAAAATAGACTAGAGCAGTGGCGTACATTACAACACAAGAGCTAAACATAACCTCAAAACTTCTATAGAAAAATTTTAATTTTTTAAGTGAGCTACTCAAAGAGTATGTAATCATTTTAGAAGAGTTTAATGTATTCACTTTAGAGTGTTGCAATCAACGATAAGTGAAAATAAATAATTTTGTTTTTGTTTGTTCTCTTGGCTGTTTGTTGCATCTTTGTAATACTTTTTCTCATTCGTTTTTTTTATCGATTTGCTTTATTAATTCTTTTTTTTTTCTGTCTCTATGTCACTTTTAACCCTAATTTGATTTTTTCTTCTTCAGTCTCTTGTTTAATCTATTTTCTTTTCTCTTTTTTTTCCATTATGTGTTTTTTTCATACCTGTCTTTTATACGTGCTTCTTTCTTTCTTTAATTTTTTTTTATAAAAGAAAATAGAAATCGCTGAAAAGAAGTCATTTTGACATTTCTGTAAAAAAATTTTTTTTGACAGAATAGTTTAAACATTTGATTTACAGTCTGTTTTTAAGCTTACAACCGAGATTTTTTATATTTTCTAACGTATTACTTCTATCTTGATTAGCATAAAAAACCGCTTGATTGTGTGAGAATGCCGTTAGTAAACAAATATTGACTTTTTCTCTGAAAACTTCTCACAATTACTCTTCTATTTTGTATTTTTGGATTCAAAATGTCATAAATTTGGATTTTGGACAATTTATTGAGCAAAATCGAGCCAAATGCTCTTCTGTATCATCTGTCATTCGACAGAAATGTGTTATATGGGCTATACAAAATAAATATCAATTCACTAAAGATCA
Organism: Lagria hirta; assembly: GCA_947359425.1. Classification (NCBI taxonomy): domain Eukaryota; kingdom Metazoa; phylum Arthropoda; class Insecta; order Coleoptera; family Tenebrionidae; genus Lagria; species Lagria hirta. The sequence goes on along the minus strand of OX375804.1, from coordinate 790,832 downwards.
GGGTTGCACCCTTATCTGCCGAATTAAAATTAATAGCCGACAACCGATACTCGTCTGACATCATAATTCGAAATCAACCAAATCCAAATTTACCATGACTCACATACTTGTGAGGGTGGTCATGGGGTGGTGGTTGGTCCCAATTTGACTCCTGTCTGAAAACTACGATGGAAAAGGGTATAATTTGCCCGAAGAGGGCAGTAAAATGGCATTTTGCCAAAACGAAAGGACGAGAACCTCGTAAATCAGAGAAAGAGTGGAGTTTATATTTTCAAAAAATAGATTTTTTCGATGAATCATTGTTCGGCTTTTTGGAAAAAGGATGTTTGTTGAACAACACATCCCCGAGGAAGCGGAAGGATAAACAAACTTATGTCCTAACCCCTAACCCGGAGACAGGGTGACAGACAGACCTCACATTCTCAAACCTACACAAAAGTCAATTCCTAGTTTTTTTCTAGTTTACATATCTTATTAGAGTTTAATTGGGTTTTAAAGTGCTGACCTAGTGTGAGAAAGCGACAATGGGAGTATAATTTACATATTTTGCACCTGTGAGTGGTATTGCGTAGCCGCGGCGTCTGAAGCAAAACTGAGCATCATCGCGAAAACTGAGCTATTTCTAAACTAAGTTATTTTGCGATTGTGGGCTAATATCATCTTTAATTTGATTAATAATTTGTCCGAAAATGCTATTTTCTAACTAAGTTTTGACATAGTTTTCAGAGTTATAAATACTTAAACTGAAAACTTAAAATCCCAATGAGTAAATCCATGAAAATAGCTCTTGAGAAATATTTAACCTATTTTATTTATCTTCTTGTTTGTCATCATCAGATTGCGTGTCTTGAATATGGGAGAGGAGAGAGACGAGGTAGTTGATGTTTTTTATTATTATTTTTCAAAATAAAACGACCAAATTTATTCCATCCATTCCAGTTTTTAATTTTTTCTTTTGCCTTTTACGGACCGACCTACCTTTAATTAATTGACGTTGCTGTGATTAATCGAGGAGATTACCTAAGCTGATTAATGCAAATCTGTTTTTTTTTCCTCTATGTCTGTGCCACATTAATCATAATTTTTGAAAAAATAAACGTCGTCTGATTCCGGATAAACCTAATTTTAAAATAGACACTAGTGGAGTTGTTGCCAAAACAGGGAACAGCGGATAAATTAATATTATTGCTTTTATTTATCCTGTAAACAAATATTTTTACAAATTTGACAGTTGCAGGCCAAATTTATAATATTGTAATGCTATAAAAATGATAAATGTTAGAACAGGGAAAGAGGAATGAAAAAAACAAAAGAAGCGGTTTAGGAAAAAGAAGAAAACAAAAGAAGGTGTCTAATAATAATTTTTATTGTTTCACAATACATAAACAATTGAGTTTCGTTTCTTTTTCTTCTCGCTTGTTTTTTTTTATTTCTCTATTTTCTTCACTTACTCTATTTCTTTCTCTTTTAATATTTATTTTTTTTTTCTATTCATTATGTTTTTTCTTCAGTTTGCTTTCTGTTATCTTCAAGAATTTCTTCATCATGTGCTTTAATGTTTCTTTCTCTTTTCCACACATCTTGCATTTTGTCTCATTTCTCTTCATGCAAAATCTATTTTCCTTGTTTCTTCATTTACGCATCCAATGGACTTTCTATTGTGTTCCTGCTTTAACTTGGTTATGTCTTTATCTCTATCTTCAATTTCTCTACTTTCATTTTTTTTATCTCTTGATCTTTGAATCTAACGTTTTCTAGCTTTTTTCACGTCTTGCTCCTTTCATACTTTAATTATTACTTTCTGTTGTTCTGCATTTGTTTCCCTTTTCTCTTCTTTTTGATGTTTTCTTCGATTTGGTTCTTGTTTTACTACTTTTTTTATCTCTTTTTCTCTTCCTACGTCAATTTCCGTTATTACTATTTTTCTTTTTTGCTATTTCTGCTTCTTTTTCCGAATTCTTTATTTTGTCAAACTTGTATCTTTTCTTTCTTTTTAAACACATTTATTATCTTTTCTATTTTATTTTTAACTTCTCTGTTCTTTTTTTTTTACAGCTTAATTTTTTTGATTAATGTACTAGTTGAAGAAAACAAAAGAAGGTTTATAATAATAATATTTATTGTTTCACAAGACAGGGCTACAAACATAAACAATCAAGTTTTGTTTCTTTTCATTTCTCTTTTTTCTTCACTTATTCTACTTTATTCACTCTCTTGTTTATTTTTTTTCTCTCCTAATATCATTTTCATTCATTCTATTCTTTTTTTTCATTATCTATTTTCTTCAGTTTGCTTTCCATTATCTTGTGCTTTAATGTTTCTCTCTCTCTTCCACACATCTTGCATTTTGTTTCATTTTTCTTCATGCAAAATCTATTTTCTCTTTTTTTTTTATTTACGCACATAAATGTTGCTCTCTGTCTCTCATTTTTCTTTTTAAGAGTTTAGGCAACTTTTTTGTGATGCCTCTCTATCTTTATCTTTAACTTTTCCATGCTTCTTCTGATATTTGTTTCAGTTCCACTTCCATTTTTTTATCTCTTAATTTTTGAATTTCACGTTTTCTAGTTTTTTTCACGTCATGCTCCTCTTATACTTTATTATTACTTTCTGTTGTTCTGCATTTGTTTCCCTTTTCTCTTCTTTTTGATGTTTTCTTCGATTTGGTTCTTGTTTTTAATACTTTTTTTATTTCTTTTTCTCTTCTCACGTCAATTTCAGTTATTACTATTATTCTTTTCTGCTATTTCTGTTTCTTTTTCCAAATTCTTTATTTTGTCTTAACTTTTTTTTTTCTATTATTTACTCTCTTTCTTTTTAAACACATCTTTTATCTTTTCTATTTTTTTTTAACTTTTTTGTTCTTTGGTCTTAACAGCTTAATCTCCTCAATTAATGTATCTAGGTTTTTTTACAAGTACTTTCAACATTTGCTTCTTCTAGCTTCATTTTTTCTTCTGTCCTTCTTCTTTTCTTTGCTTCTTCTCTTGCACTTGTGCTTTTTCTTTTAGACTGTATGCCTTTAGTTTTGTTTTGTGCATCAATTCAGTTTGTCTTAGATTACTCCAGCTTTAATTGAATAGTAAAAGCTAAGTTGTGTTATGAATAGACAGAATAGCTCTCTCTAACTGATCGAGACACGTCTTTGTTAACTTCTCATTTTGATTCGTCGTTTTATTTTGAAGTTTTGAAGCACTAAGTCGAGTATACAATATAGCCGTTCTTATTGGCCGAAAAAGTGCAGTACCAAGAAGGAGGAGTTTAATATATAAGACAATCGTTTTCATTTGCTGACACACAATTCGTTTTCATTGGCTGCTATCGATAAAGTGATAAATCAAGAGAGAGATAGAACAAATGAAAGGAAGAAACGAACTTTTCTTTGTTTGTTGAACAAACGAACGAGAAAGAATTTTTTTTTTTCCAGAAGGAAAAAAAAAGAAGAAATAATGGGTATGAGCAATAAGATTAAAAGATGAAAAAAACGATGAATCATATAATGAAAGAGTGTGAAGAAATGAGAACAAGGATAAAAGAGTAATTAAAACAGAAAATGCAAAATAGGTGGAGAGGAAAGAGAGACAATTTGACAAAATTGATTTAGAGTTAATAAAAATGATAAAACAAGAGAGAGATAGAACACATAAAAAGAAGGAAAAAACGAAGCTAGAAAGAAAGAAAAAAGGAGAGAATAATAATGGGTATTCGCAAGCAAAAAAGAATAAAAGATGAAAGAAAAGAAAGACAAAGAAGGTGAAGACTTGATGACAAGAACAAAAAAGTATAAAAAAACATAACAAAAAAAAAGAAATACACTAACTTCCGTACTAATAGAATTATAAATCTTTTTTTGTTTGTTTACAGTTTGTTGTTATTTTTTTAAATTTATTTTCTAAAAAATTTTTGTTATTCTGTAAAAAAGGCCTTAATAATCGGTTCAAGGCTTCAAATGTCGCTTAATTATTCTTTATTGGTGCGACTTCATGGCATTTTCAACAAAGCGAATGCCTCAAAGAAACAATGAAGAAGAATGCCATAAATATTGTGTGAGGAATGCAAATCAACCACAACAGCAACAGCCCCGACGCATTTAATTTCCTTCTGTCCATATGGGCCCCCAAAATATCTTCGACAGATAGGTAAGTGGAGGTTATTAATAATCACCGCCGGCTGTTCGGGGTGTGTGCCAAGACCCCTTTAGCAGCTTCTGATAAACTTCAATATAAACAGCTACCGACGTTTTTTTTTTTATTTTCTTTGACGCTTTTATAAGCGTGTGGGGCCCTCTTAAAAGGCCACTTAACAATATCGATGAACTACAAGCTTTAAATAAGTCGACTTTTGAAGTGACTTGAGGCCCTTTCAATTAGGTGTTATCGAAAAAATTAGGCGGCTATTTTCAAACAATTGAAGATTTTCATTTCATTACAAGAGAATTTGAGGTTAGGAAATCATTTATTTTTTGGATAAATGATCTGGATTGAATTTATTGGTAACAGAATTGCAGAAAATGTGAAAATTTGATAGAATCTATGGAATATTTCGTTAGAAACCAGATAACGGATGTTACCATTTCCGAATTGCTTCAAGTTTAGGTACCGTTAAAGGAAATCTTATGAAATAAGATAATAGTAGCTCTATATCTATATTATCTTTATGATAATATCTATATCTTACAAGCGGCACTATTTACTTAACAAACGCCAACAAAAACACAAAAACGTTGCCTCTCCCAAGACAATATTTGTCTGTAACAAGCAGTTGGCGGTGTAATATGAGTCGTCCACTGTCTTATAGAAGACCATTTTCCAAATTAAATTCTTGGCCTGTGTATGTTAGGTACTTATGTACCTTTCTTTGTATACACTCGCAGCCTATTGTACAAATTTGTTCCGGTTCCAGGTAGAATTCCAATTGTTACCATTTTACACCTTGAGACTTAATTTCGGGTTTAACATACCATTCAAATGCTGTGGAACTGTACAACCGTCTGTAGAGGAGTTTACAACACTAAAAGCATTCTAATAATGACACCTTTGACACTTAAAACAACATACAACCGTTTATGTAATGTCTTGAGCATCGAAAGACAGTTATTTAAACAAAAGATTACCACGACCTTCTTTTCTTGTGACTAAAACATATACTTCAACTCAAATTGGATTTAAGTCGGGGCGGTTTGCTGGCCAGTACATTAATCAAAATATTGACAGCATTCAAATAATCCAGCGTGCCTAATTAACAATAAAATGACTTCTAGGTCTAATATCTTAGACAACAATATTTTCTAGCTAATAATCCACTTTCCAAATAACTCCAAAGCTGTTACTTTCTCAAAATATAACCAAACCAGCTCCGAGAGAGACACTAGATCTTGGAAATCTTTGTCTTATTTTTTGGCAGTTTGTCCGGAGATCTGAGACTCATTTTTGCAACATCAGAGAATCAAAAAATTGTCCACTTTTTGATCTTTTAGACAATTTAGTTTTAGTTTTTTATACTCTCTGGTGAGTTTTGCTTGGGAGACTTTCTGGTGAGTTAGGCCAGAAGAGAATTGAACCTGGCTGGGGGGTAGTTTTTGGCAAACTTCTCTGTATGGTTAAGAATATTGCTCGACAACTGAGGAAAACCATTCGTACTACTTTTAGTAAGTTCTGGTACAAACCTGGATACAAAAAAATGGCCAAAGGTCGAAAAAAAAGGACTTAGATGTTGGATATTATGACAGTGAATCGAAAAGTACTCTTTACACGTTATAGTCCTCTAGAGTTACACAGCTATCTAGAGAAGTCTAGAAGTATCAAATCGGGAAGGTTTGGAGGCTATTCTATCACTCCTCACCGTTCCATAACTCATTTGATCATCTGTAGCAGACCTATCGGACTTAAATCTTGAAGAAGACTGATTTCCACAGCCAGCAGTGATTGAAAAACTGCAATAATTTTGGAAAATACTTTTACAGATATTAGTAACATAATCTGTTACTTTGGACTTGGGAGAAACTTTGAAGACAGGATTGGAACTTTTGGAAAAAATTAAGACTTGGACATCCTGTGGAAAAGTCTATTTCCAAAAGTGGACCTGATCTTCACTTATGTGATCACCATCCCGACCAAGAAGTTGAATCACCTTAGTAGCAGAAAGAGACAATCAAACTCATCAGCTGCTTAAGGAAAAAAATATAGGTAACAGAGGGTATAGAAGACAACTGTGGGAGCCATCCGAAGATATGCAGCAGAAACAGTACTAGACCCAAAAGGTGCAAAACAGAAAATAACGTAGATAAGAAGGTACTAGGTTTGATAACAGAACTAACGTGGAAGGAGGCAGAGAAGCCACATCTTAAGGGGGCCATGTAAAGACAAGAAATGGAAGAAAAACCAGGCTGGACCAAGTGGAAAACCGCCAAAAAAATTGAAAAGCAGCTTACGGACAGCTTTGCAGAAAATCTGTAGTCATGTCAAGAAAAGTAGAGAAAAACTTTGTCATTTATCTTTGTCAAAATGATTGAGTGGTTAATTTTAATAAAATGTGTACAAAATAATTTTATAAACAGCTTGATTTTCGAATTTTGCTTGCTGCTCTTTATCTTTTGGTACTACAAGCACTTCTGCATCGGCTTACACATGAGCCGCCACCACCTCGCCTTCCAGACTTGTGTCCACTATGGGTCTTGTGTCTTCTGCTCTTTCTGCCGCGACTGCTCCTTCTACTATGACTCCTGTGCCTTCTGCGGCTTCTGGACCTTCTGATTTTCGGAGCCTGGCAAGCTTCCTTATAGAACCTGTCTCTGTCATGATCGTTTAGCTTGCACCAGCACTTGCCCCCCTCAACAGCCACTTTTATCACACCCCAATCGCAATGTTTGGCGCGAAACTCTCGCAGAAAATTCAAAAAGGGGTTGCGGGTTATTTTTCCTGGCCGACATTTTCTTACGGCGGATTTTTTTGTGTGGCGGTTTTTTCGCTTGGGGCTTTGGGCCTTACCGCCACAGTACTGGGAGCGAAGCCGTTTTCTTTGGCATGGCATGGTTTGAAATTTTGAAATCTCAACCGAAATTTGGACTTTTCAAAGTTTTATGATTATTTATTGCCTTGCCATAGCAACTTGAGTGGTTGCTGCAATTGGGATATTTTTGAAAAAATGAGAAAAAATATTCAAACAGCTAATTTACTTATAATTTGGCCAGTTGTGGGGGCGATTTACGGTCCACGATTTTTGGCATTGCATCCAAAAATATTATCATCAGCAGCAATCTACTACAGCTTACATTATCTTGAACGGTCAGGTCAGGTCAGAAATGGGTGGGAAGAAAAAAACTTCATGAAAAAGACGAGAAAACAAAAGAACGGGGTAAAACCAGAGACAAAAAATAAAGTACTTAGATCTATCTATGGCCTTTTGCTCAAAATGAATAAATTGTTTCCACAAGCTGTGCTCTGCCTAACAGTTGATTTGGATCTTAATTCTTAAGCCTCACTGATGAGTAATGATAAGCACAAAATTTATTTATTTTTTTGAATGAATTTGCTTTGACTTTACTATTGTAACACTAAGAAGTTTTGCAATTTGAGTGTGTCACTTAGGTAAGCAACATGGTTACCCGACTTGCCACATTTCTACTTTATCTGTCAAAACGCAACTAGTGAGATCTGTCGTCGCAGACTCTAAATTCAATTAAGTTTCCTATAGATGTTTGGGGTAAGGTTATATGATAAATGAAATAAATGATATTTTGTTGAAATTTTTACTTTTGATTATTAAAAATTTTTTACAATTATTAGTACAGTTATTTTTGGTATGGTTGCCCATCCAAGAATTTTTTTGATTTTGTTCAGGTACTTAACCTTGTCCAGGAAACCCTTGTCCTCCTCCTTGTGCGCCACCATCAGCTCCAGCTCCAGCCCCAAATCCAAATCCTCCTTGTGCTTCTCCTTGTCCTCCAGCATCAGCCCCAGCTCCCGCTCCAGCTCCAGCCCCAAATCCAAATCCCATGTTTGCGCCAGCTTCGCCACCACCATTTGCACCACCCCCTTGAGCTTTGGTCTAAACATTTAAATCGAGTAATTTTAGTAGCGGAAATAGATATAAAAATTGTCATTTTGGTCCCAAATCGTATAACACGTTAAACCAAAGAAAAAACTTTAAATTGGAATGCACAACAGTATCGAATCACCGCGACACTAACCATAAATGTTCCGACAGTAGAGACGATTTTGGATCAAAATTACCAAAAATAATAATTTTTTTTTCTTACCATTGTCGAAAACATAAGGGCAATAGTGCACATCAGAAGTAGTGATTTCATTTTGGCTTGGCTGCTGATTTTACTTTGATTTCTGTCGCACCGTTCGTGGTTTATATATTAGATTTTTTAGCAATTATGTTATTAATTTTTAACGCTTGACAAAGTCATTTAAGGTGTTAAAATTACTATTATGTACATCCTTATTTTTTTTTTGTATAATTATATTGTTGACAAATATAGCAAAAAAACAAAATGGGACTTGTTTTTTTTATCTGCAGAATTACGGGGAATTTTTTCTAAAGGTTATATATATTATTTGTCATTTTTTATGGACAGCGCTGTTTCGTTTTTATTATGGTTTCTTCTATCTTTATAAGATGGATAGATACTCAAAATCTCATAGAAAAAATAGCCATACTATCATGGAGAACAGGAAAGAAGAAGATATAAATATAAAAGAAATAAAACAAAATAGCAAAAAAAAAGAAGTAACAAAGAAAAGAAATAATTAGATAAGAAAGGTAGTATAAAGAATGTGAAAAAAGGTAATAGAAACTATTATAATAGAAAAAAAAAGCTAAAAATGAGACGAATTGTTACAAGAACTTGCTACCAACATTGCGGCATATTTGTAACTACTACTGTATCACAGGGGTTTTTTTGTGCCATTTATTACCAAAAATTTTCTTTTTATGAATTATAAGGCTTATGGCTCGCACAATGCGGGTGTTGAGAGTTTTGAGTGACCAGCTAAGAGTCCAGACTTAGTACGCTTGGAATTTCTTTGGCAAAAAAGTGAGACCATCTCCGTCTCTGTTTAAATTTGTTTTTTTATTGCTAAGATGATGTTCTTTAGTTGATTTAATAGTTTAAATTATTTTTTAATTCTCTTATTTTCAATAGTATTGTAACGTGAAAGCTGTACAATTTATTTATTTTGTTAATCCGCTTGTTTTCGGTCTGGTGACTGATATTTGACTTTCAATGACTCGCTGAGCTTCTATTTTACTGTTTTTTTTTTCTAATTTATTTGTATATACAATTATTACTATACTTTGTACATTTATATTTATATCGGTTTACGACATTCGTCGCTTGCTTCATTCCGTCTGATTTCAGTCGCTCTTGGCACCGAACAGTCTGGAATTGACTAGATAAGTTCTCGAACCTTCGATTCCGTTACAATATACTGATATTCTTCTTATAAAACGAATTTATTATTGGCTGTTTCCTTTGAACCTGATGTTTTTTATGTTAATTCCAAAGAAGATAGGGAATTTGGCATATTTCTAGAATGTTAACATGGTTACCAGTCTTGCGACTTTTGTATATTATCTTATAAAATTTTCAAAAAAAAAAAAATGTCATTTTAGACATTTTTCTCTAGTTTCTAGTAAAATATAGGTAAAATTAAATTTAATAATTTTGTTAAAGTTTTATTTTATTAAATTTTTGTTGACAAATTATACATTTATTCATCTAGAAGTGTTTATTAGCCTTGTTGTTGGTGAGGAGGCCCTTGTCCATTTCCGCTTCCTTGTCCTCCTCCTTGTGCGCCTCCTTGTCCACCTGCTTGCCCCCCTGCTCCTGCGCTAAACCCCATTTCTGCTCCAGCTCCAGCATTCCCTCCAAATCCGCTCCCAGCACCTTGGGCTTCAATCTATTGAGAAAAAAAACGCACAATTTTGGGCTTAAAATTCAAAAATAGTAAATTACCATTGTTGATAACATTAGGGCAATAGTGCACATCAGAAGTAGTGATTTCATTTTGGCTGCTGATTTTTTTCTGGTTTATGCCGCACGGCGCAGTCTTTTTATATCCGAATCAGAGAAATTATTCGCTTGAGAAAGCGATTTAAAGGTGTTGAAATTATTGTTTACATCCGCTTATGTTTTGTTCGTTTTTTTTTTGTTTTTTTTTAAGCAATTTACAGCAGATTATTACGGTAGAACGAGCGTCATTCGGTGCGATTATTCCATGAATTGCGCTTCCAGAAAGGTCCTAAAAGTACAAAAAATTGACAGATATAAGGAAAATTAAGTCTTGCGATTGGTCGAATGGAATAATTAAAAATTCGGTTAATCGGAAATTTAATCATCAAATTGTTTAATTATATCATAAATTGATTATAGTTCCCAAATTTTCCCTGGATTATTTTTTATCCAGGAAAATGCTGTTTCAGATTTTACTTTACGCATTTAATCTTATATTATGTCCTTGCTTACTTCCTTTTTTTTTTTTTTTTATCTTTTTTTTTTGTTATTTTTTTTTTCTTTTTTTTTGTTCTAGGGTCTATGAATTGTAACAAATTTACCATTTCGAGGCGATTTGAATAACAATAATTGTTCAATATTATTATGTAAACATAATTTTAAAAATAATTATATGGTTGACAATTGTAAACAATCAAAGGCAACTTTGTTGTGAGCAGGTACATAAGCAGGAAGTATTTTATAATAATTATTAATAATTTTTTTTTCTGATTACTCGATTTTGAAGCAATTTAAATATAGTACTTGTTATGCAATATGTCAGGACAACAATTAAAGTAAATAAATAAAAATTATTTATTTATTATTACTAATATTTTGATAAAATATTACAGACAGCTTCCAAATTGATTGGGGGCCCAAAAGGCCCCAAATCAAAGATGATCCAGAGGAATGGCATCAATTTCTTATTTTTTTGGTTTTTTTTTCTCCTTTAATTTCTTTTTTGTTTTCATTTGTTGTATTTATCTTTCATTTTGCTATGATTGTTTTTCTTCTTTTTTTCACACATTTTGCCTTATTTCTAGTTTTTTTCAATCGATAATGTTTTTTTTTAGGTATTTTTATTATTATTATTACATGCTTTGTTGCGTCTTATCTCTTCTATTTAGGGTATATTTTCTGAGGAAGAAAAGAAGAAGAGAAAGTACTAAAGACAGTATTTTGGGAATGTAGCAGGAATAAGGAAGAAAGATAAAGAATTTTGGGAATACATTGCAAAATTTGAGATAATAGGAATGGTAGAAACATGGGAAAAATTGGAAAAACATAGACGGAAATCTATAAACAATATGTAACAAAAAACAAAAAAAAGGAAGAGTAAAAGGAGGAATAAGAGCAGAGGCATCAGCATGATAAAAGAAAGGCAGAAAAAAGGTCGTAAATAAAAAACAACATAAATTTAGTGATGGGAGGTGATTTCAATGCAAGAATAAGGAAAAAAGGGAAAAGATATTAGGGAGAAAGAATAGATACAATTAGAAAAACAACAGAAGACGAAAAGAAAAACACAGAAGGAATAATTTTAATGAAAATGGTAGAAGAAAATAAATGGAAGATTTTAAATGAAAATAAAGAACGAGATATGAACATATGGAGAAACACAGACTAAAAAACAAGTGGTGGGATAGAGATTGCAAAGAACAAAGAAGAGAGAAGTTGAAAATAAATTGAAAAAATGAAGCAAAAAAAAAAAGAAACAAAGGAAAACTACTTAATAAAATAGAAGGAAACATGCGTTGAATAAAAAAAGTGGAAAAATATAAAAAATTGAAAACAAAAACAACGTAAAATTAGATTTGGAAATATTTGGAAGAGAAGAAAGAAGAAAAACAAGCGATAAAAAATAAGATAGAAATGAGCAACTGGGTAAAACATATTAAAAAACTACCAGAACAAGAAGAAGAAGAAAAAGACTGACAGGGAAAACTAAGAGAGGAGAACACAGAGGAAGAAGGAAAAGAAGAAATAACAAGAGAAGAAACAGAAAGTCGTCAAGAACGGATGGGATAGGCGTAGGATAAGCAGAGGCATGGGTATATGAGAATGAAAGACTGACAGAACAACTGAATGAAGCAGAATGAGAGAAGAAGAAAAGTAGAGAAGAGGGAAAAAGAATCAGGAAAAAACTAAGACAGTTAAAGTGGAGCTTTTTTATATTATATTTTTTTATATTATACTCTGTCTCTTTATTTATTATCTATTTCAATTTTATACTTTTTTGGTTTCTTTCTTTTCACTTTTTTTTACACATTTTGCATTATTTCTAGTTTTTTTTTTATAATCAATAATGTTTTTTTTTCTCATTTGTACATCTATAGTTTGCTACTACCAGTTTTTAGATATTTTAAGTCTTTTTTTTACGTATTTTTGTTATTCCTTCTTTTTAGGGTATTTTTTTTTGAGAAAGAACGGAAGAAGGCAGAAAAAGAGACAGTAGGAAAAGAAGAAGAGAAAGTAATAAAGGCAGTATTTTAGGAATGTGGCAGGAATAAGGAAGAAAGATACAGAATTTCGGGAATACATGGCAAAGTTTGAGATAATAGGAATGGTAGAAACATGGGAAAAATTGGAAAGAAATCTATAAACAATATACAACAAAAAACAAAAAAAAAGGAAGAGTAAGAGGAGGAATAATAGCAGAGACATGAGCATGATAAAAGAAAGAAAAAAAAAAACAGAACGAAAATGAAAACAACATAATTTTACTGATAGAAAGTGATTTTAATGCAAGAAGAGGGAAGAAAAGAAAAATACAATTAGAAGAACAACAGAAGATAAAAAGATAAACAGAGAAGGAATAATTTTAGGTAGGAGAAAAACAGGCAGAAACCATGAAATGATTAGAGATAGGCGAAAGGATTGAATCAGACCATATGCCGCTAGAGATACAAATAAAAAATAATATAAAAGTAATAAAAAAAAAGAAAGAAAAGAGGCATTAATAATAAAGTGAAACCAAGAATCAAATAAAATATATAAAACAAAGTTGAAAAGGACAGAATTTAAAGAAAAAGGAGTAAGAAAGACAGTATAAGAATTAGAAACAAAAGTAAAGGAGGCAATGGTGACAAGAAAAAAAAATGAGAAAAATAGAAAAGATATAAATGGTGGGATAGAGAAAGCAAAGAACAAAAAAAAGATAAAAATAGAGCGAAAAAAGGAAAACTACTTAAAAAAATAGACGAAAACATGCGTAGAATAAAAAAGTGGAAAAATAGAAAAAATTAAAAACAAAAACAACGTAAAATTATATTTAGAAACTACTGGAAGAAGAAGAAGAAAAAGACTGGCAAGAAAAACTAAGAGAGGAGAACGCAGAGGAAGAAGGAAAAGAAGAAATTACAAGGGAAAGACTGACAAAAGCACTGAATAAGAGAAGAAGAAAAGCAGAGAAGAGTGAAGAAGAATCAGAAAAAAAAAAAGTTTAAGTTAGCGTTTTTGTTTTATTTTTTATATTATACTCTGCTTTTTTATTTATTATCTCTTTTAGTCTTTTATACTATTTGTTGTTTTTTTTTCCAGGATCTTAGTTGGAGCTCCTTTGGGAAAGAATCTCCAGCCTGGAACCAACCAATCAGGAGCCCTATTTAAATGCCCTATAAGCCAGGATTCCCAGGACTGTATTCAAGTAGAAACGGATGGAAAAAGGCGTACGTATGATGTAGATTTTATAATCTATAGTTAATTCAGTCAGTGTTGTACAAACACATTCAGCCTAAGATTAGTAATAGTATAGTTCTGATTGTAAGAGGATGGTTTCTAGTTTCTAGAATCTAGAGCCTTTTGTATTGTTGTTGTTGTTTTAGTGTAGTATTTATTTTTGATTTTTTTTTTATATATAAATTTGTAGCCCTTTTTGCGGGCTCTAATAATTTGTCTTTTTATTTTTTGGGGTGCGATCCAGAGGCCGAAGGGAGGTATAAGTGTAAGTGGTGGTCTCGAGTTAAGGTACCATTGGTACCAATTTGGTAATAATGCATGCGTATTTTGCTAATTTTATCGCATGTTTGCACTTTTTTTTTTCTCTGAGAATGAATTATGCCGCTGCTCTTGCTGCTTTTTATTAACAAAAATAAATTCAAAAAAAAAACTGGAATTTATCGGCGAAAATTAAATAAATAGGCGACTGAATAAACTCCAGTTAAACTAATATTTATCTGCATTTTAGCTTATTTTCCCATTTTAATCACACACTTGGTCCATAAACGGAACGTATCCAAACAAAAATAAACAAATTAATCCAAAAAAATTGTAAACAAATTGATCGGGGCATAAACACGGGTCGATGATCGGCTTGAACTTGATTCAAAAAAAAACAAATGAATAATTCATAAATTCTAATAATATTTTATTCAAAATCCGATTAGCATGGAACTCAATCAATTTCAATTGGAAAAGCTGCATGGTGGTCAAAAGAAAATTAAACTAATTAGTTTAATAATATTATTTAACCCTTTTTGACATTATAATCTAGTGGGGGTACTAATTGAAATTAAAGTTGTTGATGTTGTTTGCGGTTTAGTGTACAAAATATCCCTAATCCGATGCTCAAATGTTCTGGAATGATCTAGGATCATAAAAAACAATTTAAAAACGCAAATTAAGAGGAAAAAGTGTATAAATTTCCTCACAAAATTAATTTGAAGGACAACCATTAAAAAATTTAGTGCCAAATTATGTTTTAAAGACACAAGCTGCTAGATGGCAAAAATTTACTTTAGTACGGCTGTTCGCCACTTTGTCGCTGCTGATAAGATTCTATTGTCAGTTTGACATTTCGTAAAAGTATTTCAGATTTTTGTAAAACTGCCACTTATAAGTAAAGAACCATTATCTTTCAAACATTACAAATAGAAGATAATTCGGAAACTTTACAATATGCTTCGGATATTAGCAAGGCGAACATTTAAAACACTTCCTTTCTATTGGTTAAAGGCAATGTCCCGTTTCACAGCACAATTTTATGCAACCGGACTTATCAATTTATTCCAACCCCACTTTCGCTTGTCAAACGGCGCGCAAATCCTGTTTGAAGCCCAATGCTAGGCTCTTATGGCAACTTATGTCACATTTTCCTCCACTATTGCGACTCTTCAGAGATTCCGGTGTTGCTATATTGTATGTAGGGTTTTTTTACTTTCTTTCTTTCTTTGTTTTGTACTGAAGAACTTTGACTATCTTGATGTAAAATTGAATATTTTTACTAATAAATTTTGTTTCTATATTCTTCTTCCTGTTTTTCATTTGTGTTCTCTTCTACCGTCTCTTTTTTTCCTTTCTGTCTTTTCTCATACCTTTTTCATCTACCTTATCTCTCTTTCATTTTTTCTTATTTTACTCTATATTTTTTTCTCATCTCACTACGTGTGCTTTATTGTCTCTTTTCCTCTTTCGTCTAATACTTATTTTCTTTCTCTTCATTTTCGCACCTGAACCTCGCCATTATCTTTCGAACTTTCTCTCCATCTATCCTACATTTCATTTTGGGCGCTGAAGTAGATGAGACAACCAGAAAGAAAGATTATTTTCGTTTTCTTCTTAACCATTTTATTTTATACCCATGTCATGGAGGTGACAGGAAATAAATGACAGCCATCTTATTTCATACCCATGTCATGGAGGTGACAGGAAATAAATGGCAGCCATCTTGGTGAGTCGGCCATCTTGGATTTAGAATGACGCCACGTGGCTAAACATGTATTATCGTCAACAGGCCTTTTCAATGGCTGCCAACTTGGATTTAGAAACGTCGCGTTGCTAAACATGCATTTTGATTTTAATCTAAACGTGCCTGCAAAGCGCCAAATGGTTGAATAATATAAAGTGAGGTTAGAGTATATAGGATTGGACTAGCGCTCTTTTGTTTTTTCTTGGCGGCTGCCACGGCACGAGCCTGCGCAGCTGATGAAATAAGTGGACGCTGAAAACATTCGACCGACTTTTAGACCGGTCAAAATTATATTTGAATTATGTTAACTAAATTAAATTACTGTATTAAGTATCGGGGATCTTGCAAACAAATTATATATATTGAGACAGACCAGCTAAAAGTGAAAAATTCAGCTGACGTTTTTTTGTTTAGTTAGTAGTAGCAACGAATTACGAATTTGCCTAGGGTTCTGCGCATGGAGGGACGAGCCAAATCAGCTCTACGTGTAGATTACGTATACTCTATGTGCCACTTGTTTACCAATCAGGCATAAATGCCGTCCTGCCTTGACGAATTTCAGTGAATCTCTACCTTTTCTAGGTAGCGCAACCAAGTGAATCCAAACCTGTTCTAGGTCGGTCGGTTCGCTGATGGAACAGATGTTAGAAACCGACCTAGAACAGGTTAAGATTCACTGAAATCTGTCAAGGCAGGACAGCATTTATGACTGATCAACAGATTTCAGTGAACCTAAACCTGTTCTAGGTCGGTTTCTAACATCTGATCCATCAGCGAAACCGACCTAGAACAGGTCTAAACCTAGTGAATCTACACTTGAAGGTTTCGTCCTGTTCTAGGTCGGTATCGCTGATGGAACAGATGTTAGAAACCGACCTAGAACAGGTCTAAACCTAGTGAATCTACACCTTAAGGTTTCGACCTGTTCTAGGTCGGTATCGCTGATGGAACAGATGTTAGAAACCGATCTAGAACAGGTTGAAGCTTCGAAGTGTAGATTCACTTGATTTCAACCTGTTCTAGGTTGGTTTCGCTGATGGAACAGATGTCAGAAACCGACCTAGAACAGGTCGAAGCTTCCAGGTGTAGATTCACTATATTTCGACCTGTTCTAGGTTGGTTTTGCTGATGGAGGTTTCGACTGTTCTAGGTCGGCTTCGCTGATGGAACAGATGTTAGAAACCGACCCAGAATAGGTCGAAGCCTCTAGTTGTAGATTCACTTGATTTCGACCTGTTCTAGGTCGCTTTCGCTGATGGAGGTTTCGACTGTTCTAGGCCGGCTTCGCTGGTGGAACAGATGTTGGAAACCGACCTAGAACAGGTTTAGATTCGCTGGAATCTGTTACGACAGGACGGCATTTATGGCTGATCGGTAAACAAGTATAACTGTCCGGAGCAAACGTATACACTTTTCTGCTGTACGCACATCAACAACTTTCATATCGAAAACAACAATTAAACTCGTGAAACAACAAAAATAACGCTGTAGTGTGTTGGGATCTTCGGCTTATTTTGATTTATTAATCAACTTAATAAATAATAATGGAGTAACCATTAATTCAATAATAATAACACTGTGAGACCACCGTTCCTTTGTGGTTCAATCATTGCAATCATTGCAATTTGCTCCATATTTGCCTTCTAAAAATTGTGTGTGTTTTCGCATTACCTTAGAGCTTCAGTTTTTATTTTTTATTGTAAAAAATGTAAATAGGTGCATCAAAAACAAAAAGGGGAAGTAGCCTTTTTGGTAGAAGTCACTTATTCAAGTTTTACTAACTCGCAAAGGACACTTGTTTAATAAGCAAATGACAAAATTTGAACGTTTCGTAAGCGATTTTCGTCTACAAACCGCTTACAATCCAGAAGAACAACCAAAAAACAAGTGTCCGCATCTGAATTTTTTGCATCATACTAACTGTACACTCCTATTGTTTCTTCTAAAGATCGATTTCTAATCTTTTTTTGCTGTAAATAAACAGTTACCGACTTCGATTACGACGACCAATCGCTGAGGGCACCTCCAAGCCTTCAAAAACCTGGCCGAGACGAGATCAAGGAGGATCAATGGTTGGGGGTTACAGTAAGATCGCAAAAAACTGGAGGAAAAGTGGTGGTTTGTGCTCATCGATACATTCAAAGTTCAGATATTGTACACCATCATTACGGCATGGGGCTCTGCTATCTCCTCAATAATAAATTGGAGACGGAAGAAGAGATTCAGCCTTGCAAAAGCCAGCCGGTTGAGAAGCTTCATCAACAATACGGCTTCTGCCAAGTGGGAACCAGCTTGGCAGTTTTAGACGACGGTTTTGCAATTCTTGGATCTCCTGGTCCTTTCACATGGAGGGGTACGATTTTTGCCAAACATGTAGTTGGAGCGTTTTTGGATAAGGACAAAACTAACTATCGAGGACCTTTAAATGACAATCCGGAGCCTATTGATAAGTACAGTTATTTGGGGATGAGCGCCAGTGGGGGATACTTTTTCAATAAAACCCTAATGACGTATGTAGCTGGAGCCCCAAGAGCTAATTTCACTGGACGAGTTTTTTTCTTCGAGAAAACAAAAGGGGTACAAGAAATGGGAATTAGACTAATTATCAGTGGTACACAATTCGCTTCTAGTTTCGGCTACGAAATTCTCGCCATTGATATAGATCAAGATGGCTATGATGAACTTTTAATCGGAGCCCCTTTTTACTATGGGAAAGATTCCGGTGGGGCTGTTTACATTTACGATAATATCCGTTCGTGTACCAATTCCAGCTGCAAGCCGAAAGAAATTCTCACAGGGAGGCCGGAATCTCGCTTTGGCTTTGCAATCACCTCATTGGGTGATATCAATAAAGATGGATTTACCGACGTTGCGATTGGTGCTCCCTATGAGCAGGGGGGTGGGGCAGTTTATATATATTTGGGATCTAAAATTGGGTTAAGTCAGAAACCGTCTCAAGTTCTTCGAGTCGCTGGAATTCCAACATTGGGGTATTCTTTAAGCGGTGGTATTGACATGGATCGGAATGATTACCCCGATTTATTGGTCGGCGCTTACGAAAGGGATTTGGCTATACTGTATCTAACAAAACCAATCATTGATATTAAAATATCAATGGAAGGTGATGAATACAAGAACATAAATGCTTCGAAAAAAGGCTGCGAATTGGAT
This sequence comes from Lagria hirta, assembly GCA_947359425.1. Lineage (NCBI taxonomy): Eukaryota > Metazoa > Arthropoda > Insecta > Coleoptera > Tenebrionidae > Lagria > Lagria hirta. The sequence goes on along the minus strand of OX375804.1, from coordinate 771,972 downwards.
AAAAGCACCAATAAGACATGGTAGAAACGTTGTTTCATTAATTTGCTCAATATTAATCACATTTTTGTAGCTTTTCCTTTGGAACTTGCTTCACAATTAGTAACTTTCGCTTCTCTGATCATTTGGAAATCCGATATGAAATTAGAGAAGTTTCAAAAAAGATATCGCGAGTTACTAATGTTCCGAAAAAGCCACGCTATATCACAGTCGATGACATCTCTAAATCGTATTGCCAAACAGAAACGGTCTATCTTGTTGAAGGAAATGGGGATATTTTAACTCCGATTAAGGTATGATTACTAGGAATAGTGTTTTCAAGTTAAAGATGAAGATCTAGTCTGCTTTGCCAGCCAATCAAGCGCCATGTGGTGGCTCAACCAATAGCAACTCTGATCACGTGTTTCTCACGCGTTCACTTCTAGCTTGAAAATATTTAGCCTCGTTTGTTTTTGTGTTTTGGCATTAATTTGGCTATTTGTTCTAGTTTTTGGTAAACTATACCCTTCACGACCACAACTCTACAAATCCAAACTATTCAAGAAGTCGGTACAACGTCAAACTTCCATCGCCGATTCTGAACAAAACATCTGTCAAAGAGTTTGAAGCCTCTTTTCAGAAAAATTGCGGTGATGATGATATTTGCAACAGTCATTTGGTGTTGAATGCCGGAACGCAGCTTAAATATACCGAAGACGGATACGTTCTCAACGTTGGAGAAAATAAAGAGTTTTTGTTAGATGCTAATATAACGAACTTTGGCGAATCGGCCTATGAGGCAAAATTGTTCGTTGAATATCCTGAAGATCTCAGTTATGTGGCTTTGCTGGAAAAAAATATAACTGTAAGTATCGCCTTGGGGGCCCTGCCTTTCCTAATAAGACCCTATAGGGTCACAGTCAGCCTTACAACTTATCTGTCTAGACCCAATCAAACGGTGCTCTTAAGTTCAAAAACAACGTGTCTCTCTTACTTCTTTTGTTTTTGCAACCTTCTGCTTGCCCAGATGATGCTAATTGTACACGTTGAGCTTGGAGGCTCTGCCTCTCTTAAGACTCTTCGGGTGTTACCTATCTTCTACCTTGATTTTTTTATGTACTCCTACAACTTCTCTCTGCTGACCCAATCAAACGCCGCTCTCAAGTTCAAGAACAACGTGTCTATCTTGCTTCTTTTGTTTTTGCAACTTTTTGGCTTGCCCGGATGATGCTAATTGTAGACGTTGAGCTTAGTGTCTCTGCCTCTCTTAAGACTCTTCAGGTGTTACCTATCTTCCACCTGAATTTTTTTATGTACTCCTACAGCTTCTCTCTGGTGACTCAATTTAAGTCTAAAAACAACGTCAACGGCTTGTCTTTTTCCTTCTGCAACCATTTGCCGCTTAAAATGATACCAATTGTACTCGTTGATCTTAGTGCTTTTGCTTTTCTCAAGACCCTCTTGAGAATCAGAGAGTAACGGACCTTGTAAGAACACCACAAACGGTAAGAACCACACTTCGCGCCTATATATTCCTCTGTCGACCCAATCAAACGCGTTTTTTAGTTCAAAAACAACGTATAGGTGCCTCTATTCTTTGAAAATCAGGCAGTAACTGGCCGTTACATAACTCTTCTCGATTGACCCAATCAAACGCTACTCGAAAGTCAGAAATCGTGTTCTTTTGTTTATGCAACTGTTTGCTTGCCAAATGATACGTTGGATATGGTGCCTCTGCCCTCTATGAAACGTTTCTAAAAATCAAGCGGTGGCGCACACCACTATAAGTGCATTTGGTCGATCCAATCAAACGCTGTTTGAAGATCCAAAAACAACCTTGGGTACATTCTACCTTTCTCCCTTTGCAGCTCTTTGCTGGCCAAAAACCCTCCGGAGAGTCAGGCAGTGGCTCTTGTCCTTCAGTACTGAAGGTCTTGTTTTCTTTCCTTCTAGAGTAACATTATCTGCACCTCTGTGAATCAAACCAGCACGAAACTGGCGAACGCTACAGTGGTGTGCAATTTGGGGAATCCGTTCCAGGAGAACCATTCGGTGAACCTCCATCTCCGATTCGAGGTGAAAGAGCCCAAAAAGCAAAAAATCGAGATAAGAGTTTACGTGAACTCCACTTCGTACGAAACTTCAAACCAAACATCTCAAACCTTTGTCGCTATTTTGCAAAAGATCACAGTATTCACAATTGAAGGCGAGAAGAAGCCGACGAATATCTTCTATGCTGGAAGGGTACGCGGCCAATCTGACATGAAATCTTTGGAAGATATCGGACCGAAAGTGGTTCACACCTACAAACTGGTCAATCATTGTCAATGGAATATGCGCGATGTTAATGTGGAAATTCTCTGGCCTTACCAAGTGTACACTACGAGACCAGAGGGAGGGAAATGGCTTTTGTATTTGGAAGATAAACCAACAATTGATGGAAATGAGACTAACACCTGTTATATTAGCACCCCCAAAGCTGTAAATCCCCTGCAGCTGACGTCTCTAGGGCTAGACGAAGACTTTGAGACAACACCAAACGACACATCGGCGAACCTAATCCGTGGAACGAGAAGAAAAAGAGACGTTGAAGAGGTGGTTGCATCAGAACTACAGAATGGTCCCGATGGAAAACAAAGAAAAGTTGTAACAATGGTAAGCTGGCACACAATTTTATAATAATAATTTTTATAAAAATAGATGTTTAGGATTGCTTGAAAAACACTGCCAAATGTCTACGAATTGTCTGCTTGGTTCCACTATTGGGGCCCCATATTACTGTCAAAATAGAGATTTCGGCAAGAGTTTGGAATTCCACGCTTGTAGAAGATTACAGTCAGGTTGATTGGGTGAGCATTCGATCGCTAGGGAGGGTTCTGCTTGAAAATGGAACAGTTTTAAGTCAGGATTCTATTACGCAAACTGGGGTGAGTTGTAGCCTGTCTAGCATGGTAGAAATTGACGATTTTTATTATTATTTTTGATTACACAAGCTCTTTTTATCGACATCTATAGTATTTTTAAGTTACAAGCGAAGTGGGAGGATCATGTAATTGGTGATCATTGAGGTTTCTATTGGTTGAATCGTCACATGTCTCAATACAAAGTGCGTGATGATTGGCTGGCTGCTAAAACACGTGATATTGTTGGCCTCCACTTTTTATTTAACTTGAAAATACTAAAGAAGATGTCATAAGTATTTTTGTGAGTCTCAATCAGAGGTGATATCACTTGGTACCTGCTCAGGTACCAATAATTTGTTTTACCTTTAGAAACGCCATGGAAGCCTTAGGTTTTTTGTTTTTTAGTCAATTTTTCAGGTTTTCAACCTTGTCGCCGATGGTTTTGAGATAATAATTAATTAATTGAATTCTAAATTGTCTTAGATTAAGCCTTTCTTTTCCAGATTGAGACCATAGCCCTCCCATCGGTTGTTCTCGCTGACACAAGTCTAAACATTTGGATTATCGTGGGGTCCATAATAGCAGGCTTACTGCTTCTAATAATTTTGATTTTTATTCTCTACAAATGCGGATTTTTCAAAAGAAATCGAATTAAGGACCATACGCTGTCGGGAAACTTGAAAAAGCAGGGAGAAAGTGAGACACTGCTAAAAGAAAACGAAGGAAAGCCAGCGAAATAAGCAAATTGTGATAAAAAAAAAAAGAAACGAAGACTTTACTACAAAAAAAGCAAAAACAGTGAAGGACTTTTAGTGTTTAGTTTTAATTTATAGTTTATTGTTGCCAATCAACGTGCTGCCGATTGAATGAAAAAAAAAATTAATTATTGTGAGTCTGTTATAAAAATTGTTAATTATTAGTTGTTGTTTTTGTTTACGTACTTAATTAACGTAGCTGGAAAAAAAAAGGTATTTGTAGACTGCGTGATGTAGAAAAAGTAACTATTTTGCGGCACTTTTGTACATATTCAAATTTTATAAGTCGAGTGTTATATCGAATAGTTTTTTTTTTTAAATAAATGCTAAATTTTCGTAAATGGATTATTATTTTTAACCTTTTAATCTGTTTTTTTTTTCTAAAATTTATTTTTATGTCTGTATCAGCCATATTATATAATGCTATAAAATAACATGGCTGTCTTAAATGAAGGGTTTTTATTGGCTCGATGCTTAAAATGGGCGTTATCTATCCATAGATACACTACCTAAGCGTGACGTCACAGCCAATGGAGTGACTGGTAGTCTGATGTTTATAAATGAAAATGCAAAGGCAACTTAGTCTTAAAAGCCGAGATATTTGTACACGATGCTAGCGATTAGACTTTGGTACTTCTTTTTAGTGGTTTGGACCGCAGTATAGCAATAAATCAGCAGTTCTAATCTTAATGTTTCCATGACATAACCTAACTTTTGTCTGTCATTTTTGACGAGGAGTAACAACTTGGTACTATTAAATACGTAACGTAATAAATGATATCTTTTCCTATTTTGTAAATAAAGCTTTTTTTTATTCCGGGTTGGGAAGAACATATATTGTTTGATGAATTATTTGCATTATGAAACCGATAGAGACGAAACGCCACTGGCGCTTCATACAACGTAAACAAATGAAATAGGTTATGTTGGCACAGTGTATTTATTATAAATACCGCTTCTATTATACCTTTTTTTTATAATAAAGTATTCAACGCTAAACGTTTCAGTTTATTCAACAAATTCTTAATTACGAAATTAATTTTTTTTTGTTGACATATACGTCAGAAGAAATTGACACTATTGACAGTTTATTAAAATGACACTAGTGACAGTCTCGGTACCAACCTAAAGCCATGAAAAGCCGGTTGAATACTTCCTAATACCTCCTGTGATCCTAATACAATCTTGAAAATTTTGATCAAAACCGTTCTTTCTTATGTTTATGCAAGCGCCAGCGCAGCACAAGACATTTTAAACAAATTATTCTCTAATTATCAAATTTATTTATAATTTATAAATATAAAAAATGTGTTTTTTTTGAAAAATTGTGATAAAACGGCTTTTTTGTTGAAATCTCAATTTTTTGCTTTTATTTAATTCTATTGTCTCTGTCGAGAAAGCCCTTAGCCCCTACTATATAAATATTTAGTTTTTTATTAATATTTTTGATTTAAACGTATTAAAAGTGAATCTTATACAATATTTATTTTTCAGTGGTGTTTTATACTTAACGCCTTTTTAATCAAAGCAAAAAAACATTGAAAATTTGGCTAAAATCAAACTTTTTTTTTCAACTAAAAAATACTTTAGAAGTGAATTTCTTTTGTTTCTAAAGCCTTCTTAAGCTTTTTATAAATAAAAAAAGCATTTTTTGATTAATAAATAATTTATTTTCTCACTTTTATAACCAAATAAAAATTATTTTTCTATTCGTTCTGGTAAAACTAACGAAATTCTCAATTTGTATTAGGATCACAGGAGTATCAGGAGGTAGAAGGTTTATGAGTGCCGCGACAATAAGATGTATGCAACTAACAATGCACAAATTACATGTGGTTGCCTACCTCAAACTTTAATAATTAAAATTTATTATTTTGTACAAAAAAGTGATTTTTAATGCTTAAAACGTGTATTTATTATTAATTAAATAATAGGTAGAAAGAAAAAAAACAATTTGAATTAAATTTTTTATTTGTTGTTCTACTTTAGCAATATTTAATAAAATCATAAATAATCTTCATCTAAATGTATTTCTACATTGTTTTCTGTGAAAAGCCAAACATTTTATCCCAGAGTCTTTTCTACATACCCATATTATCCGCTGTTTTATCTAAAATTAATTAATTAAGTCAAAAAAAATGTCAACATAACCTTAAAAAATACTCCCTTATGTTTTGAATTATAATTAGTCAATCTTCTATTATCCAAGCATATAATCAATATAGAAACTCAATCAATATGCATTTCAATTTATTTAACAAATGTTTAATTAAGAAATTAATTATTTTTTTTGTAAATAGAAAATGACACTATTGACAGTTCATTGAAGTGACAGTTTCAGTACCAACCTAAAGGCATAAAAAGCCGGTCATTTAAAGACCTCCTGATACATTCTGCTACTCCTGTGATCCTGATACAATCTTGAAAATTTTGATCAAAACTGTTCGGCTTTTCTAGTTTTCTCTTCTGGTTAAAGTCAGCAAGCGGCCAGCCACAAAGCATTTTAAACAAATTATTTATTCTCTAATTTATCAAATATAATTATTTATTGATTATTTAAAATGTAGAAAAAGTAATTTTTTTGAGAAATTCTGATATAACAACGGCCTTTTTGTTGTAATTATTTTAATTTTTATTTTATTCTAAAAAGCCTCTACTAAATAAATAAATATTTAGTTTTTTATAAATATTTTTGATTTGAACGATTGAAAAATAAATCTTAATTATTTATTTTTCAGTGGTGTTTTATGTCTTTTTATCCAAAGCAAAAAAACATTGAAAATTTGGCTAAAATCAATCTTTTTTTTCAACTAAAAAAAAACGCTTAAGAAATGAATTTTTATTGTTTCCAAAGCCCTTTTGAGCTTTTTATAAACAAAAAAGCATTTTTTGATTAATAAATAATTTATTTTCTCACTTTTATAACCAAATAAAAATTATTTTTCTATTCGTTCTGGTAAAACTAACGAAATTCTCAATTTGTATTAGGATCACAGGAGTATCAGGAGGTAGGAGGTTTATGAGTGGCGCGACAATAAAATGTATGCAACTAGCAATGCGCAAATTACATGTGGTTGCCTACCTCAAACCTCAATAATTAAAATTTATTGTTTTGTAGAAAAAGTCATTTTTAATACTTAAAACGTGTATTTATTATTAATTAAATAATAGGTAGAAATAAAAAAAACAATTTAAATTAATTTTTTTATTTGTTGTTCTACTTTAGCGATATTTAATAAAATCATAAATAATCTTCATCTAAATGTATTTCTACATTGTTTTCTGTGAAAAACCAAACATTTTATCCCAGAGTCTTTCCTACATAGCCATATTATCCGCTGTTTTATCTAAAATTAATTAATTAAGTCAAAAAAAAATGTCAACATAACCTCAAAAATACTCCCTTATGTTTAAATTATAATTAGTCAATCTTCTATTACACCAACACATAATCAATATAGAAACTCAATCAATAAACATTTCAATAAATTTAACAAATATTTAATTAAGAAACTAATTATTTTTGTTGAAAGTAAATAACACCATTGACAGTTTATTAAAGAGTGACACTAGTGACAGTAGCGGTACCAACCCAAAGCCATGAAAGCCCGGTCATTTGTAGACCTCCTAACACCTCCTAATACTCCTGTGATCCTAATACAATCTTGAAAATTTTGATCAAAACCGTTCGTTCGGAGGCTTTTCGCAAACCCCAACAACCAGCAGCAGCACAAAAGCATTTTAAACAAATTATTTATTTTCTCTAATTATCAAATATAATTAAGTTATCTTAATATAGAAAAGAGGAGTTTTTTTTTGAAAAATTGTGATATAAAACGGCCTTTTTGTTAAAATTATCTCAATTTTTTGGGATTTTATTTTCTTCTAGAAAGCCTTTATTATATAAATATTTTTAATTTAAATGTATTAAAAGTAAATCTTAAACAGTATTTATTTTTCTGTAGTGTTTTATGCTTAACGCCTTTTTATCTAAAGCAAAAAAACACTGCAAATTTGGCTAAAATCAAACTTTTTTTTTCAACTAATAAAATACTTCAGAAGTGAATTTCTATTGTTTTCAAAGCCTTCTTGAGCAAAAAAAGCATTTTTCGATTAATAACTTATTTATTTTTACTTTTTATAATAAAATAACAATTATTTTTCTATTCCATTCCGTCCAAGATGAGCAAAAATCTCACTTTGTATTAGGATCACAGGAGTATCAGGAGGTAAATAAATCTAAAGTGACGACAATCTGATGTATGCAACTAGCAATGTGCGAATTACATGTGGTTGCCTACCTCAACAACTAAGCTGTCATATTTGACAAGTGACAAGTTTACTCCCATTCCCCGTTATTGCAAAAGCGACCACAAGTGAAGAAAATCACCCCTTAAATAGCAACAACACAAGTAAATATACCCCCCGACTATCAAAATTAATTTAAAATGAATAAAAAATGTTTTTAGCTAAAATGAATAATCTAGAGGACAATTTACTTCATGTCACAAAGGCTATTGAGAGACAGGTGGACTCCGCAATTGAACAAATCCAAAATTTAAGCGTAAATGATCTGGAATCGCTGAGAAAGCAGAGAATCAGCGAACTGAAGAAGAAGGAATCTCAACGAGCCGAATGGCTAGCCAGCGGACATGGCGAATACGAGGAATTGGCCGAGGAAAAAATGTTTTTCGACACAATCAAAAAGTCGAAAAATTGCGTCGTCCACTTTTATACTAATTCGTCGCCAAGATGCGCGATTGTCGATAAACATTTGAAATTATTGGCTCCGAAGCATCTGGAAACCAGATTTGTGTCTTTAAATGCCGAGAAATGTCCCTTTTTGGCGCAAAATTTAAAAATTAGGACAATACCGTCTATTGTTCTTGTACATGAAAGTATTATGGTTGACAAAATTGTTGGTTTTTCCCAGCTGGGGAATAGGGACGACTTTTCAACGGAGATGTTAGAATGGAGGATTGCCCACAGTGAAATAATCGACTATGATGGAGATTTGTCCACTCCACCACATTTACAAGAGAAGAAAACGGTAAAAAGTGGCAAAAAAATACGAGATGGGGTATTTAACAATGATGAGGATGAAGATATTGAGGAATATGGCTTGGGAAGGGAATCTTACAAAAGTGGGAATGGATCTGGAAAAATTGATTATTTATCAGGCGACTTAACCGCAGAAGAAGCAGCAGAATTAGGGCTTGATTAAATAATACAGATGATTTTCGTATATTTTCAATAAAATTATTTATAAAGTATAAAAAATATTTTAGGCCTCCAAAGCAATGGGGTTCTCCCGTCTTCGCTTCTCTATAAAAACGAAAAAGTGATTAATTTGCTAACATCAAAAGTAACAAAAAGACTACCTTTCACGGGCGCTTCTGGAATTTCCTCTTTTTCTACACGAGGAAGCTCCTCTGTTGGGACCGAAGGCAAAGACTGGCTTATAATATCCGCCAATTCGTCTTCTACCGCTGCCTCATCTTCTTCTGTTAATCCTCCGCTTAATAATGCATTTATTTCCTAAAATGTCATCACACAAATAATAAATCTATTTATAATATTTCCATTTTTAGTTTGGCTTTATTACTCTCTCTATTGTACTATTAAACCAAGCTACAAATGGGAGAATAAACAAAAAAATGATTACTTCTTGTTTTTCTACTCCTTCACGTGTTTCATCTAAAATCCTTTCAATATCCTCAATGTTCAACATCTCATTTACTTTTTTCAACGCCTCATTCCCTTGTTTAAGTCCACTGACCACTTGAACCTCCACTTGAGCAAATTCAATATCGTGTGTAAGTCTCTCCATATTCTCCAATTGATTGTCTGTCTTCTGCAAAAGTGATTCCTGATATCGCTTCTTTCGCAATAACAATTTAGCACGGCTAAAAATCTGTGTTACATATAGACATGGAAAAATACCTACTAAGCATACTCTTTTTGCCCTTTGTCAAGCAGCCTCTTAGCCAATTCCCGATCCGAAGCTAGGGCTAGCTCTATACGTCTCTGGTACTGTTTTAACTTGTCTCTTTGTTGCTTCAGTTGCTGAAAAAATATAAAATAAAACCACTTCGGGGCACAATGGAGGCATTACATACCAAAACAGCCTTATCTTGCTGAGTAATCCGCGACACAGGCTTCTTTTTTCCGAAAATCATACCCATTTTTTACACAATTGTTGATTCTAGAATTATACTAATAAATTAATTTATATTTCATTTATTCTACAAATTTATAGACAAGAAACAGCACACAATAGTACAAAAAACTTTTTTTTTTATCTTAATTATTGGTATTTAAATGTTAAATAAATAAACGTCAATTCCATCTGTCATTTTATTTATACTTTATAGGTTAATCCATAGAATAAGAATAACAAAGAAAAACAGCTAGTTAAAAAATTATCTGTCTAGGGTTTTTATTTTTGGTCAAATGGTATTCGTTTTCATATGAAATAGTTATTTTCAGCTTAATCAATAGTAAAGCGCATATTTACGCCTTGTCAATTGCTATGGTATCTAGATTTTTCCACATAGAGCAACTCATATGTCACTTTTACTCACTCGCGTGTTGTATACTTTGTTTATACCAGGACAAATTACCGCATTTAAAACATCTTACAATTTTAAAAATAAAAACAATTAAATATGTTTGCTGCAACTTTTAAAGCGCCATCTTGTGACGTGGTACAATGCGGTAGTAGTACAAATGCGGTAATCTGTTCTGGTATAAACAAACTAAATTTATGACTAAACAACCCTTTTTTTCAAAATTTTTAAAATTATAGTATTTTACAACACGCCAGTGATTCAAAGTGGTAAATCAGGTGCTGCATGTGAAAAAATCTAGATACCATAGCAGTTGACAAAAGCTAAAAATTTTTTTGAAGGTTCTCGCCCATCAATTCCATAGAATCTTAACAATAAAGTTTGACAGTGTGACATTAAAAAACCACTGATAGGCTCAGAGACTATTTTACAATTGTCAAATAATTTTGACAGCTGTCAGTTTTAATTTTGAGGTTAGCTTAGTTTACAAACAGTATATTTTGTTATTATTTAAAATTAAAATATGACTCAAGCTGGTAAACCTTTTACCAGACCTGTATTTCCCGGCGAAATAATCACAGAAGTGAAATCTGTTAAAGGAGTGACCATTTTGGGGCCTGGTCTCAAAAGAAACGAAAACAAAATAAACAGTGCTCGTATAACATGTCCTGGGATTCTTCATTTTAAACCACCGAATGTTTACTGGATAGAACATGACCATAAGCGATATATCCCGAAACGTGGGGACCTTGTTGTGGGAATTGTAACCAAAAAGGCTGGTGATACGTTGCGAATTGATATTGGGGCTAGTGAGTTTGCCTCACTGTCGATGCTGGCGTTTGAGGGCGCAACGAAAAAGCAAAAGCCTGATGTACAAGTTGGCGATATCATTTATGGGAAATTATTGAACGCGCATAAAGAAATGGAGCCCGAAATGGTCTGCGTAGATTCGTATTTTAAGGCAGGGAAATTAGGAATTCTTCAAGGTGGATGTTTGATGGTTACGAGTATTAATTTGGTGAATAGAATATTAGAAGCGGAAAATCATATATTGGAGGCTTTGGGGAAAATGTTCCCCTATGAAATTGCGGTGGGAATGAATGGAAAGGTCTGGATTAATGCCAAAACAGAAAAAGATATTTTATTAATAGTCCGATGTTTAGAAATGGCTGAAACAAATGCTGATAGAGTTGTAATAGAATTTTGTAAACGAAATAAATAAATTATCTACAGATTTATGTATTTTATATTTATATGTAACTATATAATGCCTGTCACTGTCAAGGTCACATCTTTGGGGTTTACATTGGTTATTTAGAATCGCTATTGGTATTTGTGATTTCTAGTAACTAATTATAAAAAGTGAGGTTATATTGCAAAAATTTGACAACCGTTTAAAAAAAAATACTCTCTACAGCGTGGACAATAAAAACTAAATCTGTTTGTGACAAATTATAGCAGAATACTTTAGAAATATAGAGTTAATTTATGTTTATTTAAAATTTTTGCGGTGTTTTATCTTTGACATTTGACATTATAATGCTATGTTGCCAAATCTAATGTCAATAACCATAACCTTAACCACGTGCGATTACAGTGGGTGTGACGCAATAGAGAATTTCTTAATGATCTGATCATATCAAGTGGGGTTTAATGGATGACAAGTCAAAAGTTTTATTTAAATATAATTCATAAAATAATTCCGTATCATTCTTAGATTCGAAATTACAATGAACGGTACATCAAATGGATTTGAAGGTGAAATACTTTCTTTTTCCAATCAATTTTATAACGGTTTAACCTAATTTTTTTTTTTAGAAAAAGAAGATTTTAAAGAAATTAAAATTCCAGTGCCTTGGGGACACATCAGTGGTACGTATTATAATTTTTTTTGGAATTTTCCAATTTATAAAATCCTAAATATTTTGTAATGTCATCTTTTATTATTATATTGATCCGTTTGCACAAAGGTTTTTTTATATTTTTAAGATAAATCCTAAACAAAACCAATAATAGATTTGAATTCAGAAAGCTTCAATTAAGCTTAGATAATTTTTTGACATTTTTTTTTGGCTAAAAAAAATAAATAAATCTTTTGACAGATTGTTACCGACTTTAGTATGAACCCATCTAAGACCTGCTGCCAAAAATGCATATCCGCCTTTGTAAAATGGAAGTTTAAATTTTCCTCAAAAAAGCGGGCGATAAGTCACTATTGAATAATATTAATTCAAAATCAAACAAAAAATTAACGTTCAAAAGGCGGGCGACAATATGGTATTTCGACTACCACATAATAATACCGTGCGATCAAAAAGTCCTATAAAAAAGGCGTTGAAAGGAAACGTATGTCGATGATTGAAACTGACAGAAAATATTATTTTATATAAGCATATCCAAATTAATTTTTAATTAAATTTTCAATTTTTTCGGCTCTGAAGTGTAATTTATTTTTTCATATAAATAAGAAAGTCTTTTTGATCGCACGGTATTTTTAATTTAAAATTATATAAAAACAGTACACAAAATTTATAAAATAATAATACGTTAATTCTGCTTAATTACTCTTTTAATTGAATTTGTCATTGAATTAATTAAACCGAGAGCTATAATTAGGCGCTTTAATTTTGAGAGAAATTCGATTTAATAATTAATATTCTCATTACCTTGCTCTAATTTATTACATTGAAACCTGTTGCCAAACGATCAAAAAAAAAAAACTTGAAGGTACCTACGTCAATGTCTTATTTAAAATCAACCTTGTGTCATTTCATATGCGTAAAATTATTCTATGAATAATAATGGACCATTTTTAATTTATAAAATATATATTCTGGTAAAATTACAAAAATACATGAAATGTTGTATCTCAATTATCCTATATACATGCTTAAGACAAATCGGGCATCTTCGTAAATTATGTATTTAAAACACGCCCTTTTCATTGGTTAAAAGCAAGCTCCCGTTTACACAACACAATTTCATGGAACAGCAGTGTCAACAGGACTTATCAATTTATCCTAACCTCCCTTTCAACTGTCAAACCGATTTTTTCTCAAGCGCGCATTTTGATTTGTTTGGAGCGCAAGGCTTAATTTTCATCAAATTTCGAATTATTTCTTGAAAATGCACTGAATCTTTCATGAAAAACTAGATTTACATAATTTGCCTTTTATCTGTTGAAGGAAAATGGTGGGGTCCAGCGAATACGCAGCCTGTCTTAGCGATTCACGGTTGGCAGGACAATTCAGGAACTTTTGACACTTTGGCTCCGCTTTTGGTCAAGAAAGGGCATTCGCTTCTTTGTATAGACCTTCCCGGACATGGGCATTCATCGCATTTTGCCGATGGTCATTACTATTATGTTTTTTGGGATGGGGTCCATCTTGTGCGTCGTATTGTCAAGTATTTTAAATGGCCGAATGTAAGCATAATGGGTCATTCGCTTGGAGGCGGTATAGCCTTTCTTTATGCCGCTTCCTTTCCGGATGAAGTTAAGAAGTATATTAGTTTTGACATTGCGAGTCCTAGTGTGAGAAGTTGTCAGAGAATGGTTGACAGTATAGGTAGCGCTGTGGATAAGTTTCTAAAATATGAAACTCTAACTATGGAACAAATGCCTTGTTATCAATATGACGAAATGCTGGATATAGTACATGAGGCATACAATGGAGGCGTTACAAGAGAAGGATGCAAAATTATGCTCAGGAGAGGCATGAAGCAGTTGAAAGATGGACGATATTTTTTTACACGAGATCCTCGACTTAAAGTAGCTGCTTTAGGATTTATGACGTCAGATCAAGTATTGGAATTTTGTTCACGAATTACTTGCGAAGTTTTGAATATTCGGGGAAATCCTGGAATGAAGTTTGATTTTCCGGACTTTTACGATAAAGTTCTTGATAGAATAGAAATACAGGCGAGAAAAGTCGAAAGGCATATCGTCGAAGGGACACATCACTTACATCTCAATAATCCAGAGCGTGTCGTAAATATAGTAGACATTTTTTTGAAATCATAAACCTTTCTTCTAAATATATTTACAGCACGCTACTGTCTACGTCCCCAAAAACAACCATCTCTGACAAATTGGCTCAGTAATTGACTTATAGTGTTTAACCAAACATTTCAACCGATTTAATGACACTGACACTGTCAGTGTTTTTTGTGATAATAACTTATGGAATATTATTTATTTAAAATAAATTTTAATTATTAATAAAGACAGCACAAGTCGCTTTTCTCAAGCTGTAACCTTTTATCCCGGTTATGCCTGGGAATCAACAACTTATTTCCTATTCGATCTCCTAGGACTAACGATGTAACAATTTTTTTTTGTCTTTTATCTTCTTCATAGAAAAAGTTGTTATTTCTTATAATTTATAATTTTTTTTTTCTGTTATATGTTTTTCTATTTATTTATATGCTGTGTATGTACAATGCATTCAATAAATTATTAAAAGTTTGTTCATGTTGCTTTTATTTACACCAAATTATCAAAATACAATCAATAATGAAGACAAAAAAAGGTGATTCCACAGCTGTTTGATAGGATTTAGATCTGGATTTGGAAGTGGTCAATCATTAACCTCCACACGTAACTGTGCGTTGTTTAAATCAACACAATTCAAAAAAAGTAAAATTTTTTATCGGGCTTCAAAGCAACAAACAGTATCGAATCAGAAGCTAGTAGCAAAAAGTATCATAAATAAAACTATGATGGTTAATTGGATTTAGATCTGGACCTTGAAGTGGCTCTGGGGCTAATAACCTGCACAGAGTGATAAGCTGAACTTGAAGACGTAACAATCAGAGCAAAAAAAAAAATATTTGGCTTTATTATAGCAAAAAATACAGGTGCTGGTAGCAAAAAAGATGATAATTAGATAAGCGAACATTTTTCTGTAGCAAGATGCTTTATAGGATTTAGATCGGGATTTTAAAGTGACCAAATTATTCCGGTCTCAACAAAAAGTATAGAAACTATCAAAAATCATCCATTAATAATAGAAAATTATCAGCAGAAATTAGCCATAAATGCTCAATAGGATTTAGATCTGGACTTTAAAGTAGCCGAATCATTATAGGCATATTTACTTCCAGAAAGTGACAAGCTGAACTTGTATCTGCACCTGCAAGTCACTAAAAGGACTAAATGAAAAAAATTTTGGGATTGGAAAGAGAGAACTGCAGGATAAATACAGACAGAAGACACAATCTGCAACAAAAAAACAAGAAAAACGAAATAGGGAGAAGTGAAAAGAAAATAAAAATCCTTACAGAACAATATATAGCATAGGCATCATTATATAAAAGAAAGAGACGAAAAAAGACAAAAACAATATAAATTTACTGATAGGAAATAATTTTAATGCAAGAATAGATAAAGAAAACAAAAGATATTAGAAAGAAGAAAAAAAAACCATCGGAAAAACAGGGAAACATAAAAAAATAAACAAAAAAGAAATAAATTTAATGAAATTGGTAGAAAAGAAAATGAGTTGGAGATATTAAACGGAAACAAAAAAAAAGATGAGAAAGAGAAATAAACATATAGAGGAACACAGATATAAACAATAATTGACTAAGGGATAGTGAACCAGAAAGCAGATAAGAATGAAAAACTGCTAAAGATACAAATAAAAAATGATATCATAAAAAAACAAATAGTGGAATAGAGAATTCAAAGAACAAAAAAGAATACAAAAAAAAAGGCTAAAAATAAAAACAAAATAACAACGAAAACATAGGTAGAACATTTTAAAAAACCACTGAAAGAAGAAAAAGATTGACAACAAAAATTAAGAGAAAAGAGAGAAAGAAGAAATAACAAGAGAAAATAAAATTAAAAGAAGAAAGTCGCCAGGAGCGCATAGGATACCTAATGAGACATGAATGTATAGGAATAAAAGAGTTAATAGAAGACAGAAAAAAGTACTAAATAATAGAATAAGAATAATGGTATCAATACATAAAAAGAGGGAAAAGATAATAAGAAAAACTACCAAGAAATTACTCTTCTATGAAAATGATAAAAAGAGATAGAAAATGATTAAACTTGGTGAATGAAGTAAAATGAAAGAATCAGAAAAAAGAAAAATCAGGGAAAACAAAAGAAAAAAAACAGTTTAAGTTAGTTTTTTTTTATATATTAAATAGTGGGAAAATCAAAATAAATATCTAATTAATTATGAAGAAAAAAACAGATAGAGAAAAAAAAATACATGAAATTTTTGATCTGGTTTTTATCTATGTACACGAGAAGTTAGTCGTAGCAAAGCATTAGGTCTGGACTTTCAGGAGGCCAAATCAACAATAGGTAAAAAACATGTCCCATAGCAACAAAACTTTGGCACCTATACAAAGCTAGTATTGATACCAAAAACTATTATAATTAATATAAAATCATATAAAAACTTAGAAAGAGAGATAGATATAATATGTTAGCATAGCATCCCAAAGATGTTTGGTAGGATTTAGATCTAGACTTTGAAGTGGCCGAATTATTCTGGACACAGCAAAAATCATTATGAATCATAGAAAACGATGTAAACTGAAAAGTGTAATATTTGGTCAAAATTTTTTTGCATTATGTGTGAAACTTTTGGTAACATTTATCGGACATAGCCTTAACAAAAAGTATAGAAACTACCAGAAATCATCCATAAATAATAGAAAATTATCAGCAGAAATTAGCCATAGATGCTCAATAGGATTTAGATCTGGACTTTAGAGTAGCCGAATCATTATAGGCATATGTACCTTCAGAGAGTGACGAGCTGAACTTGCAACTGCAAGACACTAAAATCACTAAATGAAAAAAAAATTGGGATTGGAAAGAGAGAACTGCAGGATAAATACAGACAGAAGGCACAATATGCAACAAAAAACAAGAAAAACGAAATAGGGAGAAATGAAAAAAAGATAAAAATCATTACAGAACAATATATAGCAGAGGCATCACCATATAAAAGAAAGAGAAGAAAAAAGACAAAAACAACATAAATTCACTGATAGAGAATAATTTAATGCAAGAATAGATGAAGAAGAGAAAAGATATTAGAAAGAAAAAAAATACAATCAGAAAAACAACAGAACATAAATTAATAAACACAGAAGAAATAATTTTAATGAAATTGGTAGAAAAGAAAATGAGTTGGAGATATTAAACGGAAACAAAAAAAAAGATGAGAAAGAGAAATAAACATATAGAGGAACACAGATATAAACAATAATTGACTAAGGGATAGTGAACCAGAAAGCAGATAAGAAAGAAAAACTGCTAAAGATACAAATAAAAAATGATATCATAAAAAAACAAATAGTGGAATAGAGAATTCAAAGAACAAAAAAAAATACAAAAAAAAGAGGCTTAAAATAAAAACAAAATAACAACGAAAACATAGGTAGAACATTTTAAAAAACCACTGAAAGAAGAAAAAGATTGACAACAAAAATTAAGAGAAAAGAACGCAAAGGAAGAAGAAATAACAAGAGAAGATAAAATTAAAAGAAGAAAGTCGCCAGGAGCGCATAGGATACCTAATGAGACATGAATGTATAGGAATAAAAGAGTTAATAGAAGACAGAAAAAAGTACTAAATAATAGAATAAGAATAATGGTATCAATACATAAAAAGAGGAAAAAGATAATAAGAAAAACTACCAAGAAATTACTCTTCTTGAAAACGATAGAAAGAGAAAGAAAATGATTAAACGTGGTGAATGAAGTAAAATGAAAGAATCAGAAAAAAGAAAAATCAGAGAAAACAAAAGAAAAAAAACAGTTTAAGTTAGTTTTTTTTTATATATTATATAGTGGGAAAATCAAAATAAATATCTAATTAATTATGAAGAAAAAAACAGATAGAGAAAAAAAAATACATGAAATTTTTGATCTGGTTTTTTATCTATGTACACGAGAAGTTAGTCGTAGCAAAGCATTAGGTCTGGACTTTCAGGAGGCCAAATCAACAATAGGTAAAAAACATGTCCCATAGCAACAAAACTTTGGCACCTATACAAAGCTAGTATTGATACCAAAAACTATTATAATTAATATAAAATTATATAAAAACTTAGAAAGAGAGATAGATATAATATGTTAGCATAGCATCCCAAAGATGTTTGGTAGGATTTAGATCTGGACTTTGAAGTGGCCGAATTATTCTGGACACAGCAATAATCATTATGAATCATAGAAAACGATGTAAACTGAAAAGTGTAATATTTGGTCAAAATTTTTTTGCATTATGTGTGAAACTTTTGGTAACATTTATCGGACATAGCCTTAACAAAAAGTATAGAAACTACCAGAAATCATCCATAAATAATAGAAAATTATCAGCAGAAATTAGCCATAGATGCTCAATAGGATTTAGATCTGGACTTTAGAGTAGCCGAATCATTATAGGCATATGTACCTTCAGAGAGTGACGAGCTGAACTTGCAACTGCAAGACACTAAAATCACTAAATGAAAAAAAAATTGGGATTGGAAAGAGAGAACTGCAGGATAAATACAGACAGAAGGCACAATCTGCAACAAAAAAAACAAGAAAAATGAAATAGGGAGAAATGAAAAAAAGATAAAAATCATTACAGAACAATATATAGCAGAGGCATCACCATATAAAAGAAAGAGAAGAAAAAAGACAAAAACAACATAAATTCACTGATAGGGAATAATTTAATGCAAGAATAGATGAAGAAGAGAAAAGATATTAGAAAGAAAAAAAAATACAATCAGAAAAACAACAGAACATAAATTAATAAACACAGAAGAAATAATTTTAAAGAAATTGGTAGAAAATAAAATAAGTTGGAGATTTTAAACGGAAATAAAGAAGAAGATGAGAAAGAGAAATGAACATATAGAGGAACACAGACAAAAACAATAATTAACTAAGAGATAGTAAACTAGAAAGCATGGGGAAAAAGGAAAAGATTTAACCAAACCATATGCTCCTAGAGATACAAATAAAAAATAATATCATAAAAAAAACAAATAATGGAATAGAGAATTCAAAGAACAAAAAAGAAAAACTACACAAAAAAGAATACAGAAAAACATACAAAGGAAAAAGAGGCTAAAAATAAAAACAATAACAACGAAAACTGACATTTGAAAATACTTGAAAGAGAAAAACGAAATAATAAATAAGATAGAAATGAGCAAATATGTAGAACATTTTAAAAAACTACTAAAAAAAGAAAAAGATTGACAAGAAAAATTAAGAGAAAAGAGAGAAAGAAGAAATAACAAGAGAAGATAAAATTAAAAGAAGAAAGTCGCCAGGAGCGCATAGGATACCTAATGAGACATGAATGTATAGGAATAAAAGAGTTAATAGAAGACAGAAAAAAGTACTAAATAATAGAATAAGAATAATGGTATCAATACATAAAAAGAGGAAAAGGATAATAAATAAAACTACCTTCTATGAAAATGATAGAAAGAGAAAGAAAATGATTAAACTTGATGAATGAAGTAGAATGAAAGAAGAAGAAAAAAGAAAAAGCAATAAAACAGAAGAAAAAAAACAGTTTAAGTTAGTTTTTTTTATATATTATATAGTGGGAAAATAAAAATAAATATTTTATTGATTAAGAAAAAAAAAACAGATAGAGAAAAAAAAATACATGAAATTTTTGATCTGGTTTTTTATCTATGTACACGAGAAGTTAGTCGTAGCAAAGCATTAGGTCTGGACTTTCAGGAGGCCAAATCAACAATAGGTAAAAAACATGTCCCATAGCAACAAAACTTTGGCACCTATACAAAGCTAGTATTGATACCAAAAACTATTATAATTAATATAAAATTATATAAAAACTTAGAAAGAGAGATAGATATAATATGTTAGCATAGCATCCCAAAGATGTTTGGTAGGATTTAGATCTGGACTTTGAAGTGGCCGAATTATTCTGGACACAGCAAAAATCATTATGAATCATAGAAAACGATGTAAACTGAAAAGTGTAATATTTGGTCAAAATTTTTTTGCATTATGTGTGAAACTTTTGGTAACGTTTATCGGACATAGCCTTAACAAAAAGTATAGAAACTACCAGAAATCATCCATAAATAATAGAAAATTATCAGCAGAAATTAGCCATAGATGCTCAATAGGATTTAGATCTGGACTTTAGAGTAGCCGAATCATTATAGGCATATGTACCTTCAGAGAGTGACGAGCTGAACTTGCAACTGCAAGACACTAAAATCACTAAATGAAAAAAAAATTGGGATTGGAAAGAGAGAACTGCAGGATAAATACAGACAGAAGGCACAATCTGCAACAAAAAAACAAGAAAAATGAAACAGGGAGAAATGAAAAAAAGATAAAAATCATTACAGAACAATAGGTATAGCAGAGGCATCACCATATAAAAGAAAGAGAAGAAAAAAGACAAAAACAACATAAATTCACTGATAGGGAATAATTTAATGCAAGAATAGATGAAGAAGAAAAAAGATATTAGAAAGAAAAAAAAATACAATCAGAAAAACAACAGAACATAAATTAATAAACACAGAAGAAATAATTTTAAAGAAATTGGTAGAAAATAAAATAAGTTGGAGATTTTAAACGGAAATAAAGAAGAAGATGAGAAAGAGAAATGAACATATAGAGGAACACAGACAGAAACAATAATTAACTAAGAGATAGTAAACCAGAAAGCATGGGGAAAAAGGAAAAGATTTAACCAAACCATATGCTCCTAGAGATACAAATAAAAAATAATATCATAAAAAAAACAAATAGTGGAATAGAGAATTCAAAGAACAAAAAAGAAAAACTAGACAAAAAAGAATACAGAAAAACATACAAAGGAAAAAGAGGCTAAAAATAAAAACAATAACAACGAAAACTGACATTTGAAAATACTTGAAAGAGAAAAACGAAATAATAAATAAGATAGAAATGAGCAAATATGTAGAACATTTTAAAAAACTACTAAAAAAAGAAAAAGATTGACAAGAAAAATTAAGAGAAAAGAGAGAAAGAATAAATAACAAGAGAAGATAAAATTAAAAGAAGAAAGTCGCCAGGAGCGCATAGGATACCTAATGAAACATGAATGTATAGGAATAAAAGAGTTAATAGAAGACAGAAAAAAGTACTAAATAATAGAATAAGAATAATGGTATCAATACATAAAAAGAGGAAAAGGATAATAAATAAAACTACCTTCTATGAAAATGATAGAAAGAGAAAGAAAATGATTAAACTTGATGAATGAAGTAGAATGAAAGAAGAAGAAAAAAGAAAAAGCAATAAAACAGAAGAAAAAAAAACAGTTTAAGTTAGTTTTTTTTATATATTATATAGTGGGAAAATAAAAATAAATATTTAATTGATTAAGAAAAAAAAACAGATAGAGAAAAAAATAACCATGAAACTTTTGATCTGGTTTTTTATCTATGTACACAAAAAGCTAGTCGTAGCAAAGCATTAGGTCTGGACTTTGAGGAGGCCAAATCATTTCGGACCTATAAACCTTGGTAAAGTGACAAGCTTACTGCAACTATGCACCTTACTAAAATCAACAACTGCTAAAAACATGTCCCATAGCAACAAAACTTTGGCACTAGTATTGCTACCAAAAACTATTATAATTAATATAAAAACTTATAGAAAGAGAGATAGATATATGTTAGCATAGCATCCCAAAGATGTTTGATAGGATTTAAATATGGACTTTGAGGTGGCTAAATCATTCTGGGCATATTAACCTCGGCAAAGTGACAAGCTTTTTGTAATTATACCTTACTAGCCAAGAACAATTAAAAAATATATATTATGTATTTAATTTTTTTTGTCACATAGCAACACAATTTTGATACTTATAGAAATTGATTGGGCGTAAAAACCATCATAGGGGGTTAGTAGGAGAGATATAGATCTGTGGCATGACATCCAAAGATGCTTTATAGGATTTAGATCTGGTTCTTGAGGTGGCTAAATCATTCTGGACATATTAACCTCGGAAAAGTGACAAGCTTTTTGTAATTATACCTTACTAGCCAAGAACAATTAAAAAAAATATATATATTTAGTTTTTTTTTGTCACATAGCAACAAAATTTTGATACTTATAGAAATTTCAGCAAAGATTGGCAGTAAAAACCATCATAGGCGGTTAGTAGGAGAGATATAGATCTGTGGCATCCCAAAGATGCTTGATAGGATTTAGATCTGGTCTTTGAGGTGGCCGAATTATGCTGGACACAGCAAAAATCATTATGAATCATATAGAAAACGATGTAAACTGAAAAGTCGAAATTTTGTTGCATTATGTGTGAAAGTTTCGATAACATTTATCGGACATAGTCTAGTTCCAGTTCGAGCAAAAACATTGAACGCTAAAAAATCTCTTGGCCATTGTTCGTGAAGGAAAAATAATTGCAAAAAACAATTGTAAATAATACCAATTATTAAGTTCTTCTATACAGTTTGGCAACAAGCGACCATAAACTTCTATATAGTTCACCGATAACAGGACAGTAATTTCCATTTTATCGTAAGGATATTGATAAGTATTATCATGGAAATAGTTCAGGTAAGTCGCACACGTATTATATATAAGCAAGACAAGGATAAAAGAGCATATTTTAAAAAAAATACATTATTAATTACACAAAATACCCTAAGTACACGTTATTCCGAGTTTGACTCTTGAGTAGTGCACATGTGACCATACATTAAGTACGAAAAGTGTCTTGAACTAACTTGATCTACGCGGACAGATCTTAAATTTTGACGATTTGTTCGTGTGGCTCGAGTTAGAAGAGACTCTATTAAATCAACAAATTTCATTTCTTCGACCGAAAAAGGTAAGAAAACGTCTCTTTTTTGCCCGGTACTACCTAAATCTTCTAATAAAACCCAAATTCATTTAAAAACTTTTATTATTTCTTAATGATACTGTACATACACATGGTATAACATACAATGGCACGTTATTTATAAAAATATAATGAGCATGTTTTTCACATTAACTAATCAATCAAACAAAAAAAGGAAGACAAGATGAAAAATATTGAAAATGTCGGTTATGTTGTTCGTTCGGTACGTAAATAGGTCGTACTAGCGTTTTAGAACTTTTTTTTTTTCATTAATCTAAAGTTTATTTATACAGTCACTTTTTTTATCTTTTTAGTCACATGCTTAACTCCTTGATATGTTTTATTTTACACAATTTATAGACGAAATAGAAACAATAGGCTTTTTGGAGACGCCATTTGGCGCGCGCGGAAAAAACGCTTTTGAATGATTGATTATTGTTAACCTATAAACAAATTCCATAAAAAACAATGTCGTAAAATTTTAGTATCAATTTTTTTGCTTCAAGGCCTCTCTTATCAATTGTCGTTGCAGTAGCCAGCAAAATTAATCACTCAAGTAAAACACAGTAAAACCGACCATTATATAACTTTTTTCGAATTTGAGTCTATAAATATATTATGAATGATTTCAATTTCAAGTCGATTAAAGCACTAGTGCCATTATAGATATGTTTTCAAAGGTTGGTATAGCACAACTGTCATAATTCAGCAAATGTCAATATAATTGAATTTCTTACGAAAAATTACTGAAACTACGCATTCATTTTAAATCGCGATCCTTTGGGAACCTTGTTACATTTAAAATTGTTAAGTGGTAATAAATTTTAGTCCTTACATCGGCTAGTTCCTGATGTATACAAATTCTGTTCTTTATTATATAAATTGTTAGTTAAAAATCAAAGAAATTATTGACCAGTTCCAACATTGTGTTGAATATTTTAAGACAAGTTAAGCTAACACATTGCTAAATCCGTTTTTAGATAAAGCCCCCCAGAATAGCCCCAATTTTGAATTTTTATATTTGACATTAGATTTGACAGATGACAGGTATTTTTTATGAATGACAAAATTATAAAACACCGAAATTACAGATTTTGTGGGTTAACACTGTGTTAGTTAGCCCCTTTATTATTATTTTAATATCAAATTAGTTTTAGCACCATATTAGCTAACGGTTTAACGTGCTAAACGTTAAACCGGCCATAATTGAGGCTCGGGCCGTAGTTAAACTGACATTTCAAAAATTATTTTTCAATTAAAATTGAAAGAAATAATATAATATTTAAAATTACATATAAATTTGCCTGTTTATTAGTGAACCTAATTATAAAAAATGTCAGGCCCCCAGGGATTGCTTTTTTGTTTGAGGTTAGATCCGTCGGTCTTTTTCTTCTCAATTGTATGAGAATAATTACAAAAATAAAATATGATTTGAACAAATCTATTAATATTGTAATAAGTAGAATTAATTTTCTTACCTGACCACACAGTTCATAAGGACACAACGCACACAGAACATCCCCAACTCAACAACTTTAAATTTTTGTATTTGACATTTGTTTTGACAGATGACAAGTATTTCTTATGAATGGCGAAAAATTATTACCAACCTTAGATAATACTGAGTTAGTTAACAACCTGTTATTACTCTAACAACGTGTTACCTACCAAAATTTCAGCAACGCTTTGTAAAACCAAACATGAAAGCAAAAAGATGTTAAAAAAAAATTTATGCTGAATTTGAAATAAAATTGCTGTTACCAACTGTTGTCCACAAAATTTCCTAAAACACCAAACGCAAATTCGAAAAAAATACGTTATATAAGGGGTATTAGCGCAAGAAACCCCATATTTTAATGGCACACGTGCGCTAATACCCCTATATAACGTATTTTTTTCAAATTTGCGTCTTTTTTATGTATTTTTTATAAATGACATAAAATTATTACCAACTTTAGTTAACAACCTGTTATTACTCTAACAACGTGTCACCTATCAAAATTTCAACAACGCTTTGTAAAACCAAACATGAAAGCAAAAATATGTCAAAAAAAAATATGCTGAATTTGAAATGAAATTGCTGTTACCAACCGTTGTCGACAAAATTTTCCTAAATACCGGATGCAAATTCAAAAAAAATACGTTATATAAGGGGTATTGGCGCACGTATTCCATAGTTTTTTATGGCACACGTGCGCTAATACCCCTTATATAACATATTTTTGTCGAATTTACGTTTTTTTTATGTATTTTTTATGAATGACATAAAATTATTACCAACCTTAGATAACATTGAGTTAGTTAACAACCTGTTATTACTCTAACAACGTGTTACCTATCAAAATTTCAACAACGCTTTGTAAAACCAAACATGAAAGCAAAAATATGTCAAAAAAAAAATATGCTGAATTTGAAATGAAATTGCTGTTACCAACCGTTGTCGACAAAATTTTCCTAAATACCGGATGCAAATTCAAAAAAAATACGTTATATAAGGGGTATTGGCGCACGTATCCCATAGTTTTTTATGGCACACGTGCGCTAATACCCCTTATATAACATATTTTTGTCGAATTTACGTTTTTTTTATGTATTTTTTATGAATGACATAAAATTATTACCAACCTTAGATAACATTGAGTTAGTTAACAACCTGTTATTACTCTAACAACGTGTTACCTATCAAAATTTCAGCAACGCTTTGTAAAACCAAACATGAAAGCAAAAATATGTCAAAAAAAAATGTATGCTGAATTTGAAACTCAATTACTGTTACCAACCGTTGTCGATAAAATTTTCCTAAATACCGGACGCAAATTCGAAAAAAATACGTTATATAAGGGGTATTAGCGCACGTGTGCCAATAATACGTTATATAAGAGGTATTAGCGCACGTATCCCATAGTTTTCTATAGCACACGTGAGCTAATACCCCTTATATCACGTATTTTTTTCTAACTTACGTCTTTTTTATGTATTTTTTATGAATGACATAAAATTATTACCAACCTTAGATACCACTGAGTTAGTGGTTATATAAAAACAAAAATATGTCAAAAAAAAAATTATGCTGAATTTGAAATGAATTTGCTGTTACCAACCGTTGTCATCAAAATTTCCGAAAACACCAGACGGAAATTCGAAAAAATACGTTATATAAAGGGTATTAGAGCACCGGACGCAAATTCGAAAAAATACGTTATACAAGGGGTATTGGCGCACGTGTCCTATAGAAAACTCGTGCGCTAATTCACCCTTATCCAACTGGTTTTTTAATATTCTATTAAATAAATGGCATCTCCAATCATGGACGAATCAAAATACCTCTTTGTACACAACCCCCAAACAACTTTGACTAGACAAAAAACATTATTCGATTCATATCAAAAAATGACAACAACAGTTTTTTTTTGTTTAATACTGATTCACAACATATTACCAGGTTCACTTCTTGTAGATGGATGGTAGACTTGTTTATGCGGCGAAAAACTGCTCAAAGACGGTGCGGCATTCTTCCAAAGAAACCCCGGAGGCGTTACTCTTGCGTAGATTGCCTGACTTGGTGATACCAAATCCGGTGGATTTTCATTCGACACTTTTCGTTCTTTTTTGCATCTCCGTAAAGTTTGTGTCGGCGCAAAATAGGAATCGGAGTACACTTTTCGGTTATAGTATCCTCCATTGGAGGCAGGATATGGCGATTCTTCCCATAGTGTACGTCGACCGGTTACAAGTGTTGTTGTAGCATACGGAGCCGGTGAAGTCGCTTCTAGGCCAGGCACCTCAACTTCAGCGTAATCAGCAATTTGGGAGCCCCGAGCTGAATTAGGGCTTGCATATTCCTGAACTTGCATATATTTATATTCTAAATGAGTTGGACGTTGCTGAATTGGATTCGTGTGTAGATTAACCCCAGCTGGTGCTAGTTCAGCTTGCAACTTGGAATACTCTGGCAAAGTAGCGGAATAATCTGGCAAAGCATCTTTATCCATCCATAATGGTACTTCATGTTTCGAAGCAATTGGAGTCGTTAGTACCCCTCCATTTGACCGACTTGGTGTCATAGTTTTCTTACTCAGCAACTGGCGACGTCGTACCAAAAACATGGCACCAAATAGAAGTACCATTACCGATACCATACTAATCAGCAAAGCCATAAACCACGTTTCTGTAATAAAATCCCCAGCTTGTATATCAACTGGCCTTTGATGATGATGATCACGTATCCTTGACACTGGATCTAAGCGTAATATTGCCGCCGCACTATAAGGGCCTTGCCCAGCTTTCGTCGTCGCTGCAACCCGAACACTATATGACACTCCAGCTGTCAAATTCCCCAGCAAAAGCGATGGAACATTCCCAACACTAATTGTATCTATCCCTCCAGTTCCATTACTTTTAACTTCAATTCTATATCCCTGCAACTCCCCATTCAGAGCCGATACAGCTGGCGGTTTCCATTTCAAATAAACTGAAGTGGAATTCAGAAGAAGCGCTTCCATATTTGATGGACTTTCAGTGGGAATATCTTCTAAAGTACGCACCGTTCTGGAATTTGACGGTTGTCCTTCTACAGTCTTATAAAAAGGCACTAGAAAAAACTCATAGCGAGCCCATTTTTCTAGATTGTTAACTGTAAAACTTGATGATCCACCTGTATGTAGTACAGTTAGCATACTGTAAACACTTGGAAGCTCAGCAGGTGTATCTAATGTTACATAATAAATATACAACCCTTCGACATATTGTGCGTCTATAATCTCCCATACTAGTTTAATTGCAGTAGATGATACTGGAATTGATTCAAGAAGAAGTACAACATTTCCCGATATTAAGCTAGCTCTTGCTTCACTCAAAACTGTAACTTCGGGATTCCCCCAATTTTGGGCGGTGTCCGATCCTACAATTATAATATCTGATAGGTGAGAAGGAGGACCTAATCCATGCCCATTTTCAGCTCGTACTAGAAATGTATATTGAACACCGGGAGTTAACAAATGTTGAGTAAAAGTAGGGCCAGGTATTCGTCTTCCTACAACAGTCCATGTAGGGGTAACACCTTCTTCGCGTCCGAAAACTTCAATTTGGTAGCCGAGTAAACTTGAAGATCCGATTTTATTGTTTTGGCCCCAAGTGATTGTTACACTATTTTCGGATTGATTGAGAGCATGTGGGCGACTTGGGGGACCAGGTAACATAACCGCTTCAGGTGCTTTGAAAAAATTAATATTTGGATTTTTGGGATTTTCCACTAGAAGATGACCGCTCCAAGTGGCTTTGCCAGCACGAGAGGAAACTACACATGTGTAAATCCCCGAATCATCTCGATGAAGATGATGGATTTCCACTTGTGTTGGATTTGTAATATTTATTCGCTCAGATGAAGACATTGGAAGACTTTCTTTGTACCAAGAAATCATTGGAATCGGATCTCCAATTGCTTCACAAGTTAGAATTGCAAAAGAATAAACTGGAAGGGTTTGATTGACTGGACCTCTGATTATTATAGGCGGTGGACGTTCTTCTCTTGATGTTACCGTCAATCTTGTGCGAGTTGACGCAGATCCGGCTTCATTAACAGCTGAACATATGATGACAGTTCCTGAGTTTTGAGGCTGAGCACTTTTCAACGTAAGTGTAGATCTACCATCTCCGGAAGTTAAAACGTAAAAACTTCCAAATGTCGTTCCGGTGTACATTAAAGATCTGTCTCCTTCCAAAGACCAGAAGATAAAAGGCTTAGGACTTCCTTCAACATTACAATAAAATGAAACATCTTTTCCTGCTTCAACCGTTTGTGCTAATGGTCGTGTGGTAAAAGTTGGAATACCATGTACAGTGAGGAAACCTGACGCAACAATGGCTCCTGCATAATTATCAGCCTCGCAAGTGTATTTCCCTTGATCCAATAGGGTAACATGTTCCAGTCTTAAAGTTCTGTCCTCTAGAACGCGCACTCTTCCCAATGGCATGGTACCTCCTGGTGCATTTCGGCGCCACAAAACATCCGGAAGAGGATCACCTCCTACTTGACAAGCGAAATCTACAGTTGTCCCTTCTAATGCTACTATATTCTCTGGAGGTTTGACCATGAAAGGTTTTACTGAAATTGAAAATATATAGTAACAGTTGACGTTGTATGATTCCTTACCATAAATCTTGAGAATTGCTACGGAAGATTCTCTGATTCCGGCGGTGTTTTTTGCTATACATTGGTATCTGCCATCGTCTGGCGGTTTTGTATCGGTAATTGCCAAATTCCATCCATCCACCAATTTGAAGCGTCCTTCTATATTGACCACATGCCCATCTTTGCGCCATTGTACTTGGGGCTCTGGAGTGCCACGAGGTGGTAAACACTCCAGGATGACATCTTCGCCGGCTGCTATTCGATTGCTTTGCGGCTCTAATCGAAATTCATCACGCAGAACTGAAACAAGATAAATAGTAAATAAAAATTGATTTTAAAGGGATTTTAAAGGCAATTTGAGAGATTTCTAAGGGTGCAAAACGGATATTGTGCAATGTATCAATCAACAGTTTTCATTTCCGTTTTGGAAGTGGTCTTATGAGACTAGAGCGCATAATTTAAATTAAATTTAAATTAGATTAATTAATTATTTTTGGGTTTAATAGTTGGAGATGAAGATAGTGTACAAGTATTGTTAAATTATTTAGATCTACTGTATTATAGTTTATTTTTTGATTAGTTTATACGCAGAAACGTACGATATTATAGACGAGATTTGACGTTTGTTTGACATTTGGAGGCAATCAATTTATCAAAAACAATAGAAATCTGTCAAGTGAAATTACACAGCAAGAGTTGATCTAAATAATCTAAGTAGTAATCTACATCTACAAACATTCTCGGCCAGACGGAAGCCTTCCCGGATTTAAAGCCGTGTCGATTGTATAACCTGGCTTTAAAGCACTGTCTTTGACCACAGGGGTAATCGGCTAATGCTGGATAAGACTATTCATCAATTTTTGACTGATTGCTAATAAAATCGGCTATTTTTGCTCTATGAATTGTATTTTATTGAATAATTTTAATTAGATTACTATGTTTTTGCTTAATTTTGTAAATATTTGTTTTTTTAATAATTATATTAATTTAAAATATGCAAATATTGATGTAAACTCCCGTTTTCATTTTTAATTATCGTTTGTATCACGAATTGTACTACTTTTATATAATAAACAATACCAAAAACATTTACTTTTTTTGCGATTGTACCGTTGTTATCATAATTTATTGTAATTATTTATATTTATAAATAATCTATAGCTTTTATATAACAATATAATAAACCAGAAGTAATAAAACGCTTCACAAAATTATACTTATATAAAAATCATAATTTAAAAAAAAAGGTTCCTAAACATGACAGTTCGCTTACATAAATATTCATTATTTATTAAAATTTTTGCAAAATATTGTACCTAAAAGCAATTAAAACGAGGTCGAAAGACAACAACATGATAATAAATACTTTTTTAAGTAATTTTTTGTAAGTTTTAGGCAAAAGTTTTTATATTTTTTACAATTTAAGGACCATATCTTGTCTCTCTGGCATTATAAATAATAATGTTTAGATAATAAACAAACAATATAATTATTAAAAAAAAATATTATCAAGTACTGGTCTTAATACTGATGAGACATATTAAGTTTTAGGTAACAGTTTTTTATATTTTTTTATTTTGGGATAATGTTTAAATAATCATATTATATGATTAAATGATAAACACATGATCTTAATAATGCTTATCTGTCATATTAAGTTTTAGATAAAAAACACTTCATATTTCTCTAATTTGGGATAATCTTGTTTTTTTGGTATTAGAAGAAACAGTGTTTAGATGATAAACATATAATATGATTGCTAATCTTAATACTGATCGGTCATATTAAGTTTTAATTCAAAACTCTTTAAATTTCTTTTATTTTGAAATAATTTTGTCTTTTGGCCATTATCTGAGATTACAAGTTTTAATCCATACATATAATATGATGATTAAAGAGTAATAATAAAAAATAATATTATAATCTGATGTCATATTAAGTTTTAGGTAAAAGCTTTTTATATTTTTTTATTTTGTGATAAAGTTGAGATAATCATATAAAAGCGCTTTTTATTTCTTTTATTTTGAGATAATCTTGTCTTTTGGCCATTATTATGGTCTTGTATCTCTTCTAATCCATATACCTATATATAATATGATCATTAAAGAATAAAAATAAAAATTAATATTATAATCTGATCTGTAAAATTAAGTTTTAGATAAAAGGTCTTTATATTTCTTTTATTTTGAAATAATCTTGTTTTTTGGTATTAGAAGAAACAATATTTAGATGATAAACATATAATATGATTGCTAATCTTAATACTTATCGGTCATATTAAGTTTTAATTGAAAGCTTTTTAAATTTTTTTTATTTTGAAATAATTTTGTCTTTTGACCATTATCTGAGATTATAAGTTTTAATCCATATATAATATGATCATTAAAGAATAATAATAAAAAATATTATTATAATTTGATCTGTCATATTAAGTTTTAGGTAAAAGCTCTTTATAATTTTTTTATTTTGTGATAATGTTGAGATAATCATATTATATGTTTAAATGATAAACATATAATATGATTGCTAATCTTAATACTTATCGGTCATATTAAGTTTTAATTCAAAGCTTTTTAAATTTTTTTTATTTTGAAATAATTTTGTCTTTTGGCCATTATCTGAGATTATAAGTTTTAATCCATATATAATATGATCATTAAAGAATAATAATAAAAAATATTATTATAATTTAATCTGTCATATTAAGTTTTAGGTAAAAGCTTTTTATAATTTTTTTATTTTGTGATAATGTTGAGATAATCATATTATATGTTTAAATGATAAACATATAATATGATTACTGATCTTAATACTTATCTGTCATATTAAGTTTTAAGTAAAAGCTTTTTATATATTTTTTTTGTGATTATGTTGAGATAATCATATAAAAGCGCTTTTTATTTCTTTTGTTTTGAGATAATCTTGTCTTTTAGCCATTATAATGGTCTTGTTTCTCTTCTAATCCATATACTTATTTATATAATATGATCATTAAAAAATAATAATAAAAAATATTATTATAATCTGATCTGTCATATTAAGTTTTAGGTAAAAGCCTTTTATATTTTTTTATTTTGAGATAATGTTGAGATAATCATATTAAATGTTTAAATGATAAACATATAATATGATTACTGATCTTAATACTTATCTGTCATATTAAATTTTAGGTAAAAGCTCTTTATAATTTTTTATTTTGAGATAATCTTGTCTTTTAGCTATTAGAATGGTTTGGTTTCTCTTCTAATCTATATATATATATATATATATAATATGATCATTAAAGAATAATAATACAAAATATTATTATAATCTGATCTGTCATATTAAATTTTAGATAAAAGTGTTTTATATTTTCTAAACGATTCTCAAAAAAGAGTAGGTTAAAATATAATAGGAGGTTTGGCGTCGAAGCTTGCCATGAATGTACTGTGAACGCACCATCGAATCGAAATGACAGCTATAAATTTGACATCTAAACCTAACCTAATTTTTATGTTTTTGCAGATGACTTTGTCGTTTATAAACCAGTTTTGATAATTTTTTGATAAAAAAAACAGTAATATTAACAAATAACTTGACTATTAATAAGAAAATATGTACTGGTCTTAATAATAAGTGGCCGGTATATTATCAAAAATGTAAGAAAAGAATGTTTCATTAAGTTTTAGCTTCTTGAGTCGAGCTAAGAGTGATTAAATAAATAATTTCTGACTATATCTATCAGTTGAGCTACCCATTATCATGATTGTGCAATTGATTGACAGTGAAATTAATCATTCCTAAAGTGAAAGCAATTTCTCGACGTTCATAATGTTGTTTTGTTTCGGTGACAACGTGTTCGGCGCGTCGTTATTAGGTTTTCTAATTTATGACAAAAAAAAAAAAGCGGCAGAGCACCCTTCTTCTCGATAAAGGATGTCGTAAAATGACGTTTACAGCCAACTTTATTACACGATTTTTGCCATCACCATCGAATTCTGATTAAAATTTCCTCCTAATTGAATTGTTCCTTGATATTCTGCTAGCGTCACCGGATTGGCAATTACCTCAAAAATTAAGTGAGATAATTAAAAAGTCCGTTCAGGATAGAACTAAAAAAAAAAAAATAAAATCCAACTTCCGGTGCTCTTCCTCCGCAGCCAGCATCATTCCCTGAAGATTTTTGTTTAGAGAAAGCTCTGCTTGTTGACAATTTTTTTTTTCCTTTAAAACATCAGTTTTGCTTTTATCAAAACGGGATGGTTTATGGAAATTGGACTTGAGGGAATGTGGACCTAAATTTTGATAAAAGAAAAAAAGTGCGAAGGGTGCGGCTACGACGGCTTTCCCTTCGTTACCCGTCTGTCTATCAATATGTATCACACACATCACCGATATTATTAGGCTAATATGCATTCAGAGCTTGATGAACATATCAATCAAAGGGGGCACACACACAGGACATGACCATATTTCGATGCCAATGGCAGCTAAGTGAGTTTTACTTTACTGACAGACTGTAAGTAATTGGATTTAGGTCTGCAGTATGTATCAATTTATCTAATAAACATTTTCACAAATTAATTGATAGAGAAACAAAGGGACGATCGAAGCTGACATTTCACTAAACAACTCATAGAGTAGCCGTAGGCTAAACTTTTAAAAAGGTAGACCAGTTGGCCAAACGAAAGTACGTTGTAGACTAGTCTGACAAATTTGTAGAATCGATTCCCACCCAGCTATACTATCATTTTTCTGCAGAAAGAATTGCTCATGTCTGGCTCATGGGTGTGTACAATAGAACCTTAATTTTGTGTTCTTCTTAATTTTTGATAGCTTTGTTTACTTCTTTATTTGCATCTTCTGTTTGTCTGGCAGACAATTCACAGTAAATGTCAATACAGCAAACAATTGCCAAAATTCAACCAGCTTTTACAGAAGAACTGCACTAATACAACCTTACCAACCAAAAAGCCATCAAACTTGAAAGAAAAACAAAGAAAACGAGCAAAGGTTGTACAAAAGCAAGCTTTCTTTTTCTAATAACTTACCCCTGGGCGTCTAGAGAAGGGTAATATAGCAGCTACGCTTAAACCTAAAGAAAGTAAAAGCACACAGAAAGCAAATTTACTATTTTTATAAAAAGCGGCCAGCAAGATTGCCTGATTTAACACCTCGAGAAAAACAGCAAAGATTCTACAAAAGCAAGCTTGTTTTTTCTAATAACTTACCCCTGGGAATCTAGAGAAGGGTAATATAGCAACTACGCTTAAACCTAAAGAAAATAAAAGCGTAGAGAAAGCAAAAGTTACTATTTTTATGAAAAGCGGCCAGCAAAATTGCCTGATTTAACACCTCTAGAAAAACAGCAAAGATTGTACAAAGTTAAGCTTGCCTTTTCTAATAACTTACCCCTGAGAGTCTAGAGAAGGGTAATATAGCAGCTACGCTTAAACCTAAAGAAAGTAAAAGCGTAGAGAAAGCAAAAGTTACTATTTTTATAAAAAGCGGCCAGCAAGATTGCCTGATTTAACACCTCGAGAAAAACAGCAAAGATTGTACAAAGTTAAGCTTGCCTTTTCCAATAACTTACCCCTGAGAGTCTAGAGAAGGGTAATATAGCAGCTACGCTTAAACCTAAAGAAAGTAAAAGCGTAGAGAAAGCAAAAGTTACTATTTTTATAAAAAGCGGCTAGCAAGATTGCCTGATTTAACACCCCTAGAAAAACAGCAAAGATTGTACAAAATTAAGCTTGCCTTTTCTAATAACTTACCCTTGGGAGTTCAGAAAAGGGTAATATAGCAGCTACGCTTAAACCTAAAAAAAGTAAAAGCGTAGAGAAAGCAAAAGTTACTATTTTTATAAAAAGCGGCCAGCAAGATTGCCTGATTTAACACCCCTAGAAAAACAGCAAAGATTGTACAAAGTTAAGCTTGCCTTTTCTAATAACTTACCCCTGAGAGTCTAGAGAAGGGTAATATAGCAGCTACGCTTAAACCTAAAGAAAGTAAAAGCGTAGAGAAAGCAAAATTTACTATTTTTATAAAATAGCGGCCAGCAAAATTGCCTGATTTAACACCTCTAGAAAAACAGCAAAGATTGTACAAAGTTAAGCTTGCCTTTTCTAATAACTTACCCCTGAGAGTCTAGAGAAGGGTAATATAGCAGATACGCTTAAACCTAAAAAAAAGGAAAAGCGTAGAGAAAGCAAAAGTTACTATTTTTAAGAGAAACGGCCAGCAAAATTGCCTGATTTAACACCTCTAGACTTCTTTTTGTGGTTTTTTTTGTCAGCAAGTCTTAGACTATTAAAACTGTTATAATTTTTTCTACTTGTTGACTGATCGTGACAAACTAGGTGAGTAAAAGTCTGATAATTGAAGGGAAAGACTGTTTACTGCTTTGAAATTTTGGAAGTAACAAAACGCTTGATTAGTTTACTATCCCAATCGTGTGCGATGTTGTGACAAGTTTGCCTTGATGACAGGTGTCCACTTCTTGATAAGAGATGACACTATACACTGTTTTTTGACACTTCAGTTCTGTTAGACTAAGCGTATAGTTGGAGTACGATTTTTCTTAGATGCGCAGTGGTACAGAGAAAGATGAAAGCGTCAGCTTTGCTCATTGGCGTAAATTGGCGCATCCAAGCCTGACTCAGGTGTGCTTTCCTAAAAGTGTTTGATCTCTATTTATAAGAATATAAACTAAATTTTGCAACTTTTCAAAGACAAGATGAATAGGGCCATATAATATGTAACAGCTTTCCACGAGAATGAAACCGAAGGAATGGAGTGTGAAATGAAAAAGTCTCTATTCCCGCAAATCCCATCAAAAATCCCTGTTATCCGATTCGGTCTAAGTGCCGTGCCTCGATCTTATCCAAAACATTAGAAAAAAAAAATGAATTTGTTGTAAAAATGGCAACACCTGCTGGCTCCCATACACAACCCTTATTTTGTTTACCTTTTTGTACTCAAAATAATGATGCGAAAGAGCGGTGTGTTTCAATTTAAAAAAAAAAATCTTTAGACGTAGAAGTTTGACGTAACGGGTTTTGACATTACTCACAAATTTGATAAAGCTAATGCGAATCATAAGAAAAAACAACAGCTGACGCCAATAAAAAATGGGAAAAGAGACGGGAACGCGGCCTGGGGGTGGCGTTTTCTTCCAGGAAAACAAAACTCGCGATGTCTAACGATATTAGCTTTTATCAAATTAGGCAATGATACAAGGAATTGCTGCAGGGTAGCGGGAAGTTACAACGTATTTTTGACAACTTTATATTTAATACAGAAAAATTATTAAAAATCAATTGTTTTTTCATCTTATCAGAGAGATATTATCCACAAGATCAACTAATTGTTGACAAAAGTAAGAGACAATCGTAAAATTCATGTATCATATTTCTTGCTGAAAGTACCGGTCTACAATTTCATCGACATAAAAATAGCTGTCAATATCTTACAGCCGCCAAAAAAATGACACTATAATTAACCATCACCTCAATAGCCGTTGAAAACTATTTTAAATTAAAAAATAAACAAATTTGGTAATTATTTTGACATTTGAAGCAATTGTTTTAAAAATTATGATGCATGGCCAACTTTAACGTCTGTTATATTTTTTTTATTAGAAAGTTTTGATCAAAAATAATAACAAAATCATAAGCAAATTTGCAAAAAACTGATTGTACGACATTTGAATGAACTATTTTTGCAACAGCACCATGAAACCTAAGTAAAAAACAATCAAGCGAGCTAAACAATTTGCCGGCTTATCTTATGTCGCAAACTCGAGCAACAAAGCCAAATAGGCACAAAAAAGAGCTCTGGCGGAAGTTAGCAGTTCTACTAATTACATCTGTTACACGCGTACCAACTTAATTACAGCATAAACGCTAACTTAATAATGAAATTTGTCGTTAATATGGACCCTCTTTGCATCAGACGTCTGTTCCAAGATCGCTGATAAAAGAGACGTGATCCTAGAGGCTCATTCAGAACTAAAAACCTCAAAAAAAAAATGTATTTTTAATGACTAAAAACCCTAAATAGGTTAAATAAAAAAAAAAAGTATTTTTCTAGAGTAAGAGCGATTATAATTTTGTGCTGATAAGCTTCGTTAAATATTTTTATTAGCAGTTTTTATGCTTGACTGATTTGCTAAAGAAATAGTTGAAT
Source organism: Lagria hirta (assembly GCA_947359425.1). Classification (NCBI taxonomy): domain Eukaryota; kingdom Metazoa; phylum Arthropoda; class Insecta; order Coleoptera; family Tenebrionidae; genus Lagria; species Lagria hirta. The sequence continues at coordinate 734,619 of OX375804.1, read as the reverse complement.
GTACTACCTAGTTTTAGACAGAAACAGGTTGAGATAAGAATTTTACATATCGTACTTAAAATCCAACTACATAATATACTCCTTGTAGCACTATTTTAATTAATTAATTAATTAATAAATGATTTTAATTAGATTGGTGCTTACGCAATCATCAGATAAGTGAGTGCTCTCGATCATTGGTTGTCAATCTTGTAAAGATTGGAATTTACCTCATCTTTCAATTATAAATTTGATAATACCAACTTAAACCAAATTAAAAAAAAATTAATACAACGCTCATATGAATTCTAAAAAAAATAATTTGTTTTGGATTGAAATTACCGATTTAAGTTAATATAAAGTTGATTATGTAATGTTGGCTACAATGTAGTCAAATTTTGATTGGCTTGGCCAATACATAGAATATTCAATCACTTTTCATAAATAGATCTAGGTTTGTAGATCATGGAGGCCAATTGACTGAACCCCCATTGCAAATCCCTCTTCTAAGATGTGTAGCAATTGTTTTTTATCAGTTTTTTGTAAGAGTCTATTGTATTTTTGGACATTCCTGGTACAATTTAAAAGTGTTTTGACTGTAAATGGCACTTTTTTGTTTTGTAATTGTAGCAATTATTGTAAGTTTGTCGCCGTTAAGTAGTCATTTGTAATCAAAACAAGGAAGCCCCTTTTTTGGCAAGTTACAAAGAATTCTAATAACAACAGCAACTTTTCCAATTTCCAATTCTTTTATTTGTTTATCTGGATCAAATGGGGGACTCTTTCTGCCTAATCCTGGATTAGATACTTCGTTAATGAACGTTTTATTTTTTCGATCTTTGCACAAAAAGTGTTTACAGGCCTTGCAATAATATAAAGTTGATTATTATTTTTTAGGTTTATATTGGGAAAAGAACAAATATCAGTTCGGCTCTAATATTGCCTCCTCCAGACAGGAATAACATTTTCGTGAGGGAATAAATCGATTTCGGTTCCAGAGAAAGAAAACTGATTATACTCTTTTTTTTTTTTTTTCTTGAACGATTTGAACATTAGGACGAGAAGAGGATATTATTTTGGTATTTGGTGGCCAAAAATAATATCGCTAAATCGAAATTTAATATTATTAGATCCGATATAATATCTATAGTTGATACAAACTGAAAGACAATTAAACGTCACATTCATCTTAATTAGCAACGCGAAAAAATTAATTATACATTTAATACAGCTTATACAAAATAACCGCCAACTGACGTCATTTCTTTATATAGCAATACCAACTTTATAGATTAACACAAGAATAAGTTCACTATTAGCTTAGACAATAGTGATATTTTGTCAACATACTACGTCACTGTTCTTGATCATTATAGATTAATTTTTGAAAAAATGAATTAATATCAATAAATTGAAATAATTCGTCTAATAATATAGCTCATACAAAGTAATAGCTAACTGACGTCATATACTACGTCATTATATCTGTCAACTTTATACATTAATAAATGAATGAACTAACTATTAGCTAGGACAATAGTGATATTTTGTCAACAAATTACGTCATTCTTCTTGATCATTATAGATTAATACTTGAAAAAATTAATTAAATTGAAATAATTCGTCTAATAATATAGCTCATACAAAGTAATAGCTAACTGACGTCATATACTACGTCATTATATCTGTCAACTTTATACATTAATAAATGAATGAACTAACTATTAGCTAGGACAATAGTGATATTTTGTCAACAAATTACGTCATTCTTCTTGATCATTATAGATTAATACTTGAAAAAATTAATTAAATTGAAATAATTCGTCTAATAATATAGCTCATACAAAGTAATAGCTAACTGACGTCATATACTACGTCATTATATCTGTCAACTTTATACATTAATAAATGAATGAACTAACTATTAGCTAGGACAATAGTGATATTTCGTCAACATATTACGTCATTCTTCTTGATCATTATAGATTAATACTTGAAAAAATTAATTAAATTGAAATAATTCGTCTAATAATATAGCTCATACAAAGTAATAGCTAACTGACGTCATATACTACGTCATTATATCTGTCAACTTTATACATTAATAAATGAATGAATTAACTATTAGCTAGGACAATAGTGATATTTTGTCAACATATTACGTCATTCTTCTTGATCATTATAGATTAATACTTGAAAAAATTAATTAAATTGAAATAATTCGTTTAATAATATAGCTCATACAAAGTAATAGCTAACTGACGTCATATACTACGTCATTATATCTGTCAGCTTTATACATTAATAAATGAATGAACTAACTATTAACTAGGACAATAGTGATATTTTGTCAACAAATTACGTCATTCTTCTTGATCATTATAGATTAATATTTGAAAAAATTAATTAAATTGAAATAATTCGTCTAATAATATAGCTCATACAAAGTAATAGCTAACTGACGTCATATAGTACGTCATTATATCTGTCAACTTTATACATTAATAAATGAATGAACTAACTATTAGCTAGGACAATAGTGATATTTTGTCAACATATTACGTCATTCTTCTTGATCATTATAGATTAATACTTGAAAAAATTAATTAAATTGGAATAATTCGTCTAATAATATAGCTCATACAAAGTAATAGCTAACTGACGTCATAAACTACGTCATTATATCTGTCAACTTTATACATTAATAAATGAATGAACTAACTATTAGCTAGGACAATAGTGATATTTCGTCAACATATTACGTCATTCTTCTTGATCATTATAGATTAATACTTGAAAAAATTAATTAAATTGAAATAATTCGTCTAATAATATAGCTCATACAAAGTAATAGCTAACTGACGTCATATACTACGTCATTATATCTGTCAACTTTATACATTAATAAATGAATGAACTAACAATTAGCTAGGACAATAGTGATATTTTGTCAACATATTACGTCATTCTTCTTGATCATTATAGATTAATACTTGAAAAAATTAATTAAATTGAAATAATTCGTCTAATAATATAGCTCATACAAAGTAATAGCTAACTGACGTCATATACTACGTCATTATATCTGTCAACTTTATACATTAATAAATGAATGAATTAACTATTAGCTAGGACAATAGTGATATTTTGTCAACATATTACGTCATTCTTCTTGATCATTATAGATTAATACTTGAAAAAATTAATTAAATTGGAATAATTCGTCTAATAATATAGCTCATACAAAGTAATAGCTAACTGACGTCATATACTACGTCATTATATCTGTCAACTTTATACATTAATAAATGAATGAATTAACTATTAGCTAGGACAATAGTGATATTTTGTCAACATATTACGTCATTCTTCTTGATCATTATAGATTAATACTTGAAAAAATTAATTAAATTGAAATAATTCGTCTAATAATATAGCTCATACAAAGTAATAGCTAACTGACGTCATATACTACGTCATTATATCTGTCAGCTTTATACATTAATAAATGAATGAACTAACTATTAACTAGGACAATAGTGATATTTTGTCAACATATTACGTCATTCTTCTTGATCATTATAGATTAATATTTGAAAAAATTAATTAAATTGAAATAATTCGTCTAATAATATAGCTCATACAAAGTAATAGCTAACTGACGTCATATAGTACGTCATTATATCTGTCAACTTTATACATTAATAAATGAATGAACTAACTATTAGCTAGGACAATAGTGATATTTTGTCAACAAATTACGTCATTCTTCTTGATCATTATAGATTAATATTTGAAAAAATTAATTAAATTGAAATAATTCGTCTAATAATATAGCTCATACAAAGTAATAGCTAACTGACGTCATATAGTACGTCATTATATCTGTCAACTTTATACATTAATAAATGAATGAACTAACTATTAGCTAGGACAATAGTGATATTTTGTCAACAAATTACGTCATTCTTCTTGATCATTATAGATTAATATTTGAAAAAATTAATTAAATTGAAATAATTCGTCTAATAATATAGCTCATACAAAGTAATAGCTAACTGACGTCATATACAACGTCATTATATCTGTCAACTTTATACATTAATAAATGAATGAACTAACTATTAGCTAGGACAATAGTGATATTTTGTCAACATATTACGTCATTCTTCTTGATCATTATAGATTAATACTTGAAAAAATTAATTAAATTGGAATAATTCGTCTAATAATATAGCTCATACAAAGTAATAGCTAACTGACGTCATATACTACGTCATTATATCTGTCAACTTTATACATTAATAAATGAATATGTACTAACTATTAGCTAGGACAATAGTGATATTTTGTCAACAAATTACGTCATTCTTCTTGATCATTATAGATTAATACTTGAAAAAATTAATTAAATTGAAATAATTCGTCTAATAATATAGCTCATACAAAGTAATAGCTAACTGACGTCATATACTACGTCATTATATCTGTCAACTTTATACATTAATAAATGAATGAACTAACTATTAGCTAGTACAATAGTGATATTTTGTCAACATATTACGTCATTCTTCTTGATCATTATAGATTAATATTTGAAAAAATTAATTAAATTGAAATAATTCGTCTAATAATATAGCTCATACAAAGTAATAGCTAACTGACGTCATATAGTACGTCATTATATCTGTCAACTTTATACATTAATAAATGAATGAACTAACTATTAGCTAGGACAATAGTGATATTTTGTCAACAAATTACGTCATTCTTCTTGATCATTATAGATTAATATTTGAAAAAATTAATTAAATTGAAATAATTCGTCTAATAATATAGCTCATACAAAGTAATAGCTAACTGACGTCATATAGTACGTCATTATATCTGTCAGCTTTATACATTAATAAATGAATGAACTAACTATTAACTAGGACAATAGTGATATTTTGTCAACATATTACGTCATTCTTCTTGATCATTATAGATTAATATTTGAAAAAATTAATTAAATTGAAATAATTCGTCTAATAATATAGCTCATACAAAGTAATAGCTAACTGACGTCATATAGTACGTCATTATATCTGTCAACTTTATACATTAATAAATGAATGAACTAACTATTAGCTAGGACAATAGTGATATTTTGTCAACAAATTACGTCATTCTTCTTGATCATTATAGATTAATATTTGAAAAAATTAATTAAATTGAAATAATTCGTCTAATAATATAGCTCATACAAAGTAATAGCTAACTGACGTCATATAGTACGTCATTATATCTGTCAACTTTATACATTAATAAATGAATGAACTAACTATTAGCTAGGACAATAGTGATATTTTGTCAACAAATTACGTCATTCTTCTTGATCATTATAGATTAATATTTGAAAAAATTAATTAAATTGAAATAATTCGTCTAATAATATAGCTCATACAAAGTAATAGCTAACTGACGTCATATACAACGTCATTATATCTGTCAACTTTATACATTAATAAATGAATGAACTAACTATTAGCTAGGACAATAGTGATATTTTGTCAACATATTACGTCATTCTTCTTGATCATTATAGATTAATACTTGAAAAAATTAATTAAATTGGAATAATTCGTCTAATAATATAGCTCATACAAAGTAATAGCTAACTGACGTCATATACTACGTCATTATATCTGTCAACTTTATACATTAATAAATGAATATGTACTAACTATTAGCTAGGACAATAGTGATATTTTGTCAACAAATTACGTCATTCTTCTTGATCATTATAGATTAATACTTGAAAAAATTAATTAAATTGAAATAATTCGTCTAATAATATAGCTCATACAAAGTAATAGCTAACTGACGTCATATACTACGTCATTATATCTGTCAACTTTATACATTAATAAATGAATGAACTAACTATTAGCTAGTACAATAGTGATATTTTGTCAACATATTACGTCATTCTTCTTGATCATTATAGATTAATATTTGAAAAAATTAATTAAATTGAAATAATTCGTCTAATAATATAGCTCATACAAAGTAATAGCTAACTGACGTCATATAGTACGTCATTATATCTGTCAACTTTATACATTAATAAATGAATGAACTAACTATTAGCTAGGACAATAGTGATATTTTGTCAACAAATTACGTCATTCTTCTTGATCATTATAGATTAATATTTGAAAAAATTAATTAAATTGAAATAATTCGTCTAATAATATAGCTCATACAAAGTAATAGCTAACTGACGTCATATAGTACGTCATTATATCTGTCAACTTTATACATTAATAAATGAATGAACTAACTATTAGCTAGGACAATAGTGATATTTTGTCAACAAATTACGTCATTCTTCTTGATCATTATAGATTAATATTTGAAAAAATTAATTAAATTGAAATAATTCGTCTAATAATATAGCTCATACAAAGTAATAGCTAACTGACGTCATATACTACGTCATTATATCTGTCAACTTTATACATTAATAAATGAATATGTACTAACTATTAGCTAGGACAATAGTGATATTTTGTCAACAAATTACGTCATTCTTCTTGATCATTATAGATTAATACTTGAAAAAATTAATTAAATTGAAATAATTCGTCTAATAATATAGCTCATACAAAGTAATAGCTAACTGACGTCATATACTACGTCATTATATCTGTCAACTTTATACATTAATAAATGAATGAACTAACTATTAGCTAGGACAATAGTGATATTTTGTCAACATATTACGTCATTCTTCTTGATCATTATAGATTAATACTTGAAAAAATTAATTAAATTGAAATAATTCGTCTAATAATATAGCTCATACAAAGTAATAGTTAACTGACGTCATATACTACGTCATTATATCTATCAGCTTTATACATTAATACATGAATGAACTAAAATTAGCTTGGACGACAGTAATAATATCACTAATAAGTTAAAATTTAATTTTGAATTTAATTTAGTACATATAGTTGATACAAAATAAAAGGAAATTAGCGTCACATATTACGTCATTGATCCTGATCAGCAATGTCAAGCCATTTCTTGAAAAAATTAATATTACTTCTAATATAGCTCATTCAAAGTAACATCTAACTGACGTCATATAATACGTCATTATATCAGCAATATAGCTGTTCATTTTGAACAGCAGTGCCAACTTTATAGATTAACTCTCAAAAAAAGTACGTGACAGTGATGCCAACACACAAAAAACTAACTATTAATAGCTTGAACGTGGCGATATTTATATTATTTCAGACATATGTAATTGTTTTTTTTGCTTAATTTAAATTATAATTATGATAAATTATTATATAAACCCTCACATATTATTTTATCTTTTAATAATTGTTTTTAACACATACAGTGCTTCCAAGCAAACATAAATTAGCAAATTTAAATTAACCAATCAGAAGCTCAAAAAAAAAGAACAAATGCTAGGCCACGCTTTTCTAGTGCTCATGTTTGCTTGGAAGCACTGTATTGAGAATCCTTAATAAAGCCCAAATTTATAATAAAACGTAAAGTCTATCAAAATACTTGAAAAAAATTATTTTTATTGATGAAAAATTAGAATCTATGTAAAAAAAATTGCTAATAATAGAAATATTAAAAAAAATAGCTTAAAATATAATTTTGTTCTATTGGCACTAATCTATTATTTAGTTGTTTTAGATTATATTAGATTATTTCCGTTGGTACCACCGAATTACCATAATAGAAATAACTTGACATATTTTTATTTATTCTTATCGCCGAAAAAAAGGGTTTATTTAATGTTCAGTGGTCATTGCTCTTCCCTAATGCATATTTACAATTTAAATGAGTTTTACAGCAAAACTATTATCTAAAGAAAAAAAATAATCGCACCACAAATACAAAAATGATAATTTCGATGGGAATTGGTGCCAAAAATTGAATATAGGGACAAGCTTAAGTAACGGGTTTTTTAAAAAAAATATACATTAAAAATAAATAATTTCTTAAGTCAAAAATGACATTATTGTTGCAGTTGCCTGGATGTATACTTTACCACACGCAAATTGACCAAATTATCCACTCTTCAGATACGTTTATAAATTATTAGTTTAATAGGTTAAGTATTACTTAAGTTTTCCAATTTTTATAGTAAAACTATTTTCTGCCTTTGTACTGAATAAAATACTTTTGATAAGCCATCTTATTTCTAAATAAAAATTCTCTTTTCACTTAAAAAGTCTTTAAATATTAAACTGTAATTTATTTCAGGCTGTAATCTTTCCTCTTGTAATGTATCTTTTCCTGTTAATGAAAAGCTTTTCGTTCTGTCTTAATTAATGCACTAAAAGCCCAAATAATTGATTATAGCTTTAAAATGGCCCTTAAATATTTATATAAACCGTATTTATTCGTTTGAAGTGCTTTCAATTTAGTCTTATTAACGTGTTGAACTATCGATTTATTGAATTAAAAGTGAGGTTAAGTTAAGACGTCATTTTAATAACTGTCACTTAACTGTAAACTTAAAAAGACATACAGGCTTGTGACGTCACCAACTGTGATATAAATAGTAAAATGTAAGACTAAAGTGTCAGTAAGTGTCATTATTTTTAATACTATTTTCTTTACCTCTTTGTATTGATTGTTGATTTTATTATTATTGCAGTTTTTTATGAATAAAAGTCTTTTATTTTGAAATAAATCAGTTTTATTATTCTGTTTGAATACTCATCCCTATGATTTTTATTCCATTTTTGAATTATGCACCGCAAAAGTACCAAAACACGAATTATTCCAGTCGGTTGAATGTTTTGTTAGAGCAGTCAAAACAACAAGTAATTAATTCAACAAAAACAGAATTTTCGACGGAATTTAGCTCACGGTGTCGATGTTGCCCTTTTCGGAAAGCAACTTCCGAGAAGATCGTATACACTATGTTAATTTGTTCCAACTTTTCTGCCGTCGGCCATTTCTAGATAAAGGCGTTCATACGATTATCATAGGCTACAAGGGCGTTATTATTCGCTGAACAACTTCCTAATTTTGTGAGAGAAAGGAAATAACCAGCTTGTTTTGAGTCTAATTAAATTTTATAAAAAATAATAAATTTTCATAAAAAAAAATCAATTTGGCAACATTGCATAAAATTAAGCTCTGACGTCACTTCAATCTTAATGTAAACATACTATAGGTATACTATTTTCAAGTTATGTTGTAAATAATTGTAAAACCAAATTAAAAAATTGTCGAATTTGTAATATCAAATGCCTTTTCTTTTATAAAAACATTCTTATCATTTATAGAAACATTTATTTCTGTTGATAAAAGTAAAAAAATTGTGGGCTCGTCCGGGATTTGAACCCGGGACCTCCCGCACCCTAAGCGGAAATCATACCCCTAGACCAACGAGCCGCTTAAGAAAAAACTTTTTCTGTCAAACAAATATTAGGAAACTAAAAAAATGACATTTGACATTACAAAACGAGGGTTGGGTTGCGCCCCCTCCGGGTGCTAGCTCTAGATTGGTTTTTTTCTTTTCAATACGTTCATGTTTCGTTATCTAATTCAATTTTTCCTTATTATTTTTATTGATATTTATTATTTTGCTTTTGTTTTACTAAGCGTCATTTATTTACAAGTGCTATTAAAGGTTGTGTAAAGCTGAAAACGTTCAATTTTATAATAGCCTGATCTAAAATTATACAAAATAATGAAACAGTAACAAAACCTTCAGATTTTCTATATAGAAAATCTCATTATTCTTACATAAAAATTTAAAAATTGACGTTTGACATTACTAAACGAGGGTTGGGTTGCGCCCCCTGCGGGTGCTAGCTCTAGATTGGTTTCTTTCTTTTCAATACGTTTATGTTTTAAATTTTTCTTTATTATTTTATTGTTATTTATTATTTTGCTTCTGTTTTACTAAACGTCATTTATTTACAAGTGCTATTTAAGGTTATGTAAGGCTAAAAACGTTTAATTTTATAATAGCTTTACCCAAATTTATACAAAATAATGAAACAGTAACAAAACTTTAAGATTTTCTATATCGAAAATCTCATTGTTCTTACATAAAAATTTAAAAATTGACGTTTGACATTACTAAACAAGAGTCGGGTTGTGCACCCTCCGGGTGCTAGCTCTAGATTGGTTTTTTTCTTTTCAATACTTTCATGTTTTGTTATCTAATTCAATTTTTCCTTATTATTTCTATTGTTATTTATTTTTTGCTTTGGTTTTACTAAGCGTCATTTATTTACAAGTGTTATTTAAGGTTATGTAAGACTGAAAACGTTTAGTTTTATAATAACCTGATCTAAATTTATACAAAATAATGAAACAGTAACCACCTTAAAATTTTCTGTATCAAAAATTTCGTTGTTCTTACATAAAAATTGACGTTTGACATTTCTAAACGAGGGTCGGGCTGCGCACCCTCCGGGTGATAGCTCTAGATTGGTTTTTTTCTTTTCGAAACGTTCATGTTTTGTTATCTAATTCAATTTTTCCTTATTATTTCTATTGTTATTTATTTTTTGCTTTTGTTTTACTAAGCGTCATTTATTTACAAGTGTTATTTAAGGTTATGTAAAACTGAAAACGTTCAATTTTATAATAGCCTGATCCAAATTTATACAAATAATGAAACAATAACAAAACCTTAAGATTCCGAAAATTTCATTGTTCTTACATATAAATTTAAAAATTGACGTTTGACATTACTAAACGAGAGCCGGGTTGCGCACCCTCCGGGTGCTAGCTCTAGATTATATGTTTTCGTTTCAATACGTTTATGTTTCGTAATTTTTCAATTTTTTTTCATTATTTTTATAGTAAGCTTTTGTTGTACTCATACAATTTTAATTTTAATATGTTGCGCATTGCCCTATTCCATAACCAAATAGATGATACACAAAAAACCTGCTTAGAGTTTAGATAAATTAAAGCCAGATTAGTTTTATTTTATCCAGCACCGCTTTCCTCTCGATAAATATTTATTGAAGCTAAAAGTTAATTTGTTCAATTTGATTAAGCAAACGCTAGCGATTGTATCGGTTTCCGGGGCACTTAAAGCGAATGGAAATTTTTCCGGGGTGCCTCCTAAAATAATTTATAATGATTAAGTAATAAATCATCGGAACTTAATAAAAACTAGAAAAATGTCGAGACGGTAATGATTAAACCAGAGGCTATAATTTTTATATAATAAGTGGAATAAGGGGCAAATTTTCAGCTGATACGCTGAAAAAGCAATGAGAGCGCATATTTTCCGCTAGACTAATAGAGGCGTATTCAGTTTCCCTCTATTGATTAAATTTGACAGATTTTCCCCGAACAAAAGTCTTTTTCTTGTCAGTTTTGTATTTTTATATTAATTAAACTTACATTCCAATAACTCTAATCAGTTGTCGCTTCCGCACGTACTAATCTAATCAACTAACCAGATGAAATTATTCATTAAACTTAAGGTAATGTAATATATAATAAAAAAACCCAATTTATATAAAGGCCAAATAAGAAAAAAATCCATTTGCTCAAAATTAAACCGCTCGATTATTTAAAAAAATAAAATTTGTTTTTTCTAGAGCGCAATCCGGCGAAATGTTATTTATTTTGTTCTTTTTGCAAGCAAACTCTTCTATAGATAGCTCGGCTCGAAATGGGGTTGGTTATTTTTCTTCTCATAAAGACAGTTTTTTAATTTGTGGAGGATTGTCTGGAAATATGATCCGGAATAATAGCAGAAAATATAACAGACTGAGCTTTTTTTTTATCGAATAATGAGATCTCTGAGAGAGGTCTATTGTGTGGAGGATTAGAGCGTTTTTCATGAATATCGAAACGTTCTGTTTTGTGATTAAAATATATTTGAGGGGAAAAAACCTACATAATAATTATAAAAAATCAAAACAAAAATAGAGGTGAAAATTTTGACATATTTGCAAAAGTTGCCGAAGGGTGCGCAACCCAACCACACCCAAAATCTGTCTACCTAATAAGTCCCTGATGATGACAAAGAAGTAACAACCCCTACGACGTCAATTTCTGGTCATTAACAACCACCCCCAATGAACAAGAAGTGAACTATTATAATCTATAGAAAACATGATAAACTTAATAAATATTTTTGTAAATTTTAAATGAACTTTTTCAACCTTTAATTGGTCAACCACTTTGTGTGGTGGTCATGTTTACTTTGTGGGGCCCCCATGCCGCATAAATACCCCTTGTTGACTCGATTTAGCCTTAATCTTGCCATTGAGTACTTCGAATTGCTCTCCACAAATAGTGCTGTCTCAACCGACCTGAACAAATGTTTAGAAGACACCATCAGAAAAATAAAAATCCCTATGAACTTTGGTCTTTATTAAAATTCTTACAAGGAATATGCCGTTAAAGTTCCCGGATTTTAATTAAAAGCAGAGAAGAGGAACTCTCTTCCTGATGCTAATAAATTATGTATTAAAAGCGCGCTACGAGTTCTTAATAAATATAACAGGTAAGTGGAGAGGGGCCGATGTCCGGGGGGCCCCCATGAGATGAAATGACAACATCATTCGACGTCTTATTTACATTCGGTGTTTGTGCAGCAACCGAGAAAAGGCTGAAGCTTGAAGTTTCTTGCAAACATTTACACTTAGATGTAGCAGAGACAGTTATCGCGCGTATCTTTCAAAATCAGCGCAAATAAAGCCGATTTTCTGTTTGGTTTTCATTAGAAAGTCACAATTTTTTGGTTAATAAAAGGATTTTTTCTTCAAAATACTGTTTTATTTGAAAAATTTCAGACAATTCTGAAAACTATTGGTATATTTTGTAGTCATTCCGAAAAATGTTGAAAAATGGTGGATGCGCCAAATGTAATTTTTTTGAAAATTCCTTACTTAAGTGAGCATCTATTGTATTAAACTCTTAAGTTATTCAAGTTACCATAAAAAGAGTCTAGTAGACCAGCTGAAAGTTGAACATTTATGACATTTTATAGTCTTTGACTAAAATGTTGAAAAATGGTGGATGCGCCAAATGTAATTTTTTTGAAAATGTTTTACTTAAGTGAGCATCTATTGTATTAAACTCTTAAGTTATTCAGGTTACCATAAAAAGAGTCTAGTAGGCCAGCTGAAAGTTGGACATTTATAACATTTTATGGTCTTTGATTAAAATCTTGAAAAATGGTGGATGCGCCAAATGTAATTTTTTTGAAAATGTCTTACTTAAGTGAGCATTTATTGTATTAAACTCTTAAGTTATTCAGGTTACCATAAAAAATAGTCTAGTAGACCAGCTGAAAGTTGAACATTTATAACATTTAATGGACTTTGATTAAAATGTTGAAAAATGATGGATGCGCCAAATGTAATTTTTTTGAAAATTCTTCACTTAAGTGAGCATCTATTATATTAAACTCTTAAGTTATTCAAGTTACCATTAAAAAAGTCTAGTAGACCAGCTGAAAGTTGGACATTTATAACATTTTCTAGTCTTTGATTAAATTGTTGAAAAATGATGGATGTGCCAAATGTAATTTTTTTGAAAATTCCTAACTTAAGTGAGCATCTATTGTATTAAACTCTTAAGTTATTCAAGTTACCATAAAAAGAGTCTAGTAGACCAGCTGAAAGTTGGACATTTATAACATTTTATGGTCTTTGATTAAAATGTTGAAAAATGGTGGATGCGCCAAATGTATTTTTTTTGAAAATGTTTTACTTAAGTGAGCATCTATTGTATTAAACTCTTAAGATATTCAAGTTACCATAAAAAGAGTCTAGTAGACCAGCTGAAACTTGAACATTTATAAGATTTTATAGTCTTTGATTAAAATGTTGAAAAATAGTGGATGCGCCAAATGTAATTTTTTTGAAAATTTTTTACTTAAGTGCGCATCTATTGTATTAAACTCTTAAGTTATTCAAGTTACCATTAAAAAAGTCTAGTAGACCAGCTGAAAGTTGAACATTTATAAGATTTTATGGTCTTTGATTAAAATGTTATAAAATGGTGGATGCGCCAAATGTAATTTTTTTGAAAATGTCTTACTTAAGTGAGCATTTATTGTATTAAACTCTTAAGTTATTCAAGTTACCATAAAAAGAGTCTAGTAGACCAGCTGAAAGTTGAACATTTATAAGATTTTATAGTCTTTGATTAAAATGTTGAAAAATGGTGGATGCGCCAAATGTAATTTTTTTGAAAATTCTTTACTTAAGTGAGCATCTATTGTATTAAACTCTTAAGTTATTCAAGTTACCATTAAAAAAGTCTAGTAGACCAGCTGAAAGTTGAACATTTATAAGATTTTATGGTCTTTGATTAAAATGTTGAAAAATGGTGGATGCGCCAAATGTAATTTTTTTGAAAATGTCTTACTTAAGTGAGCATTTATTGTATTAAACTCTTAAGTTATTCAGGTTACCATAAAAAATAGTCTAGTAGACCAGCTGAAAGTTGAACATTTATAACATTTAATGGACTTTGATTAAAATGTTGAAAAATGATGGATGCGCCAAATGTAATTTTTTTGAAAATTCTTCACTTAAGTGAGCATCTATTATATTAAACTCTTAAGTTATTCAAGTTACCATTAAAAAAGTCTAGTAGACCAGCTAAAAATTGAACATTTATAACATTTTATAGTCTTTGATTAAAATGTTGAAAAATGGTGGATGCGCCAAATGTAATTTTTTTGAAAATTCTTTACTTAAGTGCGCATCTATTGTATTAAACTCTTAAGTTATTCAAGTTACCATTAAAAAAGTCTAGTAGACCAGCTGAAAGTTGAACATTTATGACATTTTATGGTCTTTGACTAAAATGTTGAAAAATGATGGATGCGCCAAATATAATTTTTTTGAAAATTCCTTACTTAAGTGCGCATCTATTGTATTAAACTCTTAAGTTATTCAAGTTACCATTAAAAAAGTCTAGTAGGCCAGCTAAAAATTGAACATTTATAACATTTTATAGTCTTTGATTAAAATGTTGAAAAATGGTGGATGCGCCAAATGTAATTTTTTTGAAAATTCTTTACTTAAGTGAGCATCTATTGTATTAAACTCTTAAGTTATTCAAGTTACCATAAAAAGAGTCTAGTAGACCAGCTGAAACTTGAACATTTATAAGATTTTATAGTCTTTGATTAAAATGTTGAAAAATAGTGGATGCGCCAAATGTAATTTTTTTGAAAATTTTTTACTTAAGTGCGCATCTATTGTATTAAACTCTTAAGTTATTCAAGTTACCATTAAAAAAGTCTAGTAGACCAGCTAAAAATTGAACATTTATAACATTTTATAGTCTTTGATTAAAATGTTGAAAAATGGTGGATGCGCCAAATGTAATTTTTTTGAAAATTTTTCACTTAAGTGAGCATCTATTGTATTAAACTCTTAAGTTATTCAAGTTACCATAAAAAGAGTCTAGTAGGCCAGCTGAAAGTTGGACATTTATAACATTTTATGGTCTTTGATTAAAATCTTGAAAAATGGTGGATGCGCCAAATGTAATTTTTTTGAAAATGTCTTACTTAAGTGAGCATTTATTGTATTAAACTCTTAAGTTATTCAGGTTACCATAAAAAATAGTCTAGTAGACCAGCTGAAAGTTGAACATTTATAACATTTAATGGACTTTGATTAAAATGTTGAAAAATGATGGATGCGCCAAATGTAATTTTTTTGAAAATTCTTCACTTAAGTGAGCATCTATTATATTAAACTCTTAAGTTATTCAAGTTACCATTAAAAAAGTCTAGTAGACCAGCTAAAAATTGAACATTTATAACATTTTATAGTCTTTGATTAAAATGTTGAAAAATGGTGGATGCGCCAAATGTAATTTTTTTGAAAATTCTTTACTTAAGTGCGCATCTATTGTATTAAACTCTTAAGTTATTCAAGTTACCATTAAAAAAGTCTAGTAGACCAGCTGAAAGTTGAACATTTATGACATTTTATGGTCTTTGACTAAAATGTTGAAAAATGATGGATGCGCCAAATATAATTTTTTTGAAAATTCCTTACTTAAGTGCGCATCTATTGTATTAAACTCTTAAGTTATTCAAGTTACCATTAAAAAAGTCTAGTAGGCCAGCTAAAAATTGAACATTTATAACATTTTATAGTCTTTGATTAAAATGTTGAAAAATGGTGGATGCGCCAAATGTAATTTTTTTGAAAATTCTTTACTTAAGTGAGCATCTATTGTATTAAACTCTTAAGTTATTCAAGTTACCATAAAAAGAGTCTAGTAGACCAGCTGAAAGTTGAACATTTATAACATTTAATGGACTTTGATTAAAATGTTGAAAAATGATGGATGCGCCAAATGTAATTTTTTTGAAAATTCTTCACTTAAGTGAGCATCTATTATATTAAACTCTTAAGTTATTCAAGTTACCATTAAAAAAGTCTAGTAGACCAGCTGAAAGTTGGACATTTATAACATTTTCTAGTCTTTGATTAAAATGTTGAAAAATGATGGATGTGCCAAATGTAATTTTTTTGAAAATTCCTAACTTAAGTGAGCATCTATTGTATTAAACTCTTAAGTTATTCAAGTTACCATAAAAAGAGTCTAGTAGACCAGCTGAAAGTTGGACATTTATAACATTTTATGGTCTTTGATTAAAATGTTGAAAAATGGTGGATGCGCCAAATGTATTTTTTTTGAAAATGTTTTACTTAAGTGAGCATCTATTGTATTAAACTCTTAAGATATTCAAGTTACCATAAAAAGAGTCTAGTAGACCAGCTGAAACTTGAACATTTATAAGATTTTATAGTCTTTGATTAAAATGTTGAAAAATAGTGGATGCGCCAAATGTAATTTTTTTGAAAATGTCTTACTTAAGTGAGCATTTATTGTATTAAACTCTTAAGTTATTCAAGTTACCATAAAAAGAGTCTAGTAGACCAGCTGAAAATTGGACATTTATAACATTTTATGGTCTTTGATTAAAATGTTGAAAAATGGTGGATGCGCCAAATGTAATTTTTTTGAAAATTCTTCACTTAAGTGAGCATCTATTATATTAAACTCTAAAGTTATTCAAGTTACCATTAAAAAAGTTTAGTAGACCAGCTGAAAGTTGAACATTTATAACATTTTATGGTCTTTGATTAAATGGTGGATGAGCCAAATGTAATTTTTTTGAAAATTCCTTCTTAAGTGCGCATCTATTGTATATTAAGCTCTTAAGTTACTCAAGTTACCATAAAAAGAGTTAAGTAGATCAGCTGAAAGTTGAACATTTATAACATTTTATGGTCTTTGATTAAAATGTTAGAGACGCCAGATGAAAAATGTCTTCCTTAAGTGCGCATCTATTGTATTAAACTCACAAGTTACTCAAGTTACTATAAAAAGAGTTTAGTAGCTCAGTAACTTTAGCTTTAGCTAAGTTATAGATAAAATCCCTATAAAAGCAAACCGATTGGTATTGATTCCTCATTCTTCCTTCCATTCGGCTGTCTCTGCCTCTTTACCTCTATAAAATTTTAGCATTACAATCGCTGTCATCTTCTGACATCTGTTGTTTCCCTCAAAGACCCAGATAACAGTCCCGTATTTTATTTGTCTTTTTTCCGCTTGACGCGAATCCGTCTTGTGCTTAATCACGCGAATCTGGAATATCGGGATACTTCCGGTGGTAGACGCACCCTTAAAACGATCTCCATCTCCTTCGTTAATGTTGCAAAAAAGCAGATCTCGCTTTAACCGAGTTTTATTTGATTTATGCATAGAAACAAGTGAAAAAAAAAAACGAAATCGTTCTGACTTTGAAGAAGGGAAATTGGAGGAATTAGAGAGACCCACCTCCCGAGAGCTGTTAGAAAGCGATTTTCTTTTGTCTAAAATAAACAACAGTTATTATGAGTGACACCTTTGCTGAATATAAAACACCCAATTTCATGCTGTGTGCTCTCCATTGTAGGAAAATGTCGTAAAGTGGAATTGTACAAAGACGCCCTTCGATGCTTCAGCTTGAATTAGATGCACTTTATATGCATCCGGCTCGCCCATCTATCTCCCGGAAACTAAGAATAGGATGGAAACTTACTCAATAAGGTGGCTAATTAACAAAATGGCGACTCGGAAACAAAAATTAAGATTCCAAATCATATAAGACGGCCATAACTTCTTAGTAGACTCTTGCAGGCTTACATCACCAATGGCACAAGCTTTTAGCAATAACATGTCTTAAACGTTCTTAGGGTAGCAAAAGCTTTAAAATGGTTTTGTTCCTAATGTAGATCAGACTGCGACTTCAAAGAATCCTACAATAAAAAGTCTAGAGGGGTCAAATCGTCTAATCTTGCTGGCTACTTGAGGTGTGTCTCAGTTTATAGCTCTCCATCCAACTCCAAAATTGTAATAAAGTCCAGCAGCTGGGATGGCTTCAAAAATGACTTGTTTCTATCTAATATTTATTTCTGTTTTCGGAGATTTGGTTTCCGGAGTCTCTATTGTGATAATTATCTAATACTTTCTTTATTGGCTTCAACAAGAACGATGTAAGACTGATAGGTATAAAGGTTATTCTTGCCTTTTGTCAGTTTTTTGTGGTAAAGCTGGATGTATTCCATCTACTTCCGGTGACTTGTACGGCTAGTAGGTGTTAACAACCCATTTAGCAAATATTTCCTCAGCAATGTGCCAGTTCCTAATTGTTCTGTAGCGTTTAAAGTTTACAGACAGAAAAGATTTTGTTGACAAAAAGTGATGTTTTTAAGTAGAATCTAAGCATAAATGTTGTTGAATTTGAGCTACAAACGCATCTTATTGGCAGTGACTATACAAGAAAGGTCTAGCAGGATTAAATCGGACATTCTTGGTGGCTATTTCCAGTCATCTGGCATTTGCCGTATGTCACGTAGCGCTGCTTTGCTAAAACCATTTGTTGTTTACTTTAGTCATCTGTAGTTGCATATTGTTCAGTTAAGGCTTAAAGAAATTGACATGTACCGCCGTCCTACTAAAACCTCATGTTGTCCGCTACAGTCATGAATTCCTAATTGGTGATTTAGCTCTACTGAGACTTTAGAGTAGTATTCAGCTACCTGCATGGTTTTATTCACGCGAAACTTTGGATTGTAAATCTTTCTTACCATTGTTGCTCTGTCTCTTATATTCCGTTTTGCCAAAAACCTTTTAAGCCATTATTAGAATTCTGAAATAAAGATAGTTATCTCCGGATGTAAATCGAGTCAATGAGGGTAATATCGCAAAAGGAGCATGTTCCCTCGAGAGTTAATTGACTCTGTTCCATTTATCTCTCATCCACCTGAAGGAGCAATCGATTTGTATCGCTCCCGTGTGATGAATGTTGTTGAATTGTTGAGATGACATTCTAATGTAATTAACTACCAACTGACGCTAAAATCCCCTAAACTCACCCTAAAATAAATTAATTTTTTTTTTCCAAGTTAATACGCGTATTTGTTTATTCACGTTTTGTATTATGTTTGTTTGATTAAATCACTTTTAATTACCTCCTCGTTGTTTGTTTTATTAATTGAGCCAAAACAGCATGATTGAGTCAAAAAATTTAAAAGGGAAATTTATGAAGGGATTCAATTATTAATATCCAATCAATATTTACAATGTTGGTAGAGGAGACTAATAGCTCAAATCGGATCATAGCATAGCAAATTTGTTTTGGGGGAGGTACAGTTTTCAAAAGAATCTAATTATTTTGGGAATGAAAGCCTGGACGGCAACTCTTTTATTAAATAAAATAAAATCAATCATACTAGATTTGATTTTTTTCTAATTCGAACTTTTGACCTATACCTGGTTTCTAGATTTGGATCAAATGAGAATCTGTTGCAATTTAGTGAAGAAGCCTTGGTAGACCAGTTAGCCAAACGAAAGTACGTTGGAAACTGGTCTACGAGGTGTAGGTTCGATTCCCACCAAAGCAAGAGCCTTTTTCTACGGGAATAATTGCTCTTGTCTGGCTTATGGGTGTATGTGAATGTTAAATGTCTGTATATGCGGGAGTACAATAGAACTTTAATAAAAAAGAGTCGCAGTACATATCCCAAAGTAATCTGCTAGTGAAGATATCCAATAAGAACAAAATATGTCCAAGTCTACAAATATATTAATAATATTGCATATCTTAGATATGCGTTTCAAACCAAATTCAACTAAATCCGACTTTTGGATCGTCTTTAATTTTGTTTTTGTAATCAAAAGCTCTATTATAAGTCAAAAGCTCTATTATAAGTCAACAAAAGAACTACAAAAAATGCTCAAGCAGTAATGACAACTTAGAAAAACAAAATAACTAAAAGTTAGGGTAACTTCCAGTGTCTGAAGTTTGTCTGAAAGCGTTAGATGTACGAAACTTTTCTAAACAGTTTAGAGTGACGTGTTCTCACCTCGAAAACACTGTTAATAATTGACACAAAAAAAAAACTTAGAGTCGCACTTATGTCATAACAATTTAACCTCACTTTCAAAAGGTTCTATTATTTGGCTCTAATTCATGTTTATTTTAGTTGTTATTACCGTCTGAAGGTAATAACAACTAATCAAATGAAGGGAGGAGAAAGGCATTCGAAGTATTCTTTCTTATATAATATTTATAGGAAAACCGTCTCTAACACCGCTAAAACTTTTCTTCCCGATCCCGCTTTAGCCAGAGTATTCCACTCCTTAATTAAGTTTAAGTCTTTCGGACTTACCAGCAACAGTGAGGGTTGCGTTCCTGCTCCTGGCTTTCCCCAATCCGTTGCTAGCCTCACACCAATACAACCCCGCATCCGATTCCTTCCTGCTCTGTACAACCCTTAAAAAGAACAAGTTTCCTGTCGGCAATAGCACACGGTGTGACCTCGCATCCTGCGGCGCCGTCCTCAAAAGCTGCCCATCTTTGTACCATGTAATTGTTGGCTCCGGTTCGCCTCCAGCATGACAGTTGAGAGTGGCAGGTTCGTGACGGGCAACCGTAATATCTACAGGATGTTCGGTGATCCGAGGAGGCTGCTGATTGGTGTGGTGGTAGCCTGGAACAATCAAAGACACACAATTTTATAGAAAATACTCTTCCAGACGCACTTGTTGCCAAAACTTGACAATTTGGACAACATGTCACATTATTGACGCTTGAAGCCAACAAAACCAGCTCTTGCCTGACAAATCAAGTGACATGTTTTTCAACGTCAAACGGCAATCAAGTAATTAATAACTCTAGATCTTAAAAATACAGAAAATAAAAAGCCTACAAAACGTCTAAGATCTACAACTTCCAAATTTAAGTGAGAATAACGACTGATTTCACCAGTTTTGCTTAAAGTTTTAGACGCATTGCACCACATAACGAGCATAACTCTGTGAACTTTCAGGGGCAAACTCCATTTAGGAGTTGAGTGTAAGCATAAGCTGTTTGAGCCAGCTCCATGCTTGCATCCTTCAATAACATCTTATTTCTTCTCTTTTCTTCTTTTTTTGATTGGCCAAATCTGTCGTGTTATCAAGTGTTTTACCATTGATAATTTGATGTACCCATAAAATCTTCAGTTTTTTGCAAAACAAAGATGTTGGAATTTTGTCAATTGGAGACATCTTTATCACTCGTGGAGCAGTACCGAGATCATATAGCCTCTCACAACTTACCAATCTGACCAACCGTAACCAAAAAAATGCACTAGGTTGCAAAGCTAAGACATCCTAAAAAGCTGAGACGTCGAGTGATGGATTTAGACAACGTTGAAGTTTAGACCGGTTCTAGAACTAGTTCCAAAATAGATTGATGCCAAAGTCAACGCACATTCAGCAGTGGCGTCTTCTAGAGTACTTTAAGAAGACAAAGATCTTTCATCTCAAGCTGCTTTTTCTCTAGATCAGTGTCGTCATTCTTCTTCATCATACATTAACACCAAAATCTGTCGTTAGTTTGCCTTGAAGTACTTTATCGTTGGTAATGTGGTGTATCTATGAAATTGAATATTTGATCTTCAAATGTTTATTGGGGACATCTTCGTGGAACAGTACCGAAATTCACCAATCTGACCAACTGTAACCGAAAACATGCACTAGGTTTTATTCCCACAAGCTGAGATGTCAAATGATTTTGACGTGATTATAGTACAAGCTAGTTCTAGACCAGTTCTAGAACCAGTTCCAAAAAGGTTAATGTCAAAGTCACCACACACTTAGAAGTGGCGTTTTTTAGAGTGTTTTTATCAGTCAGCTGTTCTTCATCACCAAGTCTTGCTATAGTGCACCTTGCAACTACTAATGGTATTATTACCTAGTGACATCTATCTAGAGTTTCTCTAATTAAGATTTGGAAACCAAGCTTCTACGTTTCGAGTGTTGAAGTTACAATATTACATAACCGAGTGCAGCTCTATAAACTCCTGATCGACTTACACAACTCAAAGCAGCTTATCTATATGAACCAATCAAATGAGATATTTTATAGACCATAATAAATCCAGAGCCATATCAACCTGTGTAGTTCTCAATTGGTCCTGCTCCCGGCCCTGATAACCGATGATGTTTCAGCTGTAGAGGAGGGTTGTTCTATATGGATTAGGTCCGGCAGTCTATTTTCTTGAGCTTAAGGATCTAATCTTGACGGCGACAATTTACGCATCCTAAGCTTTTGTTAAAGACAAAAAAAAAGTTTTTTTTGAGCCTCAACGAGAACTTTTCGGATCAATTTGTAATCTTTTTCGTTAATTAAGCGCTGGATTTTCCAGGAAAAGCAGTTTTTCTGGATTAATAGACGTATAGAGGCTGAGGTGACAATGTAAATGATCTAAGATTTGGACACTTTTTGTCAAAATAAACAAAACTCTTGCTGCCAAGAAATGGCTTCCCCAAAGTGGATTCGGGATGATTTATTGCCGCAGTTGGCAACAATCTCGAATCACAGATATATCAAAAAGTTCCAAAAAAAAGGAAATTGTTCTGTAATTGTCTAGTCCGATTGTTATCGCGGCGCCATTTTAATCTGCCATTCCGTCCACAATGTAACAATTTCGGTGTGTTCCATATAAACACGGATCTCTGTCTCAACGTAAGGCTGTTTCCAAAGCAATAAACAGCTGGAGGGTTGTTAGTGCCCTAATATTTCATGGCGTCGCGACGCCGAGGACTCTCCACAAGACGCCGACTTTGCCAGAGTCTTATCCACACACTTGCGTCTTGCACACCCTTCATGTAATTATTCTCATAAAACGCTGCCAGCTTCAAACAAGTTTGCGGCGAAATTCTCTAAATAGTCTATTTTCGGGAAAATGCAGAAGTTTTTCTTGGTTTTATGACTTTCAAATTTGGTTGTCTACATAACGAAGTCTAAGCGTCAATTTTTTTTAAATTTACTCCAAGTAACTTAAATTTTATAAACCACACAGGTTCTATAGGGTTTAAATCTGGAAATCTGAGTGTCATAAAATCAAGCATTTGAAAAATTTGATCCAAACAACGTGGCAGTTTATCTAAAGCCTGTAGAGATTCGGTAAATTAATCAACTTTCTGATCATCAAAAACTACAAATCTATGGGGTTTAAATGCGGGAACTAAGATGTCATAGTTATCATAGAGCAAGCATATAAACCACATATTTTCTATAGGGTTTAAATCTGGAAACCGAGAGGTCGTGGCAAAGTATACAGATGCGCTTTCTAAGATTTACAAAATACTGTCAGACACAGTTATACAGATTTGAAAAATTTGACATTATTTTCCGGCTGGGAATTGTAATTTAACTATTTATTCAAATTTTTATAAAAAATGTCAGTAAATCAGTAGGAAGTTAGACATTTTTATTATTTTACGATTTTTATAAAAATGTTCAAAAGTGGTGGAGGCGCCAAATTCAAATTTTTAATAAATTTGAATAATAAGATGAGATTCTATTGAATTAATTCATCTATTTATTTAAATTTTTATGAAAAATGTCAGTAAATCAGTAGAAAGTTAGACATTTTTATTATTTTACAATTTTTGATAAAAATGTTTAAAAATGGTGGAGGCGCCAAATTCAAATTTTTAATAAATTTGACTCTTAAGATGAGATACTATTGAAAAAATTTAACTATTTATTTAAATTTTTATGGTAAATGTAAGTAAATCAATAGAAAGTTAGACAGTTTTATTATTTTACGATTTTTATAAAAATGTTTAAAAATGGTAGAGGCGCCAAATTCAAATTTTAAATAAATTTGACTTTTAAGAAATAATTTAACTATTTATTCAAATTTTTATGAAAAATGTCAGTAAATAAGTAGAAATTTAAACATTTTTATTATTTTACAATTTTTGAAAAAAATGTTTAAAAATAGTAGAGGCGCCAAATTTAAATTTTTAAAAAATTTGACTCTAAAGATGAGATTCTATAGAAATAATTTAGCTATTTATTCAAATTTTTATGAAAAATGTCAGTAAATCAGTAGAAAGTTAGACATTTTTATTATTTTACGATTTTTATAAAAATGTTTAAAAATGGTGGAGGCGCCAAATTCAAATTTTTAATAAATTTGCCTCTAAAGATGAAATTCTATAGAAATGATTTAACTATTTATTCAATTGCCAATAGTTAAAAACAAAAATCCTCCAGTCATTTTTCAGAAAAAAAAACCACTGCAATTTTAAATCAGGCCTCAGGTTGGAGCTCATGTTTTAATTAAAATTGGAGCTTATAAGCTTTTAGATTTGGAGCAATCAAAAACCGAAAAAAATCGGGAAATATTGAAATTCCTCAGCTCGCTGCTACCTGGTAGATGATAATATATAAAGTTGCTATTTTTCTGTCCAGAGAAAAATTCCGGCATTCCTCCTCCATACCTGGGGAGTGAACAGATATTTGATTAAAACATTCCCGGAATTTTCCGGTTTGGTTCAATCGGCGTATGTATTGCGAATAGCTAATATTTCCCATCGAATAGTTTAGAGAAACTTTGTTGTGTGTATTTCCGATGTTCAAACAAGCAATTGGAAAGGCAAGAGGCCTATGCAATATTCAAAAACAACACTTAAAACAAAACAAAAAAGAAATCTTTTCAATAAAAAAAAAATTATTTTGTTTTCAACGCCTATCATTATTCTAATTAGATGCAACAAAGATTTAAGCAAAAATGTGGCTAAAATGAGAGAAATTTGCTTCAATGTTACCAAATCATCAAAAAATGTTGCCTTAAAAGATCTAAATTCAATTAATCCTTAAATAAATAGAGCAATCCGCGCTGCAATAAATTAAATAATCGCAAAGTACTATTAGAGAAAGAATTTGTAATAAAACAACAATCAAATTAAATAAACAAAGTTGTTATGTTAACAAAAAAATCTTCAAAATATAAAAAAAAATGTTATGACATAAAAAAAACTGAGAAAAAAAAACACAGGCAAATAAACAATAGAAACAGAGAAAACCAGCAAAATAAAAACAAAACAAAAATGCAAGGAGAAAAAGCAACGAAAAAAAAAAGAATTTTTGAAATTAAGTGAAACTATTCGAGATGGTGGATTTAATAGAAACATGGATAAAAAAGAAAAGAGATAGAAAAAAACAAAGAATAGGTTACCAGCAGAATTCAAGTAGGAATGTCAGACAAAAGCAAGAAAGAAATAGTTACAGCGATAAGTAGAGAAGAAGAGGAGCTCATGTAAATAAATATCGAAATAGACAGAAGGTAGTGAGAAATAATGACGATAAACAGCAAAAAGATAAAAAAGACTAAAGAAGAAATAGTAGAAAAAAATACAAAAAAATGTAGAAGATTTTAAGAGAAGAATAGGTGAAAGAAAGCAAGAAATAAAGAATCAAGAAAAAAAATTAATGAAATAGATAGAAAAAAAACAGATGAAATATATTGAATAGTAATGGGCAAAAGTATGAAACAAACAAAATGTAGAGGAGTACAGTAGAAGGCTAGAAAACGTTAGATTCGACAAGAAAGAGGTAAAGAAGGTAAAAGTGTAACTGAAAGCAATATTAGAAAAAATAAGCAAAAGAAAAAAAAGAACAAACAAAAATGAATGATAGGATAAAAAATGCACCAGCTAAAAAAAAGAACTAAAAAACAATGGAAAAGAACGCAAGTTAATAGAATATAAGGATAGATGTATAGAGAAAAAAAGACAAAAAAAAAATAAATGAAAGTTATTAAAACAGAGAAAGAGATGTAGAAGTATATAAACAAAAATAGAACGAGATAAAAAGTAGCAAATGAATGAATGGGAGGAGTTTTTCATAAAACTGTTAGAGGAACAAACGAACCAGCTAGCACCATTAAGAAGAAAAATTACGTTAAAAGAAGTAGACAAACAGATAAAAAAGCTGAGAAAGGAAAAGAAAGACTAAATGTGTAGAATATTGAATAAATGTTAGAAAAAAAACTTTAATACAGGGATAAATGAGAGAAAGAGAGAAACATAAGAGAATAAATAGGTATACGAGAAGAAGAAAGCAAGTGGATGAACAGACAAGGATGTAGATAAACAAAAAGAAGAACAAGAATCTAGGTACAACAAGAATTATGACAAATATATGACAGAAAAAAGCTCGGTGTACCTGGGAAAATGAAGAAAGAGAGAAGAAGTACGAAAAAAGAAGAGAAACTGTGTAGGATGTATTAGAAGGAAAGAGAGACAATGTGGAATAAATGCAGTGAGATGAAAGAGAGAAAATAGAAGGAAGATAAGGTGGATGAAAGAAATGAAGAATACTTTAATTGATTGCAAATTTATATTTTATTGTTTATCAGAGAATTCTCTGATGAATCTGAATAATTTGGCACTTTGTGTGTTACAGTGCTGGATTAAGTTCTAAATAATAATATGTTTTTGTTTATGTTTACCATCTCTAATAGTATTCGGCAATATATTGTTCAGGAATGTAAACTATTTTGTAAAAATCGTTGAAGCTATTTTGCTCGTATATAAACCAAAATTGCTTGTTCGAGGCTAAACAATACAATAACGGCTATAATCACATTGTTCTCATTGTGACCATTTCAAGTGAACTCCCGCAATAACTTCAACTCCCAACTTCTTTTTTTTTTCTGTTATCTCGACAAATTATCAAAATACCTATCCGACTGAAAGAAGTGGAATGGCTAAAGTTTTTTTTTTAGTGGCGGAAATGTCGTTATCAGATGATGATACATTTTGGAAAAAAGTATAAGATGTTTTTCGGCGTGTTTATTTCTCAATCAGTTCAGCCAATATCTGGAAGACATTTGTCATAGCTTGTGGACATTCCAATAATCGGTAGGATCGGTCGTTATTGATGATTTAGTGAGAGAAAATATTTCTTTTGTTTTGTTTTTTTTTTGTGATAGATTTGGGTCTATAAGATGTCTATAAAAAAAACAAAACATTTTATGTAAATCCACCACCAAATTAATGAAAATTCAATTTTATTATCATTTTCCAAGGAATTTTCCAAATTATAATTATAATATGGTTCAATATTTTCCACCAAATCAAACTTAAAAGCCAAATTTGAATAAACTATTTTTGCAACAGCAGATAAATATGTATATGTTCAATTGTTTTAATAAATCTTATTGAATTTATTAATTTTTTACAGTAAATCAAATTAGACAATAATAATAATAATAATAATAACATATAAAATGTGTTCAATTGTTTATATGTTTAATTGTTTTAATAATTCTTATTAAATTTATTAATTTTTTACAGTAAAATAAATTAAACAATAATAATAATAATAATAATAATAATAATAAGATATAAAATATGTTCAATTGTTTATATGTTCAATTGTTTTAATAATTCTTATTAAATTTATTAATATTTTAAAGTATTAGACAATAATAATAATAATAACATATAAAATATGTTCAATTGTTTTAATAATTCTTATTAAATTTATTAATTTTTTACAGTAAATCCAATTAAACAATAATAATAATAATGATAACATATGAAATATGTTCAATTGTTTTATTAAATTAGACAATAAAATATGTTCAATTGTTTTAATAATTATTATTAAATTTATTAAATTTTTTACAGTAAATTAAATTAGACAATAATAATAATAATAACTGAAATATATTCAATTGTTTCAATAATTTTTATTAAAATTATTAATTTTTTAGAGTAAATTAAATTAGACAATAATAATAATAGTAACATATGAAATATGTTCAATTGTTTATATGCTCAATTGTTTCGATAATTATTATTAAATTTATTAAATTTTTACAGTAAATTAAATTAGACAATAATAATAATAACATATGAAATATGTTCAATTGTTTTAATAATTCTTATTAAATTTATTAAATTTTTACAGTATTAGACAATAATAATAATAATAATAATAATAATAACATATAAAATATGTTCAATTGTTTATATGTTCAATTGTTTTAATAATTCTTATTAAATTTATTAATTTTTTACAGTAAATCAAATTGAATAATAATAATAATAATGATAACATATAAAATATGTTCAATTGTTTCAATAATTCTTATTAAATTTATTAATTTTTTACAGTATTAGACAATAATAATAATAATAATAATAATAATAATAATAACATATAAAATATGTTCAATTGTTTATATGTTCAATTGTTTTAATAATTCTTATTAAATTTATTAATTTTTTACAGTAAATCAAATTGAATAATAATAATAATAATGATAACATATAAAATATGTTCAATTGTTTCAATAATTCTTTTAAATTTATTAAATTTTCACAGTATTAGAAAATAATAATAATAATAATAATAATAATAACATATAAAATATGTTCAATTGTTTTAATAATTCTTATTAAATTTATTAATTTTTTACAGTAAATCAAATTGAATAATAATAATAATAATGATAACATATAAAATATGTTCAATTGTTTCAATAATTCTTATTAAATTTATTAATTTTTTACAGTATTAGACAATAATAATAATAATAATAATAATAATAATAATAACATATAAAATATGTTCAATTGTTTATATGTTCAATTGTTTTAATAATTCTTATCAAAATTTATTAATTTTTTACAGTACAGTAAATTAGACAATAATAATAATAACATATAAAATATGTTCAATTGTTTTAATAATTCTTATTAAATTTATTAATTTTTTACAGTAAAATAAATTAAACAATAATAATAATAATAATAACATATAAAATATGTTCAATTGTTTATATGTTTTATTGTTTTAATAATTATTATTAAATTTATTAAATTTTTACAGTAAATCAAATTAAACAATAATAATAATAATGATAACATATGAAATATGTTCAATTGTTTTATTAAATTAGACAATAATAATAATAATAACATATAAAATGTGTTCAATTGTTTATATGTTTAATTGTTTTATTAATTATTATTAAATTTATTAAATTTTTACAGTAAATCAAATTAGATAATAATAATAATAATAATAATAACATATAAAATATATTCAATTGTTTCAATAATTTTTATTAAAATTATTAATTTTTTACAGTAAAACAAATTAGACAATAATAATAATAATAATAATAACATATAAAATATGTTCAATTGTTTTAATAATTCTTATTAATTTTTTACAGTAAATTAAATTAGACAATAATAATAATAACACATAAAATATGTTCAATTGTTTATATGTTTAATTGTTTTAATAATTCTTATTAAATTTATTAAATTTTTACAGTAAATCAAATTAAACAATAATAATAATAATGATAACATATGAAATATATTCAATTGTTTTATTAAATTAGACAATAATAATAATAATAACATATAAAATGCGTTCAATTGTTTTAATCATTCTTATTAAATTTATAACACATAACACATAACATATTAAATTTTTACAGTAAATTAGACAATAATAATAATAATAATAATAATAATAACATATAAAATATGTTCAATTGTTTTAATAATTCTTATTAAAATTAATTTTTTACAGTAAAATAAATTAAACAATAATAATAATAATAATAATAACATATAAAATATGTTCAATTGTTTATATGTTCAATTGTTTTAATAATTTTTATTAAATTTATTAAATTTTTACAGTAAATCAAATTAAACAATAATAATAATAATGATAACATATGAAATATGTTTAATTGTTTTATTAATTATTATTAAATTTATTAAATTTTTACAGTAAATCAAATTAGATAATAATAATAATAATAATAATAATAATAACATATGAAATATATTCAATTGTTTCAATAATTTTTATTAAAATTATTAATTTTTTACAGTAAAACAAATTAGACAATAATAATAATAATAATAATAACATATAAAATATGTTCAATTGTTTTAATAATTCTTATTAATTTTTTACAGTAAATTAAATTAGACAATAATAATAATAACACATAAAATATGTTCAATTGTTTATATGTTTAATTGTTTTAATAATTCTTATTAAATTTATTAAATTTTTACAGTAAATCAAATTAAACAATAATAATAATAATGATAACATATGAAATATATTCAATTGTTTTATTAAATTAGACAATAATAATAATAATAACATATAAAATGTGTTCAATTGTTTTAATCATTCTTATTAAATTTATTAATTTTTTACAGTAAATCCAATTAAACAATAATAATAATAATACTAACATATAAAATATATGCTCAATAGTTTTAATAATTATTATTAAATTTATTAAATTTTTACAGTAAATTAGACAATAATAATAATAATAATAATAATAACATATAAAATATGTTCAATTGTTTTAATAATTCTTATTAAATTTATTAATTTTTTACAGTAAAATAAATTAAACAATAATAATAATAATAATAACATATAAAATATGTTCAATTGTTTTAATAATTTTTATTAAATTTATTAAATTTTTACAGTAAACCAAATTAAACAATAATATTAATAATGATAACATATGAAATATGTTTAATTGTTTTATTAAATTAGACAATAATAATAATAATAACATATAAAATGTGTTCAATTGTTTATATGTTTAATTGTTTTATTAATTATTATTAAATTTATTAAATTTTTACAGTAAATCAAATTAGATAATAATAATAATAATAATAATAACATATGAAATATATTCAATTGTTTCAATAATTTTTATTAAAATTATTAATTTTTTACAGTAAAACAAATTAGACAATAATAATAATAATAATAATAACATATAAAATATGTTCAATTGTTTTAATAATTTTTATTAATTTTTTACAGTAAATTAAATTAGACAATAATAATAATAACACATAAAATATGTTCAATTGTTTATATGTTTAATTGTTTTAATAATTCTTATTAAATTTATTAAATTTTTACAGTAAATCAAATTAAACAATAATAATAATAATGATAACATATGAAATATATTCAATTGTTTTATTAAATTAGACAATAATAATAATAATAACATATGAAATATATTCAGTTGTTTCAATATTTTTTATTAAAATTATTAATTTTTTACAGTAAATTAAATTAAACAATAATAATAATAATAACATATGAAATATGTTCAATTGTTTTAATAATTCTTATTAAATTTATTAATTTTTTACAGTAAAATAAATTAAACAATAATAATAATAATAATAACATATAAAATATGTTCAATTGTTTATATGTTCAATTGTTTTAATAATTTTTATTAAATTTATTAAATTTTTACAGTAAACCAAATTAAACAATAATATTAATAATGATAACATATGAAATATGTTTAATTGTTTTATTAAATTAGACAATAATAATAATAATAACATATAAAATGTGTTCAATTGTTTATATGTTTAATTGTTTTATTAATTATTATTAAATTTATTAAATTTTTACAGTAAATCAAATTAGATAATAATAATAATAATAATAATAACATATGAAATATATTCAATTGTTTCAATAATTTTTATTAAAATTATTAATTTTTTACAGTAAAACAAATTAGACAATAATAATAATAATAATAATAACATATAAAATATGTTCAATTGTTTTAATATTTTTTATTAATTTTTTACAGTAAATTAAATTAGACAATAATAATAATAACACATAAAATATGTTCAATTGTTTATATGTTTAATTGTTTTAATAATTCTTATTAAATTTATTAAATTTTTACAGTAAATCAAATTAAACAATAATAATAATAATGATAACATATGAAATATATTCAATTGTTTTATTAAATTAGACAATAAAAATAATAATAACATATAAAATGTGTTCAATTGTTTTAATCATTCTTATTAAATTTATTAATTTTTTACAGTAAATCCAATTAAACAATAATAATAATAATGATAACATATGAAATATGTTTAATTGTTTTAATAATTCTTATTAAATTTATTAAATTTTTACAGTAAATCAAATTAAACAATAATAATAATAATGATAACATATGAAATATATTCAATTGTTTTATTAAATTAGACAATAATAATAATAATAACATATGAAATATATTCAGTTGTTTCAATATTTTTTATTAAAATTATTAATTTTTTACAGTAAATTAAATTAAACAATAATAATAATAATAACATATGAAATATGTTCAATTGTTTTAATAATTCTTATTAAATTTATTAATTTTTTACAGTAAAATAAATTAAACAATAATAATAATAATAATAACATATAAAATATGTTCAATTGTTTATATGTTCAATTGTTTTAATAATTTTTATTAAATTTATTAAATTTTTACAGTAAATCAAATTAAACAATAATAATAATAATGATAACATATGAAATATGTTTAATTGTTTTATTAAATTAGACAATAATAATAATAATAACATATAAAATGTGTTCAATTGTTTATATGTTTAATTGTTTTATTAATTATTATTAAATTTATTAAATTTTTACAGTAAATCAAATTAGATAATAATAATAATAATAATAACATATGAAATATATTCAATTGTTTCAATAATTTTTATTAAAATTATTAATTTTTTACAGTAAAACAAATTAGACAATAATAATAATAATAATAATAACATATAAAATATGTTCAATTGTTTTAATAATTCTTATTAATTTTTTACAGTAAATTAAATTAGACAATAATAATAATAACACATAAAATATGTTCAATTGTTTATATGTTTAATTGTTTTAATAATTCTTATTAAATTTATTAAATTTTTACAGTAAATCAAATTAAACAATAATAATAATAATGATAACATATGAAATATATTCAATTGTTTTATTAAATTAGACAATAATAATAATAATAACATATGAAATATATTCAGTTGTTTCAATATTTTTTATTAAAATTATTAATTTTTTACAGTAAATTAAATTAAACAATAATAATAATAATAACATATAAAATATGTTCAATTGTTTTAATAATTCTTATTAAATTTATTAATTTTTTACAGTAAAATAAATTAAACAATAATAATAATAATAATAACATATAAAATATGTTCAATTGTTTATATGTTCAATTGTTTTAATAATTTTTATTAAATTTATTAAATTTTTACAGTAAACCAAATTAAACAATAATATTAATAATGATAACATATGAAATATGTTTAATTGTTTTATTAAATTAGACAATAATAATAATAATAACATATAAAATGTGTTCAATTGTTTATATGTTTAATTGTTTTATTAATTATTATTAAATTTATTAAATTTTTACAGTAAATCAAATTAGATAATAATAATAATAATAATAATAACATATGAAATATATTCAATTGTTTCAATAATTTTTATTAAAATTATTAATTTTTTACAGTAAAACAAATTAGACAATAATAATAATAATAATAATAACATATAAAATATGTTCAATTGTTTTAATAATTTTTATTAATTTTTTACAGTAAATTAAATTAGACAATAATAATAATAACACATAAAATATGTTCAATTGTTTATATGTTTAATTGTTTTAATAATTCTTATTAAATTTATTAAATTTTTACAGTAAATCAAATTAAACAATAATAATAATAATGATAACATATGAAATATATTCAATTGTTTTATTAAATTAGACAATAATAATAATAATAACATATAAAATGTGTTCAATTGTTTTAATCATTCTTATTAAATTTATTAATTTTTTACAGTAAATCCAATTAAACAATAATAATAATAATGATAACATATGAAATATGTTTAATTGTTTTAATAATTCTTATTAAATTTATTAAATTTTTACAGTAAATCAAATTAAACAATAATAATAATAATGATAACATATGAAATATATTCAATTGTTTTATTAAATTAGACAATAATAATAATAATAACATATGAAATATATTCAGTTGTTTCAATATTTTTTATTAAAATTATTAATTTTTTACAGTAAATTAAATTAAACAATAATAATAATAATAACATATGAAATATGTTCAATTGTTTTAATAATTCTTATTAAATTTATTAATTTTTTACAGTAAAATAAATTAAACAATAATAATAATAATAATAACATATAAAATATGTTCAATTGTTTATATGTTCAATTGTTTTAATAATTTTTATTAAATTTATTAAATTTTTACAGTAAAATAAATTAAACAATAATAATAATAATGATAACATATGAAATATATTCAATTGTTTTATTAAATTAGACAATAATAATAATAATAACATATAAAATGTGTTCAATTGTTTTAATCATTCTTATTAAATTTATTAATTTTTTACAGTAAATCCAATTAAACAATAATAATAATAATGATAACATATGAAATATGTTTAATTGTTTTAATAATTCTTATTAAATTTATTAAATTTTTACAGTAAATCAAATTAAACAATAATAATAATAATGATAACATATGAAATATATTCAATTGTTTTATTAAATTAGACAATAATAATAATAATAACATATGAAATATATTCAGTTGTTTCAATATTTTTTATTAAAATTATTAATTTTTTACAGTAAATTAAATTAAACAATAATAATAATAATAACATATGAAATATGTTCAATTGTTTTAATAATTCTTATTAAATTTATTAATTTTTTACAGTAAAATAAATTAAACAATAATAATAATAATAATAACATATAAAATATGTTCAATTGTTTATATGTTCAATTGTTTTAATAATTTTTATTAAATTTATTAAATTTTTACAGTAAATCAAATTAAACAATAATAATAATAATGATAACATATGAAATATGTTTAATTGTTTTATTAAATTAGACAATAATAATAATAATAACATATAAAATGTGTTCAATTGTTTATATGTTTAATTGTTTTATTAATTATTATTAAATTTATTAAATTTTTACAGTAAATCAAATTAGATAATAATAATAATAATAATAACATATGAAATATATTCAATTGTTTCAATAATTTTTATTAAAATTATTAATTTTTTACAGTAAAACAAATTAGACAATAATAATAATAATAATAATAACATATAAAATATGTTCAATTGTTTTAATAATTCTTATTAATTTTTTACAGTAAATTAAATTAGACAATAATAATAATAACACATAAAATATGTTCAATTGTTTATATGTTTAATTGTTTTAATAATTCTTATTAAATTTATTAAATTTTTACAGTAAATCAAATTAAACAATAATAATAATAATGATAACATATGAAATATATTCAATTGTTTTATTAAATTAGACAATAATAATAATAATAACATATAAAATGTGTTCAATTGTTTTAATCATTCTTATTAAATTTATTAATTTTTTACAGTAAATCCAATTAAACAATAATAATAATAATGATAACATATGAAATATATTCAATTGTTTTATTAAATTAGACAATAATAATAATAATAACATATGAAATATATTCAGTTGTTTCAATATTTTTTATTAAAATTATTAATTTTTTACAGTAAATTAAATTAAACAATAATAATAATAATAACATATGAAATATGTTCAATTGTTTATATGCTCAATTGTTTCAATAATTATTATTAAATTTATTAAATTTTCACAGTAAATTAAATTAGACAATAATAATAATAATAATAATAATAATAATAACATATAAAATGTTTTCAATTGTTTTAATAATTCTTATTAATTTTTTACAGTAAATTAAATTAGACAATAATAATAATAATAATAATAATAACATATAAAATGTGTTCAATTGTTTATATGTTAAATTGTTTTAAAAATTCTTATTAATTTTATTAATTTTTTACAGTAAATCAAATTAAACAATAATTATAATAATGATAACATATGAAATATGTTCAATTGTTTTATTAAATTAGACAATAATAATAACATATAAAATATGTTCAATTGTTTTAATAATTCTTATTAAATTTATTAATTTTTAACAGTAAATTAAATTAAACAATAATAATAATAACATATTTATGTATTTTGGCGCCACTGTCAATAATAGCTTTGTGCAAATTTAATAGTCGAATGCAAGATATAAAAGCAGCCAAATAATAGGAATGGTCGTAACGTTGGTAATGTTTATGGGCCGCAATTAAATAATATTTATTAGACATTTTATTTTATTTTATGACTTTACTGCAACAATATGACTGTGATAAAAACAATGAGAAATGGCACATTTTGTCACAATATTGAGACTGTCATGACAATTTTGAAAATTACTATAGTGAAGATTTTGGCTGTCGTGGGATGGGCATGAGAAGATCAGCCAAGTGGCCGCCAAGATCTCTTGTCTTAACAAATTTGATCTTTTTTTATAAAGTTATATAAAAAAATGTAGTGTTCAGTGGCCGCCAAGATTTCTCGCCTTAACAAAATTGATCTTGTTTTGTAAAGTTATATAAAAAAAATGTAGTGTTCAAAATTCACTTGGCGCATGGTCTGAAAATTGTAATATTAACTGAAACTGGCAGATTGTGCCGTTAACTGCGGAAGGCTCCTATAATAAATTAAGAATTATGAATTATGACGCATTTTGTTTTCCAAGTGGCTTCAATTGGTGTTAAATCAAGTGATTAAGGGGGATATATTAAAGCATTTTAATTACCGCTCCAGCAACATGATTATCGGCAACTTTTCATTTAAATTAACAAAGCTGGCATACGCAGGAGAGGGCCGCCCTTTCCCAGATTGCTCATCTAACTGGATTATGCCAAGAAATTGGGATAGACAGATTGTCGTGTGCCCTTCCTTTTGATTTAATTTGTCCCGGTCAGCGCCTCAGTTTCGGCACCCACCCTTAATTTTTCAATTTCCTTCCGATAACTCACAACTCAATTCTCGCCGTGATAAATAGGGGCTCCTAACCCGTATCGAGACGAAATAAAACTTTTGCTGAGAAAACTTCGTATACTTTAAATTGAATGCGGTATATCAAATGTTCGAATCGCAATATTTTTCAATGGAACTTGTGCCCGTTGGATTGATTCGGGAATTCGGGCTTTGTGCCATAATGGCGGCACAAACTTAAGGGAAAGAAATCGCACCTTGAATCAAAATGGCAATCTTCTACCCCTTTTCGTCGTTATGTCGATCGGGGGAATAAATCTAGTCGGTTGAATTTTCAAAATTATTTGGGGACGGCCAAAGAATATAAACTCAACTATAAGAAATGCTAAATTTTCTACTGGGAACTATCCAACATAAAATGTGTCAACTCTGACCTGACTTGACTTGACCTCAAAGAGCTTTGCTTTGCCCAGAATAACTAAGACTGACCCTCATTAGATTGGTAACTTTTACTCTACTGACGTCTCGTCGTTGCAATAGTAATCCTGCTCAGTACTTTTTTTACACTTCAATGTAAGTCTGTCAGACTCTTCAGCACCGCCACCTGTAGCTACTGATGCAGCAAACGCTTACTAGTTTTGCTCTAGTTTAACAAAAACGAGCTTAAACTGTAACACGGGTGAAGAGTGCAAAACAAAAAAGCTTTTTCTGGAGAGTTGTTAGATAAACGCAAAAAAACACTCTAGATGGAGTTGCTCAACTTAAGCGTACTTAAGACTTACCTAAAGTACCTAAAACTTCTTATTCAAATATCGCTTTTATCTCACTCATTTCTTTTTCTATAACTGTTAAATTGTTTATTGCCGTTCTGAGCTGGAGGAGTAATAAGTTATGCCGCTCTTGGTTCAGTAGCGGCAAGATGGCTGCCGATTCGGTTTAGCTGGTAGAGAGCGTAAGAGTTAAAACCTTCTCTGCTCAGTGTCTTTCTTAGTCAGGAGTTTTAACTTGTTGATTAGTTTACTAAACCCTAACGGTCATTTTCTAAGTTCTCGTTCTGTAATCTCTTTGGACTGGCGTTTTCAATTAGACATGTTCTCCCAAATTTTGCTAGAGAGAAGATTTCTATCTCTATTCTTTCCACAAGCTACGCCGAGACGGAAAAGACATTTTCTTGCCGCTGCTAGATCGAGTGCTGCCACCAGGTTTTATAATTCAATTTCAATGCAAACTTTTCTCTTGCGACTTATTACTCGTCTAGCCGCGAGAAGTAATACATTTTTTTTCTGTTTCTGTGATATACTCCTGGTGACTTATTTGATTTGTCTTCAGATGTTGAATGACTTCTCTTATTTGGCTATTTAGTATCTTATTTTTTCTTGCAGTGTTGTTTTTCTGTATCTTGTTTGTCTTTGCATAATCAAGACACATCGGCGCCCTGTTTTTGACTTTACATTTTGGAAAAGATCACACATTAGTAGCTTTGTTCTACAATTTGTTGCTGTTCTTGTTCGATTTGTTTGTAGTTTCTTCTATTACCTCTTTATTCTCTCTTCTTGTTCTTCTCGTCATTCAGTGTTTTCTTATTGGTCTATTTTTTGTACCATACTTTTCTTAGAAGATTTTTTGTTTATCACAGAGAACAAGTGCGTACCGTTTAGCCAAATGTCTCGTTTGTAACTAAATGCAATCTCAACAGTCAATTAAAACTTAAGAGGCTCTTGAGAATATTCTATGGCAAGTTCCAAGTAGACGCAGACATAAATTAAGTGGAAAAGCGTTCTAGCACTTCAGTGATAGCTTGTAAAATGGGAGAAAAGTGGGAAATTGATAACAAGTTATGTTTGGAAAAGTACTAAATTTTCTGCTGGGAGGTGGAAAGAATCATTTTCATCATTATTAGATGCCGGATATACCAGAATAGCTCGTAAAATGAGAGAAAACTGTTCTCAGTTGTGAAAATGCGAATGGTAACAAGTTGGGAAAATAGTAAATTTGCTAAATTTTCTGCTTGGAAATGGAAAGAAACTTGAAATTAGATCTTTTCGGATAGTTTATCATGCCGGAAAATACACCACTTGACGTTCTTTGTTCGAATCCGCTATCGTTTCTTGTACAAAAGCTTCAATCTAACCGTAGAATAATTTAACGTCCTCGACGACAAGACTCTTGGAATCCAGGTCGTTTTCAGGCAAAGAGATTGACGGCTTTCCGTGTTCAGCAGTTTACCGGGCGGTAAGAACAAGGATTACCCAACAACGTTCGCCAAGGGACCCATTTCACTCACAGCACCACATGCGGACATTCTATCCTATCTGGCACCGACTTTTTCTTCCTCAAAATAGAATATTGTCATCTGAGTTTATAAATTATTAGAAGAGCAATTAGCTGAAGCCATGCAGAATCAATATTTCGTTCCAAATATGAGGGCGGATCTGGCAGCGTGTTAAATTGTTAAAATTCGAGGGCTGCAAGTTTTTCACCCCTCGATGTCAGCGCCAACTAAAACTCTTTATACAAGTTATTGATGCAAGTCTGTGAGGAACGACGTAAATAAATCAATTTAGCGAGAGACAATCCTGGAACGAAATAAGGAAATCTGGAAGCGCCGGAGGAGGTACATATGTTTTCCCAACATTTTCCCGAATTGTAAAACACATTCGACGAAATTGAAGAGTTTCCATTTAGGCGAAGAACTTCAAGTTGTTTCAAATTAATTGTACTTGAATGAGCGCAACTGTTAGTTTCATTCAATTATCTTGGGAAAATAATGACAAGCTGCTCTCGTTTCAAATAGCCATTAAGTTAATAAGTTTCCATCATCTTCGTTAGGTTAATGTCGGAAAATCTTCTTTGATAACTTTTCTAAATTATTAAAAAGTTTCCACTTTCAGAAGCTACAATTAATAAGTTTTCTTCTTTTCCATGTAAACGCAACCAAATCAAAAACAGAAACAATTGTTACAGCTGTTTGTAATAATTAAGATCAGGTCAGGTCAGGTCAGGTCAAGCCAGATTGTTGGTAAGCATAGCAAAAAAGTGTTATTGCTTCAGAAGACAAACAAGTGTACTATTTTTAGCTTAAACCTTATGTCTGTTCCATGTAAACGCAACATAATCAAAAGCACAAACAATTGTTATAGCTGCTTGTAATATATAAGGTTAGGTTAGGTCAGGTCAAGCCAGATTGTTGGTAAACATAGCAAAAGAGTGTGATCTGTTATTGCTTCAGAAGACAACCAGTGTACTATTTTTGGCTTAAACCCTATGTCTTTTTCATGTAAACGCAACAAAATCAATTGTTACAGCTGCTTCTAATATTTAAGGTTAGATCAGGTCAGGTCAACCAGATTGTTGGTAAACATAACAAAAGAGTGTGATTTGTT
Source organism: Lagria hirta (assembly GCA_947359425.1). NCBI lineage: Eukaryota > Metazoa > Arthropoda > Insecta > Coleoptera > Tenebrionidae > Lagria > Lagria hirta. The sequence continues at coordinate 694,043 of OX375804.1, read as the reverse complement.
ATTGCTTCAGAAGACAACAAGTATACTATTTTTGGCTTGAACCTTATGTCTTTTCAATATAAACACAACAAAATGAATTGTTACAGTTATTTCTAATATTTAAGGTTACGTCAGGTCAGGTCAAGCCAAATTGTTGGTAAACATAGCAAAAGACTGTGATCTGTTATTGATTCAGAAGACAACCAGTGTACTATTTTTGGCTTAAACTCTTTGTCTTTTCAATGTCAAAGCAACAAAATCAAAAACAATTGTTACAGCTGCTTGTAATAATTAAGGTTAGGTCAGGTCAGATTAAGCCAGATTGTTGGTAAACATAGCAAAAGAGTGTGATTTGTTATTGCTTCAGAAGACAACAAGTATACTATTTTTGGCTTGAACCTATGTCTGTTCAATGTAAACACAACAAAATGAATTGTTACAGCTGTTTCTAACATTTAAGGTTAGGTCAGGTCAGGTCAACCAGATTGTTGGTAAACATAGCAAAAGAGTGTGATTTGTTATTGCTTCAGAAGACAACAAGTCTACTATTTTTGGCTTAAACCCTACGTCTTCTCCATGTAAGCGCAACAAAATTAAAAACGAAAACAATTGCAACAGCGGCTTGTAATAATTAAGGTTAGGTCAGGTCAGGTTAAGCCAGATTGTTGGTAAACATAGCAAAATAGTGTGATTTGTTATTGCTTCAGAAGACAACAAGTATACTATTTTTGGCTTGAACCTATGTCTTTTCAATGTAAACACAACAAAATGAATTGTTACAGCTGTTTCTAATATTTAAGGTTAGGTCAGGTCAGGTCAAGCCAAATTGTTGGTAAACATAGCAAAAGAGTGTGATCTGTTATTGCTTCACAAGACAACCAGTGTACTATTTTTGGTTTAAGTCTTTTTCATGTAAACACAACAAAATCAGAAACAAAAACAATTGTTACAACTGCTTGTAATAATTAAGGTTAGGTTAGGTCACGTCAAGTCAGATTCTTGGTAAACATAGCAAAAGTGTGTGATCTGTTATTGCTTCAGAAGACAACCAGTGTACTTTTGGCTTAAATCCTATGTTTTTTCTATGTGAACGCCACAAAATCAATTGTTACAGCTGCTGTAATAATTAAGGTTGGGTCAGGTCAGGTCAAGCCAGATTGTTGGTAAACATTGCAAAAGAGTATACGCTGTTATTGCTTCAAAAGGCAGCCAGTGTACTATTTTTGGCTTAAACCCTATGTCTTTTCCATGTAAACGCAACAAAATCAAAATTAAAAACAATTGCTACAGCTGCTTGTAATATTTAAGGTTAAGTCAGGTCAGGTCAAGCCAGATTGTTGGTAAACATAGCAAAAGTGTGTGATCTGTTATTGATTCAGAAGACAGCCAGTGTACTATTTTGGCTTGAACTCTATATCTTGCTTTTGACATGCCCAAAAGCAACCAGCAGCTTTGACAAGTAGATGGGGCATATTATGCCTTTTCTCCAACCTGCCAGAAATTCCTCTCTTCTTCACACTCCTATCACACTTTTTGTTCCATACATCTAGTGTTGATTTTATAATCTATTCCCTATCCCGTGTCTTCCTCTTTCCCAGCTTCTATATCTGTTTCTGTACCTCCTCCAGCGTAATTTTTGTTCTAGTGGTGCTGTCTGGTGCTGTTTCACCTATATCCTTCCAGCTGTTCTGTTCCATTTGTTTTTTTTTAATTTTTGGTGTTTTTTTTATGTTCTGCGTTTATCTCTATAGTAAGGTGGTCTGATTCTGTTCTGTTCTATATTCTAACATCTTCTACTTTCCTCCATGTCTTTTCCTTCGTTATTTCATAGTCAATCACTGATTCTTCTCTACTGCCTACATACGTTCACTCCCTTTCTTCATTTTCTTGCTTATTATATTACTATTCAATAGCTTTCAATCACTTTTCTTCTATTCCTTTCATCAACTTTTTCTTTTCTATATTTTCTCTCTTATCTTTAGATTTTCTTCTCCTATTCCTTCTTTCTTTCTTCTAATTTTTAGCTCCTTTTTACCTATTCTATCTTTTAAAACTATTAGGTCTTCTAAAAATAGTAGAAGAGTTAAAGTTGTTATTGCTTTAGTTAAGAAGTAGAGTTTTGAACAAACTTCACTTCTGAAATAACTCCAGAAAAGTTTGAAAAAGTTGGGGAAGCAACAAAAATGCAATGAAAAGAAGAGAATATTGAGTTAAAGTTGTTATGGCTTTAGGAGATGTATGTAGTTATGCCTAAGAAGTGGAGTTTTGTCTAAAACCTGGAATAACTCCAAAAAAATTCTAAAAAGTTTGGAAAGTAACAAAAATGCAAAAAAAAAGAAGAGAATTTTAAGAAAGTTTTGGAGAAACTTTAATAATTATTCTAAGAATTAAGTGTGTAAAGAGAGCCATTTTGGTGTACAGATTTCGTGCCGAGCGCCAGAGAGGTACTAAAAAGCAACCAAATATCAAAATGGCCCTTAACACTCTTTTAATTTTATTAAAAACTTTCACTTGATAGAAATTTTATTTTGAAGATAAAACCCAAACCAAAACTCCTAGATAGTCTCTATGGTTCAAGACTGGCAAGATGATGGCTTTTCAAAGAAGCTGTAAAAGTCAGAATGTGATAAAACCTCTTATAGACTCATATAATTATTTTTATGTGTTTTTCATTCTTAATCATGATTGTTTTTATTATTATGGTTCTAACATTAAATGATCACATACTTTTTATAGAATTAATAAAGTATTAAAAGATTATCTAATAAAGTGCTTTATTGAAATTGCTGCTCTAGGTCAGTAATGGGCCATTACAAACCGCTTTTTTAATCGAAGGCTTTTGTATCTGTTTGAGCAGTACAATCTCTCACCACTTTTGATCAATTTAATAAAACAACAGTTCAATACACAAGGGAGAGGCTCTAGGGTCAGTCTGTCTGCCGATAATCCAAAATGTTTTATAGTCTCTATCGGACGCGAACACACCACACATTCATCTCCGGTCCTCGTTTTCCTTTTTAATGGCGTGAAAGTATTGCCCAGGTTGGAACTAATTACAATACCAAAATCCCGAAACGACCATCAGCGGGTTTCGGCCGCCCTACTTGGTATTCATACCGTATGGACCATAACAGCCCCCTCGCCCCCATTATTCCGATATCGCCCCGAAGATACCATCTTAATATCCAGGATATATTTCTTTAGAGATTTGCACTTTTGAAAAGGGCTTAAAATCGTTAAGATTTCCAGAGACGGAACGAAATTTCCACAGGAAATCTCTCTATACAAATTGTGTCAGAGATCATTTTCAGACAGATTTCCCTATTTACTAAATATTGAATATATTCCAATGCTATAAAATGAGCAAAATGGCAGAAAATTGTAACAAAAAAAAACAAATTCAATTGTTTTGAGAATTGTTTGTCAAGGGAATTTGAAGGGAAAATACCAACTGATGAAAGTAGAATCTGCAAAAAAAAAAACAAAGAAATGAAAGAAAAAATGTAGCAAGTAAGACAGAAAAACAAATCATAAGTACACTAAAGAAAAGAAAAAGTGAACATCAATAAGAGAATAATATCAAGACTTAGATGTAAACACAAGAAGAAAAAAATAAGTCTTCTGAAGAAGAAAAATAAGTAAAATGTGCGAGAACAAAGCAAAGACAATAGAATATATAATAAAAAAGTGTAAAAAAACAAGAGAAGATCTGGTCACAAGACAAATTCTAGTTTAATTATAATTTTATTTAATAAAATTTTTGCAAAGAAGACAGTTTTTTGAATAATTTACCTCACAAAATGATGTCTCAGCAAATTTTTTTCTGGACATAGAGCTCTGTAAAGCAAGATAAAAGTGAAAAAGAGTTCTAAACTGTCAATCAACTCAAAATATTTAGAGTAGTTGCAGAAATAATTTTGAAAAAATTTGAAAATTATATTTATAATATTTTGAATGAACTATTTTTGCAACAGCTTCAAATTTTTATCAACTTACATTAGCACTGTTTTTGAAATTATTTAATCTGAAATGTTATACAGGCCATGCATACCGAAGATCATAAATTTGATAATATTTTCCGAAATACATAATATGTAGTTTAAAATCATTATTTGTCTTATATAACGCAAAAAATCAGCAAGATTGTATTTTCAAAAAAAAAAAAGCAATTTTGACTAAAATTGGTTTAAAAGTAAACAAAAAAGCCTTTATTTGTATTTGTGCAGTCAAGTGATGTCTAATTGATGCAGGAATAGTCGGGAAAATCACTAAAATCAGGGAAATGCAAGGAAAGGGTTGGGCTGGCTCTAATCCTTCCTCATACCTTCATTAGCTCGGCCAAAGAGCTACAACAACCAGATCGCAGGGTTTTAATTAAATCAGCCGTTTGCGGCACTGTTCGCTTCTATTGAAATTAATTTCACTGGGCAACGCAAATTTCTTTTTCCGGGATCCAAGCGCAAAAGACACAAAAGAGATTAATCCGGGAGGATTACCTGACCCTTCTGTGTGTCACAAGTCGTTTAAATTTAGACGACATTATAATGATCACACTGTATGCAAAAGGGACAAAATTAAAAATATAATAGGCTTATTTTGGCTTTTGGCGCACATTTTTGAAATAAACAGCAAATTATGACACTTTTCTAGCTGCAAATCGGAAAATATCATTATAGCTTTTTTATCACAGTGCTAAACTTGTCATTGTTGACAAGTTTCAATCAAAAATTGAAAGACTTTGAGTGTTTTAACTGACAGTTATTAATTTGACATCTGAGTCTAACCTCACTTTAAATTGATAGTTTAAGCCAGACTATCGTAGAAACGTTATACCCGACAGGGCAACAAAGGTAAGACAAATTTACAATCCAAAGTGTGTCGTGCTTTGAGTTTATGACTAAAACCAGCCTGGTTTTGAGTATATCTTAAACGTTTTTACTATGATCTTCCGCGCACTTTTTATCCGCCACTTAGTATAACGTTTAGCAATTGAGACAGTTAGATGAGTAATTTTTGATTGAAATAATTGTTAATAATTTAGTATATTAAGTGTTGTGTTTTGACAGTAGTTTTTACGCGCGCACTTCTAACCTCAAAAAACTGTTGTGAGTTATAAAATTGAACCAATGGCTGGCCAGAAAAGCAAAGCTCCCGCTCTAAAGCAGACTTTAATTGACATCTAAAATGCGGAAAATGCAAATAAAGGTTGACAGACCTCTAGTGCAAATCCAGACTTATGGTGGCGCTTCTTGGAGTAATGGGTTTAATATGATTGTAAGTTGATCCTGGACATTAGAGGCTCCCCTAACAGAAGACGATGCGTGTTCTGAATACACTTTCCCGCACGCAATATGACGCCGATTTTAGATATCGACCTCCATAACTGGATTTTTTTTTTCCCGGAGCATACGTTATGGAAAGCGTGGAGAAAAGCCGGGAAGATCAAATTTGATCTAATCCCGCTACTTTTAAAGGTTTTTGCGCTTGAATAGGTATTGGGGTTTAGAGCCGTTTAAGGCTCAATGTAGAGAACATTATTATTGTCATACTGTCAAGCGAAATCAAGCAAACAAATCGAAAATAGAAAATAACAAACAGAAAATAATTTAAATAATAAAAATATAACTTACCCTTCAAGATCTTGCGACCACATTCTGATTAGCAAATGTCAATAACGCAATATTTCAAAGAGTCCACAAATGCCTTAAAGTCGATCATTAGCTGTTATAAAACTTATTTCTGCTGTTAACACTGCAAGTGTTTTTAATTTAATTTCATTAACGTGTTAAACTATCAATTAATTGAATAAAAAGTGAGGTTAGATAAAGTTTAAATGTCAAATTAATAACTGACAAAAATCATTATTTGTCAGATTGTCAAATTTTTGACATATTTTAATATAGTTATTGCTACTATAAGCTGACAGATGATAGCACAAATAATGTTCCGAAACATCTCCTAGAACAATAATCCTAATTTTTAGATTATTGGACAAATTTGAAAATCTTTCTCAAACGACTATTATACCCCATTCATTCAATTCTAGTACAATAATTCACATTTTCAGAGCTATAGGGGTAATTGACAACAGCCGATCCATATTTCATCTATATAGAGGCATTGCACATTTTCGATAATTATGAATGCAATGTCAGCTGTACACGAGATTCCTCTTATTGACTAATTGACGTGAATGATTGGGGTAATAATATATTGGGGGTGCATTGCCTTGTGAAAAAATCAAAGCTATTTTGAAATTATTTGTGCCGAAAATTTATTAAAAAGTGAAACTTTGGGTTGGAAATTTTTTTTACAATTGTTGTCTTGTCTCTCTTATTATAAGCTGTAAAATTTCTCGCACTATACTTCACATTCCTATTCATCGTCAACTTACAGTCGAAGAATTAATTCAAGTATTGCAAAAATATAGAGAATAGTCTCGGTTCATGTTGGCCAACAATAAAAAAAATAACTTTAGCTACGTCACAACTAGTAGTATTATAACAATTCTAATGTAGCAAGATCCGCTTATGAAACATAAAACTTTTGCAGCCCCGCTTGACGCAACATTTAAATCACTTTTCAAAATACTCCCGATTTAAAGTAATAATCCGTAACTAATTATTGACATTCTAATTTGAAGTAATACCAACCGTTAAAAACATATCTGTAAGAGCACTAGTGCTTTTATTATCAAGTACATAATTAAGGGTAGTTGATTATTAGAGGGTTAAGCTATTCTACATTAGAAAAAAGATTGATAAATCACATGATTTTTCAACTGACGATGGTTGTCGTTTTAGGGTTGGCGCAAAAAGATAAATTCCCTAGAAGTGCGCTGAAAAATCTGCCCCATTTATATTTTCCGGAGAAATATAGCGGTTGTGTTAGATAAACAAAACAAAGTTTTATTAAAAGAGAAAAGAAAGAAGCAAAGCGCACCCCATCATTTAAGATAATTAGTCATTTTTTTTTCGGTCGGCGGAAAACAAACGTTCAACAGGGATGCCAACTAACATCGATTATCAATTAAGGGTCTGTCCCTTGGCCGTGTATGTTTAGGATTAAAGAAGCGTGTTCGGATAAAAAACAATAAAAACCCTGTTCGATTAGAAGAGCCAATCATCAATCACGAAGAGAAAGTCGTTCTCCAGTGCTTGTCAAATTTCGTTCTGCTAATAGCGGATTTGAATGCCGCCGTAAGCCTTTTCTTTTCTTTTTTTTTGTACTAATGGACTAGTTTAATAGTGCCCATTCGAGCGCAGTTTGATAAATTTTAAACACGTGACATTTTACCCTTAAAGGAAATATTTTAAATCAGCCCCCTTTCTACGAAACCATAGAACGCAAATGTTTCTTTCAGAAAAAAAAAGTACGCACGACTAGGTTTTTCTTTAATGACTTAAGAGGTGTGATTGGTTAGAATGTATTCCAAAATAAATTTCTGGCTTTTGGAGGCATATCTAATTAAATTTGAGTAAAAAGGTCAGTGAATTTCTGACAGATAATACGTCAATTGTCAACATCAATTGTAACCAACCTTAAACATCCAAAATTCTGTACTATTTTCTGCAAATATTTCTTTCAGAAGAAAAAGAACGTACAATTAGGTTTTTCTTTAATGACTGAAGAGGTGTGATTGGTTAGAATGTATTCCACAATAAATTTTTGGCTTTTGGAGGGATATCTAGTTAAAGTTGAGCAAAAAGGTCAGTTAATTTCTGACAGATAATACGTCAATTGTCAACATCAAGTGCGACCAACCTTAAACATTTAAAGTTACTTCAGAAAAGTTTTTTTGATGAAAATAGCTTATAATGTTGTAAAGTGGTAAAGCAGACGTTTCTAGAGTAAAAAAGTAGTAATTGTCTAAACAACATTTTGTTTTTACATCAACTTCTATGTTTTGTGCAGTTCTATTAGCTGACGACACTAAGTCCAGGAATTTTGTTTTTTGATCAAATGTTTTAATTTATTGGTGAAAACTTTAGTGATTTTTTCTGTTTTCGCTGCATAATGGTCCTACAGCAATTTCATTTTTGGTTTCTGGTGGCATATCCAATTAAACTTGAGCAAAAAGGTCAGTTAATTTCTGACAGATAATACGTCAATTGTCAACATCAAGCGTGACCAACTTTAAACGTTCAAAATTACTTCTGTATGTTTTTCTGCAAATATTTCTTTCAGAAAAAAAGTACGCACAATTAGGTTTTTTTTTAGTGACTGAATTGGCTTTTGGAGGCATATTTGATTAAACTTGAGCAAAAAGGTGATTTAATTTCTGACAGATAATACGTCAATTGTCAACATCAAGGGTAACCAACCTTAAGCATTCAAAATTACTTCTGTATTTTTTTCTGCAATTATTTCTTTGAGAAGAAAAAGAACGCACAGTTAGGTTTTTCTTTAATGACTGAAGAGGTGTGATTGGTTAGAACGTATTCAACAATAAATTTTTGACTTTTGGTGGCATATTTGATTAAACTTGAGCAAAAAGGTGATTTAATTTCTGACAGATAATACGTCAATTGTCAACATCAAGCGTGACCAACCTTAAGCATTCAAAATTACTTCTGTATTTTTTTCTGCAATTATTTCTTTCAGAAGACAAAGAACGCACAGTTAGCTTTTTCTTTAATGACTGAAGAGGTGTGATTGGTTAGAATGTATTAAACAATAAATTTTTGGCTTTTGGTGGCATATTTAATTAAACTTGAGCAAAAAGGTGATTTAATTTCTGACAGATAATACGTCAATTGTCAACATCATGTGTGACCAACCTAAAACATTCATAATTACTTGTGTGAGCTTTAGATAAGACGAAACAGCGCTGTATGAGATTCGGCTGACTTTTTGTTTGATTAAAGCTGAACAATCAAATTGCAAAATTGCGATCTCTTTAAGAGAATTCTCAGTAGACACCCAAAAATTGATCGAACACACAAAGACAGTCCTAATCCCTTTGATGTTTGAGAAGACACTTTGAGGACGTTGCGCTTTAATCACTTAATGGCTGTGATCGACTTTGTTGACAGAAAGCTTCGCACAGAGAAGTTAGAGCCGTATTTTGGGCCATTCTTGATTAAAATGTACATAGTAAATACCTCTTGTACGTACACCGTACTTCAATGGCGGCTAATGCCAATATTTGTCTTCCATATTTGCTTTGAATGGGGATTGATCATGCGGCCGAAACGTCAAAAGTTATATTCAGCAGAAACTTTTTCTTTACTTATTTTACAAATTTAATTTTCATCTGTTTAAAAAATGAAAAAAAAAACCGTTAGTACGTAGATCTATGTATATCCGATAAGCCTTTAATATTTACCCCCAAGAAGCAAAAATTTTCTGTGAGGATTTTTAATTTGGTATTTTTGCAATGCTAAAATGGGGCTAATGGGTTAAGGTTCGGATTTGGAGGCATTTAACGTAGTAATCTCGTTAAGCTATAAAGTCTCGTTCCCGAGGATAAATTACGAGGATATTAAGGGGGCTCCAGCCGACCACACATGCATGTTTAGAGTACAAGTCTCAAATTTATAAGACTCGGCTAAATAACGGACGGAAATCTCTAAAGTCAGCGGTGGCTATAATTTCTGGAAACAATCAAAAGATAAGTTTGAGATATTATGGCAATAGGAAAACGGTTTTATTTATTTTCTGTCTATTTCCCCTTATTATTTCATCGTTGGGGAAATTTACGACTTTGTCTACTGATTGGATGCGACAATGTCACAACATTTGTCGCATGTTTGGTTCTAAAAGACGTTCAAATTGATCTATTTCTAGAAACGCCCCTTTTCGTGATTGGCTGAATATCCTTCTATTTAATTAGACTAATCTGAAAGCTTCTACCTGCTTAAAAAAGACTAAAAAAAACAAGTTAGATCTTTAATAGACTTTGACATGCTTTGTTCTCGTTGAAATTCTTCAGTTATCCGTCCAATAGATTATTTATTAATTGACTGATAATGATTTTTGCTCAAGTGGCACCTGAAATCTCCTAGAAGTTTAGTTCTAAGTAAAAAATTTAGGCTAAAGACGTTCGAATTTATCTATTTCTAGAAACACCTCTTTTTGTGATTGGCTGAATATTCTTCTGTTTAATAAGACAAATCAGGAAGCTTCGCATGCTTAAAAAAAACTAAAAAAAAAATAGTAATAATATAGTAACGTAAGATCAAAATAAAGTAGACCTATAATAGACTTGAACATGTTTTGTTCTCATTAAAACTCTTCAGTTGTCCGACCAGTGAGCTTTGGATAATTTTTTTTTGCTAAATTGGCAAGTAAAATTACCTAGACGTTTGGTTCTAAGTGAAAAATTTAAAATAGAGACGTTTGAATTTATCTATTTCTGGAAACACCCATTATTTGCGATTGGCTGATTACTTTTCTGTTTAATTAGACGAAACTGAAAACTTTTCATGCTTAAAAAAACTTAAAAAAAACAAGTTAGAACTTTAATAGACTTGAACATGTTTTGTTCTTATTGAGGCTCTTCAGTTGTCTGTTCAGTGGAAACCTGAAATCTCCTAGAAGTTTGGTTCTAAGTGTAAAATTTAAACTAGAGACGTTCAAATTTATCTATTTCTGGAAACACCCACTTTTTGTGATTGGCTGATTACCCTTCTCTTTAATTAAACGCTACAAACAAACAACAACAATATTCCTTCATTTGCATTTATTTAAAAGTCCCAGCAGCCGGTGCTCTTAAATCTAAATATCTGATTCAATTAGATAATTAAAAGTCCGCGCCCGGTGTCAGGGAAGTAATTCATAATCCCGACAACACTTAAAAAACAGATTCCTTCCCAACGTCACCAACGAGATTACCACAATTTCCATTATTAATTATTCAGCATCATCTTACCAGAGATAACACTTTTGAACCAACTAATTAATTCACTTTTTAAACTTGACACCGCCAACAAGTTATCTTCAAATAAAAAAAAAAAAGTGGGCCTCAGCCGCTTCGCCGCCGCTCGCCAAAGAAAATTTTTCGAATTTTAATTACGCTTTTTTTTTGCTTTACGTATTAAAAAGTTTTCGCCGAGTTTTCTTTTTTTTTTTACGAGGTTTATTAGCTATAAAAAACGATGCATTATCTGACAGACGATGGCGACCCTAAATTTGAAGACTGCTAAGTGCTCTATGTCTCTAATTCTCCCTTGGGATAACGGAAAACAAAAGATACGTGGGGATTCAATTTGATACAAGTATTAGTTGGGAAATTCCACTTTAATTCAAAGGAAAAAAGCTTTTATTCCTATTTTTAGGTTGTCATCTATTTTATTAGCTGCTTATGGGTCTTAATTTGCTATCCTATTACAGATAGGTACTTAAACAATTTAGAAAAACAATATTTTTGTGTCATAGAGTTTCACTGATGAGAGATAAAAGCAAAGTTTTGTCGATTTTGACAAAAAACATTATCAGACAACAAGAAAGATCAGTTGGTCGGACAACCAAGTCTTTACATTAGCGCCTTTAGTAAGAGAATGGGTTAATCGGTTAGTTGTGTGTTTACCACCATCCCTACAACTTTCTTTCATAAATTGTGACATTTATATCTCTCCAAATTACCTGTGAGGGCACAATTATTACGGAAGCAGCCATAATTTAGCACTTGACGTTAATTTTGACAGACGCAGGTTGAATAGTCAATTTAAAGCACGATTGGTCAACGAGTGGCCACTAATCAACGTAATTACGAAGGGTGGAGGTAGTGGTGAAATAAAAAAGTATTTCCACAAGTTTAACCCTCCCTTTGCCGAAATCATAAACCCTGAAAAATTAGCTTACATTTTAATATTACAGAGACCGTGTGCTAAATTGACCAGAAGCTTTTATCATATCTACTAAATTTAAAAAAAAACACTTTAATATCCGCCATCCGTGGGCAAAATGATTTATTGCCGCCCGCACAAAAAAGACTAATTGCTAACACTACAGTAAAAATAAAAAAATTGTAACTTAGAATATGAAAAAGAAATAAAAAAGAGAAAAATAGAAAAAGTAATTTGTAAATAAAAAGCTAGAAACATTATAGAAGTAAAAAAACAATAAAAGAGTTTTAAAATATTATAAAAATAAATAAATAATTGAGCAAGAAACAAATTTATAAAAAAAACAGACAGCAAAAGACACAGATGTAAAAGAAGGTGAAAAAGAATTGAAAAAAGAGTGTCATAAGATAGAAAATTTTCAAAAAACAATTAATAACAATAATAAATATAATTAAATAGGAACCCACAGATATGAAGTCAGAGTTGGAACTAGTTGTGAAGAAACTAAATACATTAATACAAAAGCTTAAATGTTAAAACACGAGAACAGAGAAGTTAAAAAAAAAGTAGAAGATATAAAAGAAAAATTTAAAAAGAAAGAAAAGAAATGGAAGGAAGAGAAGGATAAAATGCTCGAGAGAATAGAGGTCTTGAAAAAAGAAACAAAAATAGCAGAAATAAAAAGGAGGAAAAACAACAAATTAATAACAGGAATAGACATAAGAAAAGAGCGACAAAAAGAAATTAAAAAAGTAGTAAAAACGAAAATAAAGCCATGGCACAAAATAGGGAATAAAGTGCTTGTGGAATTCTATGACTGAGAAAAGAAAAAAAAGCTGAGAAAAAACGAATCAACAAAAAACATCTACATAGATGATGACTTAACAAAGAGGGAGAGGCAGGTCTAAAAAAACTGAAAAAAATCGCGAAAAAAAAAGAGGGCAAGGAATAAGAGAAAAAGTATGGAGGATACGGAGAATATTCATGAAGGGAAACACATTCAAATAGAATAAAAAAGACCTAAAATTGTAGGTTTTTTAAGGAAAAAAGCAAAACCAAAAAATAAACAATAAAGATGACACAAGCAAATGGACAATGGAAACAGAGAAAACTAACGGAACAAATAAAGAATTAAGCATTAATTTTGGAATGTAGCGAGATTAGATAAAAAAGATGAGAACTTTTGGGAGAACGTAAAACTTTTTGATATACCTAATTGGTTTAGTAGAAACATGGGTAGAAGAAAAGCGATGAGAAAAAATAAAGAGTAGACTACCAGCAGAATTCAAGTAAAAATGTCAGAGAGCGAAGAAAGAAAAAAAAAGAAGAGCAGCAGAGGGTATAGTTACAAGGGTGAGAAAAGTGATTAGAAAAAAAATCATGAGAGGAAAGAAAAAAAAGAACTAATAGAGAAAAATATCGAAATAGACAAAAGGCGGTGAAAAATAATGACAATTTACAGCAAAGAGATGAAGAAGACAATAAGAAGCATAGAAGAAACAGTGAAAGAAAATACAGAAGAATGTATAGGTACTTATGGGAGGAGATTTTAACGGAAGAATAGGTGAAAGACCGAAAACACCGAACAGAAGAAAAAACGAAAGCAAAGACAGAAGATCAGAAGATAATGGAAAAAACAAGACAGGGAAGAGTACAGAAGAAAGCTGAAAATCGTTAGATTTGAGGAGCAAGAGGTAGTAGACAAAATAGAAATAGAACTGAAAAAAATATTAGAAGTAGCAACAACAAAATCAGAAATAAGCTGAAAAGAACAAAAAAGAGAAATGAATAGTGGGTTAAAAATTGCTACCAACTAAAAAAAAATAATCACAAAGTGCCAAGAAAATCACCATAAATTGCAAACTTTTTTTACAAATTATAAAACTAGGAAAAGAATTTTTTTCTAATTTTTTGTGGCAACGTTTTCTTCAAGCTTTCTATTTCATTTGGTCACATTTAAATCGTCCGAATACAGACCTGGTTATATAATAAAAAACTTAAATTAAAAAAAAAAACAATCAAAAACATTGGAAAATTGTTATCTCAATTCGCCGCCATATCGCCCTGAGCTAAGCCAATTGAAAATGATTAGATCATGTAACAAACTACATGAGTAGACGAAAATGGTCGAAAAGTGTTTTTTTGCGATAAGATTGCAGATAATGTGTAGGTGTATTTTCACCTGATTGGCCATTTTCAATCATTGTAATGAAATCAATACATAATTGGACAATAATCCACCATTTAATAAAAATTAAGGCGTGGTATGTGATAGGAAAAATAAAAATGTTAAAAGCTATCAAAGAAAATTCCATTGGATTTAAATCAGCCACCACAGTGGCAAAAAGTGTTTAGGTGTGTGACAGAAAAAATAAAAAAAAAATTTTGAAAAAGCAAAAATAAATATTATAAAAATAATTGTTAGTTACAATTCTTAATCTTTAAAAGTGAGGAGAAATAACAAAAAGAAGACCTTATTCTTAATTTTGGTTCAAATGAGTCATTATTTTTTAATATTTTGTAAATTTTAATACAAAAAGTTGATGATGCCAAAATGGTGGATGCGCCAAGTACAAAATGTTCTTTGACAGTCGCTATCTTTAAAATTAAGAAGAATTAACAAAAAGAAGATGTTTTTCTTCATTTTGGATTCAAAAAACTATAAAATATAGTAGAATAGGGTTAAAGCAAGTAAGATCTGTAGACTTGGACATATTTTGTTCTTATTGAAATTTGTCAGATTTCTATTTTAATAAAATTGCTGGTTTATATTTACCCAAATCTCTATTGTAAGCGTAATATGGTAAAAATGACAACATCCAAGAAATGATCGGACAACCAAGTTATCGCATTATCGGATAATATGCAATATCATTCATCTACTTGAAAAATAAGATCAAAATGGCATTGACATGTAAAACCTGGTTTCTCCACTTTTCTGTAAAGAGCATCGAATTCCAATAGATGTCGCTATTTTTAATATTTATAATGTTTGGAGAAATTAGAAACACACATTTTGACTAAAAATGTTATTTCTGTTTATAGTATTTTCAAGATGAAGACGAAGTGGATGTGAACAAGAAAACGCGCTTTTAGATATTGGCGTTTCTATTGGTTCAACGATTACATGACCTAGCAGAAAGTGCGTTGATTGGCTAGCTAGAGCACATTTTCACTTCGTCTTTAATCTGAAAATACTATAAGTATAGCATATTACAGTCATTTATATTTCGAAGAGAGAATAAAGTTTGTCAGCTAGAAATGATAAATGTGTACAAACAGTGGCTATAAATCTCTTGTGCATCTCTCTAATCCAGCAGGACTGCATTCTTTTGACAGTTTCTAAAACAAATTTTTCAGTTTAGCCATTTTTGATTCGGCTATATTTCGGTCATGATTAATACGAATCATAAATTTGTAGATTTGAGTTGACATTTGCGTCCAAACAGGACACTCACCATGATGAATATTAGTACGGCATGTATGGTCGCCATTTCCATAGGACACGTTTTCATGTTCTGTGCACTTGTCTCGCCATTTATCAAATGCTCAAAGTATGGTTTACATTGCGCGATTTGTATATTCCTAATTGAGTCCAGGCCGAGACTTCTACTGTTATTTGGGCAGGGGACCTTTGGGGAATTGAGGGTTTTAATAAATCAGATTCCCGCATGGCTTTATCAATGGCGGATTTCAGTGCGGAAAACTGCAAATTGGAGTTTAGATTGGGTAAATAAAAGTGAGAGATAGATACTGGCTGACTTAGTCAATACTACCGAGTTGTACAACTGTCAGATGTTGACATTTGGCCAATGACACGCGGTGAACATTGACAATTGCTCCGCAAATTCTGTACAAAACACACAGAAACGTTTAATGTGCTATTTAATCTGACTTTTAGAAGCAATAAACTATAACTTTAAGGAATAATATTCTAAAATAAACAACGACGCAGATGATGTGGCATTAATAATAAAATAAAACTATAAGAAAGTAAAAAAAGAAGCAAGAGCTTAGATAAATTGTGAAGCAAACTGTGTAGCAGATTCAAAATTAACCTAGAAAGATACAATTTTGAGTTAATTAACCTCTTTGAACACTTAGAAGTAGCAGTTTCCAGCAACATGTCTCAACAATCTTCTCTAGTTCTAGATTCTCTTCTTCATCATCTCTTGTCTATTTCGCAACATCAGTTTCTTCAATTCTCTCATCAACACTACTCTATTGACTAATTCTACTAGTTTAGTGTTTGGCCCAAAAGTATTAAAGCGTTTTTGTTCCATTCATCCAAGCCAGTAGTGTCAGGGTCCGGGAGGAGTTGCTCCAATTATTTCTGATCAATTTTCCAAGCAACTGTGCCCAAAATACGGCATTCTTCAGCAAAATGTTGGTCAAGATTACTATTCTGTGCAAAAGAGCTTCCTGCAGCAACTTTTTCCGATTGTTGTTTGGATGACGTTCTGTACAGTTTGGAGGTAGAAACATCTGATGTTTCGTTTTCGTTCCATTCATCTACGCCAGTAGTGTCAGTGTCAGTGTATCATCTCTGGTCAACTCTTGATCTGGCCTGTGAGCTGAAGCATGGTCCAATACCAAAAAAACTTTTTTCTCAAAACTTTTGCTCCTCATGCTGGGAACAAATTCCTTAAAGAACCTTTTTTTAAAAAAGTTTTGATCAATCTACGCTTTCTAGTTTTGGTAAGATCAGAAAGGCAGATGTTTCTGAAGCAGAGATGTTTGCGATTTGGTGCACCTTGTCTTCTCAGGAAGGCAGCGCTAGTACAAACCAGATTGTAGATTTGGTCTAATCAAAGGTCGAGTTCTTTTATTTATTGGCTTATCTTGTGTCTTTGATAGACTACGCTAGAGGAGGCAAGCCAGCCTTGGAACAGAACGTCTGAGTTTATTTATTGTCTTTCAGTGGGAGTACAGGAATGTAATCAGAAGTAAATAGGAAAAAGTTTTTATATCTTTCTCATAAAACGTTTGTAATTAGTTGGCCTTAGATGTTTACTTTCCTAATTCTGACATTCTTACCTCGACTTGAAATCCGCCTGATGGTTTTGATTGGAAGTGCTGATTGCTATCATAAATCGGACAATTAAGGGGGTTCCGTTTCAATCAGCCGTTAACGACGTTATCAATAATTTGGGACACATCCAATACGTCTCAATCTAAATGGTTGCATTGTTTCAGTAGAGGGCTGGCTGGCTGGCTGGCTGGCTACACCAACCAGAATAATTTATGTCCCAATATAAGGGCAGTTAGTGTCCACTCACCCCCCACGTCTTCCCCATCAAACATTCATGGATCGACCGAAGTTCGTCTTGTTCCAGCCATAAACTCCGGTCATAATTTATGGCGAGTGTGGTCCACTGTTTTTTTCTTTTTTCCGATTTCTGCCAAACGAATCTATCTAGATCCAATAAAATCAGAAGCGTCGCCGAATTTACTGCTTATAAGACAGATCGACTGGGATTTAGACGTTAAAGTGGACACAGCCAAGGAAGGAATGTCACTGATTTGGCAATCTTTAAAGCCTCTAAAGAGTAAAAAGCACTATATAGAGATAATACCAAAAATAAACATACAATGAGTGACAAAATGCAAATTCGACCTCTATAGTCATGGAACAATACGGAAGATTTGTATGGAGTAGTTGGTTAGCTCATCTATTCCGACACTTTAGCAATACAATTAAAATCTAGGAGTTAGATTAGAGGAGTTAAAGGAAAATTAGATCTAGCTATTCTAGACATTTCACAAATATTAACAGATACAAAATTCTTAGACAACCTCACTTTGGGATGAGAACCTACAAAGGGGTCTACTAGGATACTAGAATAATAGGACCACCAAGACGCAAAAAACTAAGGCTTAAAGCTCCGCAACTAGAGGAATTATCAATAGAACTTAAATAAAACACCCACGTCGATAAGGCTTTTTCCAAAGCAACCTGCTGTATTTGGGCAGGTTGGAAACTCTTTGGCAAGCCATGGAATTTGAAGCCAAAAATAGTACATTGCGGTAACAAAACCAGTCTTGTATGGTAAGCAAAAACCAAAAAATCGACGACACACCTGCCGGCTTGCGTGCTTGGGCATTACAAAAGTCATATTCTAGAGGTGCTGTTAAACTTAACGTCCTTTCAGCTACAGGTGCAAAAAGAAAGTCTACAAGCTTCTTTAAAGCTGTTTCAAACAAAGAAATTTAAATCAGGAGACGGAACAAGATACTGGACTTTCCACAGTCAGGTTTTCTTTAAACAACCAATAAACGTTATGCCAAAATAATGTATGACTTTGAAACGCCAGTTATTACTGACCATCATACAGCTTGAAGTCAAATTGTTCAAATTGACGTGACAGCTAGATCAAAGACAAAAAAAAGCCCTAGATAGCACACCTTTAATTATGCAAGCTGAGACACTTGCAATAGATCTAGCTACCTAAGAATGTTTTCAAAAGCATATTAATAGCAAGAAGATCTATATTTTGTCTGACAACTAAGCGACTATAAAAGCTGTCATTGCAAATAACACTGAATCTTGAATGGTCTAGAAATGCAGACCATTCTCTCAAAAACCTGGCAGTGAGCATCAAGATGGCTCACATCTGAATTCTAGATCATGAAGGAATAGAAGAAAATGAAGTTGCCGACGAGCTTGCAAGATCGAAGCTTTTCCAATAGGCCCCAAACCGTTCTGTGGATTAACAAATTCGCCTAAAACTTAGAACTAGAGAATAAAGAAGTGTGGAACTTGAGCTAGACTAGAAAATGTACCTAAACTAAACAATAAAAAGCCTAGACTATAGAATAAACCTAGAACTAGAGGATAAAGAAAACTGGAGCTAGAGCTAGACTAGAGAGTATATAAAACTCATCAATAAATAAGCCTAGAACTAAAACTGGACTATAGAATGAACCTAGAGCTAGAGAATAAAGAAGTGTGGAACTCGAGCTAGACTAGAAAATGTACCTGAAACTAAACAATAAAAAAACCTAGAACTTAAATTAGATTATAGAATGACCCTAGAACGAGAGAATAAGGAAGTGTAGAACTAGAGCTATAAACCTAGAACTATAGAAATAGAACAAAGAAGTGTGGAACTAGAGCTAGACTAGAAAATATATTTAAATCTAAACAATGAGAAAGCCTAGAACAAAAACTAGACTATAGAGGAAATCTAGAGCTAGAGAGTAAAGAAGTGTTGAACTAGAATTAATCTTGAGAATATATCTAAAACAAAACAATAAAAACTCCTAGAAATTAAACTAAACTATTGAATAAACCTAGAATGAAAGAATAAGGAAATGTAAAACTAGAGCTATAAACCCAGAACTATAGAATAAAAAAGTGTGAAACTAGAGCTATACTAGAGAATATACCTAAATCTAAACAATAAAAAAGCCTAGAGCTTAAACTACTAGACTATATAATAAACCTATAACTAGAAAATAAGGAAGTGTGAAACTAGAGTTATAAACCTAGGACCATAAAATAAAAAAGGCTAGAACTAAAGCTAGACTAGAGAATATACCTAAATCTAAACAATAAAAAAGCCTAGAACGAAAACTACTAGACTGTAGAATAAACCTAGAACTAGAGAATAAAGAAGTGTGGAACTAGAATTAATCTTGAGAATATATCTAAAACAAAACCATAAAAACTCCTAGAAATTAAACTAAACTATTGAATAAACCTAGAATGAAAAAATAAGGAAACGTAGAACTAGAGCTATCAACCCAGAACTATAGAATAAAGAAGTGTGGAACTAGAGCTAGACTAGAAAATGTACCTAAAACTAAACAATAAAAAGCCTAGACTATAGAATAAACCTAGAACTAGAGGATAAAGAAGACTGGAGCTAGACTAGAGAGTATATAAAACTCAACAATAAATAAGCCTAGAACTAAAACTGGATTATAGAATGAACCTAGAGCTAGAGAATAAAGAAGTGTGGAACTCGAGCTAGACTAGAAAATGTACCTGGAACTAAACAATAAAAAAACCTAGAACTTAAATTAGATTAAAGAATGAACCTAGAACGAGAGAATAAGGAAGTGTAGAACTAGAGCTATAAACCTAGAACTATAGAAATAGAACAAAGAAGTGTGGAACTAGAGCTAGACTAGAAAATATATTTAAATCTAAACAATGAGAAAGCCTAGAACAAAAACTAGACTATAGAGGAAATCTAGAGCTAGAGAGTAAAGAAGTGTTGAACTAGAATTAATCTTGAGAATATATCTAAAACAAAACAATAAAAACTCCTAGAAATTAAACTAAACTATTGAATAAACCTAGAATGAAAGAATAAGGAAATGTAAAACTAGAGCTATAAACCCAGAACTATAGAATAAAAAAGTGTGAAACTAGAGCTATACTAGAGAATATACCTAAATCTAAACAATAAAAAAGCCTAGAGCTTAAACTACTAGACTATATAATAAACCTATAACTAGAAAATAAGGAAGTGTGAAACTAGAGTTATAAACCTAGGACCATAAAATAAAAAAGGCTAGAACTAAAGCTAGACTAGAGAATATACCTAAATCTAAACAATAAAAAAGCCTAGAACGAAAACTACTAGACTGTAGAATAAACCTAGAACTAGAGAATAAAGAAGTGTGGAACTAGAATTAATCTTGAGAATATATCTAAAACAAAACCATAAAAACTCCTAGAAATTAAACTAAACTATTGAATAAACCTAGAATGAAAAAATAAGGAAACGTAGAACTAGAGCTATCAACCCAGAACTATAGAATAAAGAAGTGTGGAACTAGAGCTAGACTAGAAAATGTACCTAAAACTAAACAATAAAAAGCCTAGACTATAGAATAAACCTAGAACTAGAGGATAAAGAAGACTGGAGCTAGACTAGAGAGTATATAAAACTCAACAATAAATAAGCCTAGAACTAAAACTGGATTATAGAATGAACCTAGAGCTAGAGAATAAAGAAGTGTGGAACTCGAGCTAGACTAGAAAATGTACCTGGAACTAAACAATAAAAAAACCTAGAACTTAAATTAGATTAAAGAATGAACCTAGAACGAGAGAATAAGGAAGTGTAGAACTAGAGCTATAAACCTAGAACTATAGAAATAGAACAAAGAAGTGTGGAACTAGAGCTAGACTAGAAAATATATTTAAATATAAACAATGAGAAAGCCTAGAACGAAAACTAGACTATAGAGGAAATCTAGAGCTAGAGAGTAAAGAAGTGTGGAACTAGAATTAATCTTGAGAATATATCTAAAACAAAACAATAAAAACTCCTAGAAATTAAACTAAACTATTGAATAAACCTAGAATGAAAGAATAAGGAAATGTAAAACTAGAGCTATAAACCCAGAACTATAGAATAAAAAAGTGTGAAACTAGAGCTATACTAGAGAATATACCTAAATCTAAACAATAAAAAAGCCTAGAGCTTAAACTACTAGACTATATAATAAACCTATAACTAGAAAATAAGGAAGTGTGAAACTAGAGTTATAAACCTAGGACTATAAAATAAAAAAGGCTAGAACTAAAGCTAGACTAGAGAATATACCTAAATCTAAACAATAAAAAAGCCTAGAACAAAAACTACTAGACTATAGAATAAACCTAGAACTAGAGAATAAAGAAGTGTGGAACTAGAATTAATCTTGAGAATATATCTAAAACAAAACAATAAAAACTCCTAGAAATTAAACTAAACTATTGAATAAACCTAGAATGAAAAAATAAGGAAACGTAGTACTAGAGCTATAAACCCAGAACTATAGAATAAAGAAGTGTGGAACTAGAGCTAGACTAGAAAATATACCTAAAACTAAACAATAAAAAAGCCTAGAACTAAAAGCCTAGAACTAGAGAATAAAGAAGACTGGAGCTACAGCTAGACTAGAGAGTACATCCTAACCTCCAAATTATTTTTTTATGGCACTGAAAACATATCGAGCTGAATAAACAAACACAAATATAAATTGAAAAATTAGTTTTATTACGGTACAGCAATATCCGTATTGCCGGCGCTTCCTCGTTGTTTGTTTTCGTAATTAAGAGTAACTAAATAACCTTTTTCGTCAAAGCGTTGGAGTCGGATTTAACGGATAATTGTAAGCCTAATTGATTATTATGTGCTTTGTAGTGGAAAATCAGCTAAATTTGGCAAACAAACAATCACTAATAATGCTAAAAACTCTAAAGTTATGTTAAAAAATACATATGAATGCCGCCGAATCTATGGAAATTTATAAAAACAAGCATTTGCATTATACAACAATAAAGGCTTCATGTGAAAGTTTTGTTAAAAATAGAAAAAGTTCGAATTGTTCTATTTCTGGAAACACCCATCTTTGTTTTGATTGGTTGGAAACCTTCTCATTTAACGAGACGACGTCTAGTGCATAGATATACCTGCATAGATCTATGTATTCCTAAGGGCCACCCTAAAGCTATTGTTTTTTTTGCTTAATTACCTGTTCACTGACTAGTCTACTGAGTTATCTGAGCCCGATACGTGACCGAGTTAGTCAGTAAACATATTATGATGAGGAATAAGATAAACGAACTGAGCTGTTGTAAAGTCGTAAAATACGTTAGCCGTATATGTCTTAGATGGACTATACCTTCATACTTTTACTATATACTTACCAATAACTGTACTATCTAAATGGGTTGTCTTTACTTCTAAATCATAGATTACCTGTAAAATAAAAAATTATTTATTAAAATATTTATAAAACAGTGTTGCCAAAGCAAATTTATTCATCAGTGAGACTCAACAAAGGTAAACTTAATAATTCTAACTCTTTTATATATCACAGTCAATGCATCTCAGCAATAAATTATTTTTTCTTGGATTTAGGAACATTTGTTGATAGGTTGTCATAAATTTGGTTAAAATGGTAACGTTACGTTTTCTACTGAAAAACATAAAGTACCTTAGCCATGTCAATAATTTAGGTTAGGTTTGCTTATTTTAGAACAACTACTATTAAATTTTCCTTATAATTACAAGTTTGTCATTCTGAAATAAAGTTGTTGTGTCATAAAATACTTTTTTTTTTTTTGAAAAATTTGATAAAAAGTCTGCTAAATCATAATAAACCAAACCCGGTTTCGGTTTTTGTGCTGAATTGGTATTCAAATAGACGGTTAATTTAATTTTAAAACATTATAGAGCAAACAGAGTGATGGTTCTAATGAAAAACGAAACTCTAATTTTATAAAATTTTGCGAACATGTGTGTTTACTTTGTATAATTTTCTCTCTACAAGCTGTTCTGAAAATACCGCATTTATAAGTGCGTTTAATTAGGATTGGATTGAAAACCGGTTGAAAACCGACTTATAAAAAATTACGTATCTTTTTTTATCTGATATAGATACAATGTAAATATGCATAAATATGCATAATGAGCATAATATGCATAGTTAATATAGTTAAATAAATTAAAATAAACTAAAATAAACCAAAATAAACTAAAAAAAAACTAAAATAAACTAGACTAAACTAAAATAAACTAAAATAAACTAAAACAAACTTAAATAAACTAGAATAAACTGAAATAAACTAAAATGAACTAAAATAAACTAAAATAAACTAAAATAAATTAAAATAAACTAAAATAAACTAAAATAAAATAAAATAAACTAAGATAAACTAAAAGAAACTCAAATAAACTAAAACAAACTAAAATAAACTAAAATAAACTAAAATAAACTAAAATAAACTAAAATAAACTAAAATAAACTAAAATAAACTAAAATAAACTATAATAAACTAAAATAAACT
Source organism: Lagria hirta (assembly GCA_947359425.1). Lineage (NCBI taxonomy): Eukaryota > Metazoa > Arthropoda > Insecta > Coleoptera > Tenebrionidae > Lagria > Lagria hirta. The sequence continues at coordinate 670,481 of OX375804.1, read as the reverse complement.
AAAATAAACTAAAATAAACTAAAATAAACTAAATTAAACTAAAATAAACTAACATTAACTGAAATAAACTAAAATAAACTAAAATAAACTAAAATAAATTAAAATAAACTAAAATAAACTAAAATAAACTAGAATACACTAAATTAGACCATTATTTTTATTATTCTTATGTAATCACTCATATTGCTTAATGATGCATTTATTGGTAATCATTTTGTCTACTTTCTTAGCCATCATTAGCTAACCATTACAAAGCGTTTTGTTTTGTTTTCGTAAAGTTGTGAGTTAAGTGGAAAAACAACTTTAGACGCAAGTGGAAGAGAAGGAGAAAAAAAAAGCAAAAAAAAAAGAAAATAGAAGAAGCAAAAGTTTTACTAGAAGAATATTAAGATCACCGAAAAAAGCAAAAAACAAGATATGAAGACAGAGCTGGAGTTTGTTGTGAAGAAACTAGATACATTAAACCAAGAGATTAACCTGTAAAAACAAAAGAACAGAAAGAAGTTGAAAAAAAAAGATAAAAGTTGAATTAGAAAAAAAAAAGAACAGAAATGGAAGAAAGAAAAGTGAATAATGCTGGAAAAAACAGAAATTTTGGGAAAAAAACACAAATAACTAAAAAAAAAATTGGGAAAATTATATAGTAATAACTACAATTGACGTAGGAAGAAAGAGAAAAGAAGAAAATGGTAAAAGCGAGCGCCACAACATAGGTAAAAGGTAAGTGGTAGTGGTAGTGGAACTCCAAGACTTGGAAAGCAAAGAAAAAAGTTATGAAATATGATAAAAAACTGAGATAAAAAACAACTAAAAACATCTACATAGATTGAACAAAAAAGAAGATAGAAGTTCAGAAAAAGTTGAGAGAAATTGCAAAAGAAAAGATATTGGATATGGAAAAATATTCATGAAGAAAAAAATATACATATACAGCAAAGAAATGAAAAAAATAGTAAGAAACATGGAAGAAACAGTAAAAGAAAGCACTGAAGAATATATACTTACAGGAAGAAATTTTAACAAGAGAATAAAAACACCAGAAGTTAGAATTTTAAAGGAAGAAGAAAGGATTGAAAAAAAAGATCTAAAAATAAGAGAAAAAATGTAGAGGGAAACAAATTGAAGAAAAAGAGAAGGGAGGTATTGAAAAATAATAATAAAAGAGATGAAGAAACAAAGTAGACGTATGCAGAAAGGAATCAGTGATAGAAGATGGAATAAAAAATGAGAAAACGTGGAAGAAAGAAGAAGACATTAGAATAGGAGACAGAATAGAGGCATACCACATTCTTATTAAGATAACCTTAGAAGATAGAAAACACCAAAAAGAAGAAAAAAGAAAGCAAATGTAGAACAGCAAAAGATAATAGAAAAAACAAGACAGGGAAGAGTACAGAAGAAAGCTAGAAAACGTTAGATTTGAGAAGGAAGAGCTAGAGAAAATAGAAATGGAACTAAAAAAAATATTAGAAGAAGCAACAACAAAATCAGAAATAAACAGAGAAGAACAAAAAGAGAAATGAATGTCGGGTTAAAGATTACTACCAACTAAAAAAAAAATAATCACAAAAGCGCCAAGAAAATCAGCATAAATTGCAAACATTTTTTGAAATATATAAAGCTAGGAAAATTTTTTTTGTGGCAACGTTTTCTTCAAAATTACGTCACATCTAAATCGTCCGAACACAGATTTGATTTTATAATAAAAACCTTAAATTAAAAAAAAGCCAATCAAAAACATTGGAAAATTGTTATCTCAATTCGCCGCCATATCGCCCTGAGCTAAGCCAATTGAAAATGATTAGATCATGTAACAAACTACATGAGTAGACGAAAATGATCGAAAACTGTTTTTTTGCGATAAGATTGCAGATAATGCGTAGGTGTGTTTTCATCTGATTGGCTATTTTCAATCATTGTAATGAAATCAGTACATAATTGGACAATAATCCACCATTTAATAAAAATTAAGGCGTGATATGTTCAAAAAAAATTCCATTGGATTTAAATCAGCCACCACACTGGCAAATAACACAATTTTGATATAAAATTAACAAAATGTAAAGAAAATATGGAAACTATTACTATAATAATCATTATTCTTATTATGTTCAACTTCTTCCCTTTCTTGGAGGCACAGCAATTGCGATGGGTCTTTGACAATAATTTGAAATTGTTAATAAACATGCTTTCAACTAATACAATTAGTTAAAAATTTAATCTAAATTGGCTATATTATTATTAGCAAGGAAAACTACCAAATAAACACAAATAAAAATAAGAAAAAACAAAAGAAGACATAATTACTGGAAAATAAGAACAATATATAGCATAATGAATAAAAAAACAAAAATGAAAACAACATGAATTGGAGGTGATTTCAATGCAAGAATAAGGGAAGAAAGGGAAAGATATTGAGAAGAAGAAGAAAAAGAATCAGAAGAACAACAAAAGAAAGATAAAAAAGAAGTAATTTTAATAACTGACTTAAATTATTGACTAGATTTGACATTATTGCTGAAGATTTAGATGAAACCGATGATTCTCTAAGACGTCAAACGTAAGATAAATATTGATAGAGCTCATTCAAGTGGAAAAAGAACATCAAGGAACAAAGACAAGGGCATAAGACCCTTAAATAAGTAATATATTATCCGAGAAGACGTCATCTGTCATATAGTAGCAGAGATCCGTAGCGTCAAAATCCCGATTTAATAAATAATGAAGACGAAGAACGGGAAACAAAGGGAGCAAGATTGCTATTTGAATGGAAATAATCCTTTAATCTTATTTACAGAAGTTTGTAAAAGTACTAAAGAAGTAAAAAGTAATCAATTTGTTTATCAGAAGTTATTTATCTGAATAATTCGGTCCTTTTGACTAATGTTGAACTATTATTCACTATAGCAAGTGTTTGTGAGAGCCAGGAGGATAAGGGTGCGACATTTGTCCACCATTGGCTCTCCCTTTGTTCCAGGACAATGAAATTAATATTCAAACTTCAAATTTTAGATAAGAAACTATGTGTTTGTTTGTTTGTTTCTAGTAAACTCCTAAATTAATAAACAGATTTTAATAAAATTTGCACATTGTATTCAATTTGATTTAGTTTAAAATATAGGATAGTTTTTATTTCAATTAATAAAAGCAAAATTTGGTTATTTTTGGAAGATAACAGAAATAGTAGCGCCAGGTAAGCGATTTCAGCTCGCGGATGACAAAGATGGCTAATGATTTTTAGACATTTAATGCTAAAAAATATTATTTAGAAACAACTAAATGTTTCATAATTGTAATAATTAAATAATTTTGCTTATTTTATTAAAAAAATTGTGACTAATTGATAAAATAATTATAAATTTAAATTTAATTTGAATGCTGGAAGCTGCGGATTGTACCTAATATTATGTTTTCTTCATTTCCGGGCAGCTGTTATGTTTAATAGTGACTATACTTAGTAAGTAAAGGGGAATAAATCGTCGGTACGATAAAAATATGAATTGCCACCCTAGTTCAACAAAAGCTTAAACCTAATACCTCTACACAACTAACTGATTTATGAAAGGATTAACATCATTATTATGAAAACATTTATAATTCAACCGTCAAATATTTAATATCGTCGTAATGCCATTCTGACAATATTTGACTTTTTTAACAAAGCAAAGCTCTATATTAGCAAAACGTGTTTTTTTTTATATGAAAATGAGAATTTGAGCTACAAGTGTCATTATTATCAAAAAAAAAAATATTTTAAATTGATTTAACGAGTTTAAAGTTTATTTTTTTATTTTTTATCTAAATGACAGCTAAGAGAAGTTAATTTAATCAAAAAGTCACATTTTTTTTAAAATATTGCATTTGGCGCCGACAGCATTTTTAAACATTTTTATCAAAAATAGTAAAATAATAAAAATATCTAACTTTCTACTGACTTACTGACATTTTTTAAAAAAACTTGAATAAATAGTTGAATTAATTTAATAGGATCTTATCTTATTAGTCAAATTTATTAAAAAATTTGAATTTGGCGCCTCCACCACTTTTAAACATATTTATAAAAATTGTAAAATAATAAAAATGCCTAACTTTCAACTAATTCACTAACATTTTTCATAAAAATTTGAATTAATAGTTAAACTATTTCAATAGAATCTCATCTTAAGAGTCAAATTTATTGAAAATTTGAATTTGGCGCCTCCACCATTTTTAAACATTTTTATAGAAATTGTAAAATAATAAAAATGTCTAACTTTCTACTGATTTACTGACATTTCTCATAAAAATTTAAATAAATAGATGAATTAATTCAATAGAATCTCATCTTATTATTCAAATTTATTAAAAATTTGAATTTGGCGCCTCCACCACTTAAACATTTTTATAAAAATTGTAAAATAATAAAAATGTCTAACTTTCTACTGATTTACTGACATTTTTCATAAAAATTTAAATAAATAGATGAATTAATTCAATAGAATCTCATCTTATTATTCAAATTTATTAAAAATTTGAATTTGGCGCCTCCACCACTTAAACATTTTTATAAAAATTGTAAAATAATAAAAATGTCTAACTTTCTACTGATTTACTGACATTTTTCATAAAAATTTAAATAAATAGATGAATTAATTCAATAGAATCTCATCTTATTATTCAAATTTATTAAAAATTTGAATTTGGCGCCTCCACCACTTAAACATTTTTATAAAAATTGTAAAATAATAAAAAGGTCTAACTTTCTACTGATTTACTGACATTTTTTATAAAAATTTGAATTAATAGTTAAATTATTTCAATAGAATCTCATCTTAAGAGTCAAATTTATTTAAAATTTGAATTTGGCGCCTCTACCATTTTCAAACATTTTTATAGAAATTGTAAAATAATAAAAATGTCTAACTTTCTACTGATTTACTGACATTTTTTATAAAAATTTAAATTAATAGTTAAATTATTTCAATAGAATCTCATCTTAAGAGTCAAATTTATTGAAAATTTGAATTTGGCGCCTCTACCATTTTTAAACATTTTTATAAAAATTCTAAAATAATAAAAATGTCTAACTTTCTACTGATTCACTAACATTTTTCATAAAAATTTGAATAAATAGTTTAATTATTTCAATAGAATCTCATCTTAAGAGTCAAATTTATTTAAAATTTGAATTTGGCGTCGCTACTATTTTTAAACATTTTTATAGAAATTGTAAAATAATAAAAAGGTCTAACTTTCTACTGATTTACTGACATTTTTTATAAAAATTCGAATAAATAGTTATATTATTTCTATAAAATCTCATCTTATAAGAGTCAAATTTATTGAAAATTTGAATTTGGCGCCTCCACTATTTTTAAACATTTTTATAGAAATTGTAAAATAATAAAAATGTCTAACTTTCTACTGATTTACTGACATTTTTTATAAAAATTTAAATTAATAGTTAAATTATTTCAATAGAATCTCATCTTAAGAGTCAAATTTATTGAAAATTTGAATTTGGCGCCTCTACCATTTTTAAACATTTTTATAAAAATTCTAAAATAATAAAAATGTCTGACTTTCTACTGGTTTACTGACACTTTTTATAAAAATTCGAATAAATAGTTAAATTATTTCAATAGAATTTCATCTTAACAGTCAAATTCATTGAAAATTTGAATTTGGCGCCTCTACCATTTTTAAACATTTTGATCAAAAATTGTAAAATAATAGAAATGTCTTACTTTCTACAGATTTACTGACATTTTTTATAAAATTTGAATAAATAGTTAAATTATTTCAATAGAATTTCATCTTAACAGTCAAATTCATTGAAAATTTGAATTTGGCGCCTCTACCATTTTTAAACATTTTGATCAAAAATTGTAAAATAATAGAAATGTCTAACTTTCTACAGATTTACTGACATTTTTTATAAAATTTTGAATAAATAGTTAAATTATTTCAATAGAATTTCATCTTAACAGTCAAATTCATTGAAAATTTGAATTTGGCGCCTCTACCATTTTTAAACATTTTGATCAAAAATTGTAAAATAATAGAAATGTCTTACTTTCTACAGATTTACTGACATTTTTTATAAAAATTCGAATAAATAGTTAAATTATTTCAATAGAATTTTATCTTAACAGTCAAATTCATTGAAAATTTGAATTTGGCGCCTCTACCATTTTTAAACATTTTGATCAAAAATTGTAAAATAATAGAAATGTCTAACTTTCTACAGATTTACTGACATTTTTTATAAAATTTTGAATAAATAGTTAAATTATTTGAATAGAATCTCACCTTAAGAGTCAAATTTATTTAAAATTTGAATTTGGCGCCTCTACCATTTTTAAACATTTTTATAGAAATTGTAAAATAATAAAAATGTCCAACTTTCTACTGATTTACTGACATTTTTTATAAAAATTTGAATAAATAGTTAAATTATTTCAATAGAATCTCATCTTAAGAGTCAAATTTATTTAAAATTTGAATTTGGCGCCTTCATCATTTTTAAACATTTTGAACCGAGATTATAAAATATCACAAATGTTGAGTTTTTAGCGATTTTTGATAGTAATTTCTGATTTTGAATCAATAGAGGTTCACCAAAATGCATTATTTACTCAAAATTTTGTAATTAGCGCTTCCACCATTTTTGAACATTAATTGCAAAATTGTTTTTTTAGTAATAAATTAATGTTTTTACTACATTTAATGAAGAATACTGTTTGGCACAATATTTTATAATTGAGGATCTATTTACTTTGAAATGGTCAGCTGGACCAATAAATTAATTTCCGGATTTTTTATTATCTTATCCGACAACAAATCGGTCAAATTGTTTAAAAAACTGTTCAACTGACAGCTTCATAAAAATATTTTATGCCCCATTATTGCGTTTTTCAGTGCCAAAAAATCCGTATAACTCTGCATTGCGGCCATTCGCAGCTTTTCGTCTCAAAACACTTAAATCGAGCTTTGTTTGAGCTTTCAATTTTGGATTTTGGCCGTTTGCAGAGTCATAAATTCCACGGCTTACTGCATATGGAAAAAAAAACATAATCCAAGCGAAATATGACAACTTTTTCATTTGTTTTCGACGTCAAAATGTGAAAATTTATCATGTTGCCATAGAAAAAGTGCAGAATTCTTTTTTTTTTCTCTACATTGTAAAAAGTATTAGTTTTACTGTTGAACGTCAAGTGAAATGTCGGAATCGGTAAAGTGCTTTTAAGATATTAGCATCGCCGCTTTTGCAAAATCGACAAAAACTCCCTTTTCCCGAGCATCCGAAACTTTGCAAAACTAATAAGTTATCGCAACAGCTTAAAATCCATCCTTTTTGTACACATTTCGGCAGCAAACTTTGGCAGTTTGAGGTTAATCCACATCCAGAAAATTAGAAACCGCAACACCACATGGGTCGCTTGCTCTCTAAGAGCATAATATATTTTTCTGTCACTGACAGATTTGGAAAAAACCACCTTTTCACGTCTTTTTCTAATCAAGCCAGAAAAAAATGAGATTTTATGTTAAATTGAGCTTTTAAACAAAGCCGCTGAAGAGATATAGCACTAAATCGCTCATTAAAACACAAGCTACTTGAACGGTATTTTTCTATCCTAACAAGAAAAATTTTTCTACTACGATAATATTAAAGCCATATTTCATCCCTATAAGAAAAGATTTGCCAAATTTCTGTCAAAACGATCTGTCTTTTGCACTTTTTTTCGCAAAAAACGTGTTATAATTAGCAGGGCGACAGCCGTGTGAGCTCGGTCTAGTAGCGAAATACAGTAGGTGTAGCACAAAGTTGCCAAATTATTTTAATTAAAGACCATCCATTACGGTGCAACGCCACTTTTTCTTCCCTTCATAGAGGGGTCGTGGATGCAAGACCGCAACGCCTCCTTCATCACCGACGACACGGTAATCCAATAAAGTATCAACTCTCTTTTCTTGCATAAATCCTTCGTCTTACTCCACCTTTTGCTGTTTTTTTTCTCTTAGAAAATGACACATTTTATGAAAAAACAAAAGAAGATCTATCAAAAATTGACTAATCTCATTAATGCACGATTTTAAAAATCTTGTTTGAGAAAAAAATTGTTTGCAGGTAACGGGATTCGAACCAATGACCGCTGATTTAAATAAAACTGACGTTGCTAACTGTATAACCATTATAGACGTTATACGTTTATTTGCATTGTTTCTAAATTAAATTTTTCAGTCACTAGATCATTAATTATCTATTAATGATATTATATGACGACAAAAATTTAATTTCCATTAACTGTTTTTGTATTTTTTCTTCGTATTCTAAGGGATACTTAAATAAATAGCCGGATGAAAGAAAAGTAGTCAAGTGGCCGTGATCACCCTGATACTCGACAGTTCATTTATTTCAGGATTCATTAGTTCTCTTGTGGTGTTTGCTCTAATACAATAGTTATATATCTCATTTATCTTGTGCGGATATGCAGCTGAAAGGAGAGGGATAAAATTAATGTATACGGTTACCATTAACACGCAAACAAAGGTTAAAAAAACACTATAAACAACAAAAACATGTTTTATATTGTTTTTTCTATTTCACGTTTACAATGTCGATTTTGTGACACAAAAAGTAGTTTTACAAACTGTCGTTTTTAGTGACTTTTTCCGTTTGTTGGTATGGTTAACCAATAACATTGACATTACTGTCATTGATAGAGTGTCATAGATGGTTGTTATCTTATACCACCCTGAGAACAAAAAAATCACTAGATGGATTCTTCATATTTTCATAATCTTAGTACAAAACATGTTTGTTATTTTTAACGTCAGTATTTTCAAAATAACGCTTTCAGTACAAACTTGCTGGCAATTTAGTTTTCAAAATAATATAAAATTTTTTCAACTTAACCTCAACTTAATGGCGCTTTTGCCATAAAAATGGTGGACGCGCTAAATGCAAATTTAAATAAATTGTTTAATAAGGTAAGATTCTATTAAATTAATTCAGCCATTTATTCAAGTTTTTTTAAAAAATGTCAGTAAATGAATAGAAAGTTAGGCATTTTTATTATTTTACTATTTTTTATAAAAAGTTTAAAAATGGCGGAGGCGTCAAATTTAAATTTTTAATAAATTTAACTAGTAAGATAAGATTCTATTTAATTAATTCAACTATTTATTCAAGTTTTTATAAAAAAATGTCAGAAAGTCAGTAGAAAGTTAGACATTTTTGTTATCTTACAATTTTTTATAAAAATGTTTAAAAATGGGAAAGGCGCCAAATTTAAAAATATGACTGATTTAGGTAGACTTTTAGTAAATTGATTAATTAGGTGAGCTTCGATTGTATTAAAATCACAAGTTATTCAAGTTATTATAAAAAAATACTAATAGACCAATAGAAAGTTGGTTATTTACAATATTTTGTAACTTTGATAAAAATGTTTAAAAATGATGGAAACGTCAAATGCAATTTTTTTAGTAAATTAATTAATTAAGTGAGCTTCTATTGTTTTGAAATCACAAGTTACTTAAGTTATTATAAAAAAATACTAATAGACCAATAGAAAGTTGGTTATTTATAATATTTTGTAACTTTGATAAAAATGTTTAAAAATAATGGAGACGTCAAATGCAATTTTTTTAGTAAATTGATTAATTAGGTGAGGTTCTATTGTATTGAAATCACAAGTTATTCAAGTTATTATAAAAAAATACTAGTGGACCAATAAAAAGTTAGTTATTTATAATATTTTGTAACTTTGATAAAAATGTTTGAAAATAGCGGAGGCGCCAAATGCAATTTTTTTAGTAAATTGATTAATTAAGTGAGCTTTTATTGTATTGAAATCACAAGTTATTCAAATTATTATAAAAAAATACTAATAGACCAATAGAAAGTTGGTTATTTACAATATTTTGTAACTTTGATAAAAATGTTTAAAAATGATGGAAACGTCAAATGCAATTTTTTTAGTAAATTAATTAATTAAGTGAGCTTCTATTGTTTTGAAATCACAAGTTACTTAAGTTATTATAAAAAAATACTAATAGACCAATAGAAAGTTGGTTATTTATAATATTTTGTAATTTTGATAAAAATGTTTAAAAATGGTGGAAACGTCAAATGCAATTTTTTTAGTAAATTGATTAATTAGGTGAGGTTCTATTGTATTGAAATCACAAGTTATTCAAGTTATTATAAAAAAATACTAATAGACCAATAGAAAGTTGCTTATTTATAATATTTTGTAACTTTGATAAAAATGTTTAAAAATAATGGAGACGTCAAATGCAATTTTTTTAGTAAATTAATTAATTGAGTGAGCTTCTATTGTTTTGAAATCACAAATTACTCAAGTTATTATAAAAAAATACTAATAGACCAATAGAAAGTTGGTTATTTATAATATTTTGTAATTTTGATAAAAATGTTTAAAAATGGTGGAAACGTCAAATGCAATTTTTTTAGTAAATTGATTAATTAGGTGAGGTTCTATTGTTTTGAAATCACAAGTTACTCAAGTTATTATAAAAAAATACTAATAGACCAATAGAAAGTTGGTTATTTATAATATTTTGTAACTTTGATAAAAATGTTTAAAAATGGTGGAAACGTCAAATGCAATTTTTTTAGTAAATTAATTAATTGAGTGAGCTTCTATTGTTTTGAAATCACAAGTTACTCAAGTTATTATAAAAAAATACTAATAGACCAATAGAAAGTTGGTTATTTATAATATTTTGTAACTTTGATAAAAATGTTTAAAAATAATGGAGACGTCAAATGCAATTTTTTTAGTAAATTGATTAATTAGGTGAGGTTCTATTGTATTGAAATCACAAGTTATTCAAGTTATTATAAAAAAATACTAATAGACCAATAGAAAGTTGCTTATTTATAATATTTTGTAACTTTGATAAAAATGTTTAAAAATAATGGAGACGTCAAATGCAATTTTTTTAGTAAATTAATTAATTGAGTGAGCTTCTATTGTTTTGAAATCACAAGTTACTTAAGTTATTATAAAAAAATACTAATAGACCAATAGAAAGTTGGTTATTTATAATATTTTGTAATTTTGATAAAAATGTTTAAAAATGGTGGAAACGTCAAATGCAATTTTTTTAGTAAATTGATTAATTAGGTGAGGTTCTATTGTTTTGAAATCACAAGTTACTCAAGTTATTATAAAAAAATACTAATAGACCAATAGAAAGTTGGTTATTTATAATATTTTGTAACTTTGATAAAAATGTTTAAAAATGGTGGAAACGTCAAATGCAATTTTTTTAGTAAATTAATTAATTGAGTGAGCTTCTATTGTTTTGAAATCACAAGTTACTCAAGTTATTATAAAAAAATACTAATAGACCAATAGAAAGTTGGTTATTTATAATATTTTGTAACTTTGATAAAAATGTTTAAAAATAATGGAGACGTCAAATGCAATTTTTTTAGTAAATTGATTAATTAGGTGAGGTTCTATTGTATTGAAATCACAAGTTATTCAAGTTATTATAAAAAAATACTAGTGGACCAATAAAAAGTTAGTTATTTATAATATTTTGTAACTTTGATAAAAATGTTTGAAAATAGCGGAGGCGCCAAATGCATTTTTTTTAGTAAATTGATTAATTAAGTGAGCTTTTATTGTATTGAAATCACAAGTTATTCAAATTATTATAAAAAAATACTAATAGACCAATAGAAAGTTGGTTATTTACAATATTTTGTAACTTTGATAAAAATGTTTAAAAATGATGGAAACGTCAAATGCAATTTTTTTAGTAAATTAATTAATTAAGTGAGCTTCTATTGTTTTGAAATCACAAGTTACTTAAGTTATTATAAAAAAATACTAATAGACCAATAGAAAGTTGGTTATTTATAATATTTTGTAATTTTGATAAAAATGTTTAAAAATGGTGGAAACGTCAAATGCAATTTTTTTAGTAAATTGATTAATTAGGTGAGGTTCTATTGTATTGAAATCACAAGTTATTCAAGTTATTATAAAAAAATACTAATAGACCAATAGAAAGTTGCTTATTTATAATATTTTGTAACTTTGATAAAAATGTTTAAAAATAATGGAGACGTCAAATGCAATTTTTTTAGTAAATTAATTAATTGAGTGAGCTTCTATTGTTTTGAAATCACAAGTTACTCAAGTTATTATAAAAAAATACTAATAGACCAATAGAAAGTTGGTTATTTATAATATTTTGTAACTTTGATAAAAATGTTTAAAAATGGTGGAAACGTCAAATGCAATTTTTTTAGTAAATTAATTAATTGAGTGAGCTTCTATTGTTTTGAAATCACAAGTTACTCAAGTTATTATAAAAAAATACTAATAGACCAATAGAAAGTTGGTTATTTATAATATTTTGTAACTTTGATAAAAATGTTTAAAAATGGTGGAAACGTCAAATGCAATTTTTTTAGTAAATTAATTAGCTTCTATTGTTTTGAAATCACAAGTTACTCAAGTTATTATAAAAAAATACTAATAGACCAATAGAAAGTTGGTTATTTATAATATTTTGTAACTTTGATAAAAATGTTTAAAAATAATGGAGACGTCAAATGCAATTTTTTTAGTAAATTAATTAATTAAGTGAGCTTCTATTGTTTTGAAATCACAAGTTACTTAAGTTATTATAAAAAAATACTAATAGACCAATAGAAAGTTGGTTATTTATAATATTTTGTAACTTTGATAAAAATGTTTAAAAATAATGGAGACGTCAAATGCAATTTTTTTAGTAAATTGATTAATTAGGTGAGGTTCTATTGTATTGAAATCACAAGTTATTCAAGTTATTATAAAAAAATACTAGTGGACCAATAAAAAGTTAGTTATTTATAATATTTTGTAACTTTGATAAAAATGTTTGAAAATAGCGGAGGCGCCAAATGCAATTTTTTTAGTAAATTGATTAATTAGGTGAGGTTCTATTGTATTGAAATCACAAGTTATTCAAGTTATTATAAAAAAATACTAGTGGACCAATAAAAAGTTAGTTATTTATAATATTTTGTAACTTTGATAAAAATGTTTGAAAATAGCGGAGGCGCCAAATGCAATTTTTTTAGTAAATTGATTAATTAAGTGAGCTTCTATTGTATTGAAATCACAAGTTATTCAAATTATTATAAAAAAATACTAATAGACCAATAGAAAGTTGGTTATTTACAATATTTTGTAACTTTGATAAAAATGTTTAAAAATGATGGAAACGTCAAATGCAATTTTTTTAGTAAATTAATTAATTAAGTGAGCTTCTATTGTTTTGAAATCACAAGTTACTCAAGTTATTATAAAAAACTACTAATAGATCAATAGAAAGTTGGTTATTTATAATATTATGTAACTTTAATAAAAATGTTTAAAAATAATGGAGACGTCAAATGCAATTTTTTTAGTAAATTGATTGATTAAGTGAGCTTCTATTGTTTTAAAATCACAAGTTACTTAAGTTATTATAAAAAAATACTAGTGAACTATCAGAAAGTTAGTTATTTATAACATTTTATAGCTTTCACAGAAATGTTTAAAAATAGTAGAAACGTCAAATGCAATTTTTTTAGAAAATTAATTAATCAGTTGAGCTTCTATTGTTTTAAAATCACAAGTTACTCAAGTTATTATAAAAAACTACTAATAGACCAATAGAAAGTTGGTTATTTATAATATTATGTAACTTTAATAAAAATGTTTAAAAATAATGGAGACGTCAAATGCAATTTTTTTAGTAAATTAATTAATTAAGTGAGCTTCTATTGTTTTGAAATCACAAGTTACTTAAGTTATTATAAAAAAATACTAATAGACCAATAGAAAGTTGGTTATTTATAATATTTTGTAACTTTGATAAAAATGTTTAAAAATAATGGAGACGTCAAATGCAATTTTTTTAGTAAATTGATTAATTAGGTGAGGTTCTATTGTATTGAAATCACAAGTTATTCAAGTTATTATAAAAAAATACTAGTGGACCAATAAAAAGTTAGTTATTTATAATATTTTGTAACTTTGATAAAAATGTTTGAAAATAGCGGAGGCGCCAAATGCAATTTTTTTAGTAAATTGATTAATTAGGTGAGGTTCTATTGTATTGAAATCACAAGTTATTCAAGTTATTATAAAAAAATACTAGTGGACCAATAAAAAGTTAGTTATTTATAATATTTTGTAACTTTGATAAAAATGTTTGAAAATAGCGGAGGCGCCAAATGCAATTTTTTTAGTAAATTGATTAATTAAGTGAGCTTCTATTGTATTGAAATCACAAGTTATTCAAATTATTATAAAAAAATACTAATAGACCAATAGAAAGTTGGTTATTTACAATATTTTGTAACTTTGATAAAAATGTTTAAAAATGATGGAAACGTCAAATGCAATTTTTTTAGTAAATTAATTAATTAAGTGAGCTTCTATTGTTTTGAAATCACAAGTTACTCAAGTTATTATAAAAAACTACTAATAGATCAATAGAAAGTTGGTTATTTATAATATTATGTAACTTTAATAAAAATGTTTAAAAATAATGGAGACGTCAAATGCAATTTTTTTAGTAAATTGATTGATTAAGTGAGCTTCTATTGTTTTAAAATCACAAGTTACTTAAGTTATTATAAAAAAATACTAGTGAACTATCAGAAAGTTAGTTATTTATAACATTTTATAGCTTTCACAGAAATGTTTAAAAATAGTAGAAACGTCAAATGCAATTTTTTTAGAAAATTAATTTAATCAGTTGAGCTTCTATTGTTTTAAAATCACAAGTTACTCAAGTTATTATAAAAAACTACTAATAGACCAATAGAAAGTTGGTTATTTATAATATTATGTAACTTTAATAAAAATGTTTAAAAATAATGGAGACGTCAAATGCAATTTTTTTAGTAAATTGATTAATTAGGTGAGGTTCTATTGTATTGAAATCACAAGTTATTCAAGTTATTATAAAAAAATACTAGTGGACCAATAAAAAGTTAATTATTTATAATATTTTGTAACTTTGATAAAAATGTTTGAAAATAGCGGAGGCGCCAAATGCAATTTTTTTAGTAAATTGATTAATTAAGTGAGCTTCTATTGTATTGAAATCACAAGTTATTCAAATTATTATAAAAAAATACTAATAGACCAATAGAAAGTTGGTTATTTACAATATTTTGTAACTTTGATAAAAATGTTTAAAAATGATGGAAACGTCAAATGCAATTTTTTTAGTAAATTAATTAATTAAGTGAGCTTCTATTGTTTTGAAATCACAAGTTACTTAAGTTATTATAAAAAAATACTAATAGACCAATAGAAAGTTGGTTATTTATAATATTTTGTAACTTTGATAAAAATGTTTAAAAATGGTGGAAACGTCAAATGCAATTTTTTTAGTAAATTAATTAATTGAGTGAGCTTCTATTGTTTTGAAATCACAAGTTACTCAAGTTATTATAAAAAAATACTAATAGACCAATAGAAAGTTGGTTATTTATAATATTTTGTAACTTTGATAAAAATGTTTAAAAATGGTGGAAACGTCAAATGCAATTTTTTTAGTAAATTAATTAATTGAGTGAGCTTCTATTGTTTTGAAATCACAAGTTACTCAAGTTATTATAAAAAAATACTAATAGACCAATAGAAAGTTGGTTATTTATAATATTTTGTAACTTTGATAAAAATGTTTAAAAATAATGGAGACGTCAAATGCAATTTTTTTAGTAAATTAATTAATTAAGTGAGCTTCTATTGTTTTGAAATCACAAGTTACTCAAGTTATTATAAAAAACTACTAATAGATCAATAGAAAGTTGGTTATTTATAATATTATGTAACTTTAATAAAAATGTTTAAAAATAATGGAGACGTCAAATGCAATTTTTTTAGTAAATTGATTGATTAAGTGAGCTTCTATTGTTTTAAAATCACAAGTTACTTAAGTTATTATAAAAAAATACTAGTGGACTATCAGAAAGTTAGTTATTTATAACATTTTATAGCTTTCACAAAAATGTTTAAAAATAGTAGAAACGTCAAATGCAATTTTTTTAGAAATAAATTAATTAATCAGTTGAGCTTCTATTGTTTTAAAATCACAAGTTACTCATGTTATTATAAAAAACTACTAATAGACCAATAGAAAGTTGGTTATTTATAATATTATGTAACTTTAATAAAAATGTTTAAAAATAATGGAAACGTCAAATGCAATTTTTTTAGTAAATTGATTAATTAGGTGAGCTTCTATTGTTTTAAAATCACAAGTAACTCAAGTTATTATAAAAAAATACTAGTGAATCAATAAAAAGTTGGTTATTTATAATATTTTGTAACTTTGATAAAAATGTTTAAAAATGGTGGAAACGTCAAATGCAATTTTTTTAGTAAATTGATTAATTAGGTGAGCTTCTATTGTTTTAAAATCACAAGTAACTCAAGTTATTATAAAAAAATACTAATAGACCAATAGAAAGTTGGTTATTTATAATATTTTGTAACTTTGATAAAAATGTTTAAAAATAATGGAGACGTCAAATGCAATTTTTTTAGTAAATTGATTGATTAAGTGAGCTTCTATTGTTTTAAAATCACAAGTTACTTAAGTTATTATAAAAAAATACTAGTGGACTATCAGAAAGTTAGTTATTTATAACATTTTATAGCTTTCACAAAAATGTTTAAAAATAGTAGAAACGTCAAATGCAATTTTTTTAGAAATAAATTAATTAATCAGTTGAGCTTCTATTGTTTTAAAATCACAAGTTACTCATGTTATTATAAAAAACTACTAGTGGACCAATAGAAAGTTGGTTATTTATAATACTATATAACTCAGATAAAAATGTTAAAAAATGGTAGAGGCGCCAAATGCGCAAAATTTCTAGTAAATTGTTTATTTAGTGACTCAAATTTGCAAATTATTATCAAAAATGGTTAATAAGCAGTCATCATATTTAAAAACTCAGCATTAGCTATAAGTATCTTACGACGTCATATTGAAAATTATGCATTAAACTGAAGATTCAGACAACCATCTTAACATCAATTTTTTGTTTTTGACAGAATTCTAGATTCATAAGCCTCTTGCTGAACAATAAATAATGCCTTATTGTAAGTAGGCTATTTTAAAGTATCTTTTCGCAAAAATTTTAAAATTTTAATTTTTTACTTTGTTCATCAGCTTAATAATTTGCGATGAAATTTAATAATCGGATTTTTATGCTTTTAATTATAAGAGCCACGGCTGTTTTAAGCTTTATACTAGAACTAGGCGCTTCTTTGTCATCTTTATTGATGTCTATGTGCCAAATGAGCTGCCATTGTAATAATAATTACCATAAAAAGCTTTTTAGTTTCATTTTTCTCTAAAAAACGGTCTAAGAATCATGTTCTGCTTCTCAGCTTTTAATACATAATACACATAGATATAATAAATGTCATTTTAGTCTAAAATTGCATGTAATAAATACAATATAAGGACAAGGCAACAAAGGTAAGAAAAATGTGCAATCTAAAATGTAGTGTGCCTTGGGTGTATGAGTTTTTTAAGTAATCACTTAGTAGGTAATGGTTTTCGCAGCCTTATGATGCAAAATGAGTATTTTTACCCTTAAAAATCAAACGTTTTTAAGCACACAAACATTTAAAGTTACTTAAAAGTGCTAGCACGTAATGCTTTATTGATGTTAAAAGCTCTTTAGGATAGGAAATAAGGAGCCCTTCAAGGGGGTGGTCTCCACATTCATGACCACTCGTGTTTGACCCGGGCTATTCAACTCTAATTTATGCATGACGGTTCAAAACTCAAATTGCTTGAATTTTCCTTTTGAGTATTCATTGCTTTATTTTTATGTAAGCTTTTGAGAGAAAAAAATGAAGAAAAAAGAGGCGGAATGAGTGGTGGGTTTTTGTAATAATCTGGTTTTGTAGTGAGGGGTAAAACCCTATTTAGCAGAGAATGGTATAAAAGTAGTTTATTGCTGAGAGGGTGGTGCAAAATTGAAAAAGTTTTGTGAAAGAAATGATGAAATCAATAGATATTGTTTGAAATTTTTGCCATTTTCAATGATAAATGACCATTTTAAATCTTTTTTTTTCTTGCACTTTAATGAATATTACGTAAAAAACTAAATAAGTTTAAATTTTTTAGCAGAATCTACGAGAGCGCTGTTTCGTTTGTACATTTATATTTATATCGACTCAACACATTCTTTGCTTGCTTTATTCGGACAGTCTAGAATTGACTGGATCAGTTCTCGGATCTTCAATTTTGTTACATTATAATAAAATTAAAAATTTTTACATAATAATCAAAATGTTTTCTCACTTTTCCATTTGTTTTATTGGTCTATACATTTAAAACACTCAAAATTAATTTTTTTTTAATTAAATAAGCTAAAATTTAATTATATTCAAATCAATTTTTTACAAAATTATAAGTGGTTATTAGACCTAACTCAAAAACTACTGGTTTTTTATCAAATTTAGATAAAACAATATAAAAAGCACCAGCTTTCAAAAAGAAAATAAAAAACCAAATAGGTAGCACATATAAAAAAAAATACAGTCAAATTGAGAATCTTCTTTTGTTTTTGAAGTCGGCTAATAAAACAATTGTGATAAAATTTTATTATTTAAACAAAAATATATAAATTGCTAATAATTAAAAACAAAAATAAACAATTCTTTATTAAAATTACAGCAGCTAATGAGCCATAAAAAATTAAGAACCATATTTCGCTAAAAAGGGATGAAAAGCCGGCGAAACCATCATAAGGTTTAAATTATAAATCCCGCTGCCGGTTGGGCACCACCAAATATCATCCCTTCCGTGAAAGAACGGTCCTAAACCCCTAATCTTTTGAACCCTTTCCTTTTATCTGGTGCAATCCCTCCTGCAAATCCACAAACTTTTACACCTTTCTCCCGAAAAGTGTTAAAGGCTAAGGCTGGCTATAAGCGGTATTTAGCTTAAAGAATATAATAAAACTTTTTTTCTTAACTCACGCTAAGCCATTAATGTTTGCACAAACACGCCACACTTTCTGTAGAACATTTATACCATATTTGCTATTTTTTAAATACATAAAACCAAATTTAGAATTTTTCCGATTATGTGACTGATAAGCTTCAATTTGCGCAAAACATGTCACGTTTGTTTCTAATAATTTCTAAGTTTTAAAGCAGATAATTAAAAATTAATATATTTGCACAGATTTTGCACATTAAAATAATTGGAAATAAATTAAAAATTATTAAAAACGTGTAGCGTTCATAACGGTCATCTAATAAAAAAATTTTTTATTAAATTTATTATATAACATAGATTTCAAATCGAAAACACCGGTCTACCTACATCTTTTACAAATTAACTATTATCAATGATGGAAAATCATATATTAATGAAAAATCGTGCATTAATGAGATACATTAACAATCAATTTGTTAGTCAAAAACAGACTACTTACGAATAATAACTTTACCGATTGGTATTTATTAATTTCTTATTGGCAGAGCCATGAGCAGAGCATTTAATACAGATTTGCAATTTCTTAGATACATAACACAAAATTTAGAATTTTCACGGTTATGTGACTGATAAGCTTCAATTTCAGCAAAACATGTCACGTTTGTTTCTAATAATTTCTAAGTTTTGAAGCAGATAATTAAAAATTAATATTATTGCACAGATTTTGCACATTAATATAATTAGAAATAAATTAAAAATTAAAAAAAAACGTGTAGCGTTCATAACGGTCATCTAATAAGATAGATTATTAATAAATTTATAGTAGGTATAACATAGTTTTCAAATCGAGAACACAGGCTTACCTACATTAATTATCAGTGATAGAAAATCATATATTAATGTAAAATCGTGCATTAATGAAATACATTATCAATCAATTTGTTAGTCAAAAGCAGACTACTTAAGAATAATAACTTTACCGATTAGCATTTATTAATTTCTTATTGGCAAAGCCATGAGCAGAGCATTTAATACAGATTTGCAATTTCTTAGATACATAACACAAAATTTAGAATTTTCACGGTTATGTGACTGATAAGCTTCAATTTGAGCAAAACATGTCACGTTTGTTTTTAATAGTTTATAAGTTTTAAAGCAGATAATTAAAAATTAATTATATTGCACAGATTTTGCACATTAAAATAATTAGAAATAAATTAAAAATTATTAAAAACGTGTAGCGTCCCTAACGGTCATCTAATAAAATAAATTTTTATTAAATTTGTTATATAACATAGATTTCAAATTGAAAACACAGGTCTACCTACATCTTTTACAAATTAACTATTATCAATGATGGAAAATCATATATTAATGTAAAATCGTGCATTAATAAGATACATTAACAGTCAATTTGTTAGTCAAAAGCAGACTACTTACGAATAATAAGTTTACCAATTGGTATTTATTATTGGTAGAGCCATGAGCAGAGCATTAAATACAGATTTTTTTGAGAAAAAACTGTTGCGCACGAAGATAAAAATTGCAACACGAGCGTGGCAAGTTTACATACTAAAATAGCAGTAATCATTTTACGTAATTTCTTCTCATTTTTTGAAAATTTATAAATAATGATGAGGAATTTTAGAAGCAGAGTCCTGACGGATTATAATATAAAGGAGGATCTGTATAGGCTCATCGAGGGTGAATTGATCTTAGCAAGTGAGGGGGATGAAATTCGCCTGCTTGCACTTAGCAAAATTGAGGTGGTGTTATCACTTTATAAAAATGTAGCCACTAAACTTTATAAATTATACAGAGTGTTGTAAGAATATACAGAGTATCAAAGACACAACAATCAACTAAATGAGAATTTTTGTACAAATTGTATGTAATTTGTAGTATTTTAAGGGCAGCACTGCAAGCCAAATTTAAAAAAAAAGCAAAAATTGTTTATAATTACCGTTCTTGTTGTAATTTAAACAAAAACGCATCAGATAAATAAGATGCTTATATGATTATTAACGTAAAATTCACTACATTTTTAGGTTGAAAAAGATTTCTGTCATTTAGAGTCGCCAACGACAGACAGATGATGTCACTATCAAAAGTTGACAGAAAATGGTTAATAATAAGTGCGCTTAATAATAGATAAAGTAATATAAGTAAAGCCGCCCCCACAGTAGGTTGATTTTACCCCTAGAGCATAAATCGTAGCATAACTACAATGTAAACATATAAATTACAAAAAAAATGACAGACATAAATTCATATGATCGTAAATTATTAACACGAGGAAGGTGGAGGAGACAAGTGGTGGTTTTTGTTGACGGGTGGTGCTCATGTTTTTAACCGCTTCTGTCCTGGATTTAGTGCTGCGTTGACAGGAGTAAGAGTATGTCTTGGGGTCGTAAGCGTTTTTTTTTTCCCGTCCGACATGAATAAAGTAATAGACAGGAATACGGGAGCTTCCTGGAGAGGTCTTTTTGTAAGCGAATGTACAACCACAGGAGAGTTAGCTTCCGGTCTAATTGAATGTTGAAATGGATGCACGTCGAAAAATGAGCGGCAAAAACAAAAAAAGGTCAATATTTGCATAATTAAAATGAGAAAATTGCTTTTATGAATAATAAGACAATAAAAATGCATACATACGTATTAGTCTAAAGTGCAAACAACAACAAAAAAACAAAAAAAACATAAATTTTCTTACATCTACAGACAATAAGAAATGTGGCATGTCTGGTAACCATGTTACCTACATTAGAATATTTATAAATGTGTCGAAATAAATATTTTTCAACGTAATTTTTTGTAAAACAAATAATTTTTCATCTATGTATGCAAATAGACCGAAATGAAATATTATAAAACCAAATATAGACAGCCGCATTAATTACTCAGTTTATTTCAAATTATTAAGAGCGGATTTGAAATTGATTGCTTTTCAAAATATAAATAACCACACATTTTTTGATGATTATTTATTATCGTTTATTGGAATTATTACTGGCATTATTTATAGCTATATTTTTAAAAATTTATAATCTAAACAACAATAAATAAACAATTTAACAAAAAGTCTTATTTTATTTTTTCATTTTTTTTCTATTTTCTCTATTTTTTTTTTCTATATTTTCTTTTTTCTGTTCTTTATTACTTGTATCTTGTCTTTCTATTTTTTCTATGTTCACTTGTTTTTCTACTGTTTTTAGTTTTGTTTACGGTTTTTTCTGTTTCTTTCAGTGCTTCAATCAAACTTAAAAAATATTTTTCTTAAAAAAATCTGAAAAAATTCACATAGCCTCAATAAACACCATTTGTTTAAAAAAAAATCTAAAAAAATTAATAAAAAAGTTAGACAAAAAAATTTCGATATCCAGGTTCGAGCTGGCGGTGTAAACAAAAAAATAGATAAAAAAATAGCCATTTAATAAAAATTAAAAAAAAAAATCTTATTCTACTAGGTTTTCGGAACAATAACCGGATTTGCCAAAAAAAACTTATTAGAGTTTGGCACCGGAAAAAAACTTTTTGATAAAAGCTAAGTTTAGTTTCCAGATAAAATCCAAACAAAAAAATCTCCTTAATTTTGAATTTAGATAGCTTCAATTAAGTTTAGGTAATTTTTTAGGGTTTTTAAAAACAAAACAGTTTTTGACATAATTCAGTTCCAAAATTTGTCGATAAATATCTGAGTTTTAGAATTTTTCAAAAATTGTTTAAAAAATCTGAAAAAATTCATAGAGCTTAACTAAAGCCTACTGAACAAGATTTGTTTAAAAAAAATCAAAAAAAATTAATAAAAAAGTTAGACAAAAATTTCTATATCTAAGTGTAGGTTCGACCTGGCGGTGTAAATAAAAAAATAGATAAAAAAATAGCCATTTGATAAAAAACTAAAAAAAAATACGGTTGAAATTGTTATTCTATTAGATTTCCGGAACAATAACCAAATTTGCTAAAAAAAACTTACTTTTGGTACCGAAAAAAAAAATTTTTGAAAAAATTTAAGTCTAGTTTGCAGAAAATCCAAACGCAAAAATCTCTATATTTTTAAATTTAGATAGCTTCAATTAAGTTTAGGCAATTTTTTAAAATTTTTTTGGAAAAAAAAAATTTTTTTGACATAATTCAGTTTCAAATTTTTTGAAAAATATTTAAGTCTTAAATGTTTTTTAAAATTGTTTAAAAAATCTGAAAAAATTTGTAAAGCTTAACTAAAGCCTACTAAACAAGATTGGTTTAAAAAAAATCTAAAAAAATTAATAAAAAAGTTAGGCAAAAATTTCTATATCTAAGTGTAGGTTTGAGCTGACGGTGTAAACAAAAAAACAGATAAAAAAATAACCATTTGATAAAAAATAAAAATAAAAAATACAGTTGGAATTGTTATTCTATTAGATTTCCGGAACAATGACCAAATTTGTTAAAAAAAACTTATTAGCTTTGGTACCAAAAAGAAAATTTTTGGAAAAATTTAAGTTTAGTTTGCAGAAAATTCAAGCGCAAAAATCTCTATATTTTTGAATTTAGATAACTTCAATTAAGTTTAGGCAATTTTTTAGATCTTTTTCGAAAAAAAAAAAATATTTTGGACATAATTCAGTTCCAAATTTTTCGAAAAGTATCTGAGTTTTAAAATTTTTCAAAAATTGTTCAAAAAATTTGAAAAAATTTACAGAGCTTAGCTAAAGCATACTAAACAAGATTTGTTTAACAAAAAATCTGAAAAAAGTTAGAAAAAAATTTTCATATCTAAGTGTAGGTTCGACCTGGCGGTGTAAACAAAAAAATAGATAAAAAAATAACCATTTGATAAAAAACTAAAAACAAATACGGTTGAAATTGTTATTCTATTAGATTTCCGGAACAATAACCAAATTTGCTAAAAAAAACTTACTTTTGGTACCAAAAAAAAAATTTTTGGAAAAATTTAAGTCTAGTTTGCAGAAAATCAAAACGCAAAAGTCTCTGTATTTTTGAATTTAGATAGCTTCAATTAAGTTTAGGTAATTTTTTGGGATTTAAAAAAAAAAAACAATTTTTGACATAATTCAGTTCCAAATTTTTCGAAAAATATATGAGTTATAAAATTTTTCAAAAATTGTTTAAAAAATCTGAAAAAATTCATAGAGCTTAACTAAAGCATACTAAACAAGATTTGTTAAAAAAAAAATCAAAAAAAAATAATAAAAAAGTTAGACAAAAATTTCTATATCTAAGTGTAGGTTCGACCTGGTGGTGTAAATAAAAAAATAGATAAAAAAATAGCCATTTGATAAAAAATAAAAATAAAAAATACAGTTGGAATTGTTATTCTATTAGATTTCCGGAACAATGACCAAATTTGTTAAAAAAAACTTATTAGCTTTGGTACCAAAAAAAAATTTTTTAAAAAATTGAAGTTTAGTTTGCAGAAAATTCAAGCGCAAAAATCTCTATATTTTTGAATTTAGATAACTTCAATTAAGTTTAGGCAATTTTTTAGAACTTTTTCGAAAAAAAAAAATATTTTGGACATAATTCAGTTCCAAATTTTTCGAAAAGTATCGGAGTTTTAAAATTTTTCAAAAATTGTTCAAAAAATTTGAAAAAATTTACAGAGCTTAGCTAAAGCATACTAAACAAGATTTGTTTAACAAAAAATCTGAAAAAAGTTAGAAAAAAATTTTCATATCTAAGTGTAGGTTCGACCTGGCGGTGTAAACAAAAAAATAGATAAAAAATAACCATTTGATAAAAAACTAAAAAAAAAATACGGTTGAAATTGTTATTCTATTAGATTTCCGGAACAATAACCAAATTTGCTAAAAAAAACTTACTTTTGGTACCAAGAAAAAAAATTTTTGGAAAAATTTAAGTCTAGTTTGCAGAAAATCAAAACGCAAAAGTCTCTATATTTTTGAATTTAGATAGCTTCAATTAAGTTTAGGTAATTTTTTGGGATTTTAAAAAAAAACAATTTTTGACATAATTCAGTTCCAAATTTTTCGAAAAATATCTGAGTTATAAAATTTTTCAAAAATTGTTCAAAAAATCTGAAAAAATTCACAGAGCTTAAATAAAGCCTACTAAACAAAATTTGTTTAAAAAAAAATTTAAAAAAATTAATAAAAAGGTTAGACCTGGTGGTGTAAACAAAAAAATAGATAAAAAAATAGCCATTTGATAAAAAAAATACGGTTGGATTTCTTACTTTATTAGGTTTGCTAATTTGCTAAAAAAAACTTATTAGCTTTGGTACCGAAAAAAAATTGTAAGAAAAAAAATTTTTGAAAAAAGCTAAATTTGCAGATAAAATCCAAACTAAAACATCTCTTTACTTTTGAATTTAAATGGCTTCAGTTAAGATTAGATAATTTTTTGGGATTTTTTTGAAAAAAAAAATGATTTTTGACATAACTCAGTTTGAAAATATCTGAGTTTTAGCATTTTTCAAAAATTGTCTGCAAGAGGCAGTATTAACTCACCCATTATCCCTTATGAGCATTAAGCTCTTTTTATTTGTTACC
This sequence comes from Lagria hirta, assembly GCA_947359425.1. NCBI lineage: Eukaryota > Metazoa > Arthropoda > Insecta > Coleoptera > Tenebrionidae > Lagria > Lagria hirta. The sequence continues at coordinate 644,985 of OX375804.1, read as the reverse complement.
GACTTTATCTCTGCTTTTTCTCTTTTCCGCTTTTTATTGTTCGACATTAAAAACATTGGCTATTACCGCACGCCTTCCATTAGTGGCTTTGCTTAATTACCGCACAGTGTGGTATGATCGCAGGTGGCTTAGCTCTTCAGAAGGAAGCTCACTTTGGAAATAGCTCGTTAACCGCCGATTGAGTCCAGTTGACAACAATATGACAATTAGCAAAAGAGAGAGAGAGAGAGAAAGAAAAAGCCCTTTTGGCAAATAATTTAGAGGCCGAAAACCGCATAAAGAATATTGCCAACGCAGCCGGAAAATCTAATTACACACAAATTAGCAAAGAGTTTCACTTGTTCAATGAAAGCAAAAGCCAGGAGGGTAAACTCGCGCAACCATGCTAATAAATAAATAAATAAATAAATAAATAAATAAATAAATAAATAAATAAATAAATAAATAAATAAATAAATAAATAAATAAATAAATAAATAAATAAATAAATAAATAAATAAATAAATAAATAAATAAATAAATAAATAAATAAATAAATAAATAAATAAATAAATAAATAAATAAATAAATAAATAAATAAAAAAATAAGTAAATAAATAAATAAATAAATAAATAAAAAAATAAATAAATAAATAAATAAATAAAGTTATTATTCGTATGCTTCCACAGCCCGAAAAATTGACATCTTTGTGTCTAAATGGTTCATACGTCGAGTTAACGTGCGTATTTTCATGTCCTGATGACGCCTCTACCGATAGAGTGCAAAACGTCGACAATTTTTTTTTGATGCGCAATTGTTTATTTAAAAAAATGCAAACAAATGACGTCCATATTTTTAATTTATAATCTTAAAAGTGGGCTTATAGAAACAAAATTAAATAGCAATTGTTAAGTAAAAGACTTTAATTGCAATTAATTCTATTTAAGCTTAATTAATTTTCTGTGAGCCTACGCTTGCAGAATAATAATAATAATAATAATAACCTTAATGATAACCTTTGGTATATTTTTTTTCAAAACAGAAACCGGCAACATTTTCTACTGATAATATATTTCCTCCCCCGCAATCCTATATCAAAGAACATTTTGTGACAAAATTGAAGAAAATGTCTGCTAGAGATAGCAATCGCCGCATTTAATTAAAACAAAAACAACAATTCTTTTGTAAACAAAAGAAGTATAAAAACAATTGAAAGAGGATTAGCTATGCAAAACGATTATTAGAAATTGTTGGCATAATTAAGGTGATAAACGCGCTGAAGTTTCTGCAAATGGCGTGCTTAGAAGCATAACCCTTTTTTTCTCTCTCTCTCTCTTTCATCAAAATAGGGGTTGGTTGGGTCTAATTATAAGCGCTTTGCCCAATTACGTAAACATTTGTTTATATTATGTAAAACTTTTCTAATTCTGTCAAGTTTCAAGTAGCAAAAGATTATTAACTTTGCTTGTTATCAGTGTTTATCAAAAATAATACATATTGTTTTTCGAAAGAAAGTTATCTAAACAAATAATGAGTATTAAAGCTTAAATCTAAAGTAGCAACTTGAATAATTTGCGTCTTTACTTTTCCATACGTTAAAAATCGTGTATTAATAATCCCTATTAATGCATGATTTTCGCTCTTGAACATTACAGAGAAAAAAGAGTGGCGCATTAAAGCTATAGTGCGACAGATAAGCTGAGCAAATTAATCACAATTACCCTACGCTGACAGTTGTAGCTCATTTAAACTCACCTCAAAAATTTGACACCACTGAGTGGTTTGGCACTAAATTTTTTTAGTAGTAAATCGTTTAAAAAGCAAAATTCTATTGAAAAAAACACATGTTTTAAGCCATTTGCCAACTTTTCTCCAAAATATCTATAGGATTTAGATCTGGACATAAGCCGGCCAGTTCATAGCTTCAATCTCCTGTTAAGTTGCTACTCAAAAAAAAATCTATAATTAAAACGTTTACTTCAACATCTCTTAAACCATTATCAACTTTTATTCTATATAAGCTCTACAGGGTTTAAGTTTGGAGTTGAAGCTGGCTTGGTCTTTGCTTCCATCCCAATGACGCAAACTATCAACATTTTGTGTTAAATCTCTTAGAAAATAAAGCTTTGTAGAAAAAGTGAGCTTATAAAACCATTGTTTTCTTATAGCAGTCTCTATAGACTCTATAAGATTAAAGTCCGGTCTTTAAGCTGGCCAGTTCATAGCTTCAATCCTCTGTTAAGTTGCTACTCAAAAAAAAATCTATAATTAAAACGTTTAGTTCAACATCTCTCAAGTCATTATTAACTTTTATCCTATATAAGCTCTATAGGGTTTAAGCTTGGACTTGAAGCTGGCTCGGTCTTTGTTTTAATCGCAATGTTGCAAAGTATCAACATTTTGACTTAAATCTGTTAGAAAATAAAACTTTTTAAAAAAAGTGAGCTTATAAAACTATTGTTTTCTTATAGAAGTTTGTATAGACTCTATAAGATTAAAGTCTGGTCTTCAAGCTGACCAGTTTATAGCTTCAATCTCCTGTTAAGCTGCTACTCAAAAAAAATATCCTATAGAGCTTATATGGAATATAAGCTCTATATAGATATGGGATTTAGATCTGGACATAAGCTGGCCAGTTCAAAGCTTTAATCTCCTGTTAAAGTGCCACTCAAAAAAAATCTATAATTAAAACGTTTAGTTTAACATCTCTCAAGTCATTACTAACTTTTATCCTATATAAGCTCTATAGGGTTTAAGCTTGGACTTGAAGCTGGCTCGGTCTTTGTTTTAATCGCAACGTTGCAAAGTATCAACATTTTGACTTAAATCTGTTAGAAAATAAAGCTTTGTAAAAAAAGTGAGCTTATAAAACTATTGTTTTCTTATAGAAGTTTGTATAGACTCTATAAGATTAAAGTCTGGTCTTCAAGCTGACCAGTTTATAGCTTCAATCTCCTGTTAAGCTGCTACTCAAAAAAAATATCCTATAGAGCTCATATGGAATATAAGCTCTATATAGATATGGGATTTAGATCTGGACATAAGCTGGCCAGTTCAAAGCTTTAATCTCCTGTTAAGGTGCCACTCAAAAAAAATCTATAATTAAAACGTTTAGTTTAACATCTCTCAAGTCATTACTAACTTTTATCCTATATAAGCTCTATAGGGTTTAAGCTTGGACTTGAAGCTGGCTCGGTCTTTGCTTTAATCGCAACGTTGCAAAGTATCAACATTTTGACTTAAATCTGTTAGAAAATAAAGCTTTTTAAAAAAAGTGAGCTTATAAAACTATTGTTTTCTTATAGAAGTTTGTATAGACTCTATAAGATTAAAGTCTGGTCTTCAAGCTGACCGGTTTATAGCTTCAATCTCCTGTTAAGCTGCTACTCAAAAAAAATATCCTATAGAGCTCATATGGAATATAAGCTCTATATAGATATGGGATTTAGATCTGAACATAAGCTAACCAGTTCAAAGCTTTAATCTCCTGTTAAGGTGCTACTCAAAAAAAATCTATAATTAAAACGTTTAGTTTAACATCTCTCAAGGCATTACCAACTTTTTTCCTATATAAGCTCTATTGGGTTTAAGTTTGGACTTGAAGCTTTTATTCCATATAAGCTCTATAGGGTTTAAGTTTGAACTGGAAGCTGGCTCGCTCTTTGCTTTAATTTTGTCTTTTTTTTTCTTATAGAAGTCTCTATAGGCTCTATAAGATTAAAGTCTGGTCTTCAAGCTGGCTGGTTTACAGCTGGGATCATAATTTAGCAGCAGTTGCATTGATTGCATCATGATAAATCGTATAGAATATATAGTTTTGTACTTATTAAACGTTTAGTTCAACAATTTCTAAGCTTTTCCCACTTTTGACATGTTATCTTATGCTGTTCCATAGAAGCTCTATAGGGTTTAGATCTGAACTTAAGCTGGTCATTGTATGAATCGTGAGGTATGAGCACAGCTCTTGCTGCTAAGTTGGAGAAAAACGCAAAAAATACTGGTTATGCATCTATAAGCATATGATCGTCCATTTTGTAAAAAAATTGTTTTTGTAAACATCACTCTTATAAAACGTTTATTTTGACATATTTTAAGACTCTTACCAACTATTTTGTAATGTTAGACTTTGAATTTTCTTATATAACTGTCATTATGTATTTGCCAAAATTGTAACTCTATCATTTAGATTGTAACCTTATAGGTCTTGGTAGACCAGTTGGCCAAGCAATAGTACGGCCGAATATGTTATGAGTTCCAATAAGAACCAATTATGTTCACGTTTACAGATATAGTCTGAATGAATTTGCATTATAACTGAATTTTATTATTTTTTTTATTTTCTGACCAATTATTTTCCTTTTTCGCCTAATTGAGTGCGTTCATTCGGCTATAAATTCAAAGTTGATACAGAAAAAAAAACGCTATTTGTCAGACCGAAATATACACAGAGCGCGCGCCCCCAGGGGAAAACAAAACCGAAAGCAAACAACAAAAACGCGGAAATAGCCGTGATATTTAAAATACCTTGGCGAGAGAGCGTCTTTTTCTCTCAACATTATTTTTCTTTTTGTACTCTCATCATCAGGCCTGTAAAAATCCGTTAAGATAACATTCAAGGAATTTTCTCTTTTTATAAAATTGGCTCAGAAAGTCAAATTGAACGATATTGTGGCACTTGTGTGGTAACAGGATTAAAAATAAAAAAGTCAAACAAACATGAAAGGAAAAGAAAAAAAAACAATTTATTTGTTCTGAGCAAAACAAGCTGAACAATAGAAGCTTTTGTGGAACTTTTAATAATTAAAAAAAGCATTAACGCAGGGATTTGAACCCAAACCTCTTAGGAAAAGCTAAAACGTCTTCAGGTCAGGTCAGGTGCTCATGTTTGCTTGGGTGGACAGTATTTAGATATATTAAATATTTGTGGTACTCATAAAACAGTTTGTGTTACAATAAAGCAGCTTATAAATGTAATAATTCGTCTAAAAAAGTGAGGTTAAAATATTAAAAATAAAATTGTTTTTTATTGGAGGTTATTTTATAAAGTAATTTATGAATTTTTTATAAAAAGTCTTTACTGATTTGAAGAGGACCATATATTATATTGCTATGAGGTAATACTGCATAGTCGACTCACTCAGCTAAAACCCCATAAAATTTAATTGCATTCTACGTCAGTTTCTAATCTCTTATAAGCCACCACCTGTTACCAACTGTCTTTTTTTAACATAACCAATAGTTACTAAGTTAGTTTCTTTTATTGTTTAATAATAAAAAGCTTCTTAAGTAATTTGCCATTTGACTTAAAAATGCAGTAAAATTGTATGGGGTCTTAGCTGAGTGAGTTGACTATCATAATATTTAGTACAATATGTACGATAATTGTTTATTTTTTTAAACAAAATTAGAATCAAGTGGCCTTCTTCATTCATTACCTATCATTAAATTTGCGTTTACGCTTTTAATCTCGATCTGTTTATTTTCGTCAATTTTTCAAATCTTATGATCAGACAACAGGTTTAATTAAGCATAAATTGGATTATCCTGTGTATTATACATAATCCTGTACTTTGCCATAAACAACACGAGTTAATGAAGGTTACAATCTAACTATTATGTTTAATCAGGAACTTTGTATCTATTATTTTGGATTCTCTAAATCTTCATAGGATACCAAAATCCCACCGACAAATTAATGCTTCGTTAAGGTCTTATTCTACGTTTGTGAGTCAATAAGTCGCCTTAAAATGCTATAAATAGTATAAAAAAGCTAAACAGTTTTTGAGAGCTATGATGCCACAGACAGATACACATGTTAAAAAGAAATCCTATAATCCTAACCTTATAATGTAAAATTATTTAACAACAATGTAAAGGTATATGTCACTTAACCTAAAAAAGTAAGTATCTTACAATAATAATAATAATGAAAACCAAAATAATTTTTCGGGAGGCCTACATGTAAAGTTTTCGTATTTTGGGGCTGACAGGATTAGAATTTTTGAATAAAACAAAAGAAAAGACAACCAGATAAACTTGTCACTTTTAAAATCAATACATTGCCAACCCACTCCAAAAATCCCTAAAACAATCAAATTAAAATAAAAATGCTTAAAAACAGCATAACGCCCTTTTTATGCTGTTTTTGAGCATTTTTTTTTTCGTATTTTGGGGCTGACAGGATTAGGATTTTTGGATAAAACAAAAGAAAAGACAACTAGATAAAATTGTCATTGGATATTGCCAACCCACTCCAAAAACCCCTAAATCGATCAAATTTAAAAAAAAAAAACCTCAAAAACAGCATAAAAAGAGCAAATTACAAAAAGTAGTATAAAAAACGCCACTCGATTTTTAAACTTAAATGCGTACTTTAAGACATGTTTTTTAATATACTGTTTGGACGTTCTGTCTATTTACTATTGAAGACTTGTCATTTTTTTAAAAAACCTCTGAGAAAAAGTATTTATAAGATGAAGAAAAATGTTTTTTTTCAAATTTTTTAGCCGCAATGTTGACCATAAATTGAAATCTTCAAAGTTGAAATTATCTCACAGAAAATCAATCTTTTGATAAAAAATCATTTGAAAATTCAATTTTTTATATAATAAGTAGATTCATTATTGTAAAAACTACTGAAATATGTAAATTTTTGGATTTTGAATAATTTGAACAATAATGATGGTTAATCGAAATTTTCGTTAAAAAAAGGTCTTTCTGGCCAGATAATTGAACTAACTGACACATTTTCAGCCTTTTTGCGTATTAAAGATAACAACGAATGTTGATAAAACACAGTTTTTCAATTTTTTTTGTTTAAAAAAATTGCTTTTTATGGAAATTTTAATGAAAAATTTAACTTTTAAAAACTTTCACTTGATAGAAGATAGGTTTTGGTTAGAGAATTTTGCATACTCAGAGATTGTTCTGCACCATTTAGACAAAGAAGAAAGCACTATTGAAGTATTATGTTAACTAGAGAGAGATAGGCAAACAAGGAAATTTCTATAACATTTCTCATAACATAACTATAATCTTATAGTTATAGAGTAAGTTTTTTTTCTTGCTACTCCAGTCGAAAGTACGTGGTTTCGGCTGCGATTCCACGGCAGAAAGTGTATCTTCCATGCACTGCACTTTCTGCCGTGGAATCGCAGCCAAAACCACGTACGTTCGACTGGATTAGCAAGAAAACTAGTACTACACGGGCAGAAATTTGAACGCCTGCGCAGTGCAGGAATCTCAACTTTCTGCCCTTGTAGTGTAATATACTATTCCTTGTCAGATAATTTATGACGTAAATCACAGCTTTGCGCACTAGAGCAGAAAGCTTTTGGTATACTGACAAATTTGCGACGCAAAATTGCTTGGGTTTGCTTTGACCGCTGCTTTTTATATCGTGATATGCAATTTTGAACCAAAATGACGAATCATATATCTATTTAGCAAACTTTCTAGCATTGATAGATATAGAAAAGGTAGAAAGCTTTTCCCTTTAATCAAAGTACTCTTATTTGCGGTTCCCTAATCTGGCATGAAATAGGACTGTTGTGCGAATATATTTACTTCTTTGTTTTCGCAATTAAACTGTTCCAGCGCCTACGTATCCATGTTAACGACGATAAATTGTGCACAACCCTCTTACGTGAGCAATTTATTGCACGTTTTGCTCAAGCAAAACATCCAACTTGAAAAATTGCAACTAGATATAGTTTTTAAATCTTTTTGTAGTTGGCAAAAAAAAACAAAAGAAAAAAAATGAATAACGTTTCTGTTACTATGACAACAACACATTGAGTACATTTGTCAATAAAGGGTGGTGCTGAGATTCATAACAATCCCCTATATAGCCTATAAAATATTTCTGGGTCAGCTTTTTTTAAAATTGTTAGGGGTAAAAGTAAATATTGAGTTTGCTCTTCAAACAACAGACCTTCGTCAACTTATTTTTTAAAGACGGGTTTCATATTTAAAATGTTTTTGCAGATTGAGCATTTTTTGAAAAAGGGGTGAAAATGTGAGTGTTTTAATGGGGTGCAAGCCACTTCTAATTATATTTTTAAATCTTCTAAGCCATTACCAATTTTGACATGTTTTTTTCTATAGGAACTCAATAAGATTTGGGTCTGGACTATGAGCTGGCCAGTTGATTCCAATCACCACAGCGCTTATGCTAGGCAGCTGGCTTTCTATTAGAACCTTAGATGTATATTTTGTAGTAAATCTCATAAAAATTTTTAAGCCATTAACAAATTTTACATGTTTTCCCATAGGAACTTAATAAGATTTAGGTCTAGATTATGGGCTGGCCAGTTTATTCCAACGAAATAAAGCTGGCTTTTCACTACAAAATTAAGTTTGAGTTTGTGAAGATGTAAGTGTCTATTTTGTAGTAAATCTAATAAGTTTTTTAAAAAAATACGCCTGTTCTTATGTAGTTCTATAAGATTTAAATCTGGAGCGAAGGCTGGCCAGTTTAGATTTATGCTAGGTAGAACATTGTATTATTACTTGTATTTCAATTGTTTTTGCTGCTAGTCAGATTTATGTTTACAATAGATAAAAACAAATGAATAGTTTTCTGATCACCATGGCAATATACGTCAATAAAATTATATAGGGTGTTAAAATTTATAACAATCCCCTATAAAATATTTCTGAGTTAGCTTTTTTTTAAATTGCTAGGGGTAAAAGTAAATATTGAATTTGCTCTTCAAACAACAAATCTTTGTCAACTTATTTTTTAAAAAAAGTTTTTAAATTTAAAATGTTTCAGTTTAAGAATTTTAAAAAAAAAAAAGGAAAGGGGTGAAAGTGTGAGTGTACAACTTCTATAACATGTGTTTTGTAGGGTGCAAGTCACTTTTTATTATATTTTTAAATCTTCTAAGCCATTACCAATTTTGACATGTTTTTTTCTATAAGAACTCAATAAGATTTGGGTCTGGACTATGAGCGGACCAGTTGATTCCAATCACCACAGCGCTTATGCTAGGCAGCTGGCTTTCTATTCGAGCATTAGATGTCTATTTTGTAGTAAATCTGATAAAATCTTTTAAGCCGTTACATGTTTTCCCATAGGAACTTAATAAGATTTAGGTCTGGATTATGAGCTGGCCAGTTTATTGGCTTTCTGCTACAAGATTAAGCTTGACTTGGTGAGGATGTAAGTGTGCTATTTTGTAGTAAATCTAATAAGAATTTTAAAAAAAAATACGTCTTTCCTATGTAGTTAAGTCTGGACCGAAAGCTGGTCAGTTTATATTGTATTATTACTTCTCTTTCAATTGTTTTCGCTGCTGGTCAGATTTATGTTTACAATCGGTAAAAACAAATGAATAATTTTGTGATCACCATGACAATATACGTCAATAAAATTATATAGGGTGCTAAGATTCATTACATTCCCCTATAAAATATTTCTAGGTCAGCTTTTTTAAAGCTGGGCTAAAAGCAAATATTGAATTTGTTCTCCAAACAAAAGCCACCTTCGTCAACTTATTTTTTCAAGAGCGTTTTTCGTTGTTTTTTTGCAGATTGGGCGTTTTTGATTGGCTGAATATTTAAAGAAAGGGAAAAGGTTAGAGATTTTATAATGTGTGCACACACACAACTTCTCGTTATCTAAACATAAATATGAATTAAAAACAAATAATACCACACCAGACGCATAAAAAAAACTGTTGACAACATGAATTATGCAGGCGACATGACGTACCGAGGATAAATCACATGTTTTAACGGAATTTTTTGATGAAAAACATTATAAATCATATTGAGATCGAAATGTTACAGAAATAAAGCTAGACAAAGCCATAAATCATCTCATCAGTTGACCAACAATATGTCTAATATAAAAATTTAGTAGCGCGTCAATCTCTATTCATTAGTTCTAACAATAATGAATTAAATATATAGACAGGTAGCTCTTCTACTTCTAAATTCAAAAAGTACTTGAGAATACTACTATGTGGCTTTTTTGATTTTTTTATTCTTTTTCCAACTGTACATCTAAAGTTTTTTATCTCAAGAATCTCATAAAAGTTTGATTGAATTAGTTCTTCAATTGTTTTTTTCTCTAAACGAAAAAAAATAGCAAAAACGTGTGGCAAAAAAATTGAAAAATCTTCATAGAAATATGCCTTTTTGACTTTTTTTTTCGCTCAAGCTAAGATATGTTAGTACATTTTGGGTTTTTAATCTCAAGAATCTCATAATAACTTCAGAAATCTGATTTTAGTAGTGATTTTTATTATAGTTTTTTAATGGAATCAATTTTTCATTTGTTTTTTATTTCTAAAAATAATATAAAAGTGCGACAAAAAATTGTCAAAAAGCTACATTTTATTATAGAAATATAGCTTTTTGATTTTTTTTAATTTCAACTAACATATATTAGTACATCTGAGGCTCTTTTATCTCAAAAATCTCATAAAAGATTCAGAAATCTGACCTTAAAAGTGATTTTTTATTTTATTTTAATTGAAATAATTTTTCAATTGTTTTTCTTTCTAAACAGAAAAAATAGTAAAGACGCGTGAGTAAAAAAGTAAAAATTTTTCAAAAAAATACATTTCTTTATAAAAATATAGTTTTTTTCTGTTTTCAACTAAGATATATTAGTTCATTTTAGGTTTTTGATGTAAATAATCTTATAAAAGCTTTAAAAATCTAATCTTAATAGTAATTTTTATAGTTTTTTAAAGGATTCTATTTTTTATTTGTTTTTTATTTTCAGAATAATTAAAAAAAGTGGCAAAAAATTGGCAAAAAGCTACATTTCTTCATGGAAATATGGCTTTTTATTTTTTTTCTTTTTTCAACTGAGATTATATTAGTATATCTAAAGATTTTTATCTCAAGAATCTCATAAAAGTTTCAGAAATCTGAGCTTAGTAGTGATTTTTTATAGTATTTTAATTAAATCAGTTTTTATTTAAAATTTCAATTAAAAAAAAATTTTCCAAATTAAAAAAAAATAGTAAAGACGGATAGCAAAAAATTTGACAAATCTGCAAAAAGATACATTTTCTACTAGAATCATAGCTTTTTTAATTTCTTTTTCTTTCTCCAACTGAGATTATATCGAAAGTTTTTTATCTCAAGAATCTTATAAAAGTTTTAAAAATCTGATCTTAGTAGTGATTTTTGAATATATTTTAATGGGATTAGTTCTTCAATTGTTTATTTTTTTCCTAAACAGAAAAAAATATTAAAGACGTGTAACAAAAAATTTGAAAAATCTGTAAAAAGAAACATTTTTTTATAGAAATATGACTTTTTTAATTTTTTTTTTCTTTTCAACTGAGATATTTTAGGTTTTTAATCTCAAGAATCTCATAAAAGCTTTAGAAATCTGATCTTAGTACAGTTTTTTTATAGTACTTTAATTAAATCAGTTTTTCAATTGTTTTTTTTTTCTAATTGGAAAAAATACTAAAGACGCATGGCAAAAAATTGACAAAAAACTACAATTCTTTACAGAAAAATAGTCTTTTCGATTTTTTTTCTTTTTCCAACTATTAATTAAATCAGTTTTTTATTTGTTTTAAAATTGTAAAAACGTGTGAAAAAAATTTTTTTTTCTTTTTTCAACTGTACATCTAAGGTTTTTTATTTCAAGAATCTTATAAAACTTTCAAAAACCTGATCTTAGTAGTGATTTTTAAATATATTTTAATTGGATTAATTTTTCAATTGTTTTTTTCCCCTAAACAGAGAAAAATATTAAAGACGTATCAAAAAAATTAAAAAATCTGCAAAAAAATACATTTCTTTATAGAAATATGGCTTTTTTTCTCTTTTCAACTAAGATATTTTAGGTTTTTAATCTCAAAAATCTCATAAAAGTTTTAGAAATCTAATCTTAGTAGTATTTTTTTAAAGTATTTTAATTAAAAAAGTTTTTCAATTGTTTCTTTTTTCCTAATTGGAAAAAATACTAAAGACGTATAGCAAAAAACTGGCTACATTTTCTTATGAAAATATAGTTTTTTGATTTTATTTTAATGAGATAATATTAGTACATTTAAAAATTTTATCTCAAGAATCGCATGAAAGTTTCAAAAATCCTATCTTAGTAGTAAATTTTTAATATATTTTAATTAAATCAGTTTTTTAATTGTTTTTCTTTTCTAAACAAAAAAAAAATTGTAAATACGTGTAGCAAAAAAATTTGACAAATGACCAAAAAGATAAATTTTCTAATAGAACTATAGCTTTCTGATTTTTTTTTCTTTTTAGCTGAGATTATATTAGTACATCTAAGGTTTTTTGTCTCAAGAATCTTATAAAAGTTTTAAAAATCTGATCTTGGTAGTAATTTTTGAATATATTTCAATTGAATTCATTCTTTAATTGTTTTTTTTTCCTGAACAGAGAATAATATTAAAAACGGGTAATGAAAAAATTGAAAAATCTTTAAAAAAATACATTTTTTTATACAAATATAGCTTTTTTAATTTTTTTTTTCTCTTTTCAACTAAGTTATATTAGTACATTTTTAGTTTTTGATCTCAACAATCTCATAAAAGCATTAGAAATCTGACCTTAGCAGTGATTTTTTATAATTCAATCAGTTTTTAAATTGTTTTTTTTAATAGAAAAAAAAGATATCTATATAGTTTTTTCCTTTTATTAATCACAAATTAAACAGTAAAACTGTCGATTTTTTGCTTCTGAATTTAAAAAATAAACAAAAAAAATAAACAAGTCAATAAAATACAGCCGTTTTGCTGATCTCTCAAGCTAAAAAGTCATATCTAACAAAATGTATATTTTTGATGTTCTAACAATATTTTTTTTAAACGGTAAAAATAGGTAATAGAATCGGTGCAAAAAGGAAAGCAGTACAACTAAGAGAAAAATAAACACAAACATTAACAAATAAGCGAGAAGAATCGAAAAAACAAATAAAAAAAATATCAGAACAAGCATGTATAACACAAAATATAAAAAAATAAAGTAACAAGATTCAGATGCGGAAATAAAAAAAAGAAGAAAAATATTAAATAAAAAAAATTAAAAAAATTCAGAAAAAGCAGAATCGAGTAATAAAACTCAAAAGAAAATAAATAGTAAATATGGAGATGTAGCTCAATTTTTTGGGAAAGCTTTTCAAATAAATCATTGACGACACTAATTTTTCGCATCGGTTTAATTTGACAGTTTATACTTTATTAATTAACTCAATTTAAAAAAAAATCCAAAATACAATTTTTGACAACATGGCGGTCGAAAATGAAGAAAAAGTTTTTGGAAAGCGGTAAAACTGTGTTAATAATAGATTAGCAAAGCAGATGAAACTTGGCATTACAGATAAATGCTTTGGCCTAATTAGCTGTAATTTTTAATTGCGCTGCTTGCTTCGCCATTTAGATCGTAATAAAAGCAATAATTTTGCGCAAATAATTAAAATTTTTATGACTGACGACTGTAAAAACAATTGCGACCGTTGAAACAAAAACCGCAATTTTTATAAAATAGATCAAGTGCAAGCGGTGGCCAGGCAACTGTCCCACCTCTGTTCATCAACCAATTTTAAAAAAAAAAAAACAATATAATAATTAACATTTGACTAACCTGCTATCACTCCAGTGCAAATAAAAAGCACGAAGAAACGTTCCATTTTTTCATAGATTTTTGTAATTTTTTTTATAAATGTTCCATTTAAACGGTAGTCATTTATGTTTACAAATAATCACAGTGTTTTTCGATTAGATCAACGGTCACGCAACACGCAACACTGAATCATTATTATAATACGAGGAGGCATTCTGGAATTTCAGGACACCGGGAATTTAATTAACACAGGATTAAGCGGAAAAGCTTACACAAAACTTTAGACATGATAATATTTTTTTTTATTTTCACCGATTTTTTTTTAGTATTATAGGGATGATTTCACACTTGAGATGTTCTTGAGAATTTTTATCATAATAATATTTAAGGATGCTGTGAGGCGTCTGGATGCCTTCGACGCCGGCGGCGAACTGAAATCCCAAACCCCACTGGAACTCTGCTGAAACGGCGCACACACTCGCAGATACAACCACCCCTGAAACATCTTCATCCCCTCTAAAGCTGCGCAACTTACCTTTTATTCTGGATGACCGGAACACAAAACTGCAACAAACGGTAATGATCGTACATTGTTTTCAACCCTTAAATGAACCGAATTGATCGAGACATACAAAACACTAATTTGTAAACAAAAATAAGCTTTATTTATGATGATAACAAGTAGCAAAGATTTTCAATACACATAATTTGCGACGTTTGAAATATACTCTTATTGCTCATAATTAGAGAGACAGGACTACAATGGTAAGCAAGATTTACAACCCAAAGTGTGCCGTGTCTTATGAATAAAACCAGCCAGGTAATTGACTATCTCAAACAAATTTTGTTTGTCTTTTCCTTAATAAAATTATTTGAAATTATCCAAGAGGATATTAAGTCTAATCTAAAATCAAATTCTCATAATTAAAAAGGTAGAGCGTAAACAAAAACAACAATATCAAACATCTCGAAAAATAACTTTTTCAATTACGTGGAGTAGTTGGAAAAGAATCACGATTTCAATCATTTTCATGTGTTTATGTAAACATTTTTTGTTTTCCATAAATCGAGTTGCCAGAATTTCAATTGAATCATTTTTTCAAAAATAGTCGGATATCAATCAACATTTTTATACGGTTTATTAGAAATTTTATAATTAAAAACAAACAATTTTCTTTTTCATAACATAATTAAAGGTAACCAATTATTACTAATTCTTAGTATTTTTTAAAAGAGACACGTGATTGGAGATTATTGGAGTTTCTATTGGTTGAACTATCACATGAGCTTGCAAACAGTGCGTTGATTGGCTCGCAAGATAAGCTAAAACACTTGATTAAAGATTATTGAAGTTTCTATTGGTTGAACTATCACATGAGTTTGCAAACAGTGCGTTGATTGGCTCGCAAGATAAGCTAAAGCACGTGATTGAAGATTATTGAAGTTTCTATTGGTTGAACCGTCACATGATTTAGCAAAAACTGCGGTGATTGGCCGGCTAGACTCAACTAGGCTTATTTTATTTAACAGAATTAAAATAACTAATGTTATAGACAAAGAGTGTCTATACACAATAGACACTTTTATAAAATCAAACTAGCTCTTAGACGACTATGCGTAAGATCAAAAATTAATACAAAATTTTGGAAAATGAGGCTTTTAAGTGGGTTTTAAAACAAAAAAAGTTTGGTCCAACTTGACGCTTAAAAAAACCCTAAAATAAATAAATTAAAAATAAATATATTAAATAATAAATAAATTGTTTTTAACTATGGTTTTTTTCTCGTTTTAACTAAGATATTTTAGGTTTTTAATCTCAAGAATCTCATAAAAGCTTCAAAAATCTGAACTTAATAATGATTTTTATAGTTTTTTAATGGAATCAATTTTTCATTTTTTTTTTTAATGGAAAAATATAATAGAAACGTGTGGCAAAAAAATCGACAAAAAGCTTAATTTCTTTATAAAAAAAAGACTTTTTAAATTTTTTTGATTATATTAGTACATCTAAGGATTTTTATCTCGAAAATCTTATAAAACTTACAAAAACCTGATCTTAGTAGTGATTTTTTAATATATTTTAATTATATTAGTTTTTCAATTGTTTTTTTTTCCTAAACGGAGAAAAATATTAAAAACGTGTAGCAAAAAATTTTAAAAATTTGTAAAAAGATACATTTCTTCATAGAAATATGGCTTTTTTAATTTTTTTTTTTAGCTAAGATATATCAGTCTATTTATTTTAGGTTTTTCATCTCAACAATCTCATAAAACAGTGCGTTGATTGACTCGCAAGATAAGCTAAAGCACGTGATTGAAGATTATTGAAGTTTCTATTGGTTGAACCGTCACATGATTTAGCAAAAAGTGCGGTGATTGGCCGGCTAGACTCAACTAGGCTTATTTTATTTAACATAATTAAAATAACTAATGTTATAGACAAAGAGTGTCTATACACAATAGACACTTTCATAAAATCAAACTAGCTCTTAGACGACTATGCGTAAGATCAAAAATTGATACAAAATTTTGGAAAATGAGGCTTTTAAGTGGGTTTTAAAACAAAAAAAATTTGGTCCAACTTGACGCTTAAAAAAACCCTAAAATAAATAAATTAAAAATAAATATATTAAATAATAAATAAATTATTTTTAACTATGGTTTTTTTCTCGTTTCAACTAAGATATTTTAGGTTTGTAATCTCAAGAATCTCATAAAAGCTTCAAAAATCTGATCTTAATAGTGATTTTTATAGTTTTTTAATAGAATTAATTTTTCATTTGTTTTTTTAATGGAAAAAAATAATAAAAACGTGTGACAAAAAATCGACAAAAAGCTACATTTCTTTATAAAAAAATGACTTTTTAATTTTTTTTGATTATATTAGTACATCTAAGGATTTTTATCTCGAAAATCTTATAAAACTTGCAAAAACCTGATCTTAGTAGTGATTTTTTAATATATTTTAATTATATTAGTTCTTCAATTGTTTTTTTTTCCTAAACAGAGAAAAATATTAAAGACGTGTAGCAAAAAATTTCAAAAATTTGTAAAAGATACATTTCTTTATAGAAATATGGCTTTTTTAAATTTTTTTTCTTTTTCCAGCTAAGATATATTAGTCTATCTATTTTAGGCTTTTCATCTCAACAATCTCATAAAACAGTGCGTTGATTGGCTCGCAAGATAAGCTAAAACACGTGATTAAAGATTATTGAAGTTTTTATTGGTTGAACCATCACATGATTTAGCAAAAAGTGCGTTGATTGGTCGGCTAGACTCAACTAGACTTATGTTATTTAACATAATTAAAATAACTAATGTCATAGACAAAGGGTGTTTATACACAAGATCAAAAATTGATACAAAATTTTTGAAAATGGGGTTTTTAAAACATGAAAAGTTTGGTCCAACTTGGCGGAAGAAAAAACCCTAAAATGAAATTTTTTAACTAATTCTATTATTCTTAATTTAACGCCGCATTTAACTAATATCTCATTAGTGCGACTCTATAAATCAGCATGACCGACCTCTCACCATGTTTAATTTCTCACAAAATTTATTAACTCGTTCCCGCCTCCTTGTTAACAGATGTTAAACAATTGTGCAAGTACAAAAAAATGGTTTGTTTTTGCTTCATCATCGCTTTTATTAGGATTTTAAGTTATTATTTAGGCGAAAAAAAGCAAAAATTTGACGGTTAACAACTGTCAAATTTGACGTTTGAGTCGTATGATCGTTAAAGGTTTTTATTGCCGAAAGAAGCTTTAAAATATTTTTCTTGGACTATTAAAAGACTTTTCGGTTCCTTTGTGCATGCTGTGTCTTGGGAAAACGAATTGTTTAATGTGCCACTCACGATTGTCGAAAGAGAACAGTGGCGTAACCACTTTACAGCAAAATTTGATAAAATTAAATTTAAAAAAAAAATTATTTGCTTTGCCTCGTATAGAAAATACCGCTTTCTCTGTTTTTGACTCAAAATTGACTCAAAATTGAATTGAAGCAAGAATTTCACTTTCTATGTAGAAAAATTTTGACATTTGTGTCATTTTTTTTTGACAGAAGCTGCTGTCACATTCATAGCATAGCATAAACATCTAAAATCGAAACAATTTATAATTTGAGCTTTGCTATTGTTTTTTTTAGAACGATTATTTACATCTCGAATTTTAAATTAAAACCGTATAAATTCGGTATAAAGTAAAAAATTAAAGCTAAAACATAAAATATAAAAAAAAACCGTTTTTTTAATTTTGAAATTTATAAAAAAGCGATACGCCACTGCGCTCCACAATAAAAATACCAGAAATATCTCACTTTGACATGACACAAAATCAACATAATAATAAATATGAAATATTGCTTAGGCCGGAACAAAAATTGTAAAATTTTTAACAGCAAAACCGTGTAGAACGCAGACAATAAATCAGAGGCATCATCAATAAATTTTTGTGATTTACATAGTAAATATTGACGGAAACCAGGTAAAAAACAAAAGTTTTGATAAACAAAAATTGTAAATTTTGTAAAAAATAGCAAAAAAAACTAAAAAATCATTTTATTTTGTCAGTTTTTTGA
Organism: Lagria hirta; assembly: GCA_947359425.1. Lineage (NCBI taxonomy): Eukaryota > Metazoa > Arthropoda > Insecta > Coleoptera > Tenebrionidae > Lagria > Lagria hirta. The sequence continues at coordinate 626,864 of OX375804.1, read as the reverse complement.
CTAAATTATTATTTTTTTTACTATTTTTGGTTGATTCTGGGACATAAACATAAAAATAAATAAATTACTTCAAAATCATATAATAAAAACTAATATTAAATAAAAAAAAATACTAAAATTATTAAAATCTAAAAACAAAAAAGCATTACAAACACAAATTAATTATTAAATATTAATAATTTTTTTATTAAAATTATCAAAAAAATAATGATTAAAGTGTAACATTTTGCAAAACAGAGGTTTTGATAAGAAAAAATTGTTACTTTTGTAAAAAATGACAAAATAAACTATTTTAAAAATTAAAAATTTAAATTTTCTCAAAAAAAAATTATTTTATTTTGTCAGTTTTTTGACTAAATTATTTTTTTTACTATTTTTAGTTGAATCTGGCACATAAACATAAAAATAAATAAATTATATCAAAATCATATAATAAAAGCCAAAATTAAATTTAAAAAAATACAAAAATTATTAAAATCTTAAAACAAAAGAGCATTACGAAAACAAATTAATTATTAAATATTGGATAAATTTTTTATTAAAATTATCGAAAAAATAATGATTAAAGTGGAACATTTTGCATCATTTTTTGCTTTGACGCAAACCAGGTAAAAAACAGAGGTTTTAATAAGCAAAAATTGTAAATTTTGTAAAAATAACAAAAAAACGGTTTTGAAAATTAAAACTAAAAATTTTTTCAATAAAAAATTATTTTACTTTGTCAGCTTTTTGAATAAATTATTTTTTTTTTACAATTTTTGGTTGAATTTGGCACATAAACATAAAAATAAATAAATTACATCAAAATCATATAATGAAAATTGAAATTAAATTTAAAAAAATACCAATTATTAAAATCTAAATTAATTAGAATCTTGAAAAAAAATTAATTATTAAATATTGATAAATTTTTTATTAAAATTATCGAAAAAATAATGATTAAAGTGCAACATTTTGCATCATTTTTTGCTTTGACGGAAACCAGGTAAAAAACAGAGGTTTTGAGAAGCAAAAATTGTAAATTTTGTAAAAAATAGCAAAAAAACTGTTTTGAAAATAAAAAATAAAATTTTTTTCAATAAAAAATTATTTTATTTTGTTAGTTTTTTGACTAAATTATTATTTTTTCTACTATTTTTAGTTGAATTTGAGACATGAACATAAAAATAAACAAATTACACCAAAATCATATAATAAAAACCAAAATTAAATTTAAAAAAAATACTAAAATTATTAAAATCTTAAAACAAAAGAGCATTACAAAAACAAATTATTTATTAAATATTTGATAAATTTTTCATTATAATTATCGAAAAAGTAATGAGGTTTTGATAAGCAAAACTGGTAAATTTTGTAAAAAAAGCAAAAAAAACTGTTTTGAAAATTAAAAATAAAAATTTTCTTGATAAAAAACCATTTTATTTTGTCAATTTTTGAACAAAATTATTATTTTTTACTATTTTTGGTTGAATTTAGCACATAAACATAAAAATAAATAAATTACACCAAAATCATAGAATAAAAACCAAAATTAAATTAAAAAAAATACTAAAATTATTAAAATCCAAAAACAAAAAAGCATTACAAAAACAAATTAATTATTAAATATTGATAATTTTTTTATTAAAATTATCGAAAAAATAATTATTAAAGTGCAACATTTTGCATCATTTTGACTGAAACCAGGTTAAAAACAAAGGTTTTAATAAGCAAAAATTGTAAATTTTGTAAAAAACAGCAAAAAAAAATCCGGTTTTAAAAAATTAAAATATTTTTTATTTTATAAAAAATTATTTTATTTTGTCAGTATTTTGACTAAATTATTATTTTTTTTACTATTTTTGGTTGAATTTGGCATATAAACATGAAAATAAATAAATTACACCAAGATCATAAAATAAAAACCAAAATTAAATCTACAAAAATACTAAAACTATTAAAATTTAAAAACAAAAACTATTACAAAAACAAATTAATAATTAAATATTAATAATGTTTTTTATTAAAATTATCGAAAAAATAATGATTAAACTGCAACATTTTGCATCATTTTTGGCTTTGACGGAAACCATGTAAAAAACAGAGGTGTTGGTAAGCAAAAGTTGTAAATTTTGTAAAAAATAGCAAAAAAACTGTTTTGAAAATAAAAAATAAAAATTGTTTCAATAAAAAATCATTTTATTTTGTCAGTTTTTTAACTAAATTATTATTTTTTCTACTATTTTTAATTGAATTTGAGACATAAACATAAAAATAAATAAATTACACCAAAATCATGTAATAAAAACCTTAATTAAATTAAAAAAAAATCCTAAAATTATTAAAATTTTAAAACAAAAGAGCATTACAAAAACAAATTTATTATTAAATATGTAAAAAATAGCAAAAAAACTGTTTTAAAAAATAAAAATAATTTTTTTTTTATAAAAAATTATTTTATTTTGTCAGTATTTTGACTAAATTATTATTTTTTTACTATTTTTGGTTGAATTTGGCATATAAACATGAAAATAAATAAATTACACCAAGATCATAAAATAAAAACCAAAATTAAATCTACAAAAATACTAAAACTAGTAAAATTTAAAAACAAAAAACTATTACAAAAACAAATTAATAATTAAATATTAATAATGTTTTTTATTAAAATTATCGAAAAAATAATGATTAAACTGCAACATTTTGCATCATTTTTTGCTTTGACGGAAACCAGGTAAAAAACAGAGGTTTTGAGAAGCAAAAATTGTAAATTTTGTAAAAAATAGCAAAAAAACTGTTTTGAAAAAAAAAAATTAAATTTTTTTCAATAAAAAATCATTTTATTTTGTCAGTTTTTTGACTAAATTATTATTTTTTCTACTATTTTTAGTTGAATTTGAGACATGAACATAAAAATAAATAAATTACACCAAAATCATATAATAAAATCCAAAATTAAATTTAAAAAAAATACTAAAATTATTAAAATCTTAAAACAAAAGAGCATTACAAAAACAAATTATTTATTAAATATTTGATAAATTTTTTATTATAATTATCAAAAAAAGAATGAGGTTTTGATAAACAAAACTTGTAAATTTTGTAAAAAAAAAGCAAAAAAAAACTGTTTTGAAAATTAAAAATAAAAATTTTTTTGAGAAAAAACCATTTTATTTTGTCAATTTTTGAACAAAATTATTATTTTTTACTATTTTTGGTTGAATTTAGCACATAAACATAAAAATAAATAAATTACACCAAAATCATATAATAAAAACCAAAATTAAATTAAAAAAAATACTAAAATTATTAAAATCCAAAAACAAAAAAGCATTACAAAAACAAATTAATTATTAAATATTGATAAATTTTTTATTAAAATTATCGAAAAAATAATTATTAAAGTGCAACATTTTGCATCATTTTGACTGAAACCAGGTTAAAAACAAAGGTTTTAATAAGCAAAAATTGTAAATTTTGTAAAAAACAGCAAAAAAAAATCCGGTTTTAAAAAATAAAAATAATTTTTTTTTTATAAAAAATTATTTTATTTTGTCAGTATTTTGACTAAATTATTATTTTTTTTACTATTTTTGGTTGAATTTGGCATATAAACATGAAAATAAATAAATTACACCAAGATCATAAAATAAAAACCAAAATTAAATCTACAAAAATACTAAAACTATTAAAATTTAAAAACAAAAAACTATTACAAAAACAAATTAAAAATTAAATATTAATAATGTTTTTTATTAAAATTATCGAAAAAATAATGATTAAACTGCAACATTTTGCATCATTTTTTGCTTTGACGGAAACCAGGTAAAAAACAGAGGTTTTAATAAGCAAAAACTGTAAATTTTGTAAAAAATAGCAAAAAAAACTGTTTTAAAAATTAGAAATAAAAGTTTTCTTGATAAAAAAGCATTTTATTTTGTCAGTTTTTTAACTAAATTATTATTTTTTCTACTATTTCTAATTGAATTTGAGACATAAACATAAAAATAAATAAATTACACCAAAATCATGTAATAAAAACCTTAATTAAATTAAAAAAAAATTCTAAAATTATTAAAATTTTAAAACAAAAGAGCATTACAAAAACAAATTTATTATTAAATATGTAAAAAATAGCAAAAAAACTGTTTTAAAAATTAAAAATAAAAATTTTCTTAATAAAAAATTATTTTATTTTGTCAGTTTTTGAACAAAATTTTTTTTTTTACTATTTTTGGTTGAATTTGGCACATAAACATAAAAATAAATAAATTACACTAAAATCATATAATATAAACCAAAATTAAATTAAAAAAGTACTAATTATTAAAATCTAAAAACTAAAAAGCGTTACAAAAACAAATTAATTATTAAATATTGATAAATTTTTTCATTAAAATTATCGAAAAAATAATGATTAAAGTGCAACATTTTGCATCATTTTTTGCTTTGACGGAAACCAGGTAAAAAACAGAGGTTTTGAGAAGCAAAAATTGTAAATTTTGTAAAAAATAGCAAAAAAAACTGTTTTGAAAATAAAAAATTAAATTTTTTTCAATAAAAAATCATTTTATTTTGTCAGTTTTTTGACTAAATTATTATTTTTTCTACTATTTTTAGTTGAATTTGAGACATGAACATAAAAATAAACAAATTACACCAAAATCATATAATAAAAACCAAAATTAAATTTAAAAAAAATACTAAAATTATTAAAATCTTAAAACAAAAGAGCATTACAAAATCAAATTATTTATTAAATATTTAATAAATTTTTCATTATAATTATCAAAAAAATAATGAGGTTTTGATAAGCAAAACTGGTAAATTTTGTAAAAAAAGCAAAAAAAACTGTTTTGAAAATTAAAAATAAAAATTTTCTTGATAAAAAACCATTTTATTTTGTCAATTTTTGAACAAAATTATTATTTTTTACTATTTTTGGTTGAATTTAGCACATAAACATAAAAATAAATAAATTACACCAAAATCATATAATAAAAACCAAAATTAAATTAAAAAAAATACTAAAATTATTAAAATCCAAAAACAAAAAAGCATTACAAAAACAAATTAATTATTAAATATTGATAAATTTTTTATTAAAATTATCGAAAAAATAATTATTAAAGTGCAACATTTTGCATCATTTTGACTGAAACCAGGTTAAAAACAAAGGTTTTAATAAGCAAAAATTGTAAATTTTGTAAAAAACAGCAAAAAAAACTGTTTTAAAAAATAAAAATAATTTTTTTTTTATAAAAAATTATTTTATTTTGTCAGTATTTTGACTAAATTATTATTTTTTTTACTATTTTATTTTGAATTCGGCACATAAACATTTGAAGTTATTCGATTTATTAAAAATAAATTAATTAGACCAAAATCATACAATAAAAACCAAAATTAAATTTAAAAAAATACTAATTATTAAAATCTAAAAAACAAATAAGCGTTACAAAAACAAATTAATTATCAAATATTAATGAGAATATTATTAAAATAATAGAAAAAAAAATATTTTGCTTAGATTTTTTATATTTATTCATTATCTTCCACTATAGATTTGATAATTTTTATTTATTAAAATTGTTGATATTTATTCATATTATTATCTCGCTTAATTTTTTTTATAAATTATGCCGTTTTTCGATATTTTTTGTATTTAGAGGAGCTTGGAAACAAAAATCAGTGACATTTTCCAAGGAAGATTTACACTCTTTTTCGATAAAAAATATTGTCCTTTTTTAAATCTTGTCAGACATCTATTGCCCAATCCTCAATAAGACAAGTCTTTCTCTCTAAGAAAAAAAGCCTTTTTTCCATGCTGATCACGTTCCCAGGTCCAGACCGTTTACGCTGGAAGCAACGTTATTACACCCTGCATCCCTCTCGCTTTTTCTTGTTCCTCCTCGCCCAAGACAAGGAGGCTTATTTTAACTTTCCGCTTTCTTTTGCTAATATTAACTGTTTGGTAGTCTGGAGGACGGACCAGCCTAATGGAAACCAATGAATGTAATTACAAAAGCGGTCTCAGAAAAGGGAACTGAGAGTTGAAAACTTTTGATAAAAGAATACTGTTTATAAAAAAAAACAACAAAATTTCTCTTATTAAATGAAGAGTGGAATTAAAAATTTTTGAGTAGCAGAATAATAGCAGCTGTAAGATTTTAATATTGACGTGCGGTAAGTTATATTTTACCGCACTATTCATTAATTGCGTGCTGTAATATAATCAGCACATTCATTACAATTTTATTTGCTTGGAAAATGTAGAAAATTAAAAAACTAGAGTAGATTTCCCGCATAGGCTCAAGAGTAAAAAACGAGCCGCAAGCGAGTTTTCTATAGTTTACGTCTCTTTAAGAAATTTTTTGTACTAACGATGAGTAACAGCAACAAGAGTCATTTCAAAGACTCAAATTTAAAAAAATAAGCTATGACATAATTAAAAAATGGTCATCTTAGGTCACATTTCATAAGAATGAAAAAAATGACATAAATAATCCAAAAAAGGTGTTTTTTTCTCAAAATTATTTATTCAGGCCGATGCTTTTTAAGAATGAATTCAACCACCCATATCCTACGTTTTATTAAAAGTGTTTCTCTCTTCTATTATTATTTGTACTACAAAAGCCTTCTAACAACAATGCCGCAACGTCCCTAAATATTCGGGATTGTATTTGAAAAAGCAGATGGTCCTCCACTCTTCCAGCCACACCTACAAAACCCGAAAAAAAGTAATTTCTTTCCAACATTCCATTCAACTAATTTTTGATTTTTTCTCAATACAACACGTATTTTCTTCTACTGTAGAAGATTTCATTTAGGAAAGTACTAAATCACTTCGGAAAGTTGGACTGAGTATGAGCGTTTATGGGTGGCAAGGCGCAATGGTGCGCCTATCAATCACTTAAGTTATCTAAAAGTTGAGATTCAACCCCCTCAGAAGCTTTCTGTAGGGGAAAGTGCAGCTGCAACTTATTGGATATTACACCAAAAAACACACAGAAAAAAGAATTTTACATGCAGCTCTCATCAGTGGGTTGTAGTAGGCTTAGAACCGAGAAACGTATTCTGACAATAATGACAGTTTTACTGCAAAAAACGTTTCTTATTGGTTGATTTTAGAATTTTTTACAAAAATACCCAATCACTTTAAAGTAAAAATGTGTGCTTTGTAGTAAAGACAATTGTTTGTACCGCGCGGATCGTTAGCAGCTTCAGATTAGATAATTTTGCTCAAAAACTGTTTGCATTTATTCAATTTTAAGTATGATTTATTAAAAAAAATTAAAATAATATAAATATAAAAAAAAAATTCAGCTGTATGTGTAATATTTTTTAAAAAACGCGACTGATTTCGTCGTTTTAGTTTGAAAATTAATGATATTTATTTGTTTAGTTGACAAAAATTTGTTTATTAATAGAAAATTGATTTTATATTCATGTACAGTTGACCAAAATGATTATTTTTTTAAGCTATTCCAACGCTTGATTTTCTCTAGCAAATCGATCATTAATGTATCTCATTAATACACGACTTTACATTAATTAAAACAATTTTGCAATTTAATTTAATTTGTTGCAATATTAAGAATAGAACTGAACATTCAGGCAACCAATTTGTAAAATGTGTCACTTTTGGAACATTTGAAAATATTCACGAACTAGAGGCTGATGATTATATTTTAAAAAACGCGACTGATTTCGCCGCTTTAGTTTGAAATTTAGTTAGGTTGACAAAAAATCGTTTATTAATAGAAAATTGATTTTGTATCCATGTACAGTCGACCAAAATAATAGTTTTTTTAAGCCATGTCAACGCATGATTTTCACTAGCAAATGGTTCATTAATGTATCTCATTAATAAACGATTTTACATTAATTAAAACAATTTTGCAAATTTAATTTGTTATTTTGACATTTAATATTTACAAACTAGAGGCTAAAGAGTTTTAATTTGCCAGTCAACATATCAATTTTGTTTATAATTGTCAACTTCAATTGTTTTTAGAGACAGCTATGTTTATTGGCATAAATAACTATTATATATATAATTAAAGTAAAAAAAAACATTGTATTTAACTCGTATGTTAGAGCCTTATTAATCAACCTTGTTTATTAATCGTCTCTATTAACACACTTGTTTATTAAATAATTATTACGCACTGTGGGTTATTTGATAAGTATAAAGTGGCAAAAGCAAGAAAAAAAGTCACCCCTTTCACAAACAAATTCCATAAACAAATGTAAAACATCTCTGGTTTTGTCATTAAAAAGAAGGGCAGTATAAAAAGCACTCAGAAGAGTGCTGAAAATGAAACCTAAAGTGTCAGGTGGTATTCTGTCACTCTCAATTCGTTTGTCAACTTTAATAGCCCACTCACACACAACCCTTGAAAGCAAAGGTTCCCGCAGGTTCGACCTTCTCCCTTCTCTCACCTGATTCCTCTTTATGTAATGCTAAACCCATGTCGGCCGCTCAAAATTAATTAATTAACCAGATACCACCAGGAAGGCGTCTATCACCAGTCAAAGAGTTTTGGGAAATTTTCTCAACCCTTTTTCTTCACAAATCGCTTTGTGCCTAATTTTAGGGCTTGGCGGAGATGGAATTAAAGAAAAAACGCTATTAATTATAATATGAAAAAAAAAACAACCCTTAATTATTTTGAAAATTATACAATAATTATCAGTTAGGCATATTTGTTCTGACTTATTTGTCAATAACGTGCCATACAGACACCGATGCTGGTGATCAAATTAACGTGATGAAGCAGGCAGACGCACGACAAATGTCAAATTGGTCCAACTATACGTGACAGATTGTTGAACAGATAAAATGCTAATTGTCAGCTTCGGCGGCCATCAAAGACAGAATCTGGCTTGCTCAATAGTAAAAATTTTTTTTTATTTTCCATCATAAATTCTGTTTTTAGGAAATTAATTTAAAGCCGGGTTTTATTAAGCTTTCCGCAATCACAATATTTTATGAATTTATTGGAATTACCAATATCTCTATTCAATGACTATTACGCTTCTGCCGGCAATATAATGCTGATGATAATGTCAAAGTTGTAAATTAGCAGATTATCGAGATACACTAATCCTCCATATTGACTTTATTAAAATAACAATATTCAATTCAAGCACTGATTGCTATTGAATTGTATCTATAATAATATTTAAACAAAATTAAACTAAACAGTATTTATTGATTTAAATAACAGGAAAATTCCTCTGAGATTCCATCGGGATAAGCAATAAAGCAGTCAATAGTTGGCCACACTGTAACCGGATACGCTTGTTTGTAGGTTATGTCACAGCGACTAACTTTTTGCTATCTGTCAATTCTGATTGTCAGTGTTAATGATGTCGCCCGTTATCAACAGGAAAGGTTTTGAGTTGTACCATTGTAAAATAGAATGTTGAATTGTTAAATTAACAGTCATTGTGGACCACGCTGTATATAATACTGGGCTACAGGTCTTTGTAGGCCCATGCCATTAAAAAAATTTAAAAATTTCAAAAAATTACCTGGGGAGGTTTATCTTAAATATAAACTTTTCGAAATTATTTTTATTTGTTTATTTTTTCTCCGATTATTTATTAGTTCAAGTATTTCTAACTTTTTATCGCTTAATTTATTTAAAAAAAAAATTAAGCGAGGTAATATGAATAAATATCAACAATTTTAATAAATAATAATTATCAAATCTATTGTGGAAGATAATGAATAAACATAAAAAATCTAAGCAAAAAGTGATGCAAAATAATTTTTTTTCGATAATTTTAATAATATTTTTATCAATATTTAATAATTAATTTGTTTTTGTAACGCTTTTTTGTTTTTAGATTTTAATAATTTTAGTATTTTTATAAATTTAATTTTGGTTTTTATTATATGATTTTGATGTAATTTATTTATTTTTATGTTTATGTGCCAAATTTAACCAAAAATAGTAAAAAAAAATAATTTTGTCAAAAAACTGACAAAATAAAATGCTTTTTTAACAAGAAAACTTTTATTTTTAATTTTTAAAACAGTTTTCTTTGCTATTTTTTACAAAATTTACAGTTTTTGCTTATTAAAACCTCTGTTTTTTACCTGGTTTCCGTCAAAGCAAAAAATGATGCAACATGTTGCACTTTAATCATTATTTTTTCGATAATTTTAATAAAAAATGTATCAATATTTAATAATTAATTTGTGTTTGTAATGTTTTTTTTTTTTGTTTTTAGATTTTGATAATTTTAGTATTTTTTTAAATTTAATTTTGGTTTTTATTATATGATTTTGGTGTAATTTATTTATTTTTATGTTTATGTGCCAAATTCAACTAAAAATAGTAAAAAAATAATAATTTAGTCAGAAAACTGACAAAATAAAATGATTTTTATCAAGAAAACTTTTATTTTAAATTTACAAAACAGTGCTATTTTTTACAAAATTTACAATTTTTGCTTTTCAAAAACCGTGCGCTTGAGGCTTATGATTATTAGGATCTTTATTACAGATAATTTTATTTTTTATCTTTTTTGTTTGATATTTTTTTTGTATCATTTACTGTTTACGATTTATAAGATTATTGACTTGTGTGGCGTATTCTTCATTATTATTTAAAAAAAAAATTCCCGTTTGTGTTTCGGCCGCTTTTGAATGTAATAAGTTATTCTTGTTTTCTGTGTTTATTGCTTTCCTATAAATAATTCTCTAAAACGTCACAACAAATTAAACTAAAATTTTTCTAATTTTCGAAAGAATGAATAGTTTCCGGAGAATCCGTCTCAAAGCTGCCAAGAATGCTTTTATGCAGATTTTTGTGTCGGCCCCAATACACACATTATTTTAAATTTACGGTGCTCTTTTCAACACCCATTAAGACATGAGAATATCAAAAAGAAGCGACATTTTGAATTCTTTCTTTCGCTTGTTTTTGCTGAGTATTGTTGATTTTGGAAGGGTGCAAGCAATTTATCAAGCGTCATAGTTGCACAACAGTAGTGTATCTGCTTTGTCTACGACTTTCCCTTTGTTGGATTTGACACAAAAGACGGATTTCTCATCAACAGAGGAAAAAAAAGTGATGAAGGTCGCTGAAGATTTTTTTTTAAGTCTCTCGACATTGTTAACAGAGCGCCTCTTCGTCATTAGATTTTTATTCTTTCGGAAAATTTACATAGGAAGCGTGCAAAAACCAGACTTGACTCATTATGTTTTATATTTTGAGAGCGAATAAGTGGAGAATCGTGTCGGAAGATGTCAACATGGCGTACACCTACACTTTGCTACTTTAAAATTTCTTCTAAACCAGAAAAGTTCGCCAAAAAGCCAAATTATGCATATTTTTGTTATCGCAAAACATAGAAATTAAGCGTATTGTTGAGCGTATGCAAATTTGCCTGTCAACTGTGTCTCGAGACTTAAAAATTTCATAGAATAATCTCAACGATTTTCACTCACCGGTGACAAAACTCACCGCTGCCAGCACTTTGACAGCGCTTAGCGTCACCTACTCAAACGTGATGCGTGACAAGTCACTCGCCTTTACTGATCAAAAGTTAAAACACGTCTTCTGCCTGTTTTTAAATTTCTTGTTGTGTTCTTTGAAAATGTTTTATTATTTTTTGCTTTTAATATTTTCTTATTTTTCTCAATCTATATCTTTCTTTGTTTTTTTATTTTTATCTATTTTATTTCTATTTTTATTTGTTCTAATGCCTCCTTTTATGGATTTTTCCTATTTGTGCGCATCTAAAATCTATTTTCGTAATTTTTTGGTTTTCAATTTTTTGTCGTATTTTTATATTCTCTAATTTTTTTGGTTTGATTATTTTTGATCACTTTTTACACTGAAAGTTTTTTTTTTATAATTTTGGTAGCGTTTTATCTCATTTTCTCATAATATTTTTTTTCTTTTATCTGCGTTTTTGTTTAATACTTTTCAACACTATTGCAAAATCTTAATTTTTTTGTTTTTATTTTATATAATCTTATTTTTCATCTTTACCTTCCTCTTTTTATATTTTATGCTTCTGTTTTTTTATTTTGGGATGTTTCTGATTAATCTTAACATCTATCTTCTCACATATTTTTCTTTTGTACATTTTCTATGTTTATCATTTTATTCTGTTTCTGAATTTTTACTCGATATAATATTACACTTTTTAACATTATCCTTTTTATTTTTTTATCTGTTATATATTGTTCTTACCTTCCATTCTTCACCTCTACTTTTTTTATTTTTTTACTATTTTTTTTTTATATTATGCAATTTTTTAAACTACTGCACTTTTTATTGTTTATCATCTTCTTATGTTTTTTCCATTTCTTATATTTCAAACCCTTCTATGTCTTTCCACATTACTTTCTTTATTACTTTTTTTTTCCTTCTGCTTTTTTGGCTAATTTTTTGTTTTTTTTTTCAACTTTTAACTGATAAATGGATATGGGCAACTTTTAATGGTTTAATTTAGTTAAAATTTTTAATATTATAAGAACATTATAAGTCTGAAATGAATTTTGTATTAGTTTAATTTATTCAATTTTTTATTTTATCTTTTTTTCATTTGTTTTATTCCATAGCTTGTTTAATCATTGTTTGATTTTGATTATTTTTTTCTATTTTATATTTGCTTTTTTTTATTCTCACTTCGTATTCTTTTATTTCTACACATTTTTCATGTTTCTTTTTATTTCGCACATCTTGCATTTTCCATATTTGTGCTTCCCTAAAATCTATTTCCTTCCTTTTAATTTTTGCATTTGAATTTTGCAATCATCTGTGTTTCTCTCTCATTTATTTTTTTGTTTGTTTAGTTTTTATGTCATCATATGTTTGTTTTTTTATGTACCTTTTTTCTCATTTTTTTATTTTTTATCTGCGTTTTTGTTTCATACTTTTCGGGACTCTTGCAAAATGTTACATTCTCATATTATCTTTAATCTCTACTTTTTTCTATATATCTTGGAATCTTCCCGCTTAATCTTTCCATCTTTCTCAATTTTTTTTCTTGCACATTTTCTATCCTATACTCTTTTTACAATTCTTGTTCTATATAATAATACAGTGTTTACCAGACTTTCAAACATTTTTATTCCTTCTTTGTTTTTTGTTTTTTCTTAACTGTCTCTCATTATTCACATGTAATTATTTTTTCTTTTCTTTTCTATTTTTTCTTATTTTTTTTACTTTTTTTGTTGTTTTGTTTTTTTTAACATATTGCATCTTTCGTTTGTATCTTTTTCTATTCTTCATCATCTAGCTATTTCTTCTTCATTCCTATTATTTCAAACCTTTCTCCGTCTTTCCGGAGTTTTTTTATTTGTTTTAATTTTGCTACATTGGAAAATATTGCAAATATTCCTTTTTTTCATCCTCTTTTTTTATTATTCAGATTTTTTTCGTTTTTTTAATCTAAAATAAAATTTTAACTTCAACCAAAAGAACTGTACTGTTATTTTTGCTGCAAATTCTTTTGTTTTGCAAAATTTCGGCCAAATATAGCAATTATTATCCTAACCTTACTAAAAATCTACATATTTGTGTAGCCTAGATAAGATACCATATCGGTTTCGTACGCTATATTACCACCAAATAGCAAATTAAAGTATATCAGACCATTTATTTACGCTATATTTATTACAACAAAGTGGAACAGCATGCTAAATTTTATTGTGGTATTAAATGCCGTTACACACTTGATACGTAATACTCTAAATAGATTTTTGCTTTGCCAAATTTCCCATTAAAAAATTTTCCAGCTCTGATATTTGGAGCTGTTGTACACTTAAATGGATTGGGAAAAATAGAAGGAAGTACTGGAAAAAGCCTAAATGGGAGAAGATTTTTTTCTTTTGAGGGAGTACCATATGGGGCTGCTCCCATAAACCAAAACCGTTTTGCTGTAAGTTAAAAATTATCCACACAATTTGTCATTTTGATCCAAAATTGCACCATTACATACAGTCACTAGATTAACACATCCAAGGATAAAGGATGCAAAATGTAAATATCGTAAGTGGGACAAAGAAGTCACCAGCTTTAGAGAATTTTGTTTCCCAAAATGGCAGCAGTGTTTCAACGTCAAAAAAACTACGGTTATGCGTATATGTCACTTCCTTCTAACGTTAGGCTTTTTTTAAACAAAACATTTGACACTTTTATAACGCCACATTCTTTTGTTTGTCACCAGATTAGACATAAAAAGTCCCAACAGTATCAGATCGCTGTGACAAAAGTCATCAGCTTTAGAGAATTTCGTTTCCCAAAATGGCAGCAGTGTTTTAACGTCAAAAAAATTACGGTTATGCGCATATGTAACTTCCTCAGCTAATATTTCCTAACGATTTTTTGAAACAAAACATTTGACACTTTTATAAAGTCACATTCTTTTGTTTGTCACCAGATTAGACATAAAAAGTCCCAACAGTATCAGATCGCTGTGACAAAAGTCATCAGCATTAGAGAATTTTGTTTCCCAAAATGACCGCTGTGTTCCAACGTCAAAAAAATTACGGTTATGCGTATATGTCACTTCTTCAGCTAATATTTTCTAACATTAGGCTTTTTTACTTTTATAACGTCACATTCTTTTGTTTGTCACCAGATTAGACATAAAAGTCCCAACAGTATCAGATCGCTGTGACAAAAGTCATCAGCTTTAGAGAATTTTATTTTCCAAAATGGCAGCAGTGTTTCAACGTCAAAAAAACTACGGTTATGCGTATATGTCACTTCCTCCTAACGTTAGGCTTTTTTTAAATAAAACATTTGACACTTTTATAACGGCACATTCTTTTGTTTGTCACCAGATTAGACATAAAAAGTCCCAACTGCACGTAGTCGATTAATCTAGTGACAGTATCAGATTGCTGTGACAAAAAGTCCGACTGAAGATGTTCATTTTAAACAATTTTGGATCAAAATGACTGATCTTACTTTAATTTTCAAATATTTAGAAAAGCTATTTAGAAGCCAAAGGGACTTTTGCCATGGCAAGGAGTTTACAAAGCTGATTCAAAAATTACCTGCTTACAATACAATTCTCTTGCTAAAGCTGGATCAGATCCAATTGAAGGGCAAGAAGATTGTCTATTTTTGAACATTTACACGCCTTTGCTGAACAAATCTGCAAATTTGACAGTTATTGTATATATCCATGGCGGTTCTTTCAAAATTGGGGCTGGTCACAAATTCGGGCCCCATTATCTTATAGATTACAATATCATTTTCTGTAGTATCAATTATAGATTAGGTATTTTGGGCTTTTTGAGTACAGAAGATGATGTTCTGCCTGGAAACAATGGATTATGGGACCAAATCACAGCTCTTCAATTTGTCAAAAATCATATACAGTCGTTTGGTGGAAATCCCAATTCCATTACAATTTATGGGGCATCAGCTGGCGGTTCCAGTGTTCATTTTCATTTCTTATCAAAACGTTCCCGAGGATTGTTCCATAAAGGCTTCTCACTAAGCGGGGTGATTCTAAATAATTGGGCTTTGATGAAACAACCATTGATGAAAAGCCAAAAACTGGCTGGAAATCTCAACTGCTCAACCATCAATTCCATAATAATGGTAGAATGTCTAAGACAGAAATCTGGGCGAGAAATTGTACAACAGTTGGTAGCTTTCCAGTCTTATAAAACTAGCCCTTTTGCCCCTTTTGGTCCAGTTGTAGACAGTTGGGCAAAGCAACCATTGCTGCCAAAACACCCTTCTAAGCTAATTCAAGGCAAGAAATTTGCTGATTTACCATGGCTTGTCTCATATACAGAATCAGAAGGATTATTTCCTGGAGCTTCATTGTACTCAAATCTGGAAGATTTGAATGATAATTGGGATAAGCAGGCCCCCCATCTTTTGAATTTTAATTTTACAGTTAGATCCAATTCCCTCGATTTAATTAGTGATAAAATCCGACAGGAATATTTTGGAAATCAAGATCTAACTCAAGCAACTTTTAGGAATCTAGTACAAATGCTGGGCGATAGACTTTTCGTTGATGGTATCTTCAAATCTCTAAATCTTCAAAATCCTCTAATGAAATCTTCTATTTTTATGTACTATTATACGTATCAACCTTCTAAAAGCGCTTCAGATGGTTGGGCAAAAACCACCAGACGTTTTGGAGCCTCGCATATGGATGACCATATCATGATGGTAAAAACCCATTTGGGCGCTCCCAGATCATCAGAAGATTACAAAGTACAAAAAATAATGTTAAACATGCTGGTAACATTTGCAAAAACTGGGTTAGTATTTGAACAAAAAAAAATAACCACAACTTATAGTAGTCAAAATTTAGAAAACCACAAATAGGAATAGATTGGACCCCGCTAGGGAAAAATTCCAGCAATTTTAGATGTTTGCGTATTGCCAATTCGTCAAATATTAAAATGGGCAGATGCAGTTTTGCTAGGGAAGGTTTTTGGAGATCGTTGCCAATCATGGAAAATTAATCGGAATTTTTGTAATTTCTTTAATGTAGTTTTTGTCACTAATCGACTAATAAAAGGATTTAGCAATTCGCTAGTTTTTTTTTGCCCAGGTTCAGTTCCAAGTTGGGCAACCAAAAGTGTGACGAACTAATCCTAGCTTGCCATTGAATAACTAAAATAAGATTAATTAGCTTTGGTGTATCATAAGTATGACCAAAATCTCAGATGCCCATTTTGGAGCCAACTCTAAGTTGCATGGGTTAAAGTTGAACAATCATAAAACTAGCTTAAGCCAAGTACTTATTTTTGAACCAATCCTGATCTGTCGTTAAGTAGGCAGAAAGAAATGCATAAGCCCATTTTGGTCGTCTACCCAGGTTCAGTTCCAAATTGGGCAACCAAAAGTGTGACGAACTAATCCTAGCTTGCCAATGAATAACTAAAATGAGATTAATTAGCTTTGGTCTATTGTAAGTATGACCAAAACCTCAGATGCCCATTTTTTACTCAACTCTAAGTTGCATGGTTTAAAGTTGAACAATTACAAAACTAGCTTAAGCCAAGTACTTATTTTTGAACCAATCCTGGCTCCAAGCTTGGATAGTCTTGAGCCAATCGTGTCTTCAATGGCTTAACATAGATCTTTTAGTTTTGGTCAAAAATCTAGCTTGGTTAAAGTTGCTCAACTGTAGATATGGCTAAAGCAAAATTTTTGGACCAATCCTGGCTTGTTATTAAGTGGTCAGAATTGAGTCTTGGCCAATTTTAAGATTGGTTACCCATCATTAGGCCAATTTGTTTAAGTTACTTTTCTTACTATAAGACAATTATAAATTTAACCAAAATTTTGTTATTTTGAGCCAGTATTAGCTTGCTAGAACTTAGTTTTTTAGATCAAGGCTGGGCAACTGTAGGAAGAGCCAAGTTAGGTGTAGCCAAACTTGATTTAATCAATTTTGGCTCAAGATTGGCCAACTATAGGAATAGCAAAAGAATCATTCTTGAGTCAATATTGGGATTTTTGGAAAAAATCCTGTAGTACTCTTAGATATCTTCCAAAGCGCATTTTGGTAAGAGTAACCTGTAGATTCTATTTGTTCATAAAAATGTATTGTAGTAAATATCTCATGTTTTATTAAAAAGTTGAATTCTATAGTTCAAGGTAGCTTCTAATAGATGTCGCTCTGCAAAACTGAATCAGTTATGAGTTCCAATAAGAGCGAAACATGTCCAAGTTTGCGGATGTGGTAAAAACATATAAAGTTGTCATTATTATTCTGGCAACAGATTTCCTTCGGGTTTCTCGTTACTGACACTCGTCTTTTACTGATTGAACTTCGAGTCTCTGACAGCTTCCGGCACAAACGCTTCTTGCTTACCAACCCGATTTGTCTTGGGATCATTATTCAAATTTTGGGGCTGTCTAACTTCTAGAGATGGCCGTTAAGACGTTGCGACATTAGCAGTTGTTTAATAATTAGAAAGATAAACGACTGTAGTTTCCAACTGCTGACCAATGTCCTCTCCAATTGCTGCACCAGCCGGAGGTGAGAACGTCTAAAACTACCCCTAACTATCCTGCAAATTAGGGGTAACTGTTTGGGCTAACAGTCCAGCCAGACGCAAGCTGAATTTTGATGATGGCGATGAAAAGTTCTTTGATTGAAAGTTTTGTGGTCTGGCAACAAAGAAATTTTAGCGATTTAGCGAGTGTTGACAACTTTTTTTTGGCAATTTTTGCTTTCATTAGGTGTGTAAGACGGTTTTAAGCAGGCACTGCCAAATTTTAAATAACCGAAAATTGAATTTATTTTGTGTTATTTAGTGGTGTTTGTTCGGTTTATAAAAAATTTAGAGCAAAATGTATTTGGAGCATTATTTGGACGTTTGGCAACATTGTCTAGAGCATTTAATCTATGGTTAGCGGTTTTCATTTGACAGGTGTCAAGATGTGACTTGTAACCTAAATTCAATAGTTTTTTAAAATTTTTTTTTGTTTTTTCAAACATATATTGAAATTTTTCCTATTATTAGAAAATAATCATAATTTTTTCTTTTGTTTTTTCTCACACTTGATCAATACTTTTTGTAATATATTCGTAAGAACTGTCATAAGACGATAGCCTGCTTGATAGAGGAACTTTTTGATCGCACGGTATAATTATTTGCAATTATTGTTAAAATTTCTAAAAAAAATGTTAAACAAAAATAATTATTTATTTTTTTAAATTATGTAAAGATGTTTTGCGTTAAGGGTGTGATAAAATAACTGTACAAGGGACAATATTAGTTTAGGATCTATTATTTTAGTGACCCTAAAGTGCAAAACATAAACTAGAGAATTGCCTGAGCAGTGTAATGTTTATTTAATAATATTTTCTCCTAAAATAAAGAAGTCATAAACAAAAGAAGCGAAAAGTCATTATTTGGGTCAAATAAAGAAAAATAATAAACAAAAGAATAATAAATAATACAATAAATAAGTTTAATAGCTTTAGAAACATAAGCATAGATGGCAAATACGATATAAAAGAAAAGAAAACAAAAAGAAATAATAATACAGGTAACGAAAAGAAAAAGAAAGAAAATTCTATTTTTAAGATTAAAGGTTTTGTTGAGATCTATTAAGTAGTCAATAATAAACCATAGCAGCTAAAAACAATCATTTGAAACAAATAAAAACAATACACATTATTGTTGAAAACATTGCTATACATTATGAAAAAGAAGAAAAAAGCTATAGAAAGTAAAATAGAATAATAATAATAATACGAAAATAACAAAAGTAAAAAAAAGAATAGTAATAGAAACTAGAACTTTTTAGTATTCTAAGTACTATTAGTACTTAGTTTAGTATTTTAAGTACTATTATTCTAATTTTTTTTTCATCTAAAATAAAACAACAAATAAATTTTTTAATTAATGGATAAAGAAAGCAAATAATGTGCAACAAAACGGAAGCTCAACAAATAAAATTAGAATAAAAATAATAAAAAAAAATAAAAAAGAATAGGAAAAAGTAGTAATGATAAATGAAACATTTTTTATTTTTTTTCAGATTAGTGTAGCTGTTTGCCAGAATAATAAACAATAAGACAACAGTCTAACAAATAAAATTATTGTTAGAAAAATACAAAACATAAAAGAAAAATAAAAAAAAACAAAAAAGTAATTAATAATAAGTTTTTAGTTTCTGCTATAGATTTTTCTTACAATCTTAAGCAATGTTTTTGCAAAAAATGCCGAAATAATAGATTATAAATTAATAGATAAAATTATTGTTTAAAAAATAACAAACACATTATGCAACAGAACAAAAGATAAAACAATAAAAAAACTGGTAATAAAAAAACAACATTTAAAACAAAAGAGAAACAATGAAGAAAAAGATAAACAATACAAGATCATTTTTGTCTTTTAAATTTGTTTGATACTATTTATGTCAATTTTCTTTTTTAAAAATGTTGGAATAATTACCAAAAACCAAAGTCGAAAATATTGCTGCAAAAATAAGTATAAACAGCAGAAAATAATAATAACAAATACAAATAATAAAAGAAGAAGGAATATATACCTCTTTTTCTATGAAACAAAAGTCTAATAAACAAGAATATTTGCAAAAAGATAGAGAATAGATAAAAACAAATAGAGATAAAAAAAACATAATTATCAAGGTGATATAAAAAAAACGTTCAAAACGAATAAAAATATATAAATAAGATAATAATAGATATATAATAATAATAATTAATAAATATTTATTATAAATAAAAAACAAATTACACAAAACATAAAAAAAACTATTATTAAATTTACTAAATATTTTCAAAATAAATTGAAGTTGAAGTTACAAAAGTTTTTTTTTAAATATGGCGTTGAAGCTGGCGATAAATCTTCAACTTTGAATTGTGAAAGCATCTTTACCATCAAAGTGACAGTTATTAATTTGACATTAACCTCACTTTTATTCTAATGAATCGATAGTTTAACACGTTAATGAGATTAAATTAAAGAAATAAGGTTTATTAACTTTGTTTACTCTTTGAGCAATTGCATTAATGGAATTTCAGGAAAATCAACAGAAAGGAGGTGATATACTGCTTGCAGACGATAGGGATACAAGTGAATATATTTTTTTTAATTTTGTAGCAAGAGATGGTTGATAATTGAACTTGTTGCAAAAGTTGACGTTGGCGCTTCTTCCATTATTTGCCTTGAATTTTTGATTATATTTTTTTATAAGGGGGCTACTACTCTTTTCACAATCACACAAGCCAGTCCTACGAAAGAATCAAATACATTAGATATTATGGTGAAAAGTCTTGTGTATCGTGACATTTTTGGCAAAATTCTTAAAAATAAGCTTAAATTAAAGTTTTTGTTCTTATATAAAAAAAAATTTAAATTTAAAAATCAAGAAATTGAGTATTTATTTTGACATTTGATGCAATTGTTTTAGAAATTACATAGGCATGGCTAACTATGATGCCAAATTTTAAAAAAACCTCCGTTATAAAGCTAATAATAACTGTTTACACAAGAACACATTTATTTAATAAACAAAAGCGATTATCTGAAGGATAATCTAAGATTTACGACCACCGCTGAGCTAAAATATAAAAAGAATTTTTTCTCAAAGAGATTGTTTTCCTTAAACGCTAATTAGCTAATTAGCACTGAAAGATAAAGAAAGAAAAAATCTACAGTGGTGATAGAAACAGAAAAATAAACGTACGTCTTTTCTTAATGCAGTCAAATTAACCGAAAAGTACCAAAAAAATTAAATTAGTCACATTCTGGCGTACACATGTCTGCAGATGAAATTTGTAATTATATTATAACATTTGCAATTTAAAACATGTGTAATTTGGTCAATTTTTTTCTTTTTTTGGCTTCTCAGCCACACATATACCTTAAACAAAATAAGCCATTTTAATATTTGATTTTTTTGTATATATATTTTAATAATTGTCTCTTTTTAAAAAATCAACAATTTTTTTCAAAAATAGCATTGGTTTTCACTTTTTTTACTGACTTTATGGTGAAAATTGTTTCAAGCTATATATTAATCTTATAGCTGACGTAATCAATGATAATCCTAAGCTATTTTGATTTTTGATTTTTTTTTATTTATATATATAATTCGATTTTACTTTAAATAATAAAATATAAACAATTTGTTAACCCAAATGTAGACTTTTTTGGAACATAAAACAAATTATTTTGATAATATTATAAATAAAAGTTAAAAAAATTAAGAAACTTTATATCTAGCTCTAAGAATAAAAAATAAATTATCTGTTGGTGCTTTTATTAATTAATAAAATTAATAATCTAACAATTTTATCTACATTTGAAGAATAGAAAGAGATGCAATCATACTATATCGTGTGCAACAAACAAAGACACGCTATTATAATTAATTATAACAAATAAATTATTCTAAATTATACTTTTTACATTTATATATATATAATTCGATTTTACTTTAAATAATAAAATATAAACAAATTGATCGATAACAATCTAACAATTATTTTTTTTGTGTTGTTAAATTAAAAATCTATATTTAACCTTCTAATTATAATTTTTGAGACAAATAATGAGTAAAATTTTAAAGTGCATTGAATCATACGGTTCCATAACTTGGCCGGCGCGCTCGCCAAATATTTAGATCAAGTGCTGTTGAGCTAAAATTATCAAGACCTTGCTAATCCAAATGCAAAGACTTTAAAGCTTTTTATTGTTTTTTCTTAATTTTTTCCTTATATGAACTTCAGAATAAAACTCTCTGTATCTGTCAATTAAAAAAAATATGTTTGACAGTTCATCTTTAGGGTCTTTTGGGCTTAGTTAGTTTTTGTACTGTATTTTAGTGTAAAAATGCTCCAATAAACACAAATACAAAATAATTTTTTTTTGGCTTTCCGAGAAAAAAACAGTTATACAAAAATTTGGCTTTCTGATTATTGTTCCGGTTTTAAAACCGGAAATGCTTGCATATTTACAATATTAGCAGTATTGGAAAATTGCAGAATTTTTTTGTTTATTATTTATTAATTGTTTGGATTTTGATTTATTTGTTTGTTTATTCGATTGTAATCTAGCCGACTATACAAAATGTTTTTTCTGATTAAGAGATGAAAAAGTTGGAGTGGTCATTATGTGCAATTGATAGGTAATAAGCCTAAAACCGGTATTGCGCTATGGCAACTTTTTCCAAAATCAATCGTATCTAATTACAGTTTTCTCTTTCACCGTGTTGTTACACCCCAGCTACGAAAAGTTTTCCAAAGTTTGGATATCAAAAATCGAAGTGCATTCTCATTAGGATGTAATCACCGGCACGGCGCACCGTGTTTCATTAGATGGGAAATAGCTTCATAAATCTGGCCGTCTCCGGAGTCCCCGGACTCCGGAGCCTCGTCTCCCGAAAAAAGTCACTGTTGTTTAAACTTACGATCTTCATCCAGGAAAATGTGAACGATCGCTTATTGTAAAAGGAAATTTACGCTTTCATTATTTTGGAGACATATTTCATTTCCTTTAATATCAATCATCAATCATATTATCAATGAATCCGGGCAAGGTTCAATGCTTTTAACAAATATTTTTTTTTAAAGTGATAAACAAATAAAAAAAATGAATTGAATACAGGACAATAATATCGTACGCAACTAACACAATAATTGCATTTTTTATATTATTCTACAAAAACACTGTTATTGGTAATTTTTTATAAAATTATCTCTATTTTTTGCAATTTTATGAGTTTTTAAGCGCTGTAACTCTTTAAAAATGTGTTGAAACTCTTAAACATTCTAGACAGAAGTCAGTGGATCAGTGAAAATATAAAAATTTATATTTTATAGATTTTAACAAAAATGTTGAAAAATGGTGGATGCGCCGGGTATAAAATTTCTAATAAACTGTTCTATGACATTGTCTATTATTTTTATTTTTTTAAATTAAGAAGAAATAACAAAAAAAAAAACGTTTTTTTTCAATTTCAGTTCAAATGAGACATTATTACACAACTGACACAATGATTGCATTTTTTATATTATTCTACATAAACAATGTTTTTTTTTTGATAATTTTTCATAAAATTATCTCTATTTTTTGCATTTTTATGAGTTTTTAAGCGCTGTAACTCTTTAAAAATGTGTTGAAACTCTTAAACATTCTAGACAGAAGTCGGTGGATCAGTGAAAATATAAAAATTTCTATTTTATAGATTTTAGCAAAAATGTTTAAAAATGGTGGATGCGCCGGGTACAAAATTTCTAATAAACTGTTCTATGACATTGTCTATTATTTTCATTTTTTTAAATTAAGAAGAAATAACAAAAAAAAGACGTTTTTTTTTTAATTTTGGTTCAAATGAGGCATTATTACACAACTAACACAATGATTGCATTTTTTATATTATTCTACAAAAACAATGTTTTTTTTTGATAATTTTTCATAAAATTATCTCTATTTTTTGCAATTTTATGAGTTTTAAGGGGCTGTAACTCTTTAAAAATGTGTTAAAACTCTTAAACATTTGAGGCAGAAGTCAGTCGATTAGTAATAATATAAAGATTTATATTTTATAGACTTTAGCAAAAAAGTTGAAAAATGGTGGATGCGCCGGGTAAAAAATTTCTAATAAACTGTTCTATGACATTGTCTACCATTTTTGTTTTTAAAACTAAGAAGAAATAAAAAAAAAAATACGTTTTTTTTCAATTTTCGTTCAAATGAGTTATTATTTTGTGTTTTTCGGTGCTATTATCTCTGTTTTTTTGGAATTTTATCGATTTTAAAGCGCTGTAGCACTATTTTTCGAAATTTTTCATTCAAATTACCTCACAGATCAGCCAATTAAAGAAAATCTTTCTCTTCCAAACTTATACATTCCAACCGTCACCAAAAAATTTGAATTGTAAACTAATTTTCCGCACCATCTCTCTCGTGATTGATGAACTATATTAGCCAGAAAAGAGATTAAATTTGACAGAAAAAAACTCAAAACTTTATGATTTTATTTCCGATTTATAATGCAAATTGTGGCTTTATAGTGGAGACGTCATTATGCAAATAGAGTAGAGGTACTCTATCTACCCCTGATTTTAGTCAGTCCCTAATTAGAAACATTTGTTGAGTAAACGCATCTAACCCATTTAAGAGTTATGGAAGCCACTTCCTGCAATCTGTGTAATTGCTGCAGGATTGCAAACGATGCTCAATATACCCTTTGATTACATAAATTTCGCCTAAGCTAGGTAATATCTTCCTTATCTATAGAACTGTACAATAAATAAACAATAAAATGAAGAAAAACGAGACATAAAATGTAAAAATTGAGCAAATATTACAAAAAAAGTAAATAATTTTCAACAAAAGCTACTATAACGCTGTTTTGATTTTTTTTCTGTCATATCTGTCATTTTGGTTTAGAATCACAGCTAGGTCAACCGTAGTGTTGTCATAAGCATTAATATTGCTAATTCAACACAATTGTACTTGTGCTATCATTACACATTATTATTCAATATCGCAATCAGTTGTGGTTATCCAATCTATCCACCGAGATCACTAGACCTCCAGTATCTCCTCAAATAGATTTCCAAAAGGCGTTTCATACATTCTTTTAAATAAGTTTTAGAAAATTATTTCTGAGTTTCTTGTGTGCCCATTTAAACACTTTTCATTTGTTTTTTAAAAATCATATGATTTATAGATAATTATCTGTTTTAATGAATCAATATTGATCAATAAAGATCTATTTTGCAACAAAATGACTGAAGAAATCTTATTAGATTTTTATCTAAAAAATTACTTTATTCTTAAGAATAGTTGGATTATGCACTATAAGCTTCTAAATTAATCACAAAAAAGTATTATTATTATTATTTTTGCTTATTTTGTTTATCTATCTTATATGTAATCAAGTAACAATAATAACAATACCACTGTTATTCTTTTTTTTTTTATAAAAAGCCAAAAAACAAATGCGAGTGCTTATTAATTATATAATATCGGAAAGTAAACAATAGCACACTTTGCTTTTGCTCTCAGTTCACATTTTGTTTCTTTTTTTTATACACGCCAGCATTTTTTTTTTCTAATAATATAATTTTATTATTTACTTTATTGAAAGCCGTTTTTAAGTTTACTCTTCCTCTCTTTCTTTCATTAATTTCTTTCTCTTTTAGTTTTTTTGCCAGTTTTTCTCTTTTTTCTCTTCCAGTAGTTTTTTAAAATGTCCTACTTATTTGTCTTTATTTATTTTATTTGTTATCTTTTCGCTTTCATTTTTTTCTTCTCTCAAGTATTTCCAAATTTCATTTTGCGTTGTTATTGCTTTTGTTTTTCTATATTAATTTTTTTTTTTGCATTTTTTCTTGTATTCATTTGATCTTTTTTTATCCATTCTTGTAATTTATTTTTATGTTCTTAGCATTCTCTATCTCACTATTTGTTTTTTTGTCACTGTTTTTTCTTCTCTTTCTTATGGCGTAGTCAATTACCGTTTCTACCTATGTCTTCATATGTTTGTTTTTCTTTCTCATCTTTTTCTTTATTTCCGTTTAAGATCTTCCACCTATTTTTTTTAAAATTATTTTTTTTTCTTCTAGTTGTATCTTAATGAAAACTAGGTAATATTTTACATAATTATGATACTTTACAGTGTGGGTGACTTATTCATAGAAACAATATGTGTTTTTTTTGACTTATTTTGACAACCACTATAAATTAATACGGTTTCGGGGCATACTTAAGCTTCTTTTTAAAAAAAAAAATGCTTGTTTTGATAAGTTTTTGACATTGTGAGGTTATGTAGATGATTTCCTATGAGGTTTTTTTTTGAAAAATCTATAGAATTTCCAAATCTTTCCATCAAAATGACTTGATTGTTTGTTTTTCTATAAGCGTGAGCATTATTTTCCATGCAGGTAAGGAATAATATTAACTCAAGTGGAAAATTCTCAAAAAAAGGGAGTATTATAAAATATGGCAAGGTGTTCAGGCTACATAATGGCAGCTTCTTCTAAGAGAAGGGTATTTAGAGGCCCCTGAAGGGCTTTGCAACGAAATCCATTCATGAATATACTCAATAGTCACTCGTAGCTACAATAATGGAAATCTTACCTTGAAGTGATCAACATGGAGGAAAGGCTACGACTATCGCTAGCAGCAATAGATTAAATGAGATTTTATAGTAAGAAACTCACTTAAAGTCCAAAATAAAACAATTTTCAAAAAAAATTACCAAAAACAAACGGAAAAAAATTTAAACTGTCTTTTGAAATGACCAAACTTTTTGGCAAATGATAAAACTGTGAGAATACTATTATTACTCTTTTTTTTAATTTAATATACCAACATATACAAATAATAATGCACAAATAAATACTAATTATTTTTAATAAATGGATGGACAGTAACGGGTCTATTAAATGACTCGCTGAATCGTCCGATCTAAATCACCTAAATGGTTTTCTCTCGAAAATCTAGTAAGAGTAAATTGTACGAGAATGTCAAAAAATTACACAAAATTTGTGTTAATAGAAGGTGTAAAATATGTCTAAGACTATTTTTTTAATAAAACCTATAATTGTTAGTTTTTAAATTTTGTATTTTTTTTAATTAAAATAAATTTATTTTAAAATTTAACAATTTTTTTTTATTAGATAAATAAAAAACAAACAATAGTATTATTAAAAACAAATAATAGGACTATTAAAAAAAACAAAATTAGCTGCTATCTGTCACAAACAAAAAAATTAGCTATAAGAAGGAGAATTTGCTTACGGTCTGTCTATCTATGTCTCTAGCTGTCTATCTATTTGTCTATTTGTTTATCTCTATCTGTCTATAAGAAGTAAAATCAGCTGTTGGTCTTTCTGTCTGTCTATCTATTTGTCTATCCGTCTATCTCGCTGGTTATTCATTTGTCTATTTGTTTATTTGTTAATCTGGATATCTGTTTATTTGTCTGTCTATCTACCTGTTTATTTGTTTATTTTTTTATTTGCTCATTTGTCTATCTGTCTATCTGTCAATCTGTCTATCTGTCGATTTGTCTATCTCTCTATTTGTCTATTTGTTTATTTGTGTATCTGTCTATTTGTTAATCTGTCTATCTGTTTTTTTGGTAATCTGTCTATCTGTCTGTCTATCAACCTGTTTATTTGTCTATTTGTCTATTTTGCTATTTGTTTATTTGTCTATCTGTCTATATTTATATCTGTCTATCTGTCTATCTGTTTATCTGTCTATTTGTATATCTGTCTATTTGTCTATCTGTCTATTTGTTCATCTGTCTATTTGTCTATTTGTTTATTTGTCTATTTGTCTATTTGTCTATTTGTCTATTTGTCTATTTGTCAATCTGTTTATATCTCTATCTATAAGAAGGAAAATTAACTGTCAGTCTGTCTGTCTATTTGTTTACCTGTCTATTTGTTCATTTGTTTATCTGTCTCTCTGTCTATTTGTCTGTCTATCCACCTGTGTATTTGTCTATATCTTTATTTGTTAATTTGTCTATTTGTCTATCTGTCCATCTGTCTATCTATCTGTCTATTTGTTTATTGTTTATCTGTCTATTTGTCTATTTGTCTATTTGTTTATTTGTCTATTTGTCTATTAGTCTATTTGTCTATTTGTCTATTTGTCTATTTGTCTATTTGTCTATTTGTCTATTTGTCAATTGGTCTGTCTATCCGTCTATTGGTCTATCCGTCTGTTTGTTTATCTGTCTCTCTATTTGTCTGTCTATCTATCTATCTGTCTATTTGTCTATTTGTTTATCTGTTTATATCTCTATCTATCTGTATATAAGAAGTAAAATCAACTGTCAGTCTGTTTGTCTATTTGTCTATCTGTCTATCGGTCTATCCGTCTGTTTGTTTATCTGTCTATTTATTTGTCCATCTATCTATTTGTTCATTTGTTTATATCTCTGTCTATCTGTCTATAAGAAGTAAAATCAGCTGTCAGTCTATCTGTCTATTTATTCATTGGTCTATCTGTCTATCTGTCTGTCTATCTACCTGTTTATTTTTCTATTTGTTCATTTGTCTATCTGTCTATCTGTCTATCTGTCTATTTGCCTATCTCTCTATTTGTCTATTTGTTTATCTGTCTATTTGTCTATCTGTCTGTCTATCTGTCTGTTGGTCTATCTGTCTATCTGTTTGTTTGTTTATCTGTTTGTCTGTCTATCTATCTATCTGTCGGTTTGTCTGTTTGTCTTTTGTTTATCTGTTTATATCTCTATCTATCTATTTGTCTATAAGAAGTAAAATCAACTGTCAGTCGGTCTGTCTGGCAGAAAACTGTTTTCAAAAAGATTTTATTTGACTTTTGAGCTAAAGCTGAATGCAAAACAAGTAGCTTTAAGAATTGCATTTTAAGAATTATTAACTGCGCGTCATCAGCTAGGATTAACAGAATATATTGCACTGCGTCTTTTTGATTTATTGTGCTTCCTACATTTACAAACACACAAACACTCATAGCCAGACAAAAGCAATTTTTTTTTGTAGAAAGAAACTCTTGCCTGAGTGGGAATCGAACCCAGTACCCCTAATAGACCAGATTCCAAACGCACTATCGTTAACCACCTGACAACCGAGTGACCAATCTCCAGCAAATAAAAAACCAAAAACAAAATATTAACTTGTATAAATATATGAATGTCTGTATCCACGCAAACCTTAAAGCTTAAATTTCCCCATTTATCAATTAAATTCGTTTTAATTCCGCGCGGATAAGCCTAATTACTTTTTAATGAACAAATGTACGGTAAATCAACGTTTGTTTCATTCATTTTTTTTCCGAGCAGATGACCACCCGATTAACTACCCTCCTCCGGAAGTGGCGGTGGCTCAAACACCACCTATCGTGCGAAATCAGTCCGGCATTAAAGCACTAGGGTTATTTACGAGACGGAAGATAATAGCTTGGGCATGCTGGTTCGATTCACTTCTATTATTGTTACACAATACAATGCGTCAAATTTAAACATGCAACCCTTGTGTTTAATAGATTTTAGATCAACTGAATTATTTTTGATACAAAAGCATCTACAATAATGGTTTCTAGTCAAAAATCTTAACAGTAATTTTTTATAAGGGATCAATCACAGCCTGCTTACTACCCTTAAAGCCAAATTATTTTGCAAATAGTACCACCTAACATAACTTCCGTGTAAGAAACTTGTAATTGTGAAAAAGTTTACATTGGATTTTCCATGTAAAGCATAATTTTTATCTTTATCAGTTGTTCGCACAGCCAACTCGATGAGCTTAGCATTAAGTGGTCATGAATTTACCAATGCCAACAATGCACACGCCACTTGATTTACTAGCAAACATATATTTTAAACCATATACATTTTGCGCCCGTTTATCGTTTCATTAAGCTGGGGTTTAACATGCTGATAAACCCCATAAAAGAAATTAGCTTTTAAGGGTGGAAGAAACATCTACTAGAATGGCCATTCCAAAATCGAAAGTCGAAATGCGTTTCCTTTTTAGGTATTTGAATTGAGCACAGTAATCAAATGACGAGACTGTACATTACCAGATTAGGTTGGTCACAATGTAACAATGGCGGAATTATAATATTGTTCGGAACGTTGGACGAACTGTTTGTGCTAATTCTCAATTTAATACCGCCCGACCCGTGCTCAACTGATAAATTATTATTGAAATTGGAGGATTGTTTGTGTTTTGTAGACCAGAAAACCGAATTTTCGACGAATAAACGCAATTGCAGCTTTACATTTTTATGTCTATTGTTGGAATCTGTCAATTTTAGTTGTCTTACTAACTGTACTACATAATGCACCAATACTCAAACATCTATTTGGTTCCATTATGTCAAAATTAAGATTATATTAGTCTCTAACTTCAAATGTCTTTTCGCGCAGCTTCTTCTTTCAAAATGGCGACTGGATATACAAAAATATCCATGTGAATTTACCTATTATCCAGAAGTATCCTGATAATCCCACTATATTGTCCAATAAATTTGTAGAAATCTTGATTATGAGAGTGGATTCAGTGAGTGTAACAATGTATTTAATAGGATGAGCACTTTTGTAAAGCATAATCGTGAAATATAATAAACATTTCCCAAGTCTAAGATATAAACCTTGATATTTTTTTTTACTGTGTGGTTGATCAATATTATTTTGTCTGCTGGACAAAAGCAATGAACAATATTATGGCGCGTTAAACTAACCCTTTCCCTCTTTATTTTGTTAATCCAGCGTGAAACATTTATTATCTGCAATTGACAGGAGTGCAGGTGCCATTTTGCACCCCGACATCTGTTGCAACATTTTTCACTTCCCATTTGATCATCCAACCTTTTGATGCATGTTTGTAGCGCCATTCCGACTAAACGAGCATTGAAAACAATGGCTGGATGTGAAACATCTCCTCTGTCTTCACGGTTGATTTGCAATAGGGGTGCCAAATCTTGTCTTGACCTCTTCTCAATCAAGCTCGCTTAGCTTAGTCTGGAAAACATTTGAAAAAAGCTGTCTCTCTTGATTTTTAAAAATTAAAAAAAAAAAATTACAATTAAATTGTTATAAAAGTAAGTCTTAATCTTACTGCTTTTCTTATTATATTGCTCAATATTACAGTAAAAGCCCAAATAAAGTAAATTTGTTTTATTATATATGTAACATAAGTGTGTGTGTGAGAGAGAAAGAAAGAGCAATATTAATTATATAATCATTGCATTTGAACTATCCCACTTCTGATTAATAGCTGAGAATCAGAGACTGCCCATCATAAGACTTATAGTTACAAAAATTTTTTAGATTTTTTTTTTCTAAATAGCAAAGATATTTTTTATGATAATAAAAAAAGACCATTCTTTTAAATTTTCAAAATAATCAAATTTTGTTATAAACGGGGTGAATGTTATCACGGCCAGACAGTCGTAATAAATCATTCTATTGTAGTAAGTTTGCACATTTTCAATCCATCTTACACAATATCTGGAAAAGTTCGGCCCCCATTTACTAATTACTTCTGATTTAACCCTTTGGCTTCGATGAGAAAGCTTGGATTACTAATGACGCTGCTCCTTTGTTTCATTCGAGGTTAAATAGCGACGGAGTCTGTTTGCCTTGGAATCACTTTTTCTTTCAGCAAAAAAAGAACGCATTCACAACTTTACGAAATTAACCATAAATTCAAAAATCAGAACGCGTACATTTAAGTTTCGCATTCTCTTTTAGAAGCAAAGGGCTGCTTGTCGTAAATTTACGCAATTTCTAAAATTAGCAACTAATAAACATCCTTTTGTTGCTGGCGTTTATTAAAAAAAAATTAGATAATCTAGTTTTAGTAAGAAGTAAAATCAGTTGTCAGTTTGTCAGTCTGTCAGTCTGTCTGTCTGTTTGTCTATCTATCAGTCTATCTGGTTTATCTGTCTGTCTGTTTGTGTGTCTCTTTGTTTGTCAGTCTAGTCTATCTATCTGTCTGTTTGTGTTTCTCTTCGTTTGTCAGTCAGTCTGTTTGTCTGTCTCTCCGTCTGTTGGTCAGTTTGTTTGTCTGTTTCCCCGTCTGTCAATTAGTCGGTTTTTCTGTCTATCTATAAGTCTATCTATCTGTCTGGCAGAAAACTGTATAATTTCTAACATTGACAGCAAAGAAAAAATTCAATTGTTGCTAACGCTTAATAAAAAAGACTAGTCAACTTAGTTATAAAAAGTAATATTAGCTGTCTATTTGTCTATCTATCTGTGGGTCTATCTGTTTATCTATCTATCAGTCTATCTGGTCTATCTGTCTGTCGGTTTGTCTATTTGTCTGTCTGTTTGTCTATCTATCAGTCTATTTGTCTATTTGTTCATTTGTCTATCTGTCTATCTGTTTGTCTATCTATCAGTCTATTTGTTCTATCTGTCTGCCTGTCTCTCTGGCTGTTGGTCTCTTTGTTTGTCTGGCAGAAAACTGTATCTTATAAACCGTAATTTTTAACAGAAAAAATCCAATTGTTGCTAAGGTTTGATAAAAAAGATTAATTAATTTAGTTATAAAAAGTGAAATTAGCTGTCGATCTGTCTGTCTATCTATCAGTCTGTTAATCTGTCTTTTTGTTGGTCTATCTGTTTGTCTGTTTCTTCGTCTGTTAATCAGTCTGTTTGTCTGTCTCTTCGTTTGTCGGTTAGTCTGTTTGTCTGTCTGCTTGTCTATCTATCTGTCTATTTGTTTATTTGATTGTTTGTCTGTTTGTCTGTCTCTCTGTCTGTTGATCAGTCTGTTTCTCTGTCTCTCTGTCTATCTATCTGTCTATTTGTCTATATGTCCATTTGTTTATCTGTCTATCTGTATATCTATCTGTATGTTTGTCTGTTTCGCCGTCTGTCGTCTGTTTGTCGGTCTGGCAGAAAACTGTATAATTTCTAGCATTAGCAACAAGAATTAAAATTGTAGCTAGCGCTTAATAAAAAAAAATTGTCAATTTAGTAATATCAGCTGTCTCTTTGTCTATTTGTCTATCTGTCGGTCAGTTTGCTCTTTGTCTGTCTGGCAGAAAACTGTATCTCATAAACCGTAATTTTTAACAAAAAAAATCCAATTGTTGCTAGAGTTAAATAAAATAAATTAGTCAATTTAGTTATAAAAAGTAAAATTAACTGTCGGTCTGTTTGTCTATTTATCAGTCTCTTTCTCTGTCTCTTTGTCTATCTATCTGTTTATCTGTCTGTCTGTTTGTCTGTCTCTCCGTCTGTTAATCAGTCTGTTTGTCTGTTTCTTTGTCTATTTATCGGTCTATTTGTCTATTTGTTCATTTGTTAATCTGTCTATCTGTCTATCTATCTGTCTATTTGTCTGTTTGTTTATTTGTTTATCTGTCTCTCTGTCTATCTATCTGTCTATTTGTCTGTTTGTTTATTTGTTTATCTGTCTATCTGTCTATCTGTTTATCTGTCTATTTGTCTATCTGTCTATCTATCTGTCTATTTGTCTGTTTGTTTATTTGTTTATCTGTCTCTCTGTCTATCTATCTGTCTATTTGTCTGTTTGTTTATTTGTTTATCTGTCTATCTGTCTATCTGTTTATCTGTCTATTTGTCTATCTGTCTATCTGTCTATCTGTCAAGCTGTTTATCTGTCTGTGAGTTTGTCTGTTTCTTCGTCTGTTAATCTGTTTGTTTGTCTGTCTTTCCGTTTGTCAATCAGTTTGTTTGTCGGTCTCTTTGTCTATCTATCTGTCTATTTGTCTATTTGTTCATTTGTTTATCTGTCTATCTGTCTGTTTGTTTGTTTGTCTCTCCGTCTGTCGATCAGTCTGTTTTTCTGTCTCTTTGTCTATCTATCTGTCTATCTGTCTGTCTGTTTGTCTGTTTGTCTGTTTCTCCGTCTGTCGGTCTGTCTGTCTGTTTGTCGGTTTGGCAGACAACTGTATCTTATACTGTAATAGAAAAAAAGTTGAAACAGATTAATTATTTGCATTTCCACTATATCATCAAATTTTCTACACGACTATAAAACCGTAAACTGTGTGAAGTTAGCTGAATAATGATTTTGACACTGATTTTCTTTTGTTTTTTATGTTGACATTTTTGATTGCACAGCACACTATTTACGGCTAAATACTTATAGATAAACATCTATAAAATATAAAAAAAATTATGATATAACAGAAAATTTTGAGCAACTGATAGTAAATTAGCAAAAAGTCATAAATTGTCACTTTATGTTATAGAAGAATTAATGTTTATGTTGCCACCATTTTTCGATTGGAAAAACAAACAAAAACAGTTCTCCAATCCAATGTCCTCATCATTATTTAAAATTTCCCTTTTTTTTTGGTATTTGTGTAGTTTTAATTGTGAGCTTTATTTTAGTGCTGTTGAGCTGCCATAAGTTAAAATCTATTTTCACCGGGTTTTTCTTTTTTTTTTGTTTATTTTAATAATGCAAACTAATGGACATTGTAGCCTCATTAAACAGCCGGTCAACTCAAAAATTCAATGAGCAATTGCGCGCCCGAGTCATAATTAAATTAAGCGAACTTCTAGTTGACAGAAAGCGTTGCCATTTTGATTGCTCCCATATGGGTCTTTTAGACTCAATTAAATCCAAAGGATTTAAGCGTATTAACGCATCGTTCTTAAATCTTTTTAATTGTTTGGCACCATATGCGTTGTTAAAGTATTTTATTAGGGATGATTTGCGACTCCAGCCCTTCCCGGTTATATTCCGGGACGTATCGGGGCAACTTTCCAGCATGTAATTAATTCTAAGGACACCACTAAGGTCTTAATTTCTCCCGACATCCACTAAACACGTATTATATTCCGAGATATGGCCGTAAATAATGGTTCAGTTATTCGCCGCAAGACAAAACTTCTTAGAGAAACTTTGGCTTTGGTCATGCGGAGACAATCGCTACAATAAGGCACCCAATTTATTTGCTATAATGGCCGTTTAGTTTAGTTTTTGAGATTTAGTGAGGCTACTAGTCGAAAATTTAAGCAATTTTGACGCTTTTTGAAAAATTGCTTATAATCAATAAGTCATAAATAAAACTCTGATCAGGCAAAAGCAGAGAAACGATCAAATCCACGTTATTTGAAGCTGGCTTTTTGGTCTTCTAGCTTCTAATAACGCTTCTAGCTAGTTCTATATCTAGCGTTCGGCACTGAACAGTCTGGAATTGACTAGATAAGTTCTCGAACTTTCAATTTCGTTACAATATAAACTGATTTTGTTGAAATTTTGGAAATGTGTTTTTAAGATATTTTTGTTGCATTTTAGAGAACCCACTCTGTTTCCAGCACTTCCTCTTCAGTTTTTTTTTGTCCTACCCCAAGAAACAATTAAAACCTCATCATCACGATGACGTCACCCTTAGTCATCTTGTACTAAATCAAAATCTCTTTCATGCAATTTTTTCGCTCTTGCATGAATAAAACAAAGAATATCAAGCCTCAAGGCCTTCAACTGATTGCAGAAGGGTGACTTGGCGAAAGGGTGTGTGGTGCTTGATTTTTTTTTTTTGTTTCGCGCGCCAATTCGTCACTATTAAAGAGAAGGAGAGGCTTGTATCTTCAACCCCTATACATGAAACCCTATGTGGGCTACTGTGCCACGCCAACTACGATAATAAGGCATTGATCCGGATTGATTTATGGGACTTTTGGGAGGATTACCATTGTGATCATATGCACGCGTTTGGAGTATGTACTATGTAGCCGACGTCTCTAGAGACGTCGCCGATGGTAATTATTTTACAGACTGAGATTTATTTATGTATGGGAACCGAATTTTGGGGATGATTACTCAACCGGTTGTAGAGACAATTTAGTAACTTGCTTAGATGTCAACATGACTTGGTCAGAAGAGTGACCGATTGATGATAAAAAGTATCAAACAAATTTGGTTAACCAAAGTGGACTCAATGAGGCAATGTTTTTGGTAACTTGTGGTTTTAACAAGATGGAATGAGCGCAACAGCCCATTCCAATTTATAGACATATCACCTTTTTAAATGATTTTGCCATGCAGCCTCCGCGCTTTCCAGTTTTAACTCCATGTGACTTTTTTTGTGAGGCTGACCTGGTCTCATTCTAACTGTTTACAAAGTTAAGAAGCATTACCTAACTATCGACG
Organism: Lagria hirta; assembly: GCA_947359425.1. Taxonomy (NCBI): domain Eukaryota; kingdom Metazoa; phylum Arthropoda; class Insecta; order Coleoptera; family Tenebrionidae; genus Lagria; species Lagria hirta. The sequence continues at coordinate 590,792 of OX375804.1, read as the reverse complement.
CTATCAAACTGTTGATAAGCATACCAGAACATGTGTCTTTTCAACCAGATGGAGCAATAATCCAACCAACTGTTTGTTTAAATTTTTGTATAATACATGAAAAGTTATATCTCTAAGCATCTCATGAGTTCTGTAAAATAATGCTGAAGACAGCGCTGTTTTGTTCTTATTAGAAACTCATCAGCGCAGGCTATTGCAAGAACTTTTATGAGTTAATTGTGTATTTTTTCTTCCATGAATATCTTTCCATATCCAGTCTTTGCATTTGTTCTTTGCCTTCTCTTTTCTTTTCCTAAACTTTCCTCTCTTTCTTTGTTAAATCTTTATCTATGTAGACGTTTTTAGTTGTTTTTTTTTATACGTCATAGCTCTTTGTTTTGTGCATCAGTTAAGTTTGCCGTAGATTACTTCAGCTTCAGTTCAATAGTGAGTAAGTCAGATCGTTTCATAAATAGGCAGAATCGCTCTTGTTAACTGATTTAGACACGTTTTTGTTAACTTCTTGCTTGATTGGTCGTTTTATTTTGAAGTTTTAAAGCACTAAGTGGAGTATACAGTATAGTTGTTCTTATTGGATGAAAAAGTGCAGTACCTATCAAGAAAGAGGAGTTTAATATATAAGACAAGCGTTTTCACTCGCTGATTACTCAATTCGTTTTCATTGACTGTTATCGAAAATGATGCCTCAGTTCTAGCTTAGAACATACCATAAGCATTTCTACTTCAAAAATCTTCTACCTGTTAACAATGGATAATATTAATTTAAAACAAGTATTTAATTGTCAAATTAGCGCAGTTATTTGCTAGAAAAATCGAATAAAGTTAGGAAAAGAGAGAAATTTGCGTTTACTTTAATTTGTAATTACTAATTTTTAATTTAGTAGAAAGTTACAATTTTAATTTCATTTATTTGCTTAAAATATCTAATGCTCTCACTTGCACTCGCATGTATATATAGTACCGTCTCACTCGCACTCACGGAAAAATTTTATTATGTCTAAATATATAATTTATTTAGTGCTAATTATTTACATAAAAAAAAATAATATAATATATTATAATAAATATATTATACTATAATATAATGTAATATAACAACAGTAGAAAGTTACAGTTTTAATTTCAATTATTTGTTTAAAATATCTAATGCTCTCTCACTTGCACTCGCATGTATATATAGTACCGTCGCACTCGCACTCACAGAAAAATTTTATTATGTCTAAATATATAATTTATTTAGTGCTATATATCTACATAAAAAATATAATATAATATAATTTAATATAGTATAATATAATATAACAACAGTAGAAAGTTTCAGTTTTAATTTCATTTATTTGTTTAAAATATGTAATGCTCTCTCACTTGCACTCCCAGGTATATATAGTACCGTCGCACTCGCACTCATGAGAAAATTTTAGTATGTCTAAATATATAATTTATTTAGTGCTATATATCTATATAAAAAATATAATATAATATATTATAACATAATATAACAACAGTAGAAAGTTACAGTTTTAATATCATTTATTTGTTTAAAATATCTAATGCTCTCTCACTTGCACTCGCATGTATATATAGTACCGTCGCACTCGCACTCACAGAAAAATTTTATTATGTCTAAATATATAATTTATTTAGTGCTATATATCTACATAAAAAATATAATATAATATAATTTAATATATTATAATATAATATAACAACAGTAGAAAGTTACAGTTTTAATTTCATTTATTTGTTTAAAATATGTAATGCTCTCTCACTTGCACTCCCAGGTATATATAGTACCGTCGCACTCGCACTCATGAGAAAATTTTAGTAAGTCTAAATATATAATTTATTTAGTGCTATATATCTATATAAAAAATATAATATAATATATTATAATATAATATAACAACAGTAGAAAGTTACAGTTTTAATATCATTTATTTGTTTAAAATATCTAATGCTCTCTCACTTGCATTCGCAGGTATATATAGTACCGTCTCACTCGCACTCACGGGAAAATATTAGTATGTCTAAATATATAATTTATTCAGTGCTAGATATCTACATAAAAAATATAATATAATATAATATAATATAATATAATATAATATAATATAATATAATATAATATAATATAATATAATATAATATAATATAATATAATATAATATAATATAATATAATATAATATAATATAATATAATATAATATAATATAATATAATATAATATAATATAATATAATATAATATAATATAATATAATATAATATAATATAATATAATATAATATAATATAATATAATATAATATAATATAATATAATATAATATAATATAATATAATATAATATAATATAATATAATATAATATAATATAATATAATATAATATAATATAATATAATATAATATAATATAATATAATATAATATAATATAATATAATATAAAATAATATTGTTTTTAAATTAAATTAAATTTAAAATGAAGATTAGTCAGTCATTGGTTGTTTTCTTAAATTCAACCAATCACGTAACGAATTTACTTAAATTTTAATTAAATATCAATTCGGTTCTAATGTTGAAACCTATCTTTAATTATTTGTAAATTAAATTAAATTGAAAATTAAGATTTTTTATTAGTTCTTTTCAAAATCAACCAATTATAAAACCAATTTACTTTGATTTCATTTATATGTTTTTGATTGGTTGTTCACTTTAACTCAATCAATCACGTAACAATTTTACTTCAATTCTAATTTAATATTAATTCAGCTTTTATGTACATTCCGATTGTTAATACATATTTCAATAAGATAAAAAAAATACATAACATTAATTTAGTTCAAAATTAAGATTTTTGATTGGTTGTTTTCTTTAATTCAACCAATCACGTAACAATTTTATTTTAATTCTAATTTAATTTTAAGTCAATTTTAATTTTATTATTAACGCTTAATTATTTGTGGACTGAAGCAGTAACAAAGAGAAGGAGTTTGATAGAAACGTTTTTAGTCAACTTTAGCTTGCCTTACATCGTTTTCATTGGCTGTTTTCGAAAACAATAGATACCTAATTTTTTTTTTAGCTTGCCTTACATCGTTTTCATTAGCTGTTTTCGAAAACAATAGATACCTAATTTTTTTTTAATCTAGCGTTTTTGTTGTGTAACGTGCAATTTAAAGACTAAATAAGATTATTTTAGAACATAAATTTAATTGTTAAGTTACTTGCTGATAAACCCAGTCGTTCTTATTGGCTGGAAGAAGACAGTACCAAGGAGGAGGAGTTGTTGAATACATGGAACAAGCGTTCTCATTCGCTGATTTAAGCGTTCGCTTTTACACTTTTTCCCTTTAAAACCATTCGATTGTTTTTTTTTTCTTTTAATTGATAATTTGCCAACAAATGAAGAAAAATCCAACAAACAGCGAAACGTGAGAGCGACAATTTACTTTAACGAGATGTTTGTAGAAGATCGGGGTGAAGTGGTTGCAGGTGGTGTTAGTTTGGGGTAGTTTAAGCGGTAACTTAGAACAGCAGAAGATTATTCTAATCGTATTACAACTTATTTTAACTTAGTTAAGTACCTGTGTAATCACCCCCAGCGATCATGCTAAACTTTAACATGTACGAGGACATGTTGTGAATGCTTGCTGACACATTCCCGCTTTGTTTTAGGTTAGCTTACGACTAATTATAAGCTTTTAAGAAATTTAATTATTTCTTAAAAAATAGCTTAAAGAACAAAGATTTCTAAAACTTGTACATTAATATACTATTTCTAGTAAATTTGTGTATTTTATTTATTTGTTAGAAGTTGGCATGAATGATACGTTTACCATAGATTCAACTGATAAAGATAGTCCATAGTTAACAGTTTAAACAGGTATTCAGTGCAACTGCACGAACCATAGAGCAACGTTAATGTGTTGTTTGCATGTTCATCTTTTCATATTAATATTTCCTGAAGTTGGCATCCCTTAACTTCAAAATACAATAAAAATCTTCAAAAAAAAGAAGAAAGTTTTGCATTTCTCTATCGATTTTTGGTCTTTATTTTGTTTATTTATTCAGGCTAAGTAGAGTAAATATATCGATTCATCCTCATCCATCAATCCTGTATCTACATAAATAGTTGGACAAACACGTTTCTGCAAATAAGGCAAATCCATCAGCTGATAGCGTTCAGTTTGGCAAAGGGATCGATTGTAGACAAGCAGCAGCAAAACGATTAAATCGCTGCTGCTATGAATCAGTTTTATATCGCGAAACGTGTCTGTCTGATGATGATTTCTCTCTTTCCTAACAATTTTTAATCTCTATTTCTGGAATTGGAATGTCAACAAAGTAATCAATATTGTTGTGTACTAATGGAATTAAAAAATCATCAAGAGTGCGTTTTGACAATGCTTTTTACCTTTTTGCAACTCCATTGTTCTGCTTACATTCATAAAAAACAATTCCAAAGTCAATCTTTACAAAAAAAATATTTAAAAGGTTATGAAAGTTATTATGATTTGATGAGTGATCATTGACAACTGCGCATCATTGTTGCCAAAACTTTCTACAATTTTGTCACTAAATGCCATCAAATCACTAGCTTTTTAATAATTATTTATCTCATAGTTTTTATTGACTTCTCACTACTTTTATTGTTAATATTGTAACTTATTTATTATTTTAATGTTCAAAATTAAAGAATTGACACCTATAAATATGATACATTTAAATTTGACATAATTGATTTGTTTACATTTTGTAATTAAAAGCTTAGAATTTTTGTATTAATTAAAATTACCAAATTAAAAAATTAAAATTAATTACTAATTCGTTTATGAAATTAATTCTATTAAAGTTAGACAAAAAAGAACTTTTTAAACCCCCAGCACCATAGGTAAATTAATTCAATGAAGAGTTTTATAATATAAGTTCCTACAAATCGATAATAATCAATTAATTCATCAATTTCAATATATTTAAAATCAATAAATTATTTATTAATTAATTTATCTAATTAATTCAAACAAATGAAGCAAAAAAAGATTCTGAATTATTCAATTCTACGTCGCTGACTTGTCTTTTTTGAGAGCATAGAATTTTTGTATTAATTAATTAGCAAATTAAAAAAAAAAAAAATTATAATTAATTACTAATTCGTTTATAAAATTAATTCTATTCAAATTAGACAAAAAAGAACTTTTCAAACCCCCAACACTATAGGTAAATTAATTCTATGAAGAGTTTTATGATATTATAATTATCTATAAATCTATAATAATCAATTAATCTAACAATTTTAATATATATAATATTAATAAATTAACAAATGATTAATTTATCTAATTAATTCAAACAAATTAAGCAAAAAAATTCCTGAAGGAATTCAATGAGGCGTTTTATGATAACAAGTTGATGGCATCTCCACCATCAATCTTGATCTGTAATATTAAAAATTTGTTTATAATTAACAAATTAGAAATTTAAAAATTCATAATTATTTAATTAATTAATTCAAACAATTAAACATAAATGAGGTCCTAAAACAAAAAAATTCAAATTTGAATTGCTAACTTGTCTTTCTTGAAAGCTTTGAATTTATCAAATAAGATTACCAAATTTAAAATTATAATTAATTATTAATTCATTTATGAAATTAGTTCAATTAGAATTAGGCAAAAAAAAAACTTTCCAAACCCTCGACACCATAAATTAATTCAATGAAGACTTTTACGATGAGATGGTGGTTTGATATATACAAAATTGATATATTAATTATAAATTAATTTATCTAATTAATGAAAACAATCAAAACTAATTAAGCAAAAAAAGTACCTAAATTAATTCAATAGGCGTTTTATGTTTACAAGTTGATGTCAATCTTGCTCTGTAATATTTAAAAATTGTTCAGAACTTAAAAATTAGAAATTTGAAAAATCACAATTATTTAATTAATTAATTCAAATAAATTAGACATAAATAAAGTCCAAAAACTTCAACACGTTAGATTAATTCAGTGAATAAACCATGTATATCAGAAATATATTTTTTAAATTAAAAATTTTTAGAACCGATTTAGATATAATTAATTATTAATTAATTTATTGAAAATATTTTCAAAAAATAGTGTTGGGTTTTAGAACAGTTTTAAGCAACTTTAAAAAAGTTAGGTTTTTATCGCGTTTTAGCGGTCTAAACATAAAAAGCACCAGCTTTCAATTGAAAAAAAATTATACTTAGAAAAAAGTTTTGATGTACAACGTGCAACTTTGTAGGTCTTTGTCAGATCATCACCAAATTTGTCTGAAACCACCCCTTAATATATCTACCCCTTTCTAATCAAAAAAAAATATATTTAAATCGGCGTATGATTCAAAAAGTAGTGTTTTTTTGAATTAATGTTATAGAGCAAAAACAAAAAACATTTAGATACAAATTTCAATTCAGAGGCAAAGTTTTGGTTCAGCAGCCCTAAAACAGTAAACCAACCGGGGTTGATGAGGACTGTGTCTGACAGATGAAACCAAAAAGTGTAATGTTTAATTCGTTAGATGGCGCGGGATCACTTACAGTATGACAGACGCGTTTAGTGTGCCGTCTGGTGGTAATAATTTAATTAGGAATTGGGATCCACAGGACTTTTATTCAAGTCCAAAATGAAATTTTATTAATAAATTGCCAAGAGCGCTTGAAAAATAAATTAAAAACTTAAAAATAATCAAATAACGCGCAGCAGAGAAAGCTATAAGCGGTTTTTAGAAGGTAAAGCCGACAAACTAGTTTCTAAGCAGATTAGAAACTAAAATTGTTTGTCTGATGACAATAATTCAGTTTACCAATATAAAACTACAGCGCTTATAACAAACAACTCCAAATTTTCCCATTTTCATCCAGATAAATACAAATAAAGGAATTTTATGTTTTTAATTTTATTAGAAGACTATTGTTATTATTTTTAATTATTATAATATTTTTTATGTAATCAGGGTTTGCTTGGAAGCACTATAGTTAATAGAAAAATTTTAAGATAATTCTTTTTTTAATTTTTGACAAAAGATTTGGAACATATTATTGAAATTTTTCAGAATAATCTTGTACACAAGGTAAATATAGTTATAGATAAAAGTTATCTTTGTTATCAATAAAAAAATAAACAAATTTCAGTAAAAAATATAAATATAACAAGTGTTTTTTTTTAATTTGGCGTCATAGTTGGCCATGCTTTTTTATGAGTTGTGGTGGAATAACGGCCACCGAGTTAAAGAGCCAATTTTTTTTAATTGACTATTGCAAGATAACGAGAGGAGATTTTGCAGCCATTTTTTGTAGAATGGTACTTAACTCATTAACGTGTTGAACTATCGATTTATTAAATTAATAGTGAGGTTAAGTTCAGATGTCAAATTAATAACTGTCATTTTGATGCGTTTATGGCAAGCTTCGACAGCAATTAAAAAACACCCTTTTAACTATATAATATTAAGAGAAATAGTGTATAAGTTTTTTATATTTTTTATCCAAGATTTTTTCCTTTCTTAAACTTTTTAGGTGTTTATTTCTATTATTTAACCGACTATTATTGCTTGCTTTTGAATTTTTTTATGTTTTATAATTATTTAACAAATAAAAACAAGTTACTTAAGCTGTTTATTTATAAATATACCATATTTTGCTTTAATTAATATTATTTTTGCAATTTGCCTCCATTTTGATACTCTAATTAGAGAACGCTACGTCATAGGTTTCGGTGGGAGCCATTAAAGCACCGAGCTTTTTTTTCTAAAAGTTTTTTAGGTTGGTAACACTTAATTTAACTTTTCACCTGTCTCTACATAATATTGTGAATTAAAATTTGAAATTGCAATTTTCGAACAACAAAGTGAAGTGAACAATTAATGGAAAGTGTATTTGTGTGAAATATGGCGTATAATGTTGTAAAATAATAAGTGCAATGGTCCTGGAAGAACAACGGATTCTAGTCACAGTTTATATGTCACCTAACCTAAAAAAAAGGTATCGTACAATAATAATAATAATGAAAACCAAAATAATTTTTGCTATTTCACGAATTTCGGGAGGCCTACATGCAAAGTTTTCGTATTTTGGGGCTGACAAGAACAAGAGTAGAATTTTTGGATAAAACAAAAGAAAAGACAACTAGATAAAATTGTCACTGAATATTGCCAACCCACTCCAAAATTCCCTAAATTGACCAATTTTTTAAAAAAAAAGCTCAAAAACAGCATAAAAAAAGCAAATTACCAAGAATAGTATAAAAAACTCGTTTCATAAGACCTTAAAGCACTTATTCTTTAAAAACTTGAATGCGTGCTTTAAGACATGTCTTATAAAACTTGTTTTTTAATATACTATTATGACATTGTGATAAAATCTAGCAGTTTTGGTTTACAAATCCCATCCAAATTAGCTTAATTTATTCATTTTTTTGTAAACCAGCTCTAAACTGTGTTGTTATTTTATGTCGTGCTTTCAAGTTTAATTGAAAAGTCACATAAAAAGCTTTAATTTGCTCTAGTATACTCAATTCTGATCGACAAATCTAAAGTTTGTAGCTTTTATTGAACTTCAAATTAGACCCTAGTAATTACCTTCAATGTTTATTTAGCTCTCCTCTTTGCACCTTCTTGATCTTCCCTCTAATGGTGGCTTGTTTTAAGCCCGATCGACCTGAATATTTCAACCCCTAATAAAGTCCTCGATCAAGCGAAATTCAATTGGATCTAGGCTAACTAGAGCAGCATCGAAATTAAAATCGTTTGTAATATGTGATTTGAATCGTCCAAGTATGAATCATCATTAAAATCCCTCTTATATTATGTACTAGACGAGCACATGTGTGTGTGTTTGTCGGTTCATTGGAAGCTGAATAAAAACTTCCTCCCTCTTCACGCACTTACACACAATACACTATTAATTTCGAATGCAGAAATAAAATTAATTAGACATCGATTAGCTCCGATAATCCATCCTACCAACATTCATATAATAAATAAACTAAATCAGCAGACTTTAATCACCAGAAATTTGCGATTTTTCTGTTCCCTAAGTTATAAGTAGTATAGCAAGGGGGCTCCTAGAACGCATGGTATCCAGAGTTCTTCTTTGGTACATATATCTTCTTGTGTCATAGATCACTTCTTGTGCATTGATGGTGGTTGTCAATGACCAGAAGCTAACTGTTGCAACTGTTGTTTTGCTATTTTTTGGTTGTCTCAATCTTCAACATGTAGCATAGTTCCTCTGCAAAGTCTTTTGCGTTTATTCCGATTGGTAAGTCAGATAAATTCAATGCTGATTTCAGAGGCAGCCAATCAACTGAACAATGAAAAGGAGGGATCGTTACGACATTTGCGGTCGTTCCTTAAAAGTGTCATTCTTTCAAAAGGGTGCTCTGATGCGCAAACTATAAATAATGAGACCCCCGGCACGTGGTGATGTTCGATTGTTGTTGGCCAGCACTCTTTGATCGGTTAGTTTTACACTTGCAAGGAATGTATAGGAGTCACGTGACAAAAGCGTGTCTGTCGTTTTATGTTGGCGACATGAGTCACTAGATTTTGTCGAAAAGTTAGTAATTAATAGGGTTACTAGTAAAATGACACTACTTTAGGCTGCTCAAAGAGACAACTGTGTATTGGGGTTGAGAAAATGTATTCAATTTATTTCCAGTACAGCTGTTTTCCGGTATGTGAAACTCAAAAGAACTTTACTCACACAATATTTTTTTGAAAATACAATGTCAATTATTAGTAGTTCAAATCATAAATAATCAAACTATAGATAAAGTGTCGAATGCAAAGACAATGCGCATGCGCCAGTTCATTTTGGTTTTTGTGCAAAATTATAAAATGTACTTCTCGATAAAATGTCAATCATTTTGACAATTTGAATTATTGCTTGCAAATTATAGGTATATATTTTTTGCTTTGTTGTCTTTTCATCATTTTTCTTTCTCTTTTTTTCCATCTTATTTCGCTTTTTATTTATTATTTTTTTCTTTTTTGTTCAAATGCTCTAGAAGAACCAATATTTTATTTGAAATGAGTGAAATATAGTAGGGATAGCCGGCAATAAATTTTAAAGATTTACGACTCAAAGTAGTCCGTGCCTTGGTATGTAATCAGATCGTTGGGTTCAAAAATTCTCTAGAAGAAGCAATACTTTATTTGAAATGAGTAAAAATACAGGAATCACAATTTTTTTTACAAATGCATTAAATATTTGTTCGTAGATTATTACTTGGAAGCATCATTGTGTTTTTTGACTTGCATAAGCCGATATTTGAAACTCAAAACGCCCTTATCATCTAAATAATTTTTGACAGCAGCAAATGATAACGCGACGCATTTATCATTTTGAAACAGATGCTCAGCCCGAATAACATCATTGTCACAAATTTCGTTAATTTTGAATTTTTTTATCGAGCCCAGACTTATTTCAAATTCATAGTAATACCCCATGGCCTGTTTTTGGGTTCCTACATACTGGAACGTCCAAAAAACCTTCTGTTTGGCAGTATCAACCATATACTTGAACCAAAAATACTGTGCCCCATTGAAAAAGGGAATGATATGTACGTTCTTATAGTCTTTGGTTAAATCAACTTTGACCGATTGTTGCCCTTTATATTCCATCGTATGATTTGGGTGGGCACTTTTGAAATGGGCCTCCATTTCCGAAAAGTTTCCAAACCATTCGCATTTCCATTTACAGAATTTCCTCCCTTCGCACAAAAATTTTCGATTTTTGCACTCAGATTCGTGATTTTCTTTGTCGGCAAGTGTCAGCAAATATGGGCATCCTTTATCGGCGAAATTGCAAGGGACTTTTAGGTTTTTTGGCATATTATCAATCATCTGCTCCAATTGATAGTTGCGAGTTTTTGATATTGGAGCCCTACATTGGGGGCAAGAGGTTACACCGTTTGCGGTAATGCAGTCGCCGCACATGCTGTGCCCAGTTTTGCATTGGAGAATTGGCTTGGACATGGTCTCCAAACAAATTGGGCACATGATAACCCGCTCGAGTTGGTTGCTCATTTTCTGAAAAGATCAAAAAATATCCATCAATTGTAGCCAACCAAACAAATAAGATATTATTTAAAAAAAAAACCCTAGACTTTTCATCTAAAAATTTAGTAAAAATGTTGACGTTTCGCATTCAGGACTTAATTTTCCAACATAGACGTTTTTTTCCAAGTAATAATTCTAATTTTCGAAGCGAAACCAATTCATAGTTGGAGCCACCAAAGACTATTGTGAATTTCATCACTCATTATGAAAGCGAGCAACAAATGTAAAAAAGATTTACAATCCAAAGTGTAGTGTGCCTTCAATTTATTGATAGAACCTCAAATGACTTTAATATTTATAGAAAAATAACTTTTTTCTCTTTGTGTTATAATTATTATATATACAGGTACCTATACTCTATTCACTTTCAAGAAAGAGTGCATGACAACAAATGCATGCAGGCTTCACGTGATCACATCTATGAAGTGGGATATGGTTGACGATTTTTTGGACAAGGCAGGCCGCAGAAAAAATCGTATATTTCATTTTAAACCAATTTTGAATGGTTTAAAAACTATTCAAAAATCAAATGACCAAAATACTCTTTCTTGAATCTGAACAGACCATAGTTCTAATTTTTTTAAATTTGAAAAAATTGCTTTTTTTTCAATCATTTTCCTGTAAGGATTAGTAATTAGGATAAGTTTTTAAACGTTTTAAGAATTTTAAAATCATGGATAGACCAAAAATTGTCAAAATCAACAATGCAGTTATTTGAATTTCCCGGGCTTAAACTGTCAAAATAATCTTATCCTTATGACATGGCCGTTGACTGTCATTACAAAATAAATTGATTCTTTGTTCAATTTTTTGGCATTTGATTATAAAAATTTATACAGGTTATTTTTAAATATTATTATAAATTAGAAGTATCATTAAGCTGTGGATGTGACCGGAAATAAATTCCAATGGCGTGACCATTGCCAAAAATTCTCCACCCAAAATGCCACTTAAGCGAATAATTTATTAATAACTTCTTTAACATACCTTAATTATTAGCTATTCATGAATATTCACATTCACAATAATTATAGCTATTTAATGCTATATTATAAGATACAATTACTGTAACAGAAGTAATTTAATTGATAAAAATATGTGAATTAATCAACAAAACAAAATATAAGCGATTTTTATCAATTACGCATGCGCAGTTGTCATGCACGGTGTTGCCGCCATCAAAATTATTTGTTTTATCAAAAAAAAATTTAAGTTTATAATTATTTATTTATAAAGCAATTTTATTTAGTTTGTTTTGCTAGGTATTGATCTCAAAAAATTTGGCACACACTTTAATGACGTGCATCAATGCTAGCAGCGCCATGATGGGCGAAAGCTTGCATCTTTAGAGGTAAAACAAAAAGCAAAACTAACCTAACTTTTATTTGTGACAAAGTCTGCGCTTAATGTGTTTTATATTTTGAGTTAGATTTTATGCGGCCCAAAATGATGTTAAAAAAGCTTTGCAGTGCGTTTATGAATTATTTAGATCTACTCTTGCCATGGAATTTTGAACGTATGTTCAATTTTTGATTAGTTCATACGCCGAAACCGTAGGTTGATAAAAATCTGTCAAGCTAAATTACACAATCAGAGTAGATCTAAAAAAGCTGTATTCTTGATGTATTTTTTAATGAAAAAACAATGTTTATTATTATTAAAAAAATTACATTGAATCTGAAAATGACTGCAGAAGTATGAAATATTCATAGTTGTTGCTCTGACAAGGGAAAGAGGATTGAAATGGATGAAAATGAGTTCGGAACTTCTGATCCTTGACGGAATTGTTGAGAACAACTTACGAGTTTTGTGTTTTTCTGTGGCTTTACGTGCCTTAGATTACTTTAGGGGAAACAAAAGAGATTTCAACAATATTCATTATACTTTACTGTAAAGCTGTTTGTGCTCACCGACCAAGAAATATTAACTCACATGAATATATCCTCGTTAAAGCATCCACACGTCGTATGAGACGTCAGATATTTTTATTTATGAAAATTGCTCGTATATTTCTAGCAAAAGGGCAAAATGGTACTTTTTAGTTGCAAAAATAGAAAAGGAAAAGACAATAAGAGTGCTAAAAACACTATTTAAATTAAAAGCGGTATTCGGACAGATTATTGCGATCAATTTTTCTTAAACGGTCTAAAATAAAATTAAAAAATATGTCAGACTAAGGAATTTGACAGTATGGTAAAAATGTTATATTTAATTTATTCCATGTCCTTGACAGAGTTATTCAAATGGTAACTACCCTCGACAATATTTAGTCAGATGGGAAAAGCACCCTTCACTATCGCGCAATGGGTCATTGGGACTAACAGACCATAACCGATAATTGTCTACAGATCGAAGGGTGGAATTTTAGGGTAAATGTGTGCATAATAAGATGTTGGCTAAGCCATGGTTCAAATAGTCGTCATCCGGTGCGTATTATACTAGATTATCGGCTATTGATAAAAGTGATTGATAAAAGCTATTGATTGGGGTGTGGAGGGTTACTAAGAATAAAATAGGGGTGGCTTTGCTAAATTTGGATAAAAATGCAATTTTATTAAGTGATTGAAACTAACTTTCAAATGAACTAAATATACTGATTTATAGATTCAATCTAATAAAATTAACCGTCACAAGACATTTCTATAAACAAAACAAAAAAAATATTCCTAAGTCATTGATAAATTGACATCTGACAGAAAAAAATGTATCGAAATTTTCAAAAATTGACATTTTATACCAACTATTTTATTATTATAATTATTCTTGTTGGTCTTTATTTTCAAATTTAATTTAATTTAATCTCAGACATTCATAAGCTTTAAATGTTTTTAACAGTGAGAAAGAGCCAAAAGCGTCATCTTTCGGTGAGAACAATAATGGTACAATTTGTCGCTCAACTAAAAAATATCCAAGATATGTGATTATTATAATATTTTGATTTTGTTTATAACAAACTTTCTAAAATAAACTTGTGACACTTTGTGGGGCCCTCACCTCCCTAAGGTTAAACGGGAAAACTTTCCCAAACTTCCAAACAACAACTAATCCCGTTACCGTGTCTTTCCACCCCCGCAAGGTTAGATATGCACCCTTTCGAAAGTCAAGTCGTTAAGATTAAAACAACAGACAATAAAAATAAATGGTAGACTTTAAGTTTCTTAAGATTTAAACGAAATCGCCACATCTTCGAATGCCGCGCTGTTTTAATTCTCTCCTGATCTTTAATTAAATAAATGGCAACAATGATGGAATCGTTTAAAGTTTAAATTGTTACAATTGCGACAGCTTTGTGAAAGGAGAGCTCCATTTAAGATTATCAAACTATTTCCTTATTTCCGGTTGTATATGAGACAAGCGGAGAAGGTTCCGGTGTTTACGTCATAATCCGGATTTCCTTTATGAAATTATATGTGTATAAAGCGTTGTTAATAACAACTATTAATGTAGACATTTTACCTATTAATAATACATTAAAAAAAGTATATAGTATTTTTTTAATTTTATTATAAACTTTAATAAGCAATCTCTCTCTCTCTCTCTCTCTCTCTATTTCAAGCAAACAGAGTGAAATAGACTTATACCAGTTTGTCTCCAAAAAGTTATAAACTTAACGACACGGCATGGGTAGAGATAGCAAAATGTCGCGTATTTATACAAAATCAGTTTAATAACTGTTTTACATAATGCAATTTTTTATTAATTTTAGCCTATTGTTAACGCAGCAGTCATTACTATTATACTTTAATCTATTTTTTATCTCTCTTCTGTTTGATGTCTTACGTACAGTTAGAGTGAGTACGATATATTTTTGTAAAATTGTAAAAAAATTGAAAAAATACTACTCACTTCCTGTGCAATGATAGGGGTAAAACATAAACAACACATTACGAAAGGCAGCTATTATCTGTAAACATTTAATAATATTAAATAAACGTTTTTAGTTATATATTCTATTTGACAGCTGTCAATGTTGTTAATTGTCAAATTAAGTTTTTAAGCATTTATTATAAAAAAAAAGTATCTCTGAGTGGTCTCATTTTTCAGGTATTTGCAAAATTTAAAAGTAAATTTAGATAAAGCTCAGAGAAACTAAAGTGACTTCAGGATGAGCTCATGTTTGCTGGGGTGGACTGTAATCAGTTAGTAGGGGAGCAGGAGCTGGATTTTGCAATTATATTTATACACGTTCTAGTTTTTTTTTAGTCTTTTTCCTCCCTTATTTTGGTCTTTTATATTCATCTTTCATACGAATGTGTAGCAGCAGCAGCAGCTTTACAGCCCTGCAACTTTCTCCAAAGATATAAAAGTGAGAAGCAGTCAGGATTAAGGAAGCAGGGAGGAGGAGAGCATCTGGATAGCAGTGTTGCGGTTCCTCCTTGTGATAAATGATCCAGGATCACTTATGAGTTAAGTTAGAAGATCCTGGAATTTCCCCTTGGCCGTCTTCTAATTTCCCACCTCGAGAATTGTTGCGCTCCATAGTGGCACTCACTTGGCTTAGAACGACGCCCTAGCGTCTAATTAAAAATTACGGTTTAGAGCGTCGACAAATCGACGCTCATCAGACAAACCGTCACGACGTCGAACACACATCACGTACATCGCTGCGATTTTTATCGCGAGGCTTTGCATATTTTACAAAGTATCTGGAAAAAAGTTGCGAAAAAATATTATCGGAACGTGATGTGGCGACGTAAGCAAAAACAACTTTCGAATTTCGGATTTAAGCTGAAAAGATTTTTTTCGAATTTGAGTCGTTAATAAAAAGCTTATTAATATTAAGCGCACTAGCGCTTTTATAGATATGTTTTTAAAGGTTGGTATACATTGCTGTCAAATATAATGATTAAACCCGTCAAATGTCAATGTCATTATCACATTTTTCTACTTACGCATTTCTACTGTTATAAAAATACGGATCATGAATATTTTGAAAAGTAGTTCAATGGTTTAAATTAGCAGACAAAGTGGCTTTAACTAGGAGAGTGTCGCTTTCTAATAATTACTTACGACTGTATAAAATTAATTAGAAAGTTGTAAGTTTGTTAATTAATTATTTATTTTGGTTTCTTTCAATTGTTAGTTATTTTTTTGTCTTAAATTTTTGTGAATTTTCTATGTGTTGGTCTAGTGCAAGTTGATTAGGGATTCTTAGAGTTTCTATTGGTTGAACCATCACATGACTTATCCCAAAGTGATTTGATTGGCTGGCTAGACAGAGTGATATTATATTGTTTACTTCGTTTTTAAATTGAAAATATTATAGTTATTATAGAAAATTAATTTAGTAATGTTGATCATGGTTTGGAGCTATTCCTAATAAAGCTTAATGATTAATTAAAATAATTAGTAAGGTTAAGTGGAAATTATCTTAAGATGTTAGCTATAGGAAATATGTGGATCAGTAGGTTGATATGACATTAGTAATCCTGATGTTCCTGTTGTTCCCAATTTAAGGATATCACATCTCCAATCTGGCATGAGCAGCTAGAATCTAATGGATGCCTTCTCCAACAGTTAATCTAAGGTGAGCCTGCTTACTATCCCAGTTAATAGGG
Source organism: Lagria hirta (assembly GCA_947359425.1). Classification (NCBI taxonomy): domain Eukaryota; kingdom Metazoa; phylum Arthropoda; class Insecta; order Coleoptera; family Tenebrionidae; genus Lagria; species Lagria hirta. The sequence continues at coordinate 574,147 of OX375804.1, read as the reverse complement.
TGGGAATTTTAAGCAGACGCCGTCTTGGGACCGACATAATTGAGTTAGGGATGATAGCTGACATTATGGTACAAGGGGATCTGCTGGAACACTTGCGGAACTTTATCCAAAAATAAATTGTTCAGGTTATAGTACATTAATTTTCCAAAAAGTTTCCTCCGAAGCAGAACAAAAATTCTCAACGATTAACTCGCTTAATTGCGCTCTAATTCTATTTAATGAAAATAAATAATGTCGTCGTGACGGCAAGAGAAAAGGGTGAAAAAGAAGAAAAAAACAATTTAAAAGAAAAAAAAAAAGAATCAAATCCAATAGATGATATCGGACGGATTTTTCCATTACCTGACGCTATCTACGTGATGAATGAGAAAGAACCGGAAAGCATCACTTTACCAAGTTCTTCCTCATTATTGGTATCGCAAAATAAATTGCCTTAAAAGATTTATTTCGTGGCTCGATATTCATTAACACATTTTTTTAAACCAAAAAAACCTAAATCTGGCAGACTTTTGTCAAATTAACTTATTTTGACGCTTAAATACGAGAGCTAATCACTTTCCGCACTCAATTTGCGTGCGGGAATGGTTAATTTAAAGCGTATCTAATAAAATGTAAGATTTTTTTGATAATTCGTTCAAAGATATAAAAAAAAATGTCTTTAATAATTTTCATAGAAAAAACAAGCAAAAAAAATCATGTTTTTTTCCTTGAAATTATTTTTTTAAATGTCTTATTTAAATTAAGGGTTTTTTTTTCCACAAAGTAACTGATTTTCTTGTGAAGGTTTTAGGGCTGAAGTCAAGCAATCTATTTGATTGTTTTGTCTAAACAAACTTTTTTTTTCTATTAATAGATAAAATTTTGATATTTTTTTATTATTATTGAATGGTAAACATTAATAAGCAACAATCGGTTTTATTTGTAAATAATTATCACAATCCAAAAGTTTTACATAATCGGTTATTTTCCGAAAAAGAATAGTTTCTACATAACTTTTAGAAAAAAAACATCAGATTTTTGTTTTTTTTTATAAAAGTCACTAAAAAACAAAACTTTATAAAATATATTTAAAGTTTTTAATCGGAAATAGTCGAAATTTTACTATGATATTATCAGATTTTTGTTTTTTTTTTATAAAAGTTACTAAAAAACAAAATTTTATAAAATATATTCAAAGTTTTTAATCGGAAATAGTCGAAATTTTAATATGAGATTATCAGATTTTTGTTTTTTTTTTATAAAAGTCACTAAAAAACTAAATTTTATAAAATATATTAAAAGTTTTTAATCAGAAATAGTCAAAATTTTACTATGAAATCATCAAATTTTTGTTTTTTTTTATAAAAGTCATTAAAAAACAAAAATTTTCTAAAATATGTTAAAAGTTTTTAATCAGAAATAGTCGAAATTTTAATATGAGATTATCAGATTTTTGTTTTTTTTTATAAAAGTCACTAAAAAACAGAATTTTATAAAATATATTCAAAGTTTTTAATCAGAAATAGTCGAAATTTTACTATGAAATCATCAAATTTTTGTTTTTCTTTATAAAAGTCATTAAAAAACAAAAATTTTATGAAATATGTTAAAAGTTTTTAATCAGAAATAGTCGAAATTTTAATATGAGATCATCAGATTTTTGTTTTTTTTTATAAAAGTCACTAAAAAACAAAATTTTATAGAATATATTAAAAGTTTTTAATCAGAAATAGTCGAAATTTTACTATGAAATCATCAAATTTTTGTTTTTTTTTATAAAAGTCATTAAAAAACAAAAATTTTTTAAAATATGTTAAAAGTTTTTAATCAGAAATAGTCGAAATTTTAATATGAGATTATCAGATTTTTGTTTTTTTTTTATAAAAGTCACTAAAAAACAGAATTTTATAAAATATATTCAAAGTTTTTAATCAGAAATAGTCGAAATTTTACTATGAAATCATCAAATTTTTGTTTTTCTTTATAAAAGTCATTAAAAAACAAAAATTTTATGAAATATGTTAAAAGTTTTTAATCAGAAATAGTCGAAATTTTAATATGAGATCATCAGATTTTTGTTTTTTTTTATAAAAGTCACTAAAAAACAAAATTTTATAGAATATATTAAAAGTTTTTAATCAGAAATAGTCGAAATTTTACTATGAAATCATCAAATTTTTGTTTTTTTTTATAAAAGTCATTAAAAAACAAAAATTTTTTAAAATATGTTAAAAGTTTTTAATCAGAAATAGTCGAAATTTTAATATGAGATTATCAGATTTTTGTTTTTTTTTTATAAAAGTCATTAAAAAACCAAATTTTATAAAATATATTCAAAGTTTTTAATCAGAAATAGTCGAAATTTTACTATGAAATCATCAAATTTTTGTTTTTCTTTATAAAAGTCATTAAAAAACAAAAATTTTATAAAATATGTTAAAAGTTTTTAATCAGAAATAGTCGAAATTTTACTATGAGATTATCAGATTTTTGTTTTTTTTTATAAAAGTTACTAAAAAACAAAATTTTATAAAATATATTAAAAGTTTTTAATCAGAAATAGTCGAAATTTTACTATGAAATCATCAAATTTTTGTTTTTTTTATAAAAGTCATTAAAAAACAAAAATTTTATAAAATATGTTAAAAGTTTTTAATCAGAAATAGTCGAAATTTTACTATGAGATTATCAGATTTTTGTTTTTTTTTATAAAAGACACTAAAAAACAAAATTTTATAAAATATATTCAAAGTTTTTAATCAGAAATAGTCGAAATTTTACTATGAAATCATCAAATTTTTGTTTTTTTTATAAAAGTCATTAAAAAACAAAAATTTTATAAAATATATTAAAAGTTTTTAATCAAAAATAGTCGAAATTTTACTATGAGATCATCAGTTTTTTGTTTTTTTTTTATAAAAGTCACTAAAAAACAAAATTTTATAAAATATATTAAAAGTTTTTAATCAGAAATAGTCGAAATTTTACTATGAGATCAGGTTTTATAATTGAAGAATAAATAAAACTTTATAATAAGAATTTTAAGAATCTAAACAGTTTTTAATAACTTCTAACTCAAAAATGTTTTTGAAAAAAAGATAAAATTTATATTTTATCTATTTTTTTTTTACATAAAAGTCTCTTATACCAAATCCAAATCTATTATTGAATTTTATTGATTTTTCCAAAAGTTATTGCAAAAATCTAAAAAAAAAACCTAAAATATGAAAAATATAATCAGTTTATAATAATTTCAAGCTCAAAAATTTTTTTTAAAAAAAGTTGAAATTTTTTTGGAATTTTTTTTCTATAAAAGTCACTTAAAAACTAAAATCAACAAAAATACACTAAATTTCATCAATTTTTTAAAAAGATAATGTTACAAATCTGAGAAAAACACTTTTTATAATAAATTTTTGATTTATGTAATTGTTTTAAAAAAAATAGTAATAAATAAATCAGAAATAGTAGAGAGTATATTATGAGACCATGTTTTATGATTAAAAAATCAATAAAAATTTGAAAAATATAAACAGTTTTTAATAATTTCAAATTCAAAAATTGTTTTCAAAAAAGGTTGAATTTTTTTTTTTAATTTTTTTTTATAAAAGTTACTTAAAATCAAAATCAATAAAAATATACTAAATTTTATCAATTTTTTTAAAAGTTAATGTTAAAAATGTGAAAAAAACACTTTCTATAATAAACTTTTGATAAAATTATTTAAAAAAAAATAATAAAATTTTTAAAAATTAGAAGTAGTAGAGATTCTATTATAAAACCGTGTTTTATGATTAAAAAACAAATAAAAATTTGAAAAATATAAACAGTTTTTAATTTCAAATTCATAAATGTTTATCAAAAAAACTAAAAATATTTATTGTAGTTTTCACTTTATTAAAACTGTTGAAACAAAAAAAAAATAAAAAAAACAAATTTAAGGCATTTTCAAAAAAGTTTTGACGGATAAACTTGAACAAAAAATCAAAAACAAAAACAAAATTACCCAGAACGCTATTTTGACATATATATTACCTAACCCATATCAGAAAAAAGTGTTTTTTAAATTGTCCAATTTGGCGTCGAATTAATATAATCATGTATTTTTTTTTCTCTCTAAAACGGTTAGCAACATATTTCTAGACCGTAATTAACCCTTTAAAACATATTTAATATTAAAATAGCAACTATTCTTCAAAAAGTAAATAAAATAATTCTATAAAAACCAATCGGGGCATTTATAAACGATTATCTCAATAAAACAGCATTGCCAACTATAAAAATATTACTAAATTTAATTTCTATAAAAAATGTCTGTCAATACTTTTGACATACTTAAACGGATTAACGTCAATATAACAAACGTCGATTGTTATGAATTTGGTTCAGATAATTGCAACTCAAAAACAAAAATGACATGTTTATCAATCTTAACGATGATATTGATTATTTACAATATTATTTGTTTTCTATTTTTGTTCTACTATTGCTTCAAGGTAAATAATTCGATCAATAATAGACAATTAATCGAATAATTGCATGTCAAGAAAATATTTACAAAAAATATATCTTAACTTCAAAAAATAACTATAGTATTTTTAAGTCAAAGTCGACGTAGAGGTAAACAATATAATTTGTTCAGCCAACCAATCAACGCACTTTCTGCTAAGTCATGTGATGGCTCAGCCAATAGAAAAGCCAATAATCTCTAATCACGTGTTTACATTTATTTCGCCTTTAACTTGAAAATACTATAGATAAGAGTTTGGTTATTTAATTATTTACGATCAAATTTGTTGGATTGGACAATTTCTCATAAAAATATCAAATCAGAACTAAAGACATCAAATCAAAAAAGTTTTTGATAAGTAGTTTAGCACTCTCTGTGTTACAGTGCCGGATTTAGTTGTAGATCCTTAATAGTTCTTAAATTATGATCTTTGATAAAATATTGACAAAATAAACCTTTTTAACGTATAAAACAAACTGCTTTTTCTAAATTATCCTCTAGTAATATTTTTACATTATTTACTTTACACCTTTCTACAAATTCTTCTTTATATGACATGTGTTAGATGACACGCGAAACAAGATACCTGTTATCACGAAAAATGCAATTTTGTGGAGGAAATTTCAGGGGAAAATTAATTTTGTAGATATTTTTGAGAAAATGTCTTTTTTATGTTAATACTGCTGTAACGAAATATGGAGGGTTGAAAACATATTCCATTGTAGTCGAGCATTATACCAATTGACCTCATAAACCGGAAGGGAAAAGGTTCCAGGACCATGCGGTGTTTGTAAGGAAATCTTTTTGTACCATTTGAATGGAAAATTATTGTATAGAATTAGCTTATTAATAGCGCTTTTCATTTGGTAAAAAAATTGAAAAATTAAGTAAACAAAAACAATAATGAAATTATTTAGATAATTTAAAATTGTTCGGTTTTAAAACAGTTTAATAAAATCAATGCCTTCTAGTATCTTAAAAATTTAAAAAAATTAAATAGTAGTCTTAGGAGGGCTTATAAGAGAGCTTGCACGTGAAATAGCTCGCCGCACATATCATTATTCTTCAAAAAAGCTTCCAATTATTTTTATTCTAAATCCGTATTTGTAAATATTTACAATTCCATTTCAATGCAAATTAATTTTGCCATTTAAAGAGCAAAAAGTTGCATTATAACTTGTTAAAGTAAACTAAATTTATAACACTTTAATGGATGCATTTGACAGAATCCTGTCAAACGCTTTGGAGAGAACGTTTGAAAAATTACAGTGTTCCCAACCCTAAGTAATCATTGCCTGAAAAAGCAAAGAACGCAAAACATGATAAATGATGTGGTTACCCACTGTAATTTGTATTGGTTGGTAATTGTTGCTTGTCTTCAAGTTTTTTTACTGAAAAATAAAAACCCTACATTATTTAAAAAAAAAATATGTTGGTGCTATTGTTAATAATCAGTAGGTACCAATTGTCAGAACTGAAAAAATTAAAGTCTCAGAAATATATTTTAGTTTTGAGATAGCGTTTGAAGGGTTAATTTGAGTTTTATATAAAATGTCTGTTGGAAAGTTTTAAAGGCCGAATGGGATGTAACCTAACCGCTGTGACTAACTGACTGTCAGAGTTTAACAGCCACTTTGAGTGACGCAGACAGGATAGGGGTTGGTTTTTGATACGTGCAGAACGTTTCACCTATACGTTTCAATTTATCGCGCAATGCTTTATATCGAAATAGAGGCAGTTTCTTGTGGGGTCCTTTGGGAGAAACGGGATAGCCTGCCGGCGCAGTGCTTTAATAGAGGACTCTATCTCACGTCCGAATGCAAGAAATGACAGGGACACGGACATAGTGTGAGGGCTCCTGGGAGAGCCATGCTAAAGATAATGTTATATCTGCATTATACAGAAAATTTAAATATAAGAAGTAAATCAAAAACAAAAAAAATTTTAAATTTATCTGGCAACGTTGTCTGGTATTATTTCTAGTGAGAATTGTGTCAAAAAAGTTGGGTTATGTAATCAACTCAAAACTAAAAATTAAGAGCTATCCTAAGATTAATCTAATAATTTACAGATGATTCCAATATAGTTCTGATGTCGTTAATTAGCTTTTTATTTTTAATATGGCTTTAGAAAGATGTCAAAATTTTCGATAATTTAGTAAACAACTTATTTAATATACACAGTGATGGTATAAAACTCAAAAGTAATAAAAATTTACAAGTATACTTTGAGTAAACATTTATAATTGTTGGATAAGAAACTGTGGTGTGCTGCCATGGCCTGCAAGATCGCTTGATTGTGGATTTTTTTGTGCGAATATTTTAGACAGAATGTGTATGAAACAAAGTTTAATATGTTAGCTCTAAAGAAACAAAATTATTAGTTTTTCCACCCGTTATATGTTTCAAAAATTAATCAAAAAGGCACTATTTGTATAAAAATGATCATTGCGTGTCAGCACGAAATATTCTATGATTTATGTGAATTTCACTCAATTCAAAACGTAATAATCGTTTTTTATTTTGTGTATAACGACAAAATTTCGACATGCCATTCGGCCTTCTTTGATTTACACTGCAGCAGGTGTGTGAAATGAATCCAGGAGGAGTTTAAGCTATGCTTTAACATCGATCCCTCCTGGATAACTCCGTCTGGAGTTCCAGAATCGCATTTGCTGTTTTTTCAGGGAATTCGTTTGCTGACGATTGTCGACGTCCGTTTGTAAAGGGGAAAATTGGGAGAGTACGATCCTGGAGAAATATATTGGCGTGATATGATTTACAGCCCCCGACACGGGGGTGCGATTGCTGCCCGCTGTTCCCAAATGAACACATCCATATTTTTTTCACACATGCTGGTGGCAGACTGTTTGTTAATATGTCCCCTTCGACAGAAATATCTATTTCTGAAAGTGTAATAAAATTAATGTCGCGGGCTTATTGCAATATTGGTAAATAAAATATAGAAATTGGGAAAAACAACAAACAAAATTTTTTTCCAAAAAAAATAAATTTTATCTAAATTTGATTTTGTAGTTTGGTTGTAATTATTTAAAATTACGAGCGTAGGGTTGTGCACCCTCCAGGTGTAGAGGGTTGTTTGCCACAAATTGCTAGAATTAGCTCTTTAATTTTTCTTTGCTTCTTCAGATCTTTTCTTAATTTTATACAATTTTTGTATCTTTTTTTTTTCTACATTTTTAATATTTCTTTTTAAACTTTTTTCTTTTTTTTTAATTTGTTGAGTCATCGAAGAGTATTAGATAATTCTAGCATCTATTAATTAGCATTTTATAAGATATTTCTACAATAGTTCTATAGAATGTTATCGATGAATAAAGTAATAAGATAATGTACTGCACTAGTGAGGTAACAAGTTTTATTACGCAACTTAGATGAGTTAAGTTATAGAATCTTTACCAAAGATTCTGTAGGTGTCATTCTATAAAATTCTTAGACTGTAGCATTCTTAGAGAGTTTAAGATGCTTCTATAGCATCCCAAGCATCTTAAACTCTCGAGATAGTATTCTATAGAAATCTTAAACTCAGTCTCTAAATAGCATTCTAGATAGCATTCTTAAAGAGAGTTTAAAATGCTTTTTTAGCATCTCAAGCATTTTAAACTTTTGAGATAGTATTCTGTAGAAATCTTTGACTCACTCTCTAGATAGCATTTTAAATAGCATTGTAGATAGCATTCTCGGAGAGAAACTAAAATGCTTTTATAGCATTTCAAGCATCTTAAACTTTCTATATAGTATTCTATAGAATTCTTAGATTGTAGCATTTTTAGATTGTAGCATTTTTAGAGAGTCTAAGATGCTTCTATAGCATCTCAGACTCTTAAGATAGTATTTTATAAAATTTTTAGACTTACTCTCTAGATAGCATTCTTAAAGAGAGTTTAAAATGCTTTTTTAGCATCTCAATTATTTTAAACTTTTGAGATAGTATTCTATAGAAATCTTTGACTCACTTTCTAGATAGCATTTTAAATAGCATTGTAGATAGCATTCTCAGAGAGAGTCTAAAATGCTTCTTTAGCATTTCAAGCATCTTAAACTTTCTAGATAGTATTCTATAGAATTCTTAGATTGTAGCATTTTTAGAGAGTCTAAGATGCTTCTATAGCATCTCAGACTCTTAAGATAGTATTCTATAAAAATTTTAGACTTACTCTCTAGATAGCATTAGATAGCATTCTTAAAGAGAGTTTAAAATGCTTCTGTAGCATATCAAGCATCTTAAATTTTCTATATAGTATTCTATAGAATTCTTAGATTGTAGCATTTTTAGAGAGTCTAAGATGCTTCTATAGCACCTCAGACTCTTAATACAATTCTTAGGCTTACTCTCTAGATAGCATTGTAAATAGCATTTTTAGAGAGAGTCTAAAATGTTGTTTAGCTTCTCAATCGTCTTAAACTTTCTAGGTAGTATTCTATAGAATTCTTAAGCTGTATCATTCTTAGAGAATCTACAATGCTTCTATAGCATTTCAAGCATTTTAGACTTTCTGGATAGTATTCTATAGAGTTCTTAGGCTCGTTCTCTAGATAGCATTCTAGATAGCATTTTTAAGGAAGGTTTAAAATGCTTCTGTAGCTGCTTAAACTCTCTAAATAGTATTCTATAGAAATCTTAGAGTCTAGCATTCTTAGAAAGTTTAAGATGCTTCTATAGCATCTCAAGCATCTTAGACTTTCTGGATAGTATTCTATAAAATTCTTAAACTTACTCTCTAGATAACATACTAGATAGCATTGTAGATAGCATTCTTAAAGAGAGTTTAAAATGCTTCTGTAGCATTTCAAGCATCTTAAACTCTCTAGATAGTATTCTATAGAATTCGTAGACTGTAGCATTCTTAGAGAGTCTAAGATGCTTCCATAGCTTCTTAAGCATCTTAAACTCTCTGGATATTATTCTAGATTTCTTAGGCTCACTCTAAAGATAGCATTCTAGATAGCATTGTGGATAGCATTCTTAAAAAGTTTAAAATGCTTCTATAACGTCTTAAGCATCTTAAGACTCTCTCTAGATAGAAGTATTCTATAGATGAAGAAAAGTTTTGCTATTGTATCTCTTTGGATTAGACTTGCAAAATTAACTTAAAGCTTGTTATTTGGTTAAAAAAAAAGTGTCAAATAGAGGCTAGAGGGCACTAAAGCTTGAATTTCTCCAGGACAGACATCAAAGCAGAGAATTACCATACGTACCTCCCTTTGGAAACTGCACTTCTGACAGCTGTGCAATTACATTTTCTGAATGATAATAAACGTCTGATGAAAAATATTTTGATAAAATTTACTACTTTTAAATTCTATTTTTTTGCAGCATGCAAAAACTCTTCAGAATCACATATATCAAGCCAGTTTCTCTTAAAACTTCCTCTTTCAACATTTTTTAAGATAAATGGATATATTCGTGCCTATAAAATTGGTTTCTTTTTTTTTTGAGAAAGACGATCTCAATCGGATTCATAAATTTCCCTTGAAGGTTTTCCGGATTAGATCGCGGTTTCGCTAAAATTGTGTTTAGAGAGGTGTCATTTTTTGTTTTTGAAAACAAATGCAGAAGAAAAAAAAGCAAGTCACGTATGGGTTTGAGGGCGGCCAGATTTCATGTTTTACACAAATAGAATCCAAATGTCATTGATATCTGAGGGGTAGGTAGCCCCCATTCAGCCAGCCTGTCAATATATGTATGAATGCATACGCGTTTGGAATTTGGACGATTTCAATGCCGCAACTTATAGCCGTTCATGTTTATTTTATAAACATCTGCCGAGGGTAGTTTGCAAATGAGAAAACTTTCTGAATCGTTATCTCTACTTTAAGCGATCCTATAGAAAACTTGTACTGTATACAGCTTTTTAAGTCATTCTCTAGACTAACTCCAGTCTTTATTGTCTTGGAAGCTGCAACTGCAGACAACAAGCTCAAATTGCACCTGAACATTGCATTCAGAGTTCAAGATTTGCACTATGTTGCTTTACGAGGAGATCCTCCAACTAAAACAACTGATTAAATTCCGTTAATTTATTATTTACCAAGTTGTAAAAACTTTTAGCTTGATTAAACAATGTAGAGAGGAAAAATTACAAACTCTTACTGGTTACAGTGTAAAAATGAAGTTAAATAGGTTCATCAATTGCAGCCAAGCGTAATCAGCGCGTACATGGCGATTTCACACAAATTTGACCGTTATCCAGAAATATCACAGTAATCAAGCTTTATTCTTCATCAAATACAAAAAAATCTTAATCACAAAAGTAGGTTTAGTGGGAATGGCAATGTATTTAATGAGACAGATTATGCGTTTGGTGTTTCCGCCATTTTGTGTCTTAAAAAACGGCAAAAAATACTGTTCCAAGACACTAAATTTGACTTTCAAATTGTTTATTATTGATAATACTCTATTAAATTATTTAGATAATTTGCGTAAAATTATAAGTTCTTTTGTTATATACAGGAAGCAAACTTATACCAAAACATTATAATCATTAGCATTAGACTGTGCTTATAAGTTGAGCGTTGAACCACCAATGGGCTAATGATTTTCGGGTACATTGGATTGCCTAAAAAATTTTGTTTTGAGTCTTGTTTACCACATAAGCAACTTACTTGTGTCCACATTACTGGGCGGTACCAGCACAAAACGATTCAAACCGCTAAAACTTTGATCAACAATATAATATCCTGTAAGCCAATAGAATTACTCGAAACTGAAAATTTTTGGAAACATACCTCTATCTAAATAGTTTTTTACTGTCCTTCTTTGCCATTCGAACAGAACTCCGAATAGGGCAATCAGCAGAATCAGTATAATGAAAAAATATGCCAAAGGTCCAAATATGTAACCTTCATGGGGAAAATTATAACGTGAAAAATTCATAAAAAATAATTTCACTTAACTTTTTGAAGGAATTTTAGGGAGTATTAATCGTTGCAATAGCAAAAACTGATGAATGCCTCTTAAATCCACAAATAAAGTACAGTAGATCAACAAAATCTTCAAAAGTTTCACCACAAAAATAACTATCAAGTCTTGAAATTTTTTGGGATACTGCAGTTAAAGCTAGTTTTAAAAATAGACAGTTGCTGGCATTGTTTTGATTAAACACCATTGATTAGATACATTTATAAAACGGTTTGAGGATCAGAGAGAAGATTCAAGAAGCTATCGAAGGTTCGAGACCTTTTCCAGTTGGTTCCAGACTGGACGGATATAAGGAGCAGCAAGCGAGAGTGGAAGCCAGTTCAAGTTCACTAGAGTTCAGATCCAATCGAGTGAGCGAGATTAATATAAATTAAAGTGTTTTAACAAACTGTACAGCTTTCACGTTACAATATGAAAATTCTGCGACGTTCATGTTTACAGTAAGTGAGTTTTAAGAATGTACCATTTTCTGAAGAAATTATTGCTAAGCGCTTTAAAAATGCTATTATAGATTAAAGTGCGCTACAAAGTACCTAAACGCCTTAAGAGTACTTACAAACCGCTTACAAATTTTAAGCAATTTTTAAGCTTAAGCTACTTACCACCGCCTAAATTTTGTAAACGGTTTGTAAGTACTCTCAAGGTATTTAAGAGTACTACAAGCTTTGGTGTGGTTTAAAAAATTATTTAAAAAATACTTAAAAGCCTTAAGCGGTCTCTGGTATCTTAAGCGGTACCTGACAACTAAAATCATCAAAAAACAAATAACAACAGCTGATCAAGACAGATTTTGTACCATGAAGTGCATAGTACAGGAAGTAGAGGATTTTGTCTTGCATAATTCTAGATAAGTTATTTTTTTTTACAAATACATAGTTGCAGTATGACGTAATGAATTAAAAACGCAAAATACGTACAAATAAGGCGGGTGGAAGTGCCGCTATTTTGCAAAAAATTGTTTGGGCCTGTATCTTTGTGAGCGTGCACTTGAAACAAATGAATTTTTTGGGCAAAAAAAAACAAAAATTAAATAAAAATGTTATTTATTTTTGAAGTTTTTTAATGTTTTATAATTAATCAATATAAGTCACTCTATTTACCTAATAAGCATTTTATTTATTTATCTTTTCTTATAATACTTTTTTGTAAAAAAATAAGACCAAGATCGTTAGTGGCTCTAACAATTTTAATATAATCTTATGATTTAAAACATTTTAGGGGCCTATCTGATATTTTGTAATTTTGTAATTTTTTAAAAAATACTAAAGTAGCTAATAAAGTATTATTATTGTTATTTAATGAGATAAGGCCATATTTGTGTTTTCATCAAACTGAAAAATAGTTTTTCTCTTGCTTTCCTTAGATGGGCCACTTTTGTAATTTCGTTGGTCACAGATAGCTCTTTGGTAGTGAGGAAAGTGCTTTAAATCAAAAAAGTACACAGGGCGGGGCTTATATATTGTAAGATGCGCAATGCACAAACGCGCAACTATACTCAGTGCCTACACTTTTTACTTTAAAGCACTTTATTTTTGACATTTAGACAATGTTTGTGAAAAATTAAATTATAGCTTTCCGTGTTATTTAGACACAAGAACAAACGTTATACATTTGACGTTGAACCGACGTTGGATCAATGATTCTTGGGTACATTGGATCACCTAAAAAAAATTTGAGTTGTTTATACCGTCAGTAGAGTATCATTTAGGTCCAAAATCGCTTAAAATGAGCACCAGCTGTCGGCTATATTTGACAGCTTTTTTTGTAGGCAATTTTGGCCAAAATGATCTAAATTTGCAACTTACTTGTATCCACATTACTGGGGTGCACCGGTATTAAGCGACTTTGTTTGCCAAGACCTCCTTCGATGAAAAAATAGCCTAAAAAGCAATAATTATAAGAATTTTTTTAGCCACTTTATTGTAAAAGTGTGCACAATAGACCTAATTATAGTACTGCCATAACCTATAAATAAAGAATTTTCGAATTTTTTTGAAAAAACCTACCTTGATCGATGTAATTCCTCATTTTTCTTCGATGGCACTCATAGATAAGTCCAATTAGGGAGAAAAACAGGATCAATGATAGAAAAAAATATGTTAGAACCCCAAGTTCGTAGCCGTCATCAGAGTGACGATATGAAAGACTCATAATCAAAAAAAAAATTATTTTCTATACAATTTTTTTAGTGCAAAATAAGGAAAACGTGGAAACTATGGCTATGATTTTCAGGACTACAAAACAACCATAGCCTACTGCGCAGCGGGAATATGCGTCGCATCTATAAATATAGTAGAGTAGGTCAACTAAATTCTCCAGTTTTTATCCAGATAAATACAAATCAAGGTCTTTTATGTTTTTAATTTTATTGGAAGACTGTAATTTGCGCAAAATTTTAATTACTCTAATGCATCTCATAATTGGCGTTTTTTCTTTGACCTTTGAATAGGTTGAAAAAGTTATCTTCAGCTGCAAAAGGTCCCAAAATAAACATTTACAAAAAAAAAATTATTTAAAAAATTCATGAAGATGCTGGTTTAGTTGGTCCGAAACGTCGGAAAAACGCTATTTCGACCAACAATGCTGCTGTCCGGCAGTGGTAAATTTTTTTGATTATTTTTTTTTTGTCCATTTTAACTCTCTTTAATTTTTTGTGCTATTTCTCATTCATTTATTTATTGTTTTTCTTCTCCTTCTTCACATTTTGTTCATTTTTTAATTATTTTTTTTATTATAATTTATTTTTTTGTAATCAGTGTTTGCTTGGAAGCACTATAGTTAATAGAACAATTTTAAGATATTTTTTTTTAATTTTTAACAAAAGTTATAAAGATTTGGAACATATTATTGAAATTTTTCAGAATAATCTTGTACACAAGGTTAATATAGTTATAGATAAAAGTTATCTTTGTTATCAATAAAAAAATAAACAAATTTCAGTAAAAAATATAGATATAACAAGTGTTTTTTTAAATTTGGCGTCATAGTTGGCCATGCTTATTTATGAGTTGTGGTGGAATAACGGCCACCGAGTTAAAGAGCCAATTTTTTTTAATTGACTATTGCAAGATACCGAGAGGAGATTTTTCAGCCATTTTTTGTAGACTGGTACTTCCAGCAAGTTTATTTTTTATAACACTACAAGTGCTTTTAATTTAATCTCATTAACGTGTTGAACTATCGATTTATTAAATTAAAAGTGAGGTTAAGTTTAGATGTCAAATTAATGACTGTCATTTTGATGCGTTTATGGCAAGCTTCGACAGCAATTAAAAAACACTCTTTTAACTATACATATAATATTAAGAGAAATAGTGTATCGTTAAAATAAATAAGTTTTTAATCTTTTATTTCAAGATTTTTTCTATTCTTAAACTTTTTTCTATTATTTAACCGACTATTATTGTTTGCTCTTGAATTTTTTTATGTTTTATAATCATGTAACAAATAAAAACAAGTTACTTATAGTAATAAGCTGTTTATTTATAAATATTTATTTTACTAAAAAAATCAAAAAACTATAAATAATTTTATTGTCAAAAAAATCCAATCAATCATAGTGGCATAATTTTTTTTTAAATAGCTCTTTTTGGAAATTTTCCAAAAATACTTTATTTCACTTCATAATGTAAGTATTTTTTAAAATCGTTCATCAGAGACGCTTCTGTCCAACTTAAAATTTTTTTTTCAAAATAAACAATGGCCTGTTTTGTAAATAGTCCTTAAGCGATGACGCCATTAGCGCACAAATTTTAATTTTGTTTGTCAGATGAGTTCTCTCATGTGTCAACAATTATTACAATGCTTTAAGCCAAAAAGAACACAGGGCGGGGCTTAATTAAACATGCGCAGAAAGCCATTTTGGACATTACTCCATTGTTACCAAAAATGATGAAAATAAAGAAATGCCCTAATTTTTTTGTTTTTTTTTGATCACCCTATAGATCTAGTTTTTGATTTGACTTAAATTATAGCTTTGCACATCACAGACAAGGACAAATGTTGTACATTCCACGTTGAACCGACGTGGGATCAATAATTCTTGGGTACATTGGATCACCTAAAAAAATTTTGAATTACTTATCCCGTCAGTAGAGTATCATTTAGGTCTAAAATCGCTTAAAATGAGCACCAGCTGTCGGTTATAAATCCGAAAGAGTGCTTTGACAGCTTTTTTTGTAGGCAATTTTGGCCAAAATGATCTAAATTTGCAACTTACTTGTATCCACATTACTGGGGTGCACCGGTATTAAGCGACTTTGTTTGCCGAGACCTCCTTCGATGAAAAAATAGCCTAAAAAGCAATAATTATAAGAATTTTTCTGGATAGTGTTTCAATTTCTAGATTGTTTTTATTAGCCACTTTATTGTAAAAGTGTGCACAATAGACCTAATTATTGTACTGTCATAACCTATAAATCCAAAATTTTCAAATTTTTTTGAAAAAACCTACCTTGATCGATGTAATTCCTCATTTTTCTTCGATGGCACTCATAGATAAGTCCAATTAGAGAGAAAAACAGGATCAATGATAGAAAAAAATATGTTAGAACCTCAAGTTCGTAGCCGTCATCAGAGTGACAATATGAAAGACTCATAATCAAAAAAAAAAAATTTTTTATACAATTTTTTTAGTGGAAAATGAGGAAAACGTGGAAACTATGGCTATGATTTTTGGGACTACAAAACAACAAACAACCATAGCCTACTGCGCAGCGGGAATATGCGTCGCATCTATAAATATAGTAGAGTAGGTCAACTAAATTCTCCAATTTTTATCCAGATGAATACAAATCAAGGTCTTTTATGTTTTTAATTTTATTGGAAGACTGTAATTTGCGCAAAATTTTAATTACTCTAATGCATCTCATAATTGGCGTTTTTTCTTTGACCTTTGAATAGGTTGAAAAAGTTATCTTCAGCTGCAAAAGGTCCCAAAATAAACATTTACAAAAAAAAAATTATTTAAAAAATTCATGAAGATGCTGGTTTAGTTGGTCCGAAACGTCGGAAAAACGCTATTTCGACCAACAATGCTGCTGTCCGGCAGTGGTAAATTTTTTTGATTATTTTTTTTTTGTCCATTTTAACTCTCTTTAATTTTTTGTGCTATTTCTCATTCATTTATTTATTGTTTTTCTTCTCCTTCTTCACATTTTGTTCATTTTTTAATTATTTTTTTTATTATAATTTATTTTTTTGTAATCAGTGTTTGCTTGGAAGCACTATAGTTAATAGAACAATTTTAAGATATTTTTTTTTAATTTTTAACAAAAGTTATAAAGATTTGGAACATATTATTGAAATTTTTCAGAATAATCTTGTACACAAGGTTAATATAGTTATAGATAAAAGTTATCTTTGTTATCAATAAAAAAATAAACAAATTTCAGTAAAAAATATAGATATAACAAGTGTTTTTTTAAATTTGGCGTCATAGTTGGCCATGCTTATTTATGAGTTGTGGTGGAATAACGGCCACCGAGTTAAAGAGCCAATTTTTTTTAATTGACTATTGCAAGATACCGAGAGGAGATTTTTCAGCCATTTTCTGTAGACTGGTACTTCCAGCAAGTTTATTTTTTATAACACTACAAGTGCTTTTAATTTAATCTCATTAACGTGTTGAACTATCGATTTATTAAATTAAAAGTGAGGTTAAGTTTAGATGTCAAATTAATGACTGTCATTTTGATGCGTTTATGGCAAGCTTCGACAGCAATTAAAAAACACTCTTTTAACTATACATATAATATTAAGAGAAATAGTGTATCGTTAAAATAAATAAGTTTTTAATCTTTTATTTCAAGATTTTTTCTATTCTTAAACTTTTTTCTATTATTTAACCGACTATTATTGTTTGCTCTTGAATTTTTTTATGTTTTATAATCATGTAACAAATAAAAACAAGTTACTTATAGTAATAAGCTGTTTATTTATAAATATTTATTTTACTAAAAAAATCAAAAAACTATAAATAATTTTATTGTCAAAAAAATCCAATCAATCATAGTGGCATAATTTTTTTTTAAATAGCTCTTTTTGGAAATTTTCCAAAAATACTTTATTTCACTTCATAATGTAAGTATTTTTTAAAATCGTTCATCAGAGACGCTTCTGTCCAACTTAAAATTTTTTTTTCAAAATAAACAATGGCCTGTTTTGTAAATAGTCCTTAAGCGATGACGCCATTAGCGCACAAATTTTAATTTTGTTTGTCAGATGAGTTCTCTCATGTGTCAACAATTATTACAATGCTTTAAGCCAAAAAGAACACAGGGCGGGGCTTAATTAAACATGCGCAGAAAGCCATTTTGGACATTACTCCATTGTTACCAAAAATGATGAAAATAAAGAAATGCCCCAATTTTTTTGTTTTTTTTGATCACTCTGTAGATCTACTTTTTGATTCGACTTAAATTATAGCTTTGCACATTACAGACAAGGACAAATGTTGTACATTTCACGTTGAACCGACGTGGGATCAATAATTCTTGGGTACATTGGATCACCTAAAAAAATTTTGAGCTACTTATACCGTCAGTAGAGTATCATTTTGGTCCAAAATTGCTTAAAATGAGCACCAGCTGTCGGCTATATATCCGAAAAGAGTGCTTTGACATTTTTTTTTATTGTAATATGCAATTTTGAACCAAAATGACCTATTTCAGCTACTATACAGGGTTGTGCAACTTACTTGTGTCTACATTGCTGGGATGAACCGGTATTAGGCGAGTTTGTCTGCCGAGAGCTCCATTAACGAAATAATATCCTGAGACAATAAAATATTATAAAAGTTTAAGATTAACAAGGGACCTTTTGATCTATTGTGCTCCCTACGTTTACAAACACCCATAGCCAGACAGAAGCCATTTTCTTCGTAGAAAAAACTCCTGCCTGGGTGAGAATCGAACTCACTCTCCTCGTTAGAGCAGATTCTAAACGCACTATCGTTAGCCACCTGACTACCGACTGAGGGTTTCTCTGAATATTATAAAAGCAGATTTCTATATTGAATATTTTTGAAAACATACCTTGATCCAGAAAGTTCCTCATTTTTCTTACATACCGTCTAATTAAAAGGATAATTAGGGTGAAAATCAGGATTAAAATTATGAAAAAATATACAAGAAACCCAACTTCGTGGCCTCTATTGGCAGAGCGATAATCCGAAGCAGTCATTATAAACTTAATAAAATGATATTTCCCAACTAAATGTCAATGAGAGCTGCGCAATGATAATGGGAATCTATAAATAAGTATATAGAGTGGCTCAACTAAATTCTCAAGCTTTTGTTCACAAAAATACAAATCAAGGTCTTTTATGTTTTTAATTTATTTGGTCGACTACAGCTAAAGCAAACATTAATAAACAAAACACATTTGATAATGTTATCATATTTTTTCCTTGACTTTTGAATAGGTTGGGGGATTATCTAGAAAATAGTTGCAGTTATCCAAAAAGTCCTCAAATACAACAACAGGATAGACTGTTTTTCACAAAAAACAACAACTGTTAAAGGCTATATTTAAAAAAAAAACAAAATGATAACTTTTTTGTTATTCTATAAGCCTTCCATTTCACAAAAATTCTCAGATATAGTCTAAGGCTTAAAATTAAAAAAAATATATTATTTTGTCTAAAGAAAAGGTTTGCTTGTCAGGAGTAACCAATCAGAAGCTTCTCCAGGTCTCATGTTTGATTGGTAGACCTATAGCTGAAAAATTACAACATTGTTACAAAGAAGAAGAATTGTAGCAAAAAAAAGAAGAAGAAGCTATTTGGTAGACACCACTTTTCTAAATCAGCCTCCTCACAACATTCAGCTCAGCCCCATTGAATTAGTTTGGTGAACCAAAGACAATTATTTGGCAAAATGCCATTTTGAAATAAGATATTTTGCCATTTTTAATTCTTAATTATTTTGCGGTTTTTAAGATCTCTTCATTGATTGGCTAAAATTATCATTATTTTCTTGTGTGGGAAGGGATTGACCGCCATTTCTTCAATTCTTTATCGTAATTGGACATTGGGCGTAATCGATAATGATCGAGCACCTTTCCTGTTGGTAAAGCTGATAAGAGCATTGTCTTTATCTATAACTGCAAAGATTAGGCCACCAATAATATACAACGTGGTCAATAATAACTCTTTGAGTTGCAACACTGAACCTGATACGCTAGTTTGACATAACTCTCATAAGAAAAATTGTAGGTTATGTCACAGCGACTACCTTTTTAATTGATGGTTGACCCGTCAACAACAGGAAGTGGTTGCAGTTGTACTATTTTAAAATAAAATGTAGGGTTGCCAACTTAAACAGTGATTGTTGATCACGCTGTACTTCAATTGTAAATAAGGTTCAGCCGTTTAAGGACTGAAGCTAAATCTTCTATAATAAAAAAATACTATAGTAGGAACGTTTGAGATATCCCTACCAAGCAATATGTTTAAAAAATAGTATATTATGACCTTTTTTTGATCTCTTCCCCGGTACTCTAGAATGACTTATTGAACACTTATAGCAATATACAGAGTGTTTTCAATTAAACTTTGCAATAAAAAATCTGATAATATATAACAATAAGTAGTGCTCACATAAAAATAAATTTTTTGCTAAAAGTTTTAAAAATAATTAAAAATTGTGGCGAAATTTGCAATTTTGCTTGTCTATCAAATGCTTTTTTTTGTTTATATGAGGACCACCCTATATTATTTAAGATTAAAGTTATTATATAAATATACAGAGTGTTTTAATATTAAAATTAATTAAAAGCGGCTTTAGTAAATAAAACGATTGTCTTGGCTTGATTCAGCTATTTTATTATATTCCAGTGAGCGGTAAGTGCCGGTAAGCTATAAAAATCAGGTTTTTTAAAATATGACGTCATAGTCCGCCATGTCTTAGTTTATGTGAACGGTCCAATATTTTGAAAACAAATGTCAAAATAATTACAATTTTTTTATTAAAATTTATTTTTTTGTTTGTTATAACATTACAAGTGCTTTTAAATTTTTTTAGTTTAATCTCATTAACGTGTTAAAAGTGAGGTTAGATTAGGTTCAAATGTCAAATTAACAACCATCACTTCGATTTAATGTTAAAGGTACGTTCACAGTTCAAAGTTAAGCAACGTCAATTTTTATGGGTGTATAATATTAACATCAAGGTGGCTTTAGAAAATAAAGCAATTGTCTTGGCTTGATTCAGCTATTTTATTACATTTTTAGTGCCGGGATTTAAGGTGGGTATTCAGAACTGACATTGACATTTTAAAGCACAGTGCCGTGCAACATTTGCGCCATTGTCTAAATACAAAATGTTTTTAATTATTAAAAAAAAAGCGGAAAATTCTAGCTCAACCGCAAGCTAACTAAATTGATATATTAACAAAAATCTCTGCGCCATTGCGTTATGTTTACAGATTGTTACCGGCTTTAGTTACGAACCGATCTAAAACCTGCTGCCAAAATATCATTAATATTATACACCTTGTGATAGGCCAGAATTAATAAAAATGACATTTGAGTCTGAAAAAGTGGTACTTTACGCACTCATCTGTCAAAAAATATTTTGTTTGACAAGCAAAAACATTGTTTTTTAATTTTTATTTGTTTAAAACAATTTATATTCGAGATGTTACAAAATGCAAATATTGATAAAAATAAACATTTATGAGTACATACATCATCACAGAGCCATTTTAAGACACTTTTAAGTTTCACCTGAACAAACATGGAAAAATATATAATAATTATAATGTAACTATTTTTAGTTTGGTTTTATTACCCGGAGATAATAGAGCGGCTATAGTTTTTAAGTAGTATAGCAAGCGGGCTTCTATACCATCACTTTTGGCCGCTACAGATAGATACTTACAATTACTATAAAACCAAACTAGAAATAGAAAAAACATTATTTCAGACACAACAATTGTACATTTCGCGTTGAACCAACGTTGGATTAATAATTTTTGGATACATTGGATCACCTAAAAAATTTTTTTTTTTGAGTTACCTATATAAAATTTGTCACAATTGCAACTTACTTGTGTCGACATTGCTAGGGTGGACCGGGATAAAACGATTTTGGCGTTGCCTTCGGGTGCCGAAACTTTGATGAACGAAGTAATATCCTAAAAGGCAGTAAATAGTTTTTGGCGAATTCCCGCACTAGTGCGAGAAATTGTTCATTATCGCACTAGTGTAGGAATTGTTCACTTTTCGCACTAAATTCACGACAATTGTAGAAATTTGAAAAAAGCATACCTTGATCGATATAATTTCTCATTTTTCTGCGTTGCCATTCAAATACAATTCCAATAGTGGTAAGCAGGAGGATGAATATTATAAAAAAATACGTAGCTGGTCCAAATTCGTAGCCTTCATTTGGATTATGGAGTTTTGGAAAATCCCGAAAATCCATACTCATCTTCCTGAGGGATTCGTGGGAATAGTGTGCGTGGGTGATACTTAAACTGGGAATAGAGGAATAAAAAGCGTAGCGCTAACGCGTAGCAAATGGCGATGACCGATGTGATGGCGCGCCTTATCCACAAATACAATCCAGTAGGTCAACTAAATTCTCACAAATTTTTATTTAAAAAAAAATAATAAAAATCAAGGTCATTTATGTATTTTATTAAGCATTACACAACAGTTACAAACAGAGAATATAAAAATATTATAATTTATTAATCTACATTTTTTCCTTGACTTCTGAATAGGTCGGGGGGTTATCCTGTGTGGCATAAGGTCCTAAAATATTGTTTTTGTAAATAAGATAATTTTTGTGTTTTGACAGTACCTTGTGGTGGTGCTGTGGGGGCCATAGGGCCCCCAAATCCATAAGGCTGCGGCTGCTGAGGCGCTGGCATGTAAGGCTGCTGCCCCATTGGCATCCCTCCAGCAAACATCATAGTGGGAATAAGACGACCTTTATTATAACCAAAAAAAAAAAAAAAAACAATTTTTTGTTTGTAAACAATTTGATAAAACTCACCTTTATCAATAATCTCTCTCGTCATGCTTCTTATATTGAAAATAAGATAAATAAAAACACCGAAAAACTCCACCAGGGCTATGCCCCCGGCTACAGCCGCATCGGTGTTACTAAAAACGTGCCCCATTTGCCAAAAAATTACCGAAATCTATTGATGTTTGTAACTTATTTGGGCGAACAGCGGCGAAAATGTCTGACGCGCTCGAAACTGAATATTATTCAACCTTCAAACTGTGAAACTGTACATTTTGCAAAGAATAAATGACGTCATGTTCTCTATCAGATATAAATATTTACATTCCCCCTCTCCCAAAATAATTTATAATTTTTTTAATCATTTTTGCTAAAAAAAAGCGCCAAAAGTCGGTCAAGAGGCTATTAAAAAGGGAGCGGCAATTCTAATAATAATAATGGACCTAATTTTAAAACTAATTTAGATCAATAATGATCCGTAAATTGGTAATTAATTAGTAATTAATTTTGTCGAATAATTTACATTTGGTGGATGCGCCGGGAGAATATCTAATGAATCAATTAATTAATAATGCCCTGCCTTAGCACATGTAAATAACTTATTGCAGGGCAAGGCTCTAGGTCATAAAAATTACCAATTATACAGAAACAATAACAAATTTGAAAGTTACAGTTGCTTAAAAATGTTTTTTTATTTTATAATATACAGAGTGTTTAATATTAACAAGAATCAAAGATAGCTTTGGAAAATAAAACGATTGTCTTGGCTTAATTCAGCTGTTTTATTGCAGGTGTCCATTCACAACTGACATTGTCATTTGAGCACAGTGCATATAAAAACTTCTCACTTTACAGCTATTAAGTTGATATAACCAAATTCAGAAAAATTTCTACGCCATTGACTTTATGTTTGCAGATTGTTACCGGTTTTAGTACGAACTGATCTAAGACTTGCTGCCAAAAAAGCATAGCCATTTTTGATTAATGTTAACTGAGAGAGGTGATTGTGACTATGCTAGAAAGTATATCAGCAAAGTTTCTCAAATATTTTTAAATAATATTGAAGAGAAAAAAGCGTACCAAACACGTTGACTTGTGCGCCAAATCAATCTTTATAAAACTATAGTATTTTCTGGTTAAAAGCGAAGAGGATGTAAACAAAATCACGTGCTCTAGCCAGCCAATAAACGCACGTCATGTAATGGTTCAACCAATAGAAACGCCATTGATCTCCAGTCATGTGATTTACAAGATCTAGTTCGTCTTTAAACTGAAAATACTATAGTTCTTAAATTTACTAATCTTAATATTTTCTATAATTTAAAAAATCAAACATTTTTAAACTCAAAACTAGTTTATTTTTTAATCTAATGAACGGCTTAATCAATAGTTTTATCTATTTTTTTTGGTTTTTATTAAAAAAAATATTTAATTTTAGTTTAAAACATAGCCTGACATCTAGTGGCAAACAACTAAAGCTTGTAGAAATATTAAAAATTTTGCCACTTTTTTGTGTTTATTAATTAAATATTATTACAATTTTAAATTTAAAATTAAATTATTTTTTAATTTAATAAAAAACTTATTTATTATTTATCTATTTTTATACAGCTTTATTTAAAAAAAAAATAAGCTTTAGTTCAAAACGTAGCCTGACATCTAGCGGCGAACAGCTAAAGCTTGTGAACATTTTTAGTTTGGCATGTTGCTACTTTTTGTCATTTGCTTTTTTGTGTTATAAAAAATTTAAATTTTAAACTATTTTATAATTTAATAAACATTTAATAATAATATATTTAATTTTTTTTAAGTTTTATTGAAAAAAAAGATTAGATTTTAGTTTAAAACATTGCCTGACATCTAGTGGCAAACAACTAAAGCTTGTAGAAATATTAAAATATTTGCCGTTGTTTGTGTTTATCAACAAAAAACTATTACAATTTTAAATTTAAAATTAAATTATTTTTTAATTTAATGAGAAGTTTAATTATTATTCATTCATTTTTATACAGTTTTATTTAAAAAAAACTATTGCCTGACACCTATCGGCGAACAGTCAAAGCTTGTAAAAATTCTTAGATTGGCATGTTGCTACTTTTTGACATTTGCTTTTTTGTGTTTATTAAACAAAAAGTTACAATTTTGAATTACTAGATTATTTTTTAATTTAAAAAATATTTAATTATTATTTATTTAGTTTTTTTAAAGTTTTATTGAAAAAAAAAAGATTAAATTTTTGTTTAAAACATGGCCAGACATCTATTGGCCATCATCTAAAGCTTGTACAAATTCTTAGTTTGACATTTTACCGCTTTTTTAAAATTTGTAACAGTTGCCTAATTTGTATCAAAAAAAGTAAACAAAACTTTTTTTTATAAAAAATGTACATTTTTATGTAATTTATAGAAAAATGTTTTGTTTTTAACAATTTTTTTTATAAAATTTTTATGTTTTTAGTGTGTTTTGAAAAGACATTGATGATTAGATAATATTTTTAAAAAAAGCCAATAATTTCTGATAAAAATTAACACGTTTTTATTTACAAAATTACACATTTTTCAAAAAAAAACAACAATTAAAGCCGCATCTTGTTATAACTTTTACCAAAATAGCGCTTTTTTTAAATAACATAGAGCAGCTAATCCTGACGTCACAGCCTACGGAGGAGAGATCTGATGTTTTCAAATAAACAGAGCAAAAGTGATCGACAGCTACACTTAAGGTTTAGGCTTTAGTACTTATTTCTGGTGAAGTAAACTAGGCTATCGCAAAAAACTCGCTATCAACAGTGATGACATAACCTAACTTTTCCTCATACGTCATCACTTGATTGTCTATTGCTAAATTAAAGTTTTAAGCAGCGTTATTTGCGCAATATACACAATGTCCAAAAAAATTAAAAATTTTTTTGCTGCTTCATGTTAAAGTGAATCATCACTATGCGGTTTGTAATCTAATAAGATTCTAATTGAAAAATAGAATTCCTTTTTATTATTTATAAACTTTATTTATTATTATATTTTAATATTTATAAACTTACATTTCATATCTACAAATGCATTTAGTTTTTAAATAGCTATTAATAGAACTTATTTTCTAATTATTCATGGAACAATCGATTATTTCCTTTAGACATCTTCCGAATTCTTCAATAATTTGTGTTTTAGTTAATTCATCATCCTGACTGTTGGCTTCAGAACTCTCTGAGATAGTCAACATGCATTGCGACATGGCTTCAATAACATCATCAGTGATGTAGTAATTGATAGCTTGTCTACTGTTCGATGTTCGTCTTATTCTAAATTGTAGAGCATCCTTATTTGGCGTCATTTTGCTTATCGGCTCAGTATTATAACTATCGTCCAAGCTGATCCTCAAACCTTTCTTATCCAATGAATCCTCAATATTTCGGCAACCAACACATTTGCAATTGTTTGAACAAGCAATCTTAGCCTCATAACATTCACAATAGTTTTTCAAGCATCCCGATCTTTTACAATTACACCCTTTTGTATGTTTTCGAATCGCACTGTCTCCAGTCATATCTTTAGCCTTTCCAATTTTAGGTCGAAAAGCATTTGGATTACGCTCTAGGCACGTTTTGATCGCCCTTTGACGATTGTCTTCATTTTCTAAATTATTATAGCAATTCATGCAATTGCACATATAACAAAATTCACCGTTCGCAAAACAATCGCAATATAACTTCAAGCATTGTGATTTTGTACAATTACATGGCTTTCTAGGTCGCATTCCATTCGAATCCAAACTGGTATCAGCTGCTTGAGACGATGCACTACTATCTGGTGACACCTGTTTCACAACAGGAGTATGTTTCATCGGTATTGGAACTTTTGATGTTAATTGTGATTGGACAAAGCTTGGCAACATCACCAATTGACTCGTGGTTATTGAACTTTTTGCAGCAATATTCTTTAAAGGTTTTGGTGCAATCGCAGCAGCAGTCGATAATGGCTTAATTTCGGAAAAAACAATATTCGTTGCTGTAGATTGGCCGGAACTTTTTATAGTACTTATGGTAGAAGCAGTTGATTGTAAAGCCTCTGCACTAGAAGCTGCCACAAATTTGATATATTGCATCTAAAAATAAAAAAAAAAACATTATAAAAATTAAATAACCATTTTTTTTATATTGCATAAGCCACTCTGATTGTTATCTCACTAAAAATTATGACAAATCATTTTGAAGTAGACATAAACCAAGTACTGGATGAAATCAATACAAAATGATACAAGAAAAGGCCTAAATAACCATTACTTACTCCCTTTCCAGGTATATTAATCTGATGTAATTGCCCTGTATTAATTCCTTGCGTTCCTGCCACTTGTATGATTTGAGCTGAAGGTAAAATAGTATGTCCCGTTCCAGACGCGCTTTTAAATATGAACCTCTGTGGGACTTTATTTGCAGCTGTCACTTGTGTCGCTGGTAATATTTTTGTGGGTGATTTAAGCTGATTTGCAGCAATCGCTTTTTGTCCCATTAGTTGTGTTGGTGACAGTTGCGGAACAATCTTGATTGTTTTGGAGCCTGGTTTATTCAAAACCATGGTATGTTTGGGCGTGGACTGGGCTTGGGGTAGAACTTTAGTTGTAGTAATTAAACCCATTTCCTGGGCTTGTTGTAGCGTAATTGTTTTGGTCGGACTGGATACTGTGTTCTGATTTGGTAACAATTTTACCTAAAGAAAAACAAAAAATCAAATAAACAGTTCAATTGTTGCATAATTATTATTAAAAAAGATAAAGGGTAGAGGTCAGGAGGACAATAAAAAAGAACTGAAACGTAAAAACAGTGACAGATAAAAGTTAGGTTAGTTCCAATTAGCGCCACTCGTGGCGCTGATGGTATTCTAGAGATCGTATATAGAGAAAAAGGTCAATTTTTTAAAAAATTAGCCCATTTCAGACCAATTACCTGTTCCGCTTTCTGTACCACCATAATCTGGCCTTGTTTGTTAGTAAAAGCCGTTGCGGTTTTAGACGTTTTCAACCCAGACGAAATAAACTTCTTCATTACAACTTGCTTAGGCTGCGTGAGTCCAATATTAGTTTGTACTGGCATGGTCTTTACCGCGGGTTTAATCGCCACAGGCCGACCAACCGAAAAATTCGTAAAATTCAGCTCTTGACCTTGGGAAGAGACAAGTTTAATAGCCTGACTCGTGCCAGTTCCTTGTAAAAACAAAAGCTGCTGGCCCCCCACAGGCTTCATAGCTATGGGGACTTTAGTAGGTTTTGGAGCGATTGTTAGCGGTCTCAAAGGCGGTAAGCTAGAAGTTTTTGTTTTTATATCGGGTAGAACTTCTTCGGGAGAAGGTATTCGCTCGGTTTCTATCACAACTTCATGAGCACCTATTTCCGTCTGCACAACTTCTTCCACAGACTCTTCGGCCGCTTCAATTACAACTTCAGATTCTTAAATTATAAACTCAAATTCAAATAATATAAATATTTCATAAACACTACCTTCAGTTTCCATTTCAGTTGAAAGATGAAGCTCATGAGAGAACTGAGCCAGTTGGTCCATATCTGTGGAGCTCAAAGTCCCCACAAACGCCTCCGACTCCTCATTGTTACCTACATTAAATCATTTAAATAATTAACCTACAATTCAAGAAAAACTATAAACCACAACAATTGCTAATCAATCCGCCTAAAGTTTCAATGCCCCAAAACTACAACCCCCCGAGGCTTCAAATTTAACTCCAAATTTGACTCTGAAATTTGAGAAAATGCTACGATTTCCAAATTGCAAAAAAGTAAAATAAAACCATAAAGAAGATCAGAGAGTAAATAATTTTTCAAAATTTTGTACCTTTATCGCTGAATGGCATAGTTTTATTAGAAATTAGAACCAATTTTTCATAAAAATGAAGACTATTCAAACACCATAATAATTAAATTTGACAGATCACGTGACCACCCAAGCCAGCAAGCAATACCAACCTTTAGAACAAAATGTAATTGAAAAAACCAAATAACCACAGATTACAAAGTGAAGCTTATTTGTTTTCTCTGTTGGCAGCTTGCTTTTTCATGCGCAGAAGCATAATTTTTTGTATTACTATATAATAAAATAACTTCTTGTATGATTATAATATTTATTATATACAAGCAAACAAAAGCCCCAATCTAAAGTAGCAATATGAGTAACCAATCAAAACCTTAAAAAAGTTGAGATTATTTAAAGCTTCCGAATTATTCCGCCAGGTGTCAGCCACTTGGCTAATTTCTCTAAATAGGTTAGCTGTTGGCAGCACTTTCACTGTGACGTTTATCCAATCGCTTAATTCGTTTTTTTATCTGTCAATCTGTCAGTTTTTCCAAACGAGTCATAAGATCTAGCCAGCAGCTCAGTTGCCGAGCGAAAAGTGTATTAATAAGTGCGTTTATTCGTTAAAAAAGTGCCTTCTTCCACCGATTTGTTTATTTTTTAAGAAAAAATGTCGGACGAGGCAGCAGAAAACGGCCATTCCGATGGAGATGTTCCCGAAATTGAACTAATTATTCGGGTATGTAGCTAAAATAAAACTTATAAATGGGGCGTGCCTAAATTTGCCACCTACGAACGTTGGGAAAGTTGTTGCACTTTTTCAAGATGAATAGGGCGGCCCTTTTGACCTTAATTTGTAATAGAGAAATGTTGGAATTTGGTCTTTTTTTTAAATGAGCCGAAGGACAACTTTTGCTTGGCAGTACTTACCTATATAAAAATGTAAATGCAACAATACCGTGTCACGGCCTTCTAGTCGTGAGTCATTTCAAGTGTTTGCCGATGCTATTTTGTTTTCTAATCTTTTGTTTTTTAACCAAAAATTTTACTTTTTCTTAAAATAACCGTATCGGCAATAATGGTATCAGATTAGAAAAAAAATTGTAAAAGATTTTATTGTAAAAGTCTAATAAGCGTTATCTTATCAACGATTAAAGTGACGTTTTTCGTCACTTTTTAAAAACATCTGCAATTCTCCACTCTTATTTTCTTAATAATTCTATAAAAAAAAGATTTGAAAGTGATAGAAAATCATATTTTGGAGTACTTTTGCTCGTTTTTAGATAATAGAGATTACAACTTAATGTCATAAATATAATTTAGGCATGCCATGCAATGCATTTGTTTTCATAACGTTACTTTAGCCACCTAAAACGTCAAAGAGCTTAAAAATGGGTTTTGCAACACACCAAAAGACAAAATCTAAAGAAAAATTGAAATATTTATTATTCTTTTATTAAAATAGAAATAGTAGCAGTCAATTGACTTTTGGCTGTGGCTGTGATAACATGCCGTTGTTCATTTGTTTATTTTTTTATGAAAGCAGAGAAAAATTTGTAAATCAAAATTATTACAAAATCCTATAATTTGAGTTTTACAAACTATTGCAAGGCAACGTTCTATTAATTGGACAATTTATTTCAAATTTTTATCGCAAATCTACCAGAAATGTTTAATACCGTGCGATCAAAAAGTTCTTCTATCAAGTAGACGTTGAAATATAGAACATAAACTGGCGGAAAATTAAAAAAGAAAATGCAAAATAATATAGACATACGTTCTCTATAACATAACCTAACTGATAGAAAGACTTTTTGATCGCACTGTATCTCAACAATAAATTCTATCACATTTGCTAGTCAGAAAGCTTTGTACACAGAATGTCACGTGGCTGTTGTCTTTATATAATACAATACCAAAAAAAAACTATACAAATGGACATAGTTGTCAAATAGGTTCCTTACGAGCGCCATCTATTGACGGTAAATAAATGACAGCAAAAATTTTGGATTTTTTTGAGTTTTCTTCTGTTTTTTAAAACACTAGAAATTCTTTTATTAAGGCAAACAAAACAAAATAAAAATTATTCAAATCGGCTGAGTAATTCCATTAGTAGTCTAAATGGAATAACGTTATATGGTCCCTCCCTATATTTAAGTACGGCCATATAACATTATTTCACTGAGATTAGTATACATTTATGTAATGTCGGATAGGATTTACGAAAATCAGTTTTTTAAATCCTAAAGAATGAACGCTTAAATTAAAACTTATCTTTTATGTTTACGCTTGAGTGTTTTTTTTGTTTTGATTATTTTAGTTGTAAAAACAAAATAAAATGTTATAAAATTCGAATGTGAGTTTGTTACGTTTTCACGCCTTAATTACTGAACCGATTAGTATGAAATTTTGCACACACATTGTCAGCGGTACAGAAAAGAACATAAAATAAATATAATACATTTTTTTAAGTATAGAACCATAATAGCAATAATGTTTTTCTTATAAAATTAGAAAATTTTGTTTTATTTGGATGAATCTGATGCGTTGTCGTCTTCTTTTAAAGACATCAAGCTGATTTTTTATATATTGAATAATTAAACAGTTATAATTGCAAATTGAGATGATAAGAAATTTTAAAAATCACTTTTTTTTGCATCTTTTATTTATTACTTTATAATAAAAAATTTATTTTTGCTATATTATTATGTCATTATCATAATTAATGTACCGAATAGAAACTATGTGAATAATATTAATTTATTATTCTATCTTAGAAATTTAAATAAATTATTTGCAAATATTATGTAGTAATATTATTTTACTTTCCTTCGATCTTTAAATTATTTAATAATATTTTTGTTAAGCTGATACATGAAAGGTTATAATGTTTGTTGTCTAAATCTTACATAATAATAGAGATAAATTTACTAAATTTTTTTATTAGATGACCTGACACTGCTGTAAAATGTCAATGTCAGTTGAGAATAGACACCTGCAATACCGGCTTAGCTTACCCAAGTAATAAAATAGCTGAATCAAGCCAAGACAATTGTTTTATTTTCCAAAGCAACCCTTTGATCGGTTAAGTAAATTTTAATAATTGAAGTGTCTTATATTTATGTATTGTATTGTAATAAGAGAAGACATTCAAATGTTAACAATTGCTTGTCGTGAGAATGAAATTGTAATTTTATTATTATTATTGTAAAGATAATGGTTATTTTTGATTGCAATAAGCATGGCAAGAGGTCGAATAAATGCAACGGCCGTGATCTGTGACACCGAAGCCTAGTTTGCGTAATGAAATCTATACTGTATATTGTTTAATGTTTTAAAATGCAAGCTAGTTTTTTTTTACTTGATTTACATTATTTATAAGAGAGCTCTCAAATTCTCAATTGCTGTGACATTGTTAGAAATTTTTGTTCGTCGTTCAAGTTTTTGGATATTTTTTTGATAATTATATTGTTAAAAGAGAAATTCTCAACAATAATAATTGGTAACGAGTCAGTAACTTACTAAATTGAGTGAGTTCAATGATATCTTGACAATTGAAATCAACACTATTCGATAGATTTTATCTTACACAAGTGTAAACGTCAAAAATGTCAGAGGTTGAGTTGATTATGAAAGTGTTTTGGACATTAGATAAGATAAAGCTTAAAAGTTTGATTCACACAATTGATTAATACACATAACATTCCGGCCTAGGCCAGAAAATCTCTCTTTCCGATTGATTAAGGCACCAAAACAGGAACAATTAGCCTATATTTCAATATTATGATTAATAGTATATTTTTTGACAGTCTCCCTCCATTCCGGCCTAGGCCAGAAAATCTCTCTTTCCGAACGATCAAGTCACAAAAAAAAAACAATTGAACCAGTCAGTAACAATTAGCCTATATTTTAATATTCTATTTTCGAATTGTTTTCAATACATAAGATTATTTCTGCCAATTGATGTGATTTATTCCGTTATGTGTAGCACTTATCGGCAAACGTGTTTTGTATAATAATTGTGACAATTACTGCAAGAAGTAGGCCTTAAAATGTTGAGTCTTTTACAGATATCTATAAAAGCACTAATGCTCTTATAGATTTGTTTTTTAAAAGTTGGTATAGCATAACTGTCATAATTACGTCAACTGTCAATGTCATATATGGGTTACATATTTATTTTGAACCAAAAGATTTAAAAAATTATTTAAATCAGACAACAAAGTGTCAGGGCTGCAATTATATAAAAAAATTGTTTTCCTATAAAGTAATTTAAGAAAAGGTGTATTTATGACCTCTCCAGGTCACATATTTGGTTGGTAGACCTATAGTGAATTGTTATTTTGTGCAATCAACGGATAATTGTTATATTTTATGTACATTCTACGGCATATATTTTAATAATATTTTTTTACAATGTTTAAAGAAGATTTAGATTAAGCATATTTATAATTATAGGTTATGAATTCCGAACATGGAATTATTTTTAATATTATGTACACTTTGAAAGAATACATATTTACATTTTTATGGTTGTTACAAAATCTTTCATGTTGATCAGTAATGCCAACTTTATAAATAATTAAATTTGGTTGGTATTGCAAAAGAATTGATTCTGTCACTCAAAATGTTACAATATTTTTAAACAAAACGTGACAATAATAAGGGTTTGCATTGTATATAGCGTTCATTTCTACTCTTGCTATGAAATTTTCAACGTATGTTTATTTTTAGATTACCTTATACGCAGAAACGTACAATATTATAGACAAGCTTTGACGTTTGTTTGACATTTGCCGGCTAAATCTGTCAAGCTAAATTACACAGCAAGAGTAGATCTAAATACTTTATGAACTCACGTAATTAGGGCATGCGATTGTAACCTCTAAAAATTGTAAAAAAAATATTACAGTAATCATTAATTAGCTGGCCATGGTGCGAAAGTTTTTTAAATTTGTAAATTTAACTATTAACTGAGTATAAATAATAATTTTAAAATAAAAATTATGAATTGCCACAGCGCTCCCTACCGGCAAATAAATCGTTACCGAAGCAATTTGCAAATTCGTTCAAATTTGAAACTTACTGATGAGTTCCAATAGGAACGAAACATGTTTAAGTTTACAGATGAATTTGCATTGATCTTATCTATTTTAAGAGAAACATTGTAAAGCAAATAGGTCATAGATAACGAAGATAATAAAAGCAAAATCTCTTAAAACTTATTGTTTTAAATTTATTTTAATGAAGCGTTTGAATATTATTATGGTAAATACCCAATTATCAAATGTGTTGATATTTATGTAATTATGCTGTTTTTTTTTGCTAACTTTCGTTATGTTTATGAGATTTTATTTTATTCTGAATTCAATATCTACGTAGCTAAACACCTACATTCTATTACTTAAGCTTTCTTGCCTAATATTATATTGCAAGAGAGAGAAAGAGCAAGATTTAGGTGCGGAAATGAAGAAAAAGAAAAGAGATTTTGCTTGTGGAGGAAAGTGAGATGTGTGGCAAAGTGGGACAAACGTTAGAACACATAATGAAGATAATAGAAGGCTGGAGAAAAAAGATAATGAAAAAAAAAGAATGAAGAAAAATGACATTAAGAGAGAAAGAAATATTAAACAAGATAGTGAATAAAGCATAATAAGTGAAGCAAATAGAGAAGAAAAAGAAACGAAACTTAATTTTAGAATGGAATCTTGAACCAAATAACTTATGTTTGTAACACTGTATTGTGAAACAATAAATATTATTATTACTAAGTAAATATATTGTTTGTTTTACTTTTTTGACAATAAAAATAATTATCTTTAATTTTATTTTAATAAAAAGCCTAGATTCCCCCATTAGGTTCGGTA
This sequence comes from Lagria hirta, assembly GCA_947359425.1. Lineage (NCBI taxonomy): Eukaryota > Metazoa > Arthropoda > Insecta > Coleoptera > Tenebrionidae > Lagria > Lagria hirta. Next base: position 540,076 of record OX375804.1, on the reverse strand, counting down.
TTAAAAATTGTTTTTTCTATAATGATTAATCACTAAAAATGGAATTTCATTGTGCAACAAAAACACAATTATTATTATTTGTGACACTAAAATGGAACAAAAAAAATTTGTTATCTTATCATTATGTTACAAAATAGTTTTGTTTACTTTGTATTAATAATATCATTTTTAATTAAATCGTTTAATGAGAAAATACATTTTTAATTAGATTTTTTACCGAGATATAAAATTAGAACGTGGTTAGGCTTGTGGAATATATTAAAAGCGCTCATTTTTTGTCTGATCTATTTTGGTCGAACATCAGATGTTTCTTTAAAAACAAATGACGCATAACTTTATTTACCAAAAAGGCAAAGAAAGAAAGTAAAATTTCGTACCGAGTGCGGTGAATGAACTTGTTGCGGATAAATTTCTCTTTCTATATTCAAAGAATTCTTTGTATTTTAATCTTTATGTTGTTAGAAGTGATATAGATTTATAAAAAATATGCAATTTTATCAAACATAGACAAAAAAATTTTGATTTTTAATAATACCGTGTGATCAAAAAGTCTTTCTATCAAAATAAAGAACGTATGTCGATGATAAACTCATTGAAAATATTATAATGTTAAAAAAGAAAATGCAATAAACTATAAAATACTACTTTTTAAATATATTTTTTGACATAAGCACCTAAGAACTGTCACTATTAGACATACGTTTTTTATATCATGGCCTACTTGATAGAAAGACTTTTTGATCGCACTGTATATGGTCTGAACTGTAATAAATAAAGAGTTTTAATTGGATAGCATATTGTTAGGCTAAAAATGGATTTTTGCACAGGACATGAAAGTTTTGAAACCATTTACGGTAGGGTACCGACTTTCGTTTCTCTTTTAGCTAAATGCTAAATATAAATTCATTACGTAATATAGCTTGCATCATAAATGGAAGACAACATTAGTCATGAACCACAAACATCCTTTTAAGGAACTAAAAAAAAACTATAAAATTGATTATTCATTCATTCGAACAAATGAACATCTAACATAAAACAAAAGAGAGCTGTTTTGTTATATATTGTTTGTTTTTGTTATCTTATCATTGCCAAAACTGTATTGATGTAAACAATAAAAATACCGTATTGCTATTTTTTTCAAATATGTTCTAGACTAATAAGTGTAAATTAAATAATAAACAATAAAGTTATTGAAGGATTTTTGCTAATTAGTAGCACATGCTGACCAATAAACGATTGAATTACAAAATGATAATGTTTCAAAGCGACATCTTACGTTGCCTGATTGAACTATTGAAATTAATCACAATCTGTCAAAATACGAATGGCGCCACTGAGAAATGAATAAAGTCACACCTGCAATTGTCAAACTGTCAAATCAAGTATGACAGGAGTTGTGCTAATGTGCCGAAGCGACATAAACCCAATAACCAATAAAATCTGACAGTTTGACTAATACATTTAACAAGTGTTTTTATTACTAATGGGAGAACACGTTAATTGACTTTTTTTAGGTTAGCTTAGAACAATAGTGACGTTTTCTGTTCATTCTAAACTGTCAACTTGCCAACTTATCTTCATAGTTTATTGTATCATTTCGCATCTCAACAATTAAATTTGAAATTTTAGGGAAATCTTCTTTTAAATGTTGCCTATAACGGAGATTTTTATAAGAAATTTTTTGAATGCTTAAGGTACAATGCTTTGACAGATACATCAACGTGAGGTTGATGTATCTGTCAAACTTTTCACTATATTGCGTCATGTATACTGTCAATGTGTCATTGTCAATAAATTGTTTATGCTTATATAATCTCACACATGCACCAGAATCTCTGAAGAGTCGCAATAGTGGAGGAAAATGTGACGTCGGTTGCTATGGAAACAAACTTTTGCGCTCCAAACAAAACAGGATTTGCACACTGTTGTAGACAAATTCTTTTTGATAGGCGAAAGTGAGGTTGGGATAAATTGATAAGTCCTAATAGCCGAAACATATAGTAAAGACTTGTAGAGATTAATTTAATTCGAAAAAATTTTGTTTAATATAATCGAAACAAAAGAAACTATGTAATTTGGTTTTGCACTGATTGTTTTAATGTTGGCATTAATAGTTTTATTATGTGTGGTTAATAGATAAATACTCTTGTTTTCTTCTATAATTTGACATAATTTAGGTTCATTAATGAGGACATTTAAACTTTAAAGATTCTCCAATTGGAGTTTTGTACATTGGTTAAATGTACGTTATGGTACTTTAACACACTGTAATAATTACTACATATTATAGTAAGAATCGTTAAAATTAACATATTTACCATGCAATTGATTTTGATTAGATCTTCTTCATGAAGCGTTAACCTTCAAGGTCTAGGCACTGGGAAAATATGCTTACATTATATTATTATTAGATAATAGTAATTATGAAATCTTATTTTGTCTGTGTTGAACGATTTTTTTCTAAATTAGGAGCAAGAAACTCTTTATTGATTACAACTTTTACAGTTTAAATATCACTGATGAATGCTAATGGGCACGAAACATATCTTTTGTTTTTATTGCTTTCTAATGTTTTGGTGACAATCTATTGACAGTTAAATTGGCAGCAGTTTCCTGCAAATGCTCCGAAAGTTGCTATATTGTATGTAGGGTTATTCCCGATGTGCGCTATGCCAAAAAAATAAAGGTTAGAGAGATTTTTACAAGTAAAATATTAACGCTATTGTAATAACATGGTTGTCCGCCTTGCGACCATTTCTTTATTGTTTGTGAATGTAGGAATTTATGATTAATAAAGACTTTTAAGGAAATATAAGAAACATTTTGGTGTTTTAAGACAGTATTACAAAATTGATCTGTAGGATGTAAAAATGCTTATTATTTATTTTTGTTTTTACAGGCGTCAACAATCGATGGTCGTCGTAAGGGCGCATGTCTTTTCTGTCAAGAATATTTCATGGAATTATATCTATTGGCTGAGTTGAAAACAATCAGCTTGAAAGTAACTACAGTTGATATGCAAAAACCACCTCCTGATTTTCGAACGAATTTTGAGGCTACACCACCACCAATTCTGATTGATAGAGGAATGGCTATTTTGGAAAATGAAAAAATTGAAAGGCACATTATGAAGAGTGTGCCTGGAGGCCATAACTTGTTCGTTCAGGTGAATAAATTAGAAAATGCACTTTTTGGGGAATTTATTTTCTCAAGGTTGCATATCGACTTGATGTTGACAGTTGACGTCTTATCTGTCAACTATTAATTGAAGGAGCAGTTAACGATTTGTAATTTTAAATTTAATTTGGATTTTTTGAAGATAGTGGGGGCGTTGCCATTTATAATGTGATAATTTTATTTTACAGGACAAAGAAGTAGCAACTCTCATTGAAAATTTGTATACCAAGTTTAAAATGTACGTGACGAAGTTTGAATCACCTGACTCTAAAGAGGCTAGCCAGCCTCTGTTCTCCCATCTGGAGCGAATCAATGACTTCCTTGGAAAGAGGGGTACTAGATTTTTAACTGGGGACACTATGTCTTGCTTCGACTGTGAGCTAATGCCTCGTCTTCAGCATATTCGCATAGGGGCAAAAGCTTTCCGCAAATTTGAAATACCGACTCGCTTTGCGGCGTTGTGGACTTATATGGCAAACATGTATGAACTTGAAGCGTTCAGGCAAAGTTGTCCGGCGGACCAAGACATTATTAGTCACATTAAAAATCAGTTGGGACTCCGGACAACGGCAAGGATAGAATTGGAGACGCCAATATTCACTACTTCAATTCCAATTCTAGCGGAATCCTAAGTTGTCAAAGAAAGTGATTGTGGGCTAGGAGGCCTTGGCAAGGTTTAGTACAAATAAGACGGATTCCTTGTCAAGGCTTTCTACAAGCTTTTTATATTATATTTAATAATAATTTTTCTAATAACTTTTTTTTGTTGTATCGAATTGGTACAAAAAGGCTTGATGTTGTTTGTTAAACAGTATTGTTGAAGGTTTGCCAAATTTTTGAGCTGGACTTGAAAATCGTTTTTATCCGCATTGTCTTCTAAGTTTTAGAAAATTATTTAAACAATACTTTTGTTTATCCCATTTGTATCGATTATTTTAGTTTAAGAAGCAAATCATAATTATGTTATGTACTTTACGTAATAAAGGTAAACTTACAAAAAAAAAGATGTTTAATGATTACCCCTAGACTAGTTCCGCTTTTTGCAATTGCTAATGTCAAAGTATTTGACAGCAAATACACAAGATGCTGCCAAGCTTTTGACAGAAATATTTTAAACTTGGCAACATTTTGGCAGTTGGTGTCGTAAAAAGTCTAAACCATGCATATGGTTTTCACTGAATGCATGGTTGCTTACAACTGCAGGCAGTACTTATACCACCACCACATCGCCCTGATTTAAGTCCAACCGAGATGCCATGGCCTGCTGCTATATAATTGTGGACATTCCGAATCAAGAAAAATGTTTTAAAATACCTATAATTTATTATCTATTACGTTTACAAAAAACTAGACGCCCTCGAGCCTTTCAGCAAAGGCACAAACTTTACGTTGTATCGATATGCTTCTCTTGGAACAAATGATTTCAGAAACGCATGCGTTAGAGCGGCAGTTAGGCCCCAAATCCTTCTTTTCCCTCCGATAAAAACAGGAATTGAATATCCTGCTTTAAATTGGGTATGCCTAATCATATCCACATCGCATAATGTTCGTACAGAGACCGTAAATACTTCCTTAACTTCCGCTGGATTTACGTTTAACTCTTTGAGGATATTGCTACAATTTATTAGACCTACTACAGGAGTTATATGGAGCGTGTTTCTGCTCATTACGGTATTTCCTGTGCCCCAAATTTGGATTTTTTCTTGTTTAATTCCTAGTTCTTCTTCTGTTTCCCGAAGAGCTGTCTGCTCCAGGGATAAATCGCCAGAATCTTGCATTCCTCCCGGAAAACTAACCTGACCACGATGAGTTTTTAAATCTGCCGCGCGAAGCGTGTACACTAGCGACACCTCATTATCAACGACACAAATAGGCACTAAAACAGCTGCATTACGCATGGGTATTCGTAAATTTGCTTTTTCTAATTTCATATTAATGTTTGACAATCTTTTTATAGTCTTCGTGATGTTTTCTTTAGAGAGGAGATTCTCTGGAGTGAAATGACTGCAGTAGGCACGGTGTAGATGGAATTTGAAAGGTAATTTTGTAACTATCGTCATTGTAAATGGATAAACCAGCGAAACACTGCTGACGTTATTGACGTTTGACAGGACAGCGCAATGTTATTTGAATTAAAAAAAAAGTATTTTCGCTAAATTGCTTCATTTTTGGGCAGGTGTAGTCAATTTTGGACACAAAATGTCAACTAACAAGTGTCAAAAATGATGATGATGTAATCTAAAAAATATACATCACATAACACCTGAACAACTTTCTAATCTCATTTATAGATTGATAAATAAACTACATTGTTTTTTACTTAGAAATTAGGTGGCATATTCACTTTTTTATCAATTGTGATTGACAGGGAGATTTGAAGGGTCTGGCAACACCGCTTTAATAACACAAGCTGCGCTCTTGCGTAACTGGCAACGCTGTCTAAATGTTGAAGTGTATTGATGGTTGCAGTCTAATTGGGATTTTTAATAAACTTATTATTTTTATTTACGGATTATTACTGTTAAAAAAAAACACGTATTGATTGTTAACCAAGAGTATTTTGAAAGATAAAGTGACTTAGAGCAAGATTGCACAATTTCTTTTTTCTATTGTTACATTCAGATTTGTTAGGCTATTTGGGATTTATCAGGTAATACATTTTTAGTCGTTGGCTCGGCTAGTTTAATTTTTTCTTAAAAATTAAACAAATAAATAAAAAAAGGGAACTTGTTTTATATGGGACATTGGCGCAAGTGTCTCATAGAAAACTGTTAAACAGGTTTTTTTGTTTTATGATAGAAAACTATATACAAAAATTATTATATTTAAACATTTGCTGAGACATATTAAAATTGGAGTTGAAAAAACTTGATTTTGTTTTTGAATTTATTTATTTATTTTTTTAGATTCATTTGTTTTAATAATTTTGATGATACTTGCATAATTCCATCGAAAGTGTTTAATAAATCTCCATCAATGTCATCAAAAATAAAGTGAAATTAAATTCAAAGCGGCACATTTCCCCACACATGCCTCTTGTAATTGCCATAGCTGTAGAAAGTTGCAAGACTGGAATCATCATCACAGTAAAGAAATTCACGTGTTTTCTTGCAGTTATCAAAAATAAACAGTGTCCGTGATGACTTATCGCCTTATAATTACAGTTATTTATATTTTGGGAGGACTCGTAGGTATGTAATTTGAAATTCCCGCTATTATTGTTTTTATTATTATTAAAACTGCTTTCTAAAGGTACTTGACTTTGTAGGTTTATAGAGCGAAAATTTAGGTCATTTTCGGTAAATTTTCGTCAATGTCAAGATCACATTTCAGCCAAAAACAATTATTCACGTAATCTTCAATTTTTTATCAAAATAATCGACTTTTTGAGTGAAAAAACCGGTGTTGCATTTGTTTTTTTGAAAATGATATCTAAAGTACTTTCTCTAAGGAAGTGACTTTGCTATAAACATTTCCAAAAACGGATGGAGCCATTTTCTAATTAATAACTAACGGTTAAAAAATAAATTTTCCCGCTTTTGTAATTTTTATAAATTACCTATGGCCTAATAAATCCGAAACTATCGTAAAAATTTAATTTTTATTTGAAAAAAACTAGTTTTATTAGTGATTATTATAACAAATTTTTTGCACAATTAAACGCAAATAAATTTTGTAGAATTATGAGGGGCATTTGTATGGAAAATAACATTTTTAATTATCAAAATTAGACACGGTTCTTTGCTTCAAGCTTGTCTCATAACGCCTAGAGGGTATTTTTCTCTTTGAACCTAAATTGCAGTTTGTTTAATTATTATAATTGTAAAATTAATAATTAGGTTAATTGAATTAATGTGATTTGACTAACAATTAGGAGGTTTGCTTATTCAATCATACATTTTATAGATAATTAACTACAAAATTATACCAAAATTTTGTTTTTCTTAGGTTTACTAATTTTAAAACCAATTTTTGTTTTATTTTACAAGCGTTGGTGACACTTTTTTTGTTTAAATTTTTAGTTACTTTCCTTATCATCATTATCTACACAAAAAACAAATAAATTATGTATTCAGCTAATAATTTCTGTAAAAAAAAAAGTGAAAATTAATGCATTTTACATGCCCGATTAGTTTTCTCTGTCAAGGGCATTATTCATTTGTTTTTTTTTTTAATTATTGGAGAGAAATTTTTGATTATTTCTTAATTAAAATTTAAATTTGTTGATTTAATCTGATAAATTAATCAATAATTGGTTTTTATCTCTTTTTTGATTCATTAATCGGGCTATTTGAATATTTTAAATTGAAAGTTCAGAAATTAACTATAAAATAGTAAGACAGCATTCTTATCTTAAAGCTTTTACCATGGCTATTACCATAGAATGAGGTCTTTATAAAGTGAAAACAAATATTTAATACCGTTCATTGAATAGATGTTCTCAAGATTACTTTTATTGTTATAACATAATATTACATTATAATGCTGGTTATATAATTAATTATTCATTATTTATTGACCTAGAATTTTACACAGTTTATGCTCAAATAAATCTTACATAATTCTCAACAAGAAAATACTCACTAGATTTAGGAATATTCGTTGACATAAATTCGGTTAAGTTGGAGACTATGGGATTTCTGGTGGAAAACAAAAGAAAAGCGTAAGCATGTCAATAACACGGGCATTCAGCCCGCGATTTTTTCGTCATTTTGAATACATCTGTTGTGTGAGTGATTAATAAATAAACTAAGCGTAATTTCTGACAGTTTAATGAAAAGTCTAATAAACTAAATATGCTTGTTTCAGTTTATATTGCCAGCTACCAAATTCGCTGCGTCGAAAATGGACGCTTCTACCGTGATCCCGATCGTCCTCATCACAAAACCTGGACTACAGCCGAATGTTCCAAATACTACCTTTGCTTAGAAGGTGAAGTCTTTGAATTTCAGTGTTCTTCGGGACTTCTCTTTGACACTAATGGCCAAATATGCAATTCAAAAGATAAAGTGGTTAATTGTGACATTGCTTTTGACCACTGCCATCACAACATGACCAGCTGCAAAGACGGCACTTGTTTGCCGGCTAAGTACTTTTGTGATGGTTCCTTGGACTGTTTGGATGGTAGTGATGAGGAGAATTGCAAAAATATAAACGATCCTTATAAAGCACAAAGCTGCAATTCAGAAAACTGCCATCTACCGGAATGCTACTGCTATACTAATCCCACTGAAATTCCTGGACATTTAAAGGTTTCACAAGTTCCTCAGATGATTCTTGTATCGTTTGATGGAGCAGTTAATTATGAAAATTGGGAAATTTTTGATAAATTGTTTGATGGGAAATGGAAAAATCCAAATGGATGTCCTATTTCGGCCACTTTTTTTATAAATCATCTGAACAATAATTACTATCATACACAGAAGTTGTGGAATGAAGAACATGAAATAGCGGTTCATTCCATATCGTAAGTCTGAACTTGAACATTCTATTCTGTACGTTTAGTGTCAGTTACATAATACAGCTTATTTATGTTGTCTGTCTTGACTTGATGATTTTTAAAAAATCTACAATTTTTCTAATTTAAGCTACGTTAATTGATTTTGGGCTTAAGTTGCTAAATTTCCAGCCATAGGTCTCCGAAAGGTTGGTGGTCCTACAATGCGACTCTCGAGGATTGGTTTGACGAAATGGTTGGTCAAGCTAACATTTTGCACAAATTCGGATCTATTCGACTGAACGAAATTAGAGGGTTGAGAGCCCCATTTCTCGAAGTCGGCTGGAATCGGCAGTTTTTAATGATGGAAGAATTCGGATTTGTTTATGATAGTTCTGTGATTGCTCCATTGTCAAATGCACCATTTTGGCCATATAGTCTCGATTATAAGCCTCCTCATAGGTGCATAATTGATCAAAATTGCCCATCTAGAGCTTATCCAAAGCTGTGGGAGATGGTAATAAATCCATTGGAAATGGAAGATGGAACCGTTTGCTCAAAGTTGGAGTTTTGCCCAAATTTAACCGCTGATGAAGTTTACAAAACATTGTTGCATAATTTCAACAGACATTATAGGAGTAATAGAGCCCCTTTTGGGATCCATTTACAAGCAAAATTCTTAAGTAATTCGGATTACTTTGAAGCGTTTCAAGTATGATAATACATACAATACAATTGTACTTATTTTCAATTTGCCTCATACAGGATTTCATTGCGGACGTGTTAGATCAAGGAAATGATGTTTGGTTTGTGACGAATTGGCAAGCGATTAGTTGGATAAAAAATCCTGTTCCAGCCAATAAAATCAATTTATTTAAGGAATGGAACTGTGGCAAGCTATTTCGTCAGAAGGAAATTGCTTGCAAAATACCTAATGTGTGCAAACTGTCGTCAAAAGCGTTCCGCCATGATAAATATTTGTACACATGCTCTCAATGTCCACATTATTATCCTTGGCTCAAAAATGAATTTGGATACCAGGACGAAAACATCATATAACATCTAATCTCAGTGGATACAACCGATAATTGTTTAAGTGTTAATAAAACAGTACAAAGATTTTAAAATAAATATATATTTATTATAGTTATTTTTATTTATAGAACTTTTTCCGTTTTTCATGACTGTGTTTTTTGTAGTGCGGTATATATTTACACTTAAAAAACAAAAAGCAATTTACAATACAAAAGCTGTCAAAATTATACGTATTCTGTAGTTCACTCCCGCCACGAAAGATGTCGCCTTTCAGAATTTCGGTCGTCTATAAATTGAAAGTTAAGAATTTATATAATGTAATAATAAAAAATAGCTTAACGTTAAATAAACCATTCACTTAATAATCCCGATTGTATTAATTGAAAAAAAATCTTTTAAATGACATTTTGGAGAATTTTAAGAACAACAGGCAGCCATTTTTATTCAGTTGGCAAAACTGCTGTGCTCTACATTTATCGCTAACGCGCCACGGTTGCTGTGCCCGCCATATTGTTTTTAATAATTAATTGATTATTCTGTTGATTTAATCTGTTATTTTACAATTAATTGCTTAATATATCTGTGAATTAGCTAAGAAGTGTTTGATAAACAAGTTTTATTAATAAAACGGTAGAAGATGAGTTATGGACGACCACCTCCACGTATCGATGGCATGGTTTCCCTAAAAGTGGACAATTTAACATATCGAACCACCCCTGAAGACCTACGACGGGTTTTTGAGCGTTGCGGTGACGTCGGCGACATTTATATTCCCCGTGATCGTTTCACCAGGGAAAGCAGAGGTTTTGCTTTCGTCAGGTCAATTTCAGATGGCGAAATTAAGATTTATATCTAATTTTGATACAATTCCAGATTTTACGATAAAAGGGACGCTGAGGATGCGTTGGACGCTATGGACGGGCGCATGCTTGATGGCAGGGAATTACGAGTGCAAATGGCTCGATATGGACGTCCAACATCACCTCATAGAAGGTACAGAGGCAGAAGAAGGTTAAAATGACTTTCAATGATGAATATTAAATTTTGTATAAAAATATTTCTTTAGGTCAAGATCTAAACGATCCACGTCAAGAACCCGATCTAGATCGGGAGGCAAAGGCAGCAATTCGCGGTCCAGAAACCATAAGTCAGAAAGTAGAAGCGGGTCTGGCTCTAGATCCGACAGCAAGAGTTCAAGGGGGCGCTCTAGGTCGGCGAGTAAGTCTGGAGACAGACGGTCGAAATCCAAGAGCGACAGCAAATCACGTTCTAGATCGAGGTCTTAGGTAAAGTCTAATTTTTCAACATTTTAGTAGGCCAGTCCATTCATATTATTGACAGTTGACAGCTATTTTCTGGTTGCGTGTCACGTCTGGTCATTCTCTATTTTAACAATTTACATAATTGGTCACAACTTTGATTTTACTGTGTTATACACGTCCTGCTATATAATACATAAATTTGATTTATGGCAGATGGCGCCACCGAGAAACAGCTAATGTCATTTTGATTGGTCTGCAATTATATCTTCTAGCAGGTCGTTTTGTGTTATAAGGGAGATAAAAACGTTGTTTTTATTTTGTTTCAGGTGCAGTGTGTAGCAGAGTGAGCGTGAATACATAAAGGCATTGCTCTCTGAAAGGTATTTACCCTAAAATATTTAATCACCTCAGACCTTAGCACAGAGTTTTTAATTAGTTCATATTTTCAACAAAATCTATGAATCGAATGACTATGAATTCAAGATCATTTTTAATGTTAGTTTTTAGTTTTATTAATTTTCCTCAGTTTTATTATTCTTTCGTGGTTAACATAATATGTTATGTATATTTTGATTTTTAGTATAAGCTTTTGGTTGTTTGTAAATCAGTATCCCCTTATAAAATTAATTTTAAAAATATGTCATAGCTTGTTTTACTTGTCGTGCTCTTGGCCGCTTTATTAACATAAGAAAAAAAAAAGAATAGAGTTGAGAAAGCGACCTGGAGCTTTCCGTTCAAGCGCTTTATATAAATCTATAACTAACGTGTTTTATGTGAACAGCAGGCGGAGAGCGATGCTGTGTAGCAGTCGAAAAAATGCTGTGTAGCTGTTGAACGAGAGTGGCAGTTTACCAGGGGGGAGGTGAGAACTCGACCCAGGCAAGGGGGCTGTTCCACCGTCGCCCGGGGCTGCCGGTACAGTTGTTAAGGCAGGGCAGGGGGTAAATTGACGGTAAGTCAAGGGTAAAAGGTTGAATAATATGCAGCTTATTTTCGTAATTACCTTAATGAGGGGCGCTATTTAGTTTTTATTTAAGTAGGTCTACGACGAGTTTGACTAGTGTGTTTCTTAAGAAAAAAAGTTGAAGTATTTTTTTTCAGCTTATTTTAGGAATTAATAAATACTTTTAATTGTGTAATTGTTTTTATTTCTACCTTGGCAATTGTCAGTCTACAAATTGACAAGTGACACATTTATATTAGGATTACTTCATTCTGACGTCACAGTCTTAAAATCTACATGGAAGAATGGCAAAAGCAGGTAAGTTAACAAAAGTGCGGGACAATCGTTTTATTTCATTGGAAACAATCTGAAAACACCGATCTTTAATTGCAATGAGTGTAAAAAAGAAATAAGAGTTGCATACGGGGTTAGCTTTTTTAACATTCTTTATTAAATTTTATATAATCTATTATCATTGAGTAATTGTAACACTTTAAAGACTGAAAAAGTTGCAAAAAATTGGAATAATTTCAACAAAAAGGCCGATTTTTAGATAAACATTTTCTATATTTAAAATAATCAATATTTCTGATAATTAAAGAATAATTTGTTTCAATAATAGTGCTGCGTTGCTGGTTTTGTTTGCTTACTTAACAAAAAATAAGAAGCCTTATAAGGCGATCTTAAAGTTAAGAATTTCACAAACGTCAACGGTGCAAACCAACTGCGACTTATTAAGCAATGCTTAACTTTAAGTTGTTCTTAACTTAAGCATTGCTTTACGAAATACGGTGCAAACCGTTTTGATCAAAATTCTCAAGATTGTATTAGGATCACAGGAGCAGCAGAAGGTATTAGGAGGTCTTTAAATGACCGGCTTTTTATGCCTTTGGGTTGGTACCGCTACTGTCACTTTAATAAACTGTCAATAGTGTCATTTTCTATTTACAAAAAATAATTAATTTCTTAATTAAATATTTGTTAAATGAATTGAAATGCATATCGATTGAGTTTCTATATTGATTATGTGTTTGGTGTGATAGAAGATGGCTAATTATTATTCAAAATATAAGGGAATATTTTTTAAGGTTATGTTGACATTTTTTTTTGACTTAATTAATTAATTTTAGGTAAAACAGCGTATAATATAGGTATGTAGAAAAGACTCTGGGATAAAATGTTTCGTTTTTATAGAAAACCGTGTAGAAATACATTTAGATGGAGATTATTTATGATTTTATTAAATATCGCTTAAGTAGAACAACAAATAAAAAAATTAATTTAAATTGTTTTTTTTATTTCTACCTATTATTTAATTAATAATAAATACACGTTTTAAGCATTAAAAATTACTTTTTGTACAAAATAATAAATTTTAATTATTGAGGTTTGAGGTAGGCAACCACTTGTAATTTGTGCATTGTTAGTTGCATACATCTCATTGTCGCGTCACTTATAAACCTCCTACCTCCTGATACTCCTGTGATCCTAATACAAATTGAGAATTTCGCTAGTTTTACCAGAACGAATAGAAAAATAATTTTTATTTTTTTATAAAGTGAGAAAATAAATTATTTATTAATCGAAAAATGCTTTTTTGTTTATGAAAAGGTCAAGAGGGCTTTGGAAACAATAAAAATTCATTTCTTAAGCGTTTTTTTTTAGTTGAAAAAAAAGATTGATTTTAGCCAAATTTTCAATGTTTCTTTGCTTTGGATAAAAAGACATAAAACACCACTGAAAAATAAATAATAAAAACATTGTTTAAGATTTAGTTTTTCAATCGCTTAAATCAAAAATGTTTATAAAAAACTAAATATTTATTTATTTAGTAGATGCTTTTTAGAATAAAATAAAAATTAAAATAATTCCAACAAAAAGGCCGTTGTTATATCACAATTTCTCAAAAAAATTACTATTTCTACATTTTAAATAATCAATAATTAATTATATTTGATAAATTAGAGAATAAATAATTTGTTTAAAATGCTTTGTGGCTGGCCGCTTGCTGACTTTAACCAGAAGAGAAAGCCGAACAGTTTTGATCAAAATTCTCAATATTGTATTAGGATCACAGGAGTAGCAGAAGGTATTAGGAGGTCTTCAATGACCGGCTTTTTATGGCTTTGGGTTGGTACCGCTACTGTCACTTTAATAAACTGTCAATAGTGTCATTTTCTATTTACAAAAAAAATAATTAATTTCTCAATTAAACATTTGTTAAATAAATTGAAATGCATATTGATTAAGTTTCTAAATTGATTATGTGCTTGAGTAATAGAAGATTGACTAATTATTATTCAAACATAAGGGAGTATTTTTTAAGGTTATGTTGACATTTTTTTTGACTTAATTAATTAATTTTAGGTAAAACAGCGGATAATATGGGTATGTAGAAAAGACTCTAGGATAAAATGTTTCGTTTTTATAGAAAACAGTGTAGAAATACATTTAGATGGAGATTATTTATGATTTTATTAAATATTGCTAAAGTAGAACAACAAATAAAAAATTTAATTTAAATTGTTTTTTTTTATTTTTACCAATTATTTAATTAATAATAAATGCACGTTTTAAGCATTAAAAATCACTTTTTAGTACAAAATAATAAATTTTAATTATTGAGGTTTAAGGTAGGCAACCACTTGTAATTTGCGCATTGTTAGTTGCATACATCTTATTGTCATGTCACTCATAAACCTCTTACCTCCTAATACTCCTGTGATCCTAATACAAAATGGAAATTTTGCTCATCTTGGACAAAATTGCCAACCAAATAAAAAATAGATTAGTTTTCATTTAGTTGCAAAATGAGAAAATAAATAATTTATTTAAGAGAAGCATTCTCTTTTAGTTATTTCTTCTTATTTTTAAAGATTAAGATGGTACACGTACCAAATTTAAAGCATAACTAAAATATTGTGACTATGAAAACAGTTTTACCACTTGCCAAAGAATAGAAGTTTTGAGATCGAAAAAGCTCTCGAAATTTAATTTTTCTTCAGTGGCGTAGCAATAAAAAACGAAATGTTTCTTTTTATAAATAAATAAAAGACTTTTCGTACAAAACAATTTTCCAAATAATTTATTACAAATATTGGCTCTACTGTGATTGGCTGTTCTAATTAAGGCAATTCATTTGACAGCAAAATGTCAGTTTTAAAGAGGTTATTATTTACAAACAAACCTAATTTATCAATACAAAAGCGATTTGAAGTGACTATTATGCCAAAAAAGGAATCGAAAAGTGTTGTAATAGAAGAAAAAGTATTTATATAACTTGGCATATTTTGTATTTTAATTATCTACTTTGAGGATTTTAGGATTCCCAAGGCCCTATTAGCGTTAACAAATCAGGGGGTGTCACTATAGCAATTTTAGCTAAACCTGGTGCTAAGCAAAGTGCTATTACAGGTATAATTAAGTTTCTATTCTTAAATTGTCGATGAGTTTTATTTCTGAAAGGGCTATCTGGGGAAGGAGTCGCGGTCCAAATTGCTGCGCCCCCAAGCGATGGAGAAGCCAATAAAGAACTGATCAAGTATCTAGCATCAGTTCTAGGTGTTCGCAAAAGTGACGTCACTCTGGAGAAGGTTGGGGTTGCATTGTTTAAATAAAACTCTTCAACGTTGGTTTTAGGGCTTCAAATGTCGGACGAAATGCGTTAATGTTGCTACATCCCTCACCTGCGATCAAGTCAAAAAGAAACTTTTAGATGAGGTTTAAATTTGAAACTTATAAATCTACAGTCCAAGGTTTCTATTACCAATTATAAACAAATAAATTGTTTATTCTACATAACGATTTAAAATTGCAAGATATACCGAAATTTTGACAAAAATTTTAAATTTCTTATTAGAATTTGGAAAATTTCACTTAAAATAAGGTCACTAGATAGATTATTTTGTGATGTAACATATTTTTTGTTGAAATTATCTCAATTTTTTGTAATTTTATTAGATTTTCAAGTGCTGTAACTCTTTACAAATTTGTACAAACTCTTTAGCTTATTAAATTATTCTTAGCAGAGGGCAGCAGATCATTAAAAAGATAAACATTATAATATTTTGTAGATTTTAGTGATAATTATATAATAAATTGTTCAATGACAATTGCTATCATTAAAAGTAACAAAAAATCTCAAAAAAAAGATGTTTTACTTTATTTTTGCTTCTAATGCGTCATTATTTTGTAAATTTAATAAAATTAAATGATTTGTTTTCGAATTTGTATTTGTTCAAGTTACTTATATAACCCGTTTATCAGTTTTCCTTTGTCCAAAAAGAAAAAAACTAATTGATAACAAATTCTTTGTTATTGCCCTTTTTGTGGTCTTATGTAATGTTTTTTTGTTGTTTTTAGAAGTATTGCCTATTATAGTTTAGTTGAAGACTTATCTTTATTTATTTATAGTAATTTATTTAATTATTGTTAATATAGGTAAAGTAAATTTTAATTATATTCTGTAGGTTCCATAATCCCACAGGAACCTCATAGCTTTCTACAACAGGAAGAAATTAAAATAGTAAAGTACAATCCAATGTTATTGTTGATTTTTAATTAGATCCTGATTGTTAGAAAGAATTATTGCCTAAAATGATTGATAGTTTATTTATTCGACTTTTTAGTGGAATTTCCACTAATTGTGAACCAGAAAATTACCAAAATTTACAATTTCTTTTATAAAAAATCTTTTTTAAAGTTGCTTTAAGTTCAGTGGAAAATATTTTTTGAATCAAGCAGGCCATGAATTATGACATAAGGTTACTATTCAATTGTTTTTTTTACAAATGATTATGGCATTTTTCGAAGCGGTTGTTCAATCAGTTTTAGGGCTTAAAAGACTATTTAAATTGAATTTCGGGGTTTAAAAACATTAAAAAGAATTTGTGTAGTGCGTTTTTCCTATTATGTGAAAATGCTGGATAAGGCTTAGCGTTTTCTTCCAACTAGGTCCCAAAGGAGGAGCCCTCCAGCTTTCCACATCAAGCCAGGTCAGTGCAATCAAATTTTGGGGATGGGGCTATTAATCTTATATCCTCTTGCATAACCATAACTATATTCAATATCTGCAATAAACCTTTTAGAAGTTGCATTTAAGCGAAAAATTAAATTAGTTGAAAGAAATAGTGTCATGTTTGTACTTTTCTTGAAATAGGTCATTGACCTACCAAATAGCCTACTTATTAGAAAAAAAATTTTAAATATATTCCAATTTTTAAAAGTTTTTAAGATAATATTTATTTGATCTGAAGCGATTAGTCAGGATGGCCAACGTAATTTTATTTCTTTTAATCATTGCTGCTAACTCTCAATAATGTGTCATATTTTTTACATTGTTTGAATCTTGGAGCTATGTTTGAATAAATGGTGAGCCCTCCTCCTGTCTTATCCCGAAAAAATTCTGTTTTTTTAAATTATGGTCTAATTAAGATTTTTGTGCAACAAATTATTTTTGCACTGATGTAATCTCAGTCAAATTGATAGAACTCACCAAATAATTGTTTTTAATATTTTTTCGATTATATTTAAAAATATTTTTGTATAAATAATATTCTTGAATCTATTGCTTTTTAGTCTCAAGGCTATTCTTTTTTGTCGCAAACATTCCAATGCACCACTTTTGTCGGCCAATCAGAATGCTTTATTTAATTTTCCAAAGCCTTCGTTGTTTTTGTTTTCAGCAAATTCAACAAATTTGGCTGTTGTATTTAGTAATTATTTGGCTTTCAAGGTGAAAAAATGACGTGTGGCCGGCAATAACTTTTCGAATTTTTTTTGAATAGTTAGTGTCTGTGGGGGTGTTTTTGAGTGAGAATAAGGTGAATTTATAACTTAAAGTTTGTTTTAATTTTAATTTATCAAATTTTTCATCTAAAAAACGCCGAAATAATTGCTTTTTATTTAATATTTTTCAATTAATATTGAATGAAATGGATTATTATTCCATTTTTTGATAATTTTTTTCAATATACATAATCTTTTTTTTGTAGCATATACAAGTTTTTGTGTACAACTGTACCTATACATTCCGATGTAGGTACAGTTGTGTAATTAAAATGTTCTTTATTGTCATGCTAAGCCTACTAATTTAAAAAAAAAAGTGACGCTATGACTTTTTTTAAATAAGGATGATTAACTGATTTTTGTGCTAAAAGAGATAAAAAAAAGTGTTTTAAAACTCATTTCCGGGCTTAAAATCTGTGTAGTGTTTTAGTTTTTTATTAATTGTGGGCTAAAAAACACTTTGGTGTCTCCTTGAAATCGCTTTGGGGTAGCTCCTTGGAGAACTACAGAGCTTGCTACACCAAGAAGAGATCAAAAAAGGTAAAGTACATAAAAATCTTCAAATTTTGGTGTTGGTTTAGGCGTAGTTTTTATTATAAAAAAGAAATTAGTTGGAAATAATAGTATTTTAGATTAAGTAAGCTATTGAATGAATAGCCAACTTATTAGGAAAAAAAAAACTATTTTTAAACGAGAATGGCCAAGTGACAAAAATTTAATTTTTAAAAATGTCATAATATGTTTGATTCAAAACAATCGATCAGTAGTTATTGCAACACAATTATTTTATTCTTAAAAATTAGTAATTTTCTATAGTATCTTTAATAAAGATCGCTATCATTCTTATTAATCTTTAAAAATAAGAAAAAATAACAAAAAGAAGAGGTTTTTTTTTATTTTTGGTTCAGATAAATGGTGTTTTTTATTTGTATCTCTATTTTTTGCATATTTTTTAGTTTTTGTAGTTGATTCACTTATTGAAACAAGTTTAATTTCAGCATAAATGAGTCATTTTAATTTTGATAATTTCCATTTAACTTTTTCTCGATTTTTTTAAATTTTATTTTATATTTGATGTTTTTTTGAAAAAAATATTGAAAAACTAATAGAAAACAAACAAAAAAATTATTATTTTAATATAGTTTTTAAAATATGACGGTTTTTATTAGAAAAAATTATGAATTTATTAAGCTCTCTATTGGTTCTAGGGCAGGCGCTATCATTTTTAATCATTAAAAGTAAAAAAAAAATGTGTTTCTTCAATTTTGCTTCAAATGAGTCATTATTTTGTGGAAAATTTAATAAAATTAAAAAATTTATTTTCGAATAAAAGTTTGATATATTCAAGTTATTTATATAATCTGTTTATCAGTTTTCCTTTGTCCAAAAAGAAAAAAACTATTGATAACAAATTCTTTGTT
The DNA here is from genome assembly GCA_947359425.1 of Lagria hirta. Taxonomy (NCBI): domain Eukaryota; kingdom Metazoa; phylum Arthropoda; class Insecta; order Coleoptera; family Tenebrionidae; genus Lagria; species Lagria hirta. The sequence continues at coordinate 521,011 of OX375804.1, read as the reverse complement.
ATCATCTTTTTTGTAGTCTTATGTAATGTTCTTTTGTTCTTTTCAGAAATATTTCCTTTTATAGTTTAGTTGAGTTCAAGACTTCGTGCCGTTTGTCACGGACTATTAAATGAGCGTGTTATTAATTTTTTTAAACGTTATTATCCTTTTTTAAATTGAAATATTTAGAAAACAAATCGGTTTCGCGGTCCGCCGTTTTCGGGATAAATTCGGGTTAAAAAACATTTCATTGCGCGACGCGTCCTTGCAGATGGATCCCAAAAATCCCAAAGGAACTTACAACAGGGAAATATCAAAAAGGTACAATCAAATTCAAATGTTGACTTTAATTATATCCTGACTAATAGAAAAAAATATCGATGATTTATTCGCCTTTTTCTGTAATTTTCCAGCAATTTTCAAATTGAAAAGTACCAAAATCTACAATTTTTTTATTAGAAAATCATTTTGATATTGCCCTCAAGTGTAGTTTTTAATATAAACAAAAATTATTAATTATAGATAGAAACTTTTTAATGGCAAATATTTTTGCTATCAAGCAGGCCGTGAATTATAAGAATAGATTACTTTTTTTTTGCAAATTAATTATAGTAATGACGCGACACTTTTCAAAACGGTTGTTTAATCAGTTTTGTGTAGTGAGTTTTTTTTATTATGTGAAGATCTGAAAAATAACGATTTGCGTTTTGTTCCAGGTAGGTCCCAGGAGCCCCCAGCCCCCAGCTTTGTTCATCTGGCCAGGTTAGTGCAATCCAATTTTGGTGTATTTTATTCTCTTTGATACCCATTACTATTCAATATTTGCAATAAATTAAAACTGCGTATTTAACTTTTTGGAAGTCTTCCAGCAATTTTAAACTAGAACAGTGCCTCAATTTACATTTCCTTTCATTGACAGCTTTTTTGAAGTTGTCTTCAAGCGATTTTTTTATTTAAAATTAAAATTAGTTGGAAGAAATAGTATAATTTTTGTACTTTGGTTGAAGTAGGTCATTGATCTATCAAATAGCCTTCTTATTAGAAATTTTTTTTAACAATTTTGAAACAATTTTAATATTTATTTGATTTGAAGCGATCAGTCAGAATAGCCAACGTAAGTTTATTTCTTTTATTAATCATTGCTGCCAGCTGTCATTGCGTCATATTTTTAAAAATTACCTATAGTACGTTTAATAAAGATTATCATCGCAGTAAGCTGAAGAAAATTATATTTATTAATTGTTTGAATAAATGGTCCGCCCTATTCCTGTCTTATCCCGCAAAATTCCTATTTTTTAAGTTTGATTTTTGCATAAATGAGTCATTTGAATTTTTGATCATTTTCATTTATTTTTCTCTGGGTTTTTCAGTTTTTATTTGATATTCAATGTCTTTTAAAAAAAATTATTAAGAAACTAGTAGAAAACAAAAACAGAAAAATCATGGTTTTAATATAGTTTTTTCAATATAACGGTTTTTATTTAAAAAAAAAACTTGAATTTATGAAGCTCTCTATTCGTTTCTATGACAGGCGCTATCATTTTTAATCATTAAAAGTAAAAAGTAATAACAAAAAAAAAATGTTTTTTTAAATTTGCTTCAAATGAGTCATTATTTTGTGGAAAATTTAATAAAATTAAATAATTTATTTTCGAATAAAAGTTTGATATATTCAAGTTACTTATACAATCTGTTTATCAGTTTTCCTTTGTCCAAAAAGAAAAAAACTATTGATAACAAATTCTTTGTGAACGCCTTTTTTGTAGTCTTATGTAATGTTTTCTTGTCGTCGTGTTCAAAAGCTTTATCTACTTCAGTCTAGTTCCAAACTTGGTAGTGTTTGCCACGCGATAATTAAATTAGCGAGTGATGAGTGATTAGCGACAATATTTAATTAATTATTGTTTTGTAAAAAGAAATATTTAAAAACCGAATCAGTTTCTCGCGGTCCACCATTTTTCTTTTTATTAATGGAAACATTTGCAGTAATTAGTGTTAAATGTATATTTATCACCTTTAACTTTGTTTGGCTTCGCGTAAGGGCACGATAAATCCTCACTGAGGATCGTATCAACTCTGACCCTTGGTAATGCGAGCCTCCAAAACTCGTTAAGAGTCGTTAAGGAGTTAGGTATAATAGTGTTTCTTATAACGATTGTTTCTTGCGGGGGCAAGAAGGAATCGGCATGGTCTCTCTGTGAATATGTCTTGTACATACATATGTGAGGGCATGTGAGGGGGGTCAGCATTGTGGGGTAATTAATATACATTTGATGCTTCTTGCTGTTTATGTATTTATTGATAAAACATCATAAAAAACAAATGACTTTTAGTTGCATAGATTGCAAACGCGTAATGTTTTTAAATATTTCTTTATCGGCAATTTTAAATATGTACATGTGAATATTAGCTGTAGTTAAAAGTGCAAAAAAAAGGACAATGATATGGTCATAGAAGATAGGCTGCAGGAATGGACAAAAACAAAATGGAAACGAAAAAATAAAAGATGAAAACAATTGAAAATCTTGTATATTAATATTATTTGATTTTAGTGTGATGGTTATCTAATTATAGCATTTATTTACAAGTGTAAAGTCCAGAACATTTTCGAAGAGATAATCTCTATGACAAGATGGCGTCTAGTGATAATTATTTAACTATAAGTGCCTAACCGTAAGTAACAAACTATTTTAAACCAATAAACGTTTTTACCTGATTATTGTAAATAAAGTTGTTTTTTCTATTAAATGTTTTATTTTTATTGATGTTTTCTGATTATTATTGCGATGGTTTATGCGGAAATTTCGCTCAGATTTTTAAAATGCGCACAAATGATTGGTGTCGTTTTCTGAGGGGAGAAAACGGATGTGAGATCTCATCAGCGTTTATTTTTAGGTTTTGTAGTTGTTAGATGTGAGATTGCAGCAAACAATTGTTTGTTTTTGCAATATTTATTAGCGGTTTTTTTTATTTTGACAGTGGATTAGGCCTACTGGGGATACCACTATAAAAAAAAACGCACTATTTACTGTACCTCGTTAAAGGTGGTGTGGAAATCAGTAAAATATGAAGCAATGTATAATAATAATTAAATATTTACATTTTAATATATTATTTGTAACTGAGTTTTTAATTTTTAGAAAAAGATGTAAATTGTTTTATAACAATAATATTTTTGACATGAATGTACTAAGATATTTATTTTTAAAATTTTGTAAAAAATTGTAATAAAATTATTTGTTTTGTATATATTGTTGTTTTCTTTATAACCGACCGAAAAAAAAAACTTTTCTATTCAACCTTTATATTTAAGTCTTCTAAAATGGCCCAAAAGCTAAAAAAAACTGTTTTTTAAGTCACATATTTTTATGCTAAAGGATTAAAATTAGTGAATGGGGTAGAATAAAAGTAGAAAAAAAAAACAGTTTAAATTAGATTTTTTTTTATTTTTAGATTATATTTAAAACGCGGTATAGTGAGGAAATAAACATTATAAATTTAATTAATATTTGAAATTGAACACGTTTAAAGCAAAAGGCAAGATATTTGAACACACATAAAGCATAACTTATCGTTACTAGTAATGTTAGAACAATGAGCACTAATCACAACCGTTAAAGATTCAGAAAATTTCCAAATGTTTTTTTCGAAAAATATTTGAGCAGCAGGTTTAATGTCTATTAGATTTCCAACCATGGGTCTTCAAATATCTTGTTCCTTTCTATAGCTATTTAGATATGATTTGTCATAAAAAAATAAATTAAAGGAAAACTTCCCATAAATGCAATAGTCGTAAATGGCAGATCCTTCACATTTCCGCTGTTGCAATAATTATGATCATTACAAGTTTGGCATTCCAAAACTCTGGTATAAAAATTGTTGTGTGTTGAGGTTAGACTCGCGCAAACATCACTGCTGTAGCAACCACGATGCATCATCACCGAATCGCCATCTAAAAAGTAAATAAATTTATAAACAAAATACAAACAATGCTTAAAAGAAAATGTTAAAACTTAATCTTTTACATCACATATTATAGATTCTTTAATCTTAGTTGTAAGCTTGAAATATACAACAGGCCACAAGATAAAAAAGATTTACAATCCAAAGTGTATCGTATTTTGGGTTTATGAATAGAACCAACCAGGTTTTCCAAACATCCTGCATTTCCTTTAATTTTTCTCTATTCTAAATATGTTCTCTTTCATTTCTTCTTTTCAGATAGCTTGGTAATTTTTCTGTAATTACACCCCCTCATATTTTCTATTAAATCTGCTTTTTAATTTTTTCTTTATTTTTATCTGTTATTGTTCTTCTTATTGTATTTTTTAAATTTTTCTTTTGATTTTTTGTCTTTTCTTTTTTGTTTGCTTTTGTCTTCTATTTAGTTCTTGTGTTCTTCTTTTGAAAGCCTGTATCTTATTCTTTTCTTTATTTCATATCTTTATTTACCATAACTTTTCTGTTATTTTTGTTTTTTTTGTGTTATCATTATCTATGAAAACTTTTTTGGTAGTTTTATTATTGTTCAGTTTTTTGTTTTTGTTTATTACTTTATTTTTCTCTTTTCAGTCGCACATTATTACTGAAATTTTTTCTTTTCTTGTATTGCTACTTCCCCTTCTAGCTGCGTAATCATTCTTTCAATTTATTATATTATTTCTTTTTCTCCTTGATCTTCAATTTTAATTTCCGCGATTACCACATTATTCCTTATTTCTTTTTTTTTCGTTTTCTTCTGTTTTTTATCTAGTTTTTTTACTTTTTTCTCATCTCATTTCTTTTTTTATTTTCTTTTTTTTATTTCTCTGTTTTCTTTTTTCAATTTCCTCATTTCTTTTATGAAGTCATCTAGTTTTCTTAATATTTCTTGTATTTTTTTTTTTTTTTGAGGACTTTGCTATTTTTTTGCTTACTCTAAACGCTTTTTCTGTTTCTTCATGTACTTTTTTTATTCTTTTTTTGTTCTTTCTCTTTTTTTTAAACAGAATCTATAGTAATCGTACTTTTAAACATTTTTTTTTCTTTTTGAAAATCTCGCTATCTTTCTGTACTTTTTCTATTTTTTTTTCTTTTTTTTTGACAGAACCCAAATTGTACTTTTGGGTCTTATAAAAAGTAAATAGTCATATCACTGTGGTTTTTTACCAATTAAAATTATTAGTTCTTAGGAACAATTTGATGTCGAATTCGGTAATCATCTTTAGCTTTTTTTTTATAAAAACAAACAACAACTTTTCAAACAGAAGATAACAAATAATAAATGTTATCAATTTTTTAGAGAATTCTATAAAATCTTTAATAAATAGGCCAAAAACTAAGCGTTTTTGTCTTATACAAACATTTAAATATATTTTTTTGTAAATATGTAGAAAGATACATTACCTTTTATGTACTAAATTAAAAAAAAACAGCTGTTTTTATTTGTTTTCTAATAGAACAGGAGTAAACCTTATTTTTTGGCCAAACATTTTAGATAATTCAATATAAATGACTTAAGTGTCAAAAAAACAATGTTTATACTTACATTCAATGACATATTTGGCACAAACGGCATTAGAGTGTAAACACGTAGTGTATGGCAACGTTTCGCCACTTAAAGATGGGTTTACACACCTATCGTTAATTCCCACAGACACTGCACACGTATAACAAGTTAAACTAGGCTCTAAAAATACATTAAAATAAGAAAAAAATCAAATTTGTTTACAATTCACAATATTTTTAATTACCTATTTTTGAAAAATTTGCAAAAATTATGAAAGCAAAATATAGTGCTTTTAGCATTTTGCCTGGAGCAGTCATAGACGAACGACAAAATTTTATCTGACCGAATTTTTCCTTAAGAGATTTGCATAATTTCTTATCTGGTTATAATAAGTAAACAAAAAAAATGTTGAAATATTGTTTATAAAAAAAAAAAGGCAATTTGTTTGAACAACATTGTTACAACAGATTAATTGTTGAGCTTAAGAGAATTAGAAGGATTGGAACCAATTTGATCAATTGTGCATTGTTGCAATAATCATGATCGGAACAACTTTGACAATCCAACAATCGGGAATGTTGATTGTTGTATTTTGCAGCCAAAACTTTACAAACGTCACTATGTTGACAGCCACGATGTATCATAATCGAGTCACCATCTATAAAACAAAAGAAATAACAAAAAATTTACCATTTTTTTTGGTAATTTTTACACTCAATGACGTATTTGGCACAAACTGCATCCCCATATAAGCAAGTGTAGTAAGGAAGAGTACTGCCACTATTTGACAAATTTACACATCTGTCATTGGAACTTGTCGGTACTGCACAAGAGTAGCATTGTAAAGAAGTGACTAAAAAAAAAATTATTAATAAACAAAAATAGTCTAAATTCTATCAATTATGTACCTGGTTGTAAATAAATAAACAAATTTGCAATGCTCAATGCATAAAAAAAGTGATTTGATGCGAACATGTTCCCGTAGGGTACTACTCTCATTAACCACTGAACTAATTTTTTATAATTTCCGTTTTCTTATCGGAAATATTTATATTAGGTATAATGAAAATATTTGCTTCCAGCAGCCTCTTTATTAATAATGGAAAATTTCAAGGTAATGTTTTAGAGCTTTATTGAAAAATTAATAAATTACAACAACTATCACAATTAATAGAAAAATTAGATTAAAAATTGCTTGATTTGGGGGGCTGCTATTGCAAAAATCTTCACTGCAAGTGGCACATATATGCTGACCAGGAAGAACTGCTCCAGATCTTCGTAAGTCGTTGAAGATGTCTTCGCAGGTTGCCCCAAAGCGGATGGCTTGACATCCTCGGCTGGTACTCAGCTGGTTTAAAGATCCTGGAACTAGAGCTGCAAAAAAATTTTATCAATTTGTGGCAATAGTAGTTTCAGTGAAATTACATTATATGGTCGTACTTGAAATTATGATTACCATATAACGTTATTCCATTTGGACTACTATACACATACTTTGATAATGGTAAGATGTGCAGACTGATGGTTCACTGCAGGGGATCGCCTGAAGATATCTTTCGTCTCCATACAGACAGGCGTCGTATTCGTACTGATTATTGCTGGTATCGGAAGAACAAACGAAGCATTGTATACAACATCCTGATAAACAATAAACAATTTCAAATTAGTGTCAGACAAAATTTGGATTTAGATATGTTATAATATAAAAAATAAAAAAAAAACATAAGCTGTGTTGTTTTTTCTGATTTTTCTTCTCTTCTTCTGTCATTGTACCTCATATTTTAATTATTAACTTTCTTTTTCTATTATTTTTATCCTATCTACTTCTTCTTTCTTTTCTTTCATTATGTTTTCTCTTTTACTTTCTGTTTCTCTTTTTCTTCATTCTCACATCTGAATCTTGCAATCAGTTTCTGTTTTTTGACAACTTGGTCGTTCTTGTGTAATCAGTCACTCATATTTTAAATTATCTCTGCTTTTTCTATTTTTTTTTCTCTATTTAACTACTACCTCGTTTCTCTTTTCTTTTCAATGTCTTCTACACTGAACTTCTTTGTATTCCTTTCTCTCTTCTTTCATCACTTTCAGTATCTCACACTTTCCTCTATCACTCTTACTTTCCTATTTATTCATCTTTTATTCTTACCTTCTCTCATTCTTCTTCTTACTTGAAAAATATTTTTCGTGTTTTTTGTTGTTCTTTTTTTCATATTCTTTTTTTTTCCTCCATCTTTTCTTACCTGCGCTTTACTTCAATTTTTTGCCTTGCTCTATGTTTTTTTGTACATATCTTTCACTTTCTCTGTTACTGCTTTCGCTATTTCCTTCTTTTCCATGCAATATTTTTCCTTTTCTAACTCACTCTCAGTTAGCGCATTCTGGTAATCGTTACAATCTATCTGTCTTTTCTATCTTGCTGATGCCTCTGCTATATGTATATTGTTTTAATTTCTCATTGTTTTCCAGCAATTTTAATATTTTTTTCAATTTTTTTTTCTTGTTTTATGCTCTTTTCTTCTTCTTCTATTTCTTCTATTTTTTTTTACTTTTGTTATTATTTTGTCTCTTACTTTTTTTTTGTGCTTTTTATTGCAAATTGTGTTTTCCATCTGTATTTGTAGTTTTTCTTCTATCTATTTTCCATCTTTCTCATTTATCCATGTTTTTACCATTCTTATTATCTCAAACTTCTTTATTGTCTATCCATCTCTTTTTGTTTCTTCTATAAATATCTTTTTGTATCTCATTCTTGATTCTTTGCCTTGTTCTCGTTTTTTTCTTAATTTTTTTAAAAATTTTTTTTTACTTGTCATGTTATTATGTATGAAAACTTTCCTCTTTTCTAGTACTTTCGATATTTTTCAGATTTTTTTTTCTTTCTCTTTTTCCAGTCTCTCGTTTTCGTTAATATTTTTTTTTCGCATTTTTTCTTAGCTGAGATATTAATCTCATTTTCTTTCTTTTGTTTTTAATTTTGATTCTTGTGATTACCAGATTATTTCTCTGTTTTCATCTGCTATTGTTTTTCGTTTTTTACACCTTCTTTCATCTGATTTTTCTCTTCTAATTTTATCTATTTCTTCGTTTGCTTCTGTCAACTCTTTTTTTATGTTTCTTTTTTTTCTCAATTTCTTCATTTCTTTTATTAATTCATCTAGTTTTCTATTTTTTTTTCTTATGGGAACTTTCTTGCTTATTCTAAAAACTTTATTATTTTTTTTAATTTTTTTTTTATCTTCTTTCTCCTGCGCTATGGAATTGCAATCTGTTTTCCTCTAATTCGCTATCTTGACGTTTCTTCTTAAGTCAATGCTTCTTTTCTAAAATTTTATATGTGATCGCACTGTATATCGATTTTGTATTGTTATTGTGCTTATAAAGTAATTTCAAAAAAAAAAATTAATAAAAAAAACAAGCGATAAACTGCCTTATCTAAAAACTGACCAATTTATCAAATTTTCCTCCAGGGGCTTTATCAAACAACCAAAAATGATCACCTTGTATAAAATTTTTTCCTTTCTAAAACTTATAATTTTATTATTTTAAGAAAAAGTGAAAATTATATAAATATCATGTGATTAATAATTTTATTTTTAATAAAAATTTGAAAAATTCTAAAAAAAAAATTATTTATATCTTTTATTAAGAGGAAATATTATTATTATTAAGGGTATTTAAGACTCTTGAGTTAATCTAGGATTTGAAAACCTGAAGAAGGTACAATAATTTAGCGAAACGTCGCCAATTCGCAATTATTTGAACAAATGAAAAATATTTTTATATAAAAACTTTAACAATAATTGTCTAATTTTGCAAAAAAATTGAATATTATGTTATGAATAGAAAAAAAAAACTTACCAAAATGAATAAAAGTAGTAATAAGCAATATTGCAATAACAAGTTTCATTATTAATTAATTAATTAATTAATTAATTAATTAGCACATATGATTAGTGATTAAATAAAGACAGATTGGGGCGTCGTGCTGAGAGATGCTCACTACTGAGATGCTAATTAACGGTATTCATTAAAAAACTATTAAAAACAATCATTTTGTATACATACCCCACTAACCTAAACTAATGCAAACAACAACCGCTCTACTATAATAAGAACTACATTACAAAAAAAAATATATTTTGTTTTAATTATTGTTTCATACGCAATTTGTTTGTTTTATAAATAAATAATTTTAATGTCAAATATTAAAAACTATTAGAATCCTGATGATTGATTTTAATTTAGTAAATAATAATAGCGAATCCTATTAGTCATCTGTCAAACATGTGGGTTAGCGTGAGTTAATTAATGAATAGTTAACTTTGTTTATATAAACAACAAATGAAAAAAAAATATTGCACGAAATTCCGATTAGTTTGGAAAATTACTTGCACTTAAGTGTTACAAATAGTTTTAAATATTTGAAAAAAGATTATACCTATAGGTACACCCATTCAATCAAAAAAATAATAATATTTATTTGGTTTTTATAATAAAATATAAAATTTAATCAATAATAGTCTCTATATTCCTTATTAATTTTTTGTATTTTTTCTCTAAGATTGAAATTTTAGGAAATTAGTGTGTAACGTTTCTAGGATATAATCTGAATCACCTGTGTGTACCTATTATGAGCAAATGTATTTTTTTTACAATAAAAAGCAGGAAAATAACCATAAAACATTGAATAATAGAGAAAATATACAGTTTAAAAAACTTTAAAACAAAGTTGAATTATTTCAAAATCAAATTAGAAATAACCTTGTAAGGGGTGATTTTGTTTAATTACTTCTCATGTGTGTAAGAAGCAAACATAAAAATATGCTCATAAAATTTTAAGAAATATACTAATGGAAGAGAAAAAAAGAAAAGTATCAAAAATCTTAGAAATGTTTTCATAGATAATGACATGATATAAAAAAAAAAAAAGAAATACAAAAGCAATCAAAAAAGGACAAACAAATTATACTAAATTAAGAAACAAAGAAAAACAAAATAAAGAATGAAACAAAAAAGCAAAAAAAAATTTAAAAAAAACATCAAACGAAAAAAAACATTAGAAAAAGATGAAAAAGAAAGCAACATAAATAGAAACAGCAATAGTTAATTTAAAAAAAAAACAGAGAACAGAAAAAGAAACAATAAAAAAAGAAAAAAAATGTCATAAAGATAATATTGTGAAATGTAGCAGGAATCAGAAAAATAGATAAAGAATTTTGGCAATACATGGCAGAGCTCAACAAAATAAGAATGGTAGAAACATAAGTAAATGAGAAAGTTTGGAAAGAGATAGAAGTAAAACTACATGATGGAAGACACAATATGCAATAAAATACACACAAAAATCTACATAAAAAAGAGGAAAACATGCAAAAAAATAGATATAAAAAAATAATCGCAATAACAACGCAAAATAAAGTCTGAAAATACTTCAAAAGAAAAATAAACAGTGAGAAAAGATAACAAATAAGATAGAAATGAGTAAATGAGAGTAAACAAAAACAAATAACAAAAGAAGAGGTTGAGAAACAGCTAAGAATGAAAGTGTTGAGAAAAGTACAGAATGAAGTATGAAAGGGAGAAGAGTTTCCTCGGACGGAAAGTTTCCTAAGGGAATGGCAAATTTTTTCAATTTATAAAAAAAAATAATAAAAAAAACTATCTAAGAAAACAGAAAAACATTAAAAATTAGAGAGAGAGAAAAATGAGAAAATAATACAGCACAAAATGAAATTAATAATTTATTTAAAAAAAGAGTAACAGTCAATAATAATTGTTTTTATACAATTTGTTTTTATGTACACAAAATAAATATTTTTAAACCGCTTAATTCGCTGATCCATTACACAAATCGGTTGAACACGACATACAAATTTTCTCTCTCACTCTGGCCGGATAAACAAGTTCGCGAACTCCTTCTAGCAAATTCTCACAATTTTCCTCCATGTCTTCGGGGCCGCACCCCCTTATGGTAAGGCTTGACTTAATCAGACCTTGGGTAGATACTGAAAAAAAAATTAATGAAAAAAATTACAAAAAAAGTTTATCTTCTTGTTTTTTCTTTCTTAATTACTTTTTTATCTTTTTTCTAGGTCTTTCTTTCTTTTCACCTTTTGCATTCTCTCTGTTACTACATCGAATACAATTTTTTAAACTTTAATTATGACGTAGGGTTAAATTAAGAGCTACAATAATTAAGTTTGACAACTTGTCAAATATTTTTGATTCGACATAAATGAGGCTCTACAGTACACAGAAATGTCGCCAAAACAAAATGTAGCACATTTTGAGCATAAACAAAAGAAGTTTTTAAGAATTACTGAAAAATATGTTTTTTTGACTGAGAGCCTTGAAGGTCTGACTTGATTTTAATAGGTCATTATATAACCATTTAAAAAAATACTTAAATTAGAAAAAAAGTGAGAAGAAACCTGAAAAAAAAGAAAACAAAACTCAAAAAATAACGGCTTCAAAAATGAATGCTAGAGCCGTTTTACAACGAAGAAAAAATATAAAAAAAAGTAATTTTGAGTAAAAAAAGAAAATTTTGGAAAGCTTATACAACAGGTAAAACGATGTTTATGCAGAAAGCCTGAAGCCTATTGATATCTGCGCAATTTTGTGTACAAACATGGAAAAACTTGTTCTAGAATAAATGGTACTTAGAGAATAGTAATTTTGCTACGGTTTTTTCAAATAATACCGAAAATTGTTTAGATTTTCAAAAAACAAAAGCAAAAATTGAATCGATCACCTTCTCTGAACTCATTTCTATTACATTAATATGTTCCGGTCGACCTCGTATTACCGTCATTGACCACAATCTCGTCATATTATGTATTTCCAGTTTATCAATAGATTGCAATTATGATTTTTTTGGAAAAATGATTAGTTTGGTCTTATTAAAATTAAAATAATTAATTAATAATAATAATATGAAACACTCACTTTCGTATTGGTATGTTGTACAGAAATAATCTTCAGGACACTCTTGTTTCCTAATATTCGAGTATCCATTGACACACGCCTTATCGGCCTTTTCGGCATTTCTAGACGATGCACTGCACCGATAACACTGCAAACTGTAGCCTAAAAAAGCCTAATAAGCACTACTCTTACTAAATAAACACTCACCTGAGTAAATCAACAAAAACAAAAGAAGAATGCTGGAAAAGTTTATCATCGCCTACAGCAACACTTGAACGATCCAAAGAAGAGTCGGAGAAATTTCCTCACACTATTTGCCAAATTCACTATTCATTAATAACTGATTTGGTATTTGAAGTAACCTGGAAACATTTATGGCCTTGTGCAACAAAATTTACATATTTGTGAGACGTAGCCCCATAGCTATCTTCCTCACAGAAAAAAAAAAAAGAAAAATCAAATTGCAAAAAGTGAAAATGATTGAATATGACAGTTCAAATGAAAATGAAAGCAAAGAAACACTCAAGCAGCAATTAGTTAAGGCAATGCCAGAAAAATTACGCCTGCCTGGACTGGTTTCAGATTGCAATGACATTGTGTGTGTCTTGTTTTTTTGTCAACATTTATTGTGTACTGAACAACATTTGTGATAAAGATCACGAATCTTTATCAATTCAACACCGAAAAACTGTCCATTCTTTGAATCCACAAAGTATTATGTAACAGCTGACCTTGCATTGGATACAAATTTTAGAGTTAGTCTGAGAGGGTTAACAACTCTTTCAAAAGTGAAGCTCTAAGTTAAGCCAAAAAGCTGCTAGCTCAAACTTTTGTTCTAAATTGGATTTAAGTTGGGGATGCTTGCTGGCCAGCTCATCAGATACAGCAATGCTACTTAAACTCAGGAAAAAAAGCACTCTTTTTCATTATTAATCTAAAAAAAACAAAAGCTTTATCGGAAAACTTTCTACCGTCTCTCCAAACTAATTTTGTTGCTCATTTGCAAGATTTTATTGGTAATTTTCTTGCCCATGATACAGGATACTCCAAATATGTTCAATAGGTTTGAGGTCTGGCTTTTGCCTGGCAAGTCTAAAATACAAAATTATTTAAGTATTATATAGACTAAAGAAATTAATTGCTCTTGGACTATAATACACTTTTCTGTTACATTGGTTTTATTGCATAATTGAACACTTTTTTCATCTGAAGAAACTTTCAAGAGTTGACATTATTGATTATTATGTTAAAAAGCAAAAATTTGTATTTTTATTTTTGTAGTTTTTGTTTTAATTGGATCGTTTCAAAGATCACAAATCTTTATCAATTCAACGGCAAAAAACTGTTCATTCTTTTGATCTACAACAATTGGAAGTTTAAAGATGGAAGCTCTAAATTATGCCAAAAAGCTGCTAACTCAATCTTTTGTTTTAAATTGGATTGAAGTTGGGGTTGCCTGCTGGACAGCTCATAGTACCAATTCTGCATAAGATACAGCAATGCGGCTTAAACTCAGGAAAAAAAACACTTTTTGTCATTATTGATATAAAAAAAAACAAAAGCTTTGTCGTAAAATTTTCTACCATCTCTCCAAACTAGTTTTATTCCTCCAGTTTGGTACTCATTTGCAAGATTTTATTGGTAATTTTCTTGGCCATGATAATCCAAATATGTTCAATAGGTTTGAGGTCTGGGCTTTTGCCTGGCAAGTCTAATAAAATTGTCGCAATACAAACTCATTTTTTAAACTAAAAAAATTAATTGCTTTTGGACTATAATACACTTTTTTGTTACATTTGCTTTAGTGCATAATTGAACACATTTTTCATCTGAAGAAACTTTCAAGAGTTGACATTATGGATTATTATGTTAAAAAGCAAAAAGTAGTACTTTTATTTTTTAGTAGTTTTTGTTTTAATTGGTTCTTTTCTGCTCTTTCTGTACTACAAATAGAATGTTATTAGTATTTCATAAATTCCGCATAAATAGACATAAAAATAGCCTTAAATTGAGAAAATTAGAAGCCGCGATGTTTTTTTTAACATTGAGAGAGGTGGTTGGAAGTCTTAATTTTGATTTTTGGAACAATCCTGCCACTGCAGTAGCCGCCATCTTGATTTAAAGTTAATTTTCTTTTGTTTTTTTAATTACAACTTTAGAGCAAAAATACTAGTATTCAAAGTTGTAGGAAATTTAGTTTCCTCCAAGTTTGGTCTTTATTATTTTTACACAATAAAAAACTGTCTTTAAATTTATAAAAAAAAATTGTAATTGGGGGAATTTTATTTTCTTCAACTTTGATTCTTGCGCTTTTTTTACTCCATGGATTTATACTCAACTCGGAGATCATTCTTTTGTTATTTTTTAAATATTTTGTTTATTGTGTAGTTTATTGACAAAAAATTGTATAGTAATCTGAATAGCACTGCAAATATTAATCCTAGCGTAAAAATAATTATAATTAAACTTGTAGAAAATTGAATTTCCAGCCACTTTGAACTCTACAATTTTTGCTCTAAAGTTGTAAATTTAAAGAAAAACAAAAAAATTAAACAAAATGGCAACCACGGCGGCCATCTTGTTTTAAAACTTGGAATTTAGACTTCCAGCCACCTCTTCTGACGCTTAAAAACATAAAATTGCGACCTTCAATGTCGACTAGACTCAGAAAAAAAAAACATTATTTTATCATTTTTATTTCTGCATTGGTAAAAGTAGTAATTTTGTGTATCACACGTCCAAAAACTATTTTGCAATAAAAATGTTAGTCCAAATATTAGAATGTATCAACAAACAATTTTTTCATTTACAAAAAAAGATATTTACAAGGATTTATCATAAACAAATTATTGCTAGTAAATAAACTGTATAGGAATTATTGTTGTTGAAAGCTAAACTATTACATAAATCTTCACTGCAAATTCTGCAGCTGGTGGCTTTTTCAACAATTCCTCCTCGAATTGATTTTTCGGTCATCAATTTGGGGCAAATATCACTGACATTGGAGGAAACTTGACAGCCTCTCCAGGTATTTATTATAGTACCTCCATCTTGATGTGTCACTAAAATTAAGAAAATTGACTACTATCAACAAAATTTGCTGTTAAATAAAAAAATACCGGAAATAAGCAGTGGTAGAAACATTAAAAAAAGAAATAGAGAAGCTCAGGAGAGAGTGGGAGGATTACCAGAATCAAGTTAGAGTTTTTTTCAATTTTTGATACTATATTATATGTATAGTGGCAAAATAAAGATTATTAATAAATGAATTGATATAAATTATATTAATATTGAATTATTGTTAAATGTAAATAACAAGTTTTTGGTAATATATTATTGTGTGATTTATGAGATTTTTGAGGTAAAACCTTTCATGGAATATTGACAGAATTTACTTACTCTCGCTTTTGAAAACAATACACACACCTCCATCTCTGCATGTTTTGGCTTGCAGAGACTTTTCTCCATAAAAACATTTGTTTTCATCTTCAGGACTGGATTTACAAGAAACACAATTTAAGCTTGTAGAACTATTAATTAAATAAATAATAATAATAATAATAATAAGTTTTGTGCTGGAATCATCTAACGCGTGCATCGTTGGTTTATAGAGCTAAAAAAAGCTTTTGCTATATTTATGATAACACTAAAAGCTAAATTTAGGCGATTTCGAAAATATTTAAGATTGGAATGGTGTTTGGGGAAAGATGCTTTTTCGCAGCTGTATCAATAAGATTAAAATAAATAAAAAAAGTGACACAAACATTAATATATTTTATTCAATAAAGCTTTAAATTTACAAATTTGACCTCTAAAACTGCAATTATGCGGAAAAGGCGTCATAAAAGAATATATTTTTAGAAATTTTGAGTAATGAAAAAATTTTTTTTGAATTTGTGTATTACTGGCAAACTATATAATAATTTAAGTACGTGGACCTGACTTAATTAACAAAATTTAATTGGTTAATAGGTATAAATAATTATAATTATGTCAATTAATTTTTATTATTTATTTTATTTGATATAATAAATAATTATTTAAATTAAAAAAAAATTCTTCCATGGACAGATTCCAAAACAGGTTCGCGTTTTATTATTCTTAGATTCTCCGTTAATCGCCTTTGGATTTTCCGTATCATCAACCTCTTAGCCTCAGTATATCAAGTGGCATCCAACCAACAAGAATGCAAGGTGCAACTTTTGTTTTTGTGTTTATTTTCGGCCAAATTTCCGCTAATATTTTTTTAGGTTTGTCAATAAATTTTCATCAATTTCCCACTATAATCGTTTAATTTTAATAGAATATCAGCCGCTTCAAGGGATTTATTATCCCAAACCAGCAATCTACAAACGTCAAACCATCCCTTCTAAAGTCGCATGGTACATTTATCCAGAAAGTTACCAGCCAAATTATGAAAAACCATCAATTTCTTATCTGCCGCCTGCCATAAGTGACCGATTAAACTCTGAAACCATTATCGCACAAGAACCTTTCCTAATTGAACCTGAAATAGCCTTTTTACCGAATGAAGTAAATACAAATAAAGAAACAACAATTAAACCAGTTTTGTCTTTGGAATATAAACCTATTCGGCCATCCCATGCCAGCCAAATCGGTCAAACTTTGTCACAAATTATCCAGCCAGGAGAACCATTGCCTGATGGTCCAAAAGGCAATGGGTCCTCTCAACCTAGCACCCTAACAAAACCTGTGACTACCATTGAAAATGTTACAAACGATCCAGGTTGGTTTTCTTAATTTTTTTTTATAAACGTCACGCATCACGCTCAATAAATTAAAATTTTTTATGTTCTTTTTTCTAGGTTTTTAATTATTTTTTATAGTTTCCTCCCTTAAATTGAATTCCTTATTTTATTAGCTATCCGGAACAGTAATTGGAATTGCTGAGGAACGTTCATTAGCTTACAAATCGGGAAAAAATAGACCAAAAAAAAATTTTATTTTTAAAAAAAAGAGACAAAAACTAATAATAGATTTGAATTTAGAAATCTTTAATTAAGCTTAGGTAATTTTGTTTTTTTTTTTGCTTAAATAATATTTTCTCTAAACAGCCAACAAAACAAATTTTTTCTTGAACTGATTTTGCATTTTATAAAATTGTTTCTTTTCTCTCTCTAGTTTGTTGTCTCTAGTGTTTTCTTATTTGTTTTTTCTTCTTATACTGAAAAATATTTTTTTCTTTTTTTAGATAAGTGATTTATATATACGTCATACTTTTGTTTTTTGTAGAGCAAAACCTAGTAAATAGAATAAAGGAGTCACCCAATTCTGCTGTAACTGAAAATTCTCTTATCACCAGTACGTCAAGCCTGAAAGGTAATTTTTATTATTTGGTCAATTTTCTACTATATGCTTTTTCCTATGTAGGCAGCGCCACCACTGCATTGAATCCACAACTAAGCTCTAATACATCAGCATTCATACAACCTGATGATCTCCAAATTCATGATCAGACTAATCTAACAGAGAACCAATCTATTAACTTGGGTTTGTGTTAAAAGAACCATTTTTGTATTTTATTTTGTCTTGTTTTGTTGTTCTTGCAAAAGCTTCATTTAGATCTTTTAGAGTACCAGCCAAATCGTCCATCATTTCTTCCAAATCCGGGAAGTCAAGGATCACAAATTGTGCCCTCTGGTCAACCATTACCTGATAGCCCTGAAGAGTACCTAAACTTCTTGCAAACTGAATCTACGTCAAAGCCTACATTAGAAAATAGAGCTCAAAGTACTGCTAGTACCATTGTTATAAGCCTAGGTAGGTAAATGGTTCAAATTATTGTTTTATATATTTATTTATTATAGAATATGTACCAAGTCGACCACCATATCATCCTAGACCAGGAGATAACATTGCCCAAATTATACCGCCTGGAGAACCATGGCCTGACAGTCCTGAAGGTTACTCCAATTTTTCGCAAACTACATCTTCTCCAAAACCTACATTAGAAAATCGGCTTCAAAGTACCCCAAAAACTACTGTAATAAGTTTGGGTAGATCGAAAAAAAAACAAAATCAAAATGTTATGCCAAATCAAAATGTTTATTTTAGAATACGTACCAAGCCGACCAACGTTTCATCCTAGACCAGGAGATGACATTGCCCAAATTATACCACCTGGAAAACCATGGCCGGCTTCAGCGGAGAATTATCAAAATTCTAGTCAATCTTCGAAACCTATTTTAGAAGAAAGATTTAAAGAAAATACTACAACTCAAGCTGGCTTTGTTTGGCAAGATAATGATAGTGCTCCTTTAGAACCTAGACCAAATCCTGCGCAAACAAGCACGAGTACTGTAAAAATTGCTGATAGGTTGCAAGAAGTGGTTACAGAAACCACTGTTACTGTTCCCAATAGAGCCCAAGAGCAAACGTCAATCAGTTTAGGTGAGTTGCACAATTTATACTATTTGTCAAGATCTTAGGGAAATAATTTTTTTCATGTTGCATGTGACTAGAATTTTAAGAAGTTTTTATATTTGATCCTGACAGTTGACGTATTGTCTGTCAACTACTTTTTCTTTTAGCGAAACTCAAAATAAAAGCATTAGATACTGTTTTTTTTTTATTTTAATAATGTCAATTACAAGAGATAATCTTATTTTATGACGTAGATGAGCTGGAAAAAGATCAAAACTATTTTTTTTTGACACAATTATTAATATTGGTAACAATCAGTATAATAAATTTTTTTTAAAATCATAGATATTTTGCTTTGATTGTAAACAAAATGATTGGCTACTCATTGTATTTACAGAATACAAACCGCAACTTCCTTCTCACCATACAAAACCTGGACAAACATTAATTACACAAATAATTAAACCGGGCAAACCTTGGCCTAATAGCTTAGAAGGCTACCAAAATTTTAGCCAGACTACTGCTGTTAGTCTAGAAAACAGATTGAAAGAGGCAGATTCAAGTCTAACCCAAATGGACACCGATAAAGGTAATTTGGTAAATATTTAGTTTACATCAAAATTTTTTATTGTGAACATGTTTTAAGTACGGTTTATAGGGTCTGCACGCGTTAATCACGCAGTGTAGTTAGTTTAATTCCATGAGTTTTTTTAGTGTCAAATGTGAAAGAATATGCTGTAAACAATAGTTTAATATTTATTTTTTAGTTTTCTTTTTAGGCACGTCTCTTGATTTGGGTGTTTTACACACGAGTCCGCCAAGACTTCGTTCTGAAGCCAATATTAATTCGGCGACTACACTTTCAAAAGAAAAAAAGTAATTTAAATGAGAAATTTTGATAACAAATTAAAGTTGGAGATAAGAATTATCATTTTTATCAAAGAAAATGGCGAATTATTTTATATTTGCTAAATATTTTTTATCAAAAACTTATTAACTTGATATATTGCAAAGAATTGCAAAAGATCTTAAACTAGGCCACTGTAAAAGCTAAAAATGTATTTTTAGTTTTTTATGTTTTTTTAAAGCTTATTGCATTAGTTTTGCAAAAAAAAAACAAATTTTGTAAAATTGTATTTTTATATAAGAAAATAAATTATTATTTATAATTATTGTCGTTATTATTTTCTATATTTAGATTATTACTCCTTATTTACTTCAATTATCTTCTTATATTTTGTAAAAAGAAATTTTTAATAAATAAGTTTCTTAAAAAAAAAACAAATAATAAAAAAAAAAATTACTAACATATGGGTTTTAAAGCTGAACAAAAAAAATACTCTGTTATATTGTAACAGAGTAACAACATAAAAACAAATGGAGAAAATAAAACAATGTATAAGTTTTTGTGGGACGTGGAAAAATATAAATGGTATAACATCAAAAAAAAAAAATATTTAGAAATAAAAGATTGATGAAAACAAAAGAAAAGTCGATTAATGTTCAAAAAAATTGATAAACAATTATATCAGCAAAAAGCAGACGCGATTGACATTTTTTAAATGTTATTATGTTTTTCTGACAGTTTCTTATCTTTTTCATATTTTCAAATATCTCCTAGCTTTCCAATATTTTCAATAATTGCTATTTCTCTAACATCAAAATTAAAAAAAACTCAAACTGTTTTGTTTTTTTGATTTTTTTCTCTTTTCATGTTTTTTGTTTTGGTTTTTTTTTCATTCTACCTCATTGGCTAAGTTTAATCGTTGTCTTTCAATTTCTATCAGTTTAATACATTCTATTCCCTTTTTTTTTGTTCTTTTTTTGTGTTCTGTTTTGCGCATTCTTTTATCATGTGTTCTAATGTTTTTCTCCCTCTTCTACACATTTTCTTTCATTTTTTTTTATCAAAAATTTGTTTTTTTTTTTTATCTTCTTATTTGAATCTTGCAATCATTTTCCTCTCTCTTTTATTTTCTCTTTTTTGATAGTTTGGTAGTTTTTCTGAAATCAGTCTTTCATATTTTTTATTATATTTGCTCTCTTTTATTTCTCTCCTCTTTTCTTGTTTTTTTATATTGTTTTTATCTCTGTCGCTCACAACTCTATTCAACCAATGCCTTGCTTTTCTTTTCTTCTCAAAATTTTTTACACTAAACTTTTTTTTATAATATTTTATTCTCTTTTTTCTTATTCACTTGTTTTTATTTATGTTATTTATTATATTATTTACTTGTGTTTATCACTTTCCAGCACTCTTTCATTACCTACATTTTATCTTCAAACTTTACTGTTCTTTTTCCTGCTTCTATTCTTACATTTTTTTTCTTCTTTTTATTAAATAACTTAACCCTAGCATCTATTTCATATATGGTTTTTGCATTTTTCTATCTCTTATTTTTTCTTTCGATTTCCAGATTTCTGCTCCATACATATCTTTTTTACCACACTGTCAAGCATCGTCATTCTTATTTTATATTCTCTTCTAAACTTTCTCTCAGTCATCTCCTATGCTATCGCACACATTTTGTTTTCATTCTTTCACTTGCTCTATTTTTTCTTCTTCTTCTATTTTTTGTTCTTCTTATTTTTTTTGCATAATGTATCTTCTATCTGTATTTATCCGTTTTCTTCAATCTTTCTTATTTACCGCTGTTTCTATCATTTTATTGTATCAAACTCTGCCATATATTTCCAAAATTCTTTATCTTTTTTTCTTACTCTTACTACACTCTAGAATACTGCTTTTATCACATTCTCTTTTTTTTTGCTTCTTTTCTCAACGTTTTTTTTTCTTTTGTTTACTTGTTACTTATCCTACCTTTCTCAAATATTTTTTCTTAAAAATTGTTTTCTTTTGTTTAGAACTATATTTTGCAATCAATTAAACAACTATATTATTTTCTACCGGTTGTATTACAAAGAATTTTGTTATTCTTGTAATTAGAAAAGAATAAAAATTTATTATTATTAATTAAAAAAATAATTTAAAAAAAATGTTTTAACCTATAAAACTCTAGTGTTTTATAGCACTAGTGCGGTATATACCTAATAATAATACATCTAAAATATGTTGTGTTAAAAGGCATACAATCAGTCGATTACAAATTTCAATATAAACAATTTAAGAAAATATTAATCATTAAATCAGGCTAGGTCAAGTCAGGTAAGTTTTAACAATTTATATATTATAACGCACTAGTGTTTTACAAAATAAAACTCACAAGTGTGGTAATTCGCAAATAAAATCAGTTATGTATTATTCTAATCATAATTAAATAATTGGTTTAATTGCAATTAAATTACAATAAATCGAATTATTATACGGCAAAACCCGGCGCATCCACCAATTTTCAAATGCTTTTTAAAGCTTTGCAGTGAAATTAGTATTTTAGTATAAATAAAGCAATATCAATCAAAAACAAACTTTCATTTTGGCAAAATTTATTAAAGTAAATTATTTAATTATGATATAACAATTTTTTTTCCACATACTGGTGCTGTATGGATTAAAAAACACTAGTGTGTTATAAAAATAGTTAAAAATCAGTCGTGGCGAAAACAATTTAACAAATTGTCTTTAATTATTTCTACATTATTAAACACTAGTGTTGTATGAGTTAATATAAAACCCAAGTGTGTTACAGAACTAAGTACTGCAGTTTGTCAGAAACCCGGCGCCTCCACCATTTTTAAAGTGCCTTTAAAAGCTTTCGCACGCTGATTTTGATCTTAAGGTTTTGTTATTATTTACAATATTACATTTATTAAAATTAATTGAATTTAGTCTAAAAGTGTTATTCACACGAATGCTTAAAAATAGTGGGATAGCGGTTGTTTAATTAATTTTGAAATTTTCATGTAATTGGTCTTAATTAAATCGAGTTGACATGTTTTTTTGCACTTTTCAACAGCACTCATTAGCGGTTTGTATAAATTCTAGTAGATCTGTCAGATTTTTATGATAAAGCTGTCAAGGAACCGTAACGAATTCCTCATGCAAATAATATCCGTAACACAATTAACATGAAAATATTAAAATGAATATTTCAGTGAACTGAGCCTGAGTAGGTGTGTATTGGAGTGAGTGGGGTCCCATGGTCCTCTCCATCTATCCACTAATAATGTCACAGTCGCGCTCGAGCTAATACGCCGATAAAAAGTGTTTTGTAAAGTGATTCATTAACCAATCGAACCGTAAGACAATAATCATTTTTTTCCAAAATGATTATTAGTTGTCATTGCAAAACGTGACCATCATGTCGGTTTTAAATTACTCCACGCCATTTGTGGCGACTCCAAGTCCGCCGCCAGTTAGTTTTTACCCGCCACCGGTCCCTTATTCGTATCCCACCCCACAAAAGCCTTTTCTGGATGAGGATTATGGGGGGTTGCGAGGCGCCCAACAGCATCGGTATCCACCACAGGAGCACCAGGAGTCGGCTTATACCAAAGTAACAGATGATGGGACGAAGACGAGAGTCCATGCTGTTATTGATTATGATTATGATGAGGAAGAGAGTCCTGGGGCTCTTCCTCCTTCCGTAACACCCATTCAAGGACCCATCTTCATTAAAAATGGTTCTGTTCCCGTTGTGCCTCTATACTCGCATCCTGTACTAAATAATGGAACTTTTGTTCAGATACCGGTGAGTTAAAAACATTTTTCTAAAAGTTATTCCAAAAAATCGCTTTTTAATAGAAAAAGTGCTTTTAAAAATGTTTAGAAAAAATAAGCTTTTTCTTAATAAAACACTTTTGCCACAAGAGCGCTTTAATAGCCGTAATTTATGGGGTCTTCGTATTACTCATTATGTCCAAATAGCATTGTAGTCAAAACATATATAAAAACTTTAGTTAAATTGAAAAAAAAGTTAGTGGTTATTTGGCCGATTAAAAAGGGGCGATATGTAACTGATAAGCCTTGATTGAAGGTAAAACGCATATGGTTTTACCATAATTTAATTTAATGTTGAAAAAAAAGTATAATTAATTTCTGACTCCATTATCAGATTAATATCAAAACAACAAATTGTAGTATTGTCATATGAAGTACATATACTTACAAAGTTTTTTTTATGACAAAAAATTAGAAGAACGTGAAAAATAATTTTTTTTTGTGTTATTTGTTTTGATAGAATCAGTCTTGAGTATTCAAAATTTAAAAAATATATAAAAAAATTATAATTAATATTATATTGTTATACAGAGTGTGAAATAAATTATTTACAAACTGTGTTGCTTTTGTTATATTGTTAATTAACAATATAACAAAATTTTGTTATTTTGTTTATAATATTGTTAATTAATATATAACTATATAAAAACAAAAATTTTGTTGTTCGTATTTCACCATGTGATCTAATAACTTATATAGTTTTCGTATAAGGAAAAATTTTGAAAAACGTGTAAGAAATTAGCAAAAACAAATTTTTAGAAATAACAAATTTTGAGGTGAAAATTTAATGTAGCTAGCTATGGAACTAGCTGTCATTATAATTTTTGCAAAATATAAAAAAATAAACAAAACAAAAATCCAACCACTTTTTGAATAACTTGTCAAAAATTAATGACAGCTAATTTTTAAGCAAAAAGTTTACGAATATTATTTTGTTGAAATGAAAAAAAAATGTAAAATTTTACTTAAAGCAAACAAATGAACGTATTAATTTGAAAAAATTACAGCTAATACATTTTTTTTTTATTATTTCTTACGTGCTAAATTTTATTGGATTCTTATAAGCGGTTTTAAAAATATTTGAATGTTTTCATACTTTTGCGCCACCATGTATATACCAATTAACAGAATTCGACAAAAAATTTAATATTTAGTGTAAATCAAACCTAAAGCCTAACAGTTTTGAAAATTTAAGTGAAAATAATTAAAAAAAAATTTTTATAATAGGTAACATATGTCTAAAGGAAGAAAATAACACTTTTACACCAACTTTTATAAAACAAAAACTTTTAAAAATACAAATTATGTTTTTTAGACTGTAAAGATTACGTTTTATTAAAACAAAATCAAGTGTGGCTAAGCAAATTATAATATTTAAATTACATAAATACTGATTGCAAAAATCTTGTTTTAAAAAAAAAAAAGAGGGAGTTGAAAAAGAAACAGAAGAAGGCAAAAAGGAAAAACAGAAAATAAAGAGAAAGAGAAAAATTGCTAAAAAGCATTAAAAAATAGCATCAGCATGATAAAAGAAAAAAAAAAACACAAACGACAACTGTTTGGGGGTGATTTCAACGCAAGAGTAGACGATTAAAAGAGAAAAAATGAAAAAGAATAAAAAAAAACACAATCAGACAAATAACAGAAGATAGAAAAACAAACAAAAAATGATATTAAGATTCAGCTGTGGCAATAAAAAATGAAAAAAGAGATTTTGGATGAAAAAAAAAGAAAAAAAATGCAGAATGTGTGGAAGAGAAAAAAAAACATTAGAGCACATGATGAAGAAATTGTCGAAAACGATAGAAAGAAAAAGAAAAAGATTAAAATAAAAGAAAAAAAAGCAGAGAAAAAAGAAGAGAATCAGAAAAAAGCAAATAATGTTCATAAATACTGTTGCAGACGCTTTTTGAGACCTCAGCAAGGCAATTATTTAGTTTATTCTTAGAAAAAGTGAAAATAAGTTGTCTTAAATGGCTTATTTTTATATAATATAGATACTCTAATTGTAAAAGCATTTGGTCAAAATAAAATATATATACTGTGTGGCTTAGCAAATTTTAGAATATACATTATATATGAAACACACTGTATATATAATAATAAACCATCTAAATAGTAACAACCGTATTTTTAAGCGCAATATGACGTTAGAATGAATAATCTGATTGCAAAAGAAAGGATTTTGTAATAAATCGTGACATTTTTTACGTGTTTTACTATACATTTAAACAGTTATGGGAGAATGTATCCCATAAAGAAATCAAGACATTTATGAGAGATTAAATTATATGAAAACTCGGTAATAATTGTTGCTCAACTATGAAGAAAAAAAAAAAGATTTCAACCTCTTACTAAATGCAAATGTCATCTAAAAAAAATAGATTATTATATAATTATTAACTGATTATTATTATTATGATGATAAATATTATTTGTTTATTTAGCTAAAATAAAAATAAATAATAAGCCCATGATGGGCCTTTTTTCTCAAATTAAGATTTATAAGGTTGGAGTATGTAATTTTTTTTCCATTCACCCAATAATTAAGATATGTAATTGGTATTCAAGAATGCTGGCTACTGCCTATTACAAGACCTTCACCCTTTCAAAAAAGTTTTTTTTACTTTTTTTGCCACGTCACCGACATATGTATGAACTTTCACTATAATACTACAGATTCTCATAAAATATTGTATTTATTTTGGCGAAAAAAAAAACAAATTATTTATAAAAAACATTTCTGAGTGATAAATAAACTTTTAATTTTTTTAATACTGTCAAAACATTATAGGTGACAGAAGACAGACTTAATTGTCTTAAAATGACTGACGTTCTTGACCGAAATTTAGCAAAATATTTTCTTTTTCATATATAATTAGAAAAATAATATTATAAATAAAAACAAAAAATAATTAAATTTTTATACATTTATTGTTAATTATTTAAATAATAAGCAATTCTAAAAATTTCAACATGATAAGGCATTATTGCTATACTTTTTTCTGCAATTAAGCAACATTAAAGAGATAATTATTCAACATTTTGTATTCCTGCAACGTTTTTATTACTATTATTCAAAAGATTATTAGTCATTGCTTAAATTGTTAACAAAGAATTTTTTTCTTTGCATTTGCTTCTTGTTTACTCTTTTTTTTTAATTATATAGATGCATGTTTTTTAGTAATTATTATAATTAATATTATTAAATTGACAGATATTTAAAATTTTTATCTTGTGACCTATTTAATTCAAAAATAATAGAACAAAAGTTAATGCAATTACATCTATATTAAAACTCAATTTCACGACAAAAAAATATATTTTTTTAATTTTAAATGGCAATTGATATAATAAAAATTCAAAATTAATATATTGACATTCAAATGTACCAAAAAAATGTGAAAATAATGCATAAATACACTAGATCCCCGCAAAATGAAATAAAACTTTGTTATTTTTAATTTTACAAAAAAATGACAAAGGAATAGCGTTTTTTGCTTATTTTGCTCTTTTAGAAGTACAAATATCTTTGACAATCTATAGATACAGTACTTGCAAAAGTTTTACTATAGGTACTTTGGAAGTACTACAGATACTTCTAAAGTATCTATAGTAAAATCCTTAGGTAATTTTACATGAAAATCTCAAAATATTTTTAAAGAACTTATAGGAGAATCTACAGATACTTCTAAAGTACCTATACACAAATCTGTAGGTGTTTAAGAAATACCTAGAAAAGGAAAATTTATAGATACTTTACAAGTATTTACAAAATAGAACCTACAAGATAATCTGTAGGAAGTTCAAAGTAGAAATATCTTTGACGTACCTATAGAGCAATCTATAGATTCTGTAGATATATCTACAGACTTTTAAAGTACCTAGAGTAGAATCTGTAGGTAATTTAAATACTTAAACGAAAATCTTCAAATATTTTTCAAGTATTTATGGGAAAATCTACAAATATTTCTAAAGTACATTTAAAAAAATTTGTAAAGCACCTATAGAAGAATCTGTAGGTGCTTAAGAAATACCTATAAGAGAATTTATAGATACTTTAGAAGTATTTACAAAATAGAAACTATAAGATAATCTAAAAGTATAGATATCTTTGACGTACCCATAGAGCCATCTATAGATATGTACAAAAGTTTTACAGATCTAAAGTACTTATAGTAGAATCTGTAAGTACTTTAACTACTTACATGAAAGTCTCTGAATTTTTTGAAGTACTTATAAGAAAATCTACAGATACTTTTAAAGTACCTTTAGAAGAATCTGTAGGTAGTTTAAAAATGATACTTTAGAAGTATTTACAAAATAAGACCTATAAGATAATCTGTAGGAGGTTTAAAAGTACCCATAGAGCAATCTATAGATATCTTCAAAAGTTTCTACAGATACTTTTAGTAGAATCTGTAAATACTTTAACTGTAAATAAAAGTCTTCAAATTTTTTTGAAGTACTTATAAGAGGATCTACAGATACTTCTAAAGTAGCTATGAAAGAATCTGTAGAGAAGAATTTATAGAAATATCTACAAAATAATACCAATAAGATATCTGTAGAAGGTTTAAAAGTACAAATACCTTTAACGTACCTATAGAGCAATCTATAGATACAGTAGATACTTCTAAACTACTTATAGAAGAATTTGTAGGTACTTTAGAAGCACAATACAAGTATCTATAAAACTGTGCTTCTAAAGTACCTATTGGAGACTCTGTAGGTACTTTAGAAAGACCTATATTAGTTGAAAATGTTTATTTGTCATTGTTTAGTGCATGTTTTTGACTACTAATTAGTAGTTTGAATGTAGTCTAATTATGAAACTTTCGGAATTCGGCATTATAGTAATACAAATTGTTCAAAGATTGGTAAGTTGACTGCCCTGAGTGGATATAGTTCTGGTTTGCGAGCAGGCAGACAGGACTTAGCCTTCAAGCTCTTGATTTCCTTGTTGACTTCCAAATTTCTTTTGAAAAGTGAGTACCTACGTGATTTATGTAACAAAATTCGAGAGTACCTATTCTGGTTTTCACTTAGCAAAATCGAATCCTTTCACTTGTGTGTGTGTGTGTGTCCGACCTTCGTATTGGTATTTGATTGTTTCCTTTGTCTCTTTTCCTGTCATTCGAATGTGTAGCATTCAGGGCCGGTCTCTGGACAAAATGGAAAAGGTACTTCGTCATCCTGTGAGCCAAGGAGATGACCCATTGAGCAATAGCCAGACAATTGCGTAACGGAAATGAAACTTTCACAGACCTTGTGTACACATTATAGACGCATCTCTTGTCATGATCAAAAAAAAAAAGATGTTATACTTTTTCCAATACGTCCTCAATCGGAAAACGCCTTAACCTTTTGTCTAAGTAAGTGTAATAATGAGAAAGGAGCTCTATTTTTCTGATTTTGCTATGGCTGACCTCGTTCTATATGGATCTAAATCATGAGCAATGCGCGGGCGGATGTAAATACGCAATATTTCTTCAAAAATATGAAAATTTCTGCAGCCAACAGGCCGATAACCTTCCATTATTGACATAATTTCTTGAAACTTTAAATTCATAACAACAAAAAAATACAAATTGTAGGGTTTTTACGTGACGTATGGTCTGGTTTTAGACGGAACTTCTTACGGATGTCACGCTTGATGCGTAGCTATTCAGTTCTTTTGTAAACCAACGACGTTTTCTAACAAATGATGCAATATTAATAAGCTGGACGAAGTAAACAAAACGCATTACGTTCTGCAACTTAAAATGCAAACGTGTGAATTCACTGATTTTATCTTTATATTTTTTCCGTCTGTCTCTCTACGAATGCGGAATTTTAAACAACAAACAATGTAACAAAAAAGTAGCTTTTTACAACAATATTCCATCCACAATGTCAGAAAATTCATACGACAGATTGTTAATAAATAAAATAAAAAGAAGAGGTCCTAGAATGCTGCCCTGGGGGACACCAACAGCCAACTTTTTCACAAAAGCCAATTTTGGTTATTTTTGTTTTTCACCAATAATTGTTGGCATTAGACCTAAATTTTTTGTATCTTTCTTAACCTTATCTTTCGAAAAATTTACCAATCTGGTACTTATTGGTGGCATATGGTACTATCAGTTTGTCAAACTAGTACCAATGTACTGTTGAAACATGCAATTTTGTACATTGACGACAGTTAGGCAAGAGAGCGGTTGATTGTCTTAAAATCTACTACTTTTAATGATTGTATATTGGTAACAATTTTGAAATCTTTAGTTGGTAACATTGTTAGCATAGCACAACCAGGTTTGAAAAAGTCAAAGAATGACAGTTTATTTTTTAAAACGTCGCCTTTACTTTTAATGTTTTATTACTTGACATAACCTAAATTAAGACGATTGACAACTGACAGATTGCACTACCAACTTACTCAGTCTTGCCACTGTATCATCAATGAGTTTTTTCAATAAATGGTAAAAACCTTCAGATTTGGAACCCTCAAATCTAAACATCTTTATTATGCCCTTGATACTTATTAAAAAATTAATTGAATATACAGATACTAATTAATTTGCTATTTAATTGTGTATATGTACAACTGCTTATATTCAATTGATGATGTTTATTTAAATATGTTAAAATTTATCAAAACATTCTTAAAGATTACCTCATTAATCTGACATATTGTCAAAGCAAGCTTAAGCGAGCCAAAGTCATCAAACTTAATGTCACAGATAAATAGCTATAACTTTTTTTTACAAATTATAATTTACCACATAATTATTAATTAATTAACAAAAAACGTTTTTTTTTTTCAATATTTCAATATAATAATCGTCATTCTCAGCATAGTTTTGGAAAAAAATGTTTTATCTGTGATAAAAGACACAAAATCAAACTGAATCTATCAAAATAAACATTTTTTTCAATACTCCGCCGCTTGAATATATTGAGCAATTTTTTGTATAAACTTGAGGTTTTTGAAGATAAGTAGATAGTTAAAAAAGGTTCTTTCCAATGGCCTTCGCAATCACCTGATATAATGCAAAAAATCTAAAATCTAAAGTCGGCTTATCAAAAGGGTCTACGTTTATTGTTTTTTCTTCTATTGTTGATTAATAAAATAAATATAAAAGTTTATTATTTAAAAATTAGATAATCATTTAGCTGTTGCTTACTTGATGGTAATAAAAAAAGCAAAAGATAAAATCTTGATCTTAGACTTGTTTTATTTATATTTTATGTGATTGTATTAAATTACGTCTATAATTTATTAATCTTAAAATTATAACAATATGACATTTATCAATCAATTAATTCTGTTTTTTTTTTTAAATTATTTTATTAATTAAAGTATTAATTATGTGCTATAAAATGGTCTATTTTAATATTTCCTTGAAATTAATTCGAAAAAAGTGAAAGTGGTTTGATGATTTTATTTATAGTTTAATAGCACAGTTTCCTGAGATGGCTTAAAAAATTAAAAAAAAAAGATCAATTTATCTCAAATGCCAACGTTTAACTCTTTTATTGTGCTTAATTACGTAGGTTGTTAACTTCGGTAGCAAATTATTTCACTTTTGATATTCTAATTTATGCTAATTAGATACTGTTCCATCCAATTATAAATTCTGTTTATCAAAATAGAGAAGCGGCTTTGCGAAATATTAAAACAATACATCAAGTTGGCAAAAATTAGGAAAAAACAAAACAAAATCAGAAAAATGTAATTTTATGAAAACTGTATTACTTTTTTTTTTGTTTCTTTGTATTTCTTTCAAGTTTATCAGTTTGTTTTTAACTTCTTTTTTTTGTTGTTTATATTCTCTCTCAAACTATTTTTCGTTATTTACTATTGCTTCTTTTACTTTAGCTTTTAATCATTTTTCTTTAAACTTTGTAATTTTCCAACTTTTTCTTATATTTTTTTTTTTGATTTTTTGTCTTACTTAATTATTGATGTCTTTTTTCTTTCTTTTTCTATAATTTTTTGCCTTATGTCAAATATTTTTATTTTTTTCTATACTTTTTGGTTTACTATTTCGTAGTCAATTACAGTTTCTGCCTGTGCTCCTCTTTCTTTTTCATCTCCTTCTTTATTTCCGTTTAGAATCTGACACCCATTTTTATTAAAACTCTTCCTCCTCTGTTTATCTTTTTATTTTTTGATTGTAAATATATTTTTTTCTTCTTTCAAGTGATTTTGTTTTGTTTTAATTTTTGTTTTTTTTTAACATGCTGATGTCTCTGCTATATACTGTTCTTATTTTCCATTATCTTCTTTTTCATTTTTCTTTCTTCTATTAGCTTTCTTCTTTCTTAGTCTACTGGTAATTGGTCTAACTTTATATTTGTCTAAATGTTACGTCCCGTACAATTAATTAATAATTTATTTCGGAAAATAACCAAAATTTGGATTTATATTATTTCATTTTGCTCATATTTCGGTCCCAAATGAATTTTTTATGATACCTTTGTCAATGTATTATGGAACATATAAAAGTGAATTACATTATTTTAAACTAAATAACCTTGAATTGTTGATTTTTTGAATTTTTAAAACATAAACAAGACGAGGTTATTTAATTATAAATAATAATAATAACAATTTTTGCTTTTAATTTAATTTTTAAACTAATTGAAAATTGAAAGCTCGTTTTTTATCAATTTTCATATTAATAAAATAATGATTAATATTATCAAAATTCAAATCCAGCAAAATTGCTGTGCCTCTAAGACGAAAAAGATTAAACGTAATAAATCACTCTATGACTTATTTATGTTTACAAAGATAAGAAATAATATTTGTAGTTTTATTAGTTTTGCTTCATATTGGAAAAACAGTATGTTACAATCAAAACAAATTTATTTATTTACAATGAAGTTTTGAAAATTGGTGGATACCTAAGAATAGTGCTATTCAATGGCCTCCCTAATCACACGACATAACGTGGAGGGAAGAATTCTAATACTCTGTAAAAACTATATAAAAAGCGATTTAAAAAGCTAAAACACAGATTTTGGTCTTAAATAAATCATATTTTTTGACAATAGTTAAAATGACTAGAAAAAAAATTAAATTTAAGATGTATTATTTGCCAATAAAATAGCTACAGTAAACTCCAGCTATAATAGACTCGCAGACGGTAAATTACCAATTCATTAAGAAGCTTTGCAACAGAAAATCACATGTTTTATCAAAAAAAAAAAAAAAACTGATCAAAGTGGCCGCCAGGCTTGCCTGATTTGAGACTTTTGGACACTTTTGGCAGAAAAAGTGTTTAAGCAACTTAAAATTAAGACCAATTAGGTTATGTTCTACAAGTTATTAGCTTTATGGGAATTATATCTTTGATTGTCCCTTCTGAAAAGTAAAAAACTAAGAAGGCTGTAAAAAGTGGTCAAAAATACTGCAAAAGACAAAAGGGCGGTCAGCTTGTCTTCTTAAAGGAACACAAAATTTGATTCTAGAGCAAAACATTTGTAATGGAAGAATGTTAATCCAACAAACTGACCGCAAGCTCACCCGATTTAAGACTTTTGAGCACTATTGGCAAGAAAAATGTATCAAATCCTCTTCTTCCGTAGAATTTTTATCAAAATTCGAAAAACTGACATCATTGCTGTCTAGAACCTTATAAGAGGCTTCAGAAGAAAATAATGTCTTGCTTCAACTTGGCTTCTTAAATTATCACAAAATTCGATTCTAGAGCGGTAACATGTGTGATGTAATAATAATTCACTAAATTACCCGCAAGCTTACCCGATTTAAGGTTTTTGAGCTCTGTTGGCAAGAAAATTTTGGAGACCAATAATTTTATAGAATTTTTATTAACACTGGAGAAATTAATATTGTCGTTCTTTAGAACCTTATCAGAAGAAATTAATGTTTTGCTTCTCGAGTGACTACAAAATTGGTTTTTAAAACAAAATAAGAATGATAATATAACAAACGGGCCGCAGACTCACCCGATTTAAGACTTTTGAGCACTATTGACAAGAATACATTCTTTTGTAGAATTATTTAAGATTAGAAAAATTAATATTGCCGCTGTATAAACTCTTTAGTTCACTCATTACAGAAAAATACATATTTTATCAAAAAAAAAAGATAATTTATTAAAATGACCGCCAGGCTTGCCCGATTTAAGACTTTAGAACACTTTTGGCAGAAAAAATATTGAGGCAGCTCAATTAAAAACTAATTGCGTTAATTTTTGAAGCTACAAATTCTAGAATATGACGAAAAGTGGTCAAAAATACTACAAAAGACAAAAATGTCTAAAATATCAAGTAGTCATTTTTTTTGCAGTGTACTATTTCTGAAAAAAGCTGTAAATCATTTTTCAAAAGATTTGGTTCAACTTGCCTTTTTAAAGGAACGCAAAATTTGATTCTAGAGCGAAACATTTAATCCAACAAACTGACCGCAAGCTCACCCGATTTAAGACTTTTGAGCACTGTTGGCAGAAAAATTGGGAAACCAATAATTCTATAAGATTTTTAATAAAATTGAAGAAATTAATGAGAGGTTTCAGAAGAAAATAATGTTTTTCTTCTCGAGTGTTTACAAAATTGGTTTCCAAAGCGAAATATTTGTGATGTAAGAATGATAATCCCACAAACTGGCCGCAGACTCACCCGATTTAAGACCTTTGAGCACTGTTGGCAAGAACAATTTTTTTGTAGACTTATTTAAGATTAGGAAAATTAATTTGGCTTTTAGGCCAGTCATTTAAGACAAAAAACGATGAAAAGCAATAGTTTTAGAAGAAAACTGGAGGTATTAAGATTGAAATAATCTAATTCTGTTCTCATTAGTCCACTTATTTTAAGAGAAAATGAATGTTTTTAATTTTTTGATAGAAATTATGGAACACACGTTATTGATAAATTAGCACCTATCGCATGGGTTATGTAACAATTTAAGTTTTTTATCTAAAAGTACAAAATATGTAAACAGGTTTATGATGTTATTGGTTGTAATACCACTCTCTCTAAACAATATTTAAGAATTAAAATAAATTTGAAATTTATTCATGTGTGGAACATCAGCTCAGTTTGGTAGTACCATCTCATCAGCTCAGCTCACCGCAAGTGTAGGACTCTTCCGTACATCCCCCAAAAGTTTTTTTGATAATAAAAACTTTTCACGCAAAAAAGATCCGACCTTCATCGAATTAATTTCTGCATTCGTATCCATCACACCATGTAGAGAATATCCACACATCCAGTTTGAGGTGAAAATGTGTACAGCAACGTCGCGGAATTGAAAAAAATAGTGACAAAATAAAGATTAAAAATAAAAAAAAAAATGTTTAAACTTCTGCCACGCATTACGGTAT
Organism: Lagria hirta; assembly: GCA_947359425.1. NCBI lineage: Eukaryota > Metazoa > Arthropoda > Insecta > Coleoptera > Tenebrionidae > Lagria > Lagria hirta. The sequence goes on along the minus strand of OX375804.1, from coordinate 486,222 downwards.
GTAATAAGAGAACTAATTCATTCATAAAATCATTTTTAATATGCCACACTTGCAAAAAATCCTTGGTTTCTTGCATCAATGAACTGTGTAGCTACAATCGTAGTAGTACTTCTTTTAGGGGGTGCCCCTAATTTGCAATAAAACAGTACTACCTAATATTTTTTGAGACGTTGTGTGTTTTCAACCTTGATGATTTTGAAGTCTGCCTTGGTAATGTTGGCCTTGCGTTAAGGCCGCGATTTGTTTACATTCAAATCTGGCGCCTTTTTGATAAAAGATAAAATTGCGGGTGGTGCCCATATTTTATAAACATCAAAACAACATAAACGCGGAAAGCAAAGCCTACTATCATTTATTAGGCGTGTCAAGGCAATAGAACATTGACTTTCAATTGACAAACCTTGGTACCTATCATAGTTCTATGGGAAATTGCGGCCATAAAAATGATATATGTGCCCACTTAGAATTTTTTAATTGGGAAAAATTATTTAAAAAACACTCTGTGTTGATGCTTAATGAACACAAATAAAAATAAAAGTAAACAAAGTAAAGAAGGACAAGGCTTATTTACTCTTTTTTTTAATCATACACAAACCAAATTTTTAAATTTATTCTTAACGAAAACAGCTATTTTGGTCAAATTTTAAAGAAACTGGTTGACGTCCTTCGGATGCAATGGCCTGTGTAACTACTAGCATCAAAGTATTCACTGATTTTCTTACCATAAAATGTGTTGATGTTTACCGGTTACACGGTACACTTCCCAAATTAAAAATTGACGATGATTAATTATTTTTTGGTCTTAATTGCACAAAGTTGATTTTTGTGCTACGTCATTTTACAACTACAACTAATTTTTGCTAAATATTTTTGAAATAAATTGATTTTATAGGCTCATTTTACTTTAGTATATTTGTACGTTTTTAAGTTGCTAAACTAAAAAAAAATTAAGTACAAATTTGTTTGAAAATTATAAACTTTTAGCATTTATTTGAAGAAAAAACTGTTTGTTGTTTATTGAAAATATCTAAAATTTTACAATTTATTTGAAAAATGCAATAAAAAGGCGGCTGGTCAATTCTAAGCTGCTGCAGCATAGAATCCCACACATGCTCGATTGGATTTAGATCTGGACTTTAAGCTGGTCGAGTCATGCAATGGAAATACTGTCTGCAACTTGTTATGATGATTTATAGAGTAATTGTGTGTATACAGCCATTGGTAATGGTAGATTTAAGACCAATTGAGTCATGAACCTGTAAAAAGTGGAAAATTTTCGAATTGAAGCAGCATTATTCAAAAGTAATTGTAAATGGAGATGCCTAAATACTATTATAGAGAACAATAGAACAGTTAAAAAAGGAAAATTTCAAATGTCGTACGCTATGTTACGCAATTGGCAATAAATAAATAAATAAATACCAATTACCTTAAAAAACCCAGCGTTCAAGTCTCTCGATTACTCACAATAATGGACTTTTACTAATTAATAAGCCATAGGAAGCAAATATTTCCAATTCCCACAGTAAAATTATTGATTTATGTCAATAAAAGGCATAAGTATAATTTTTATTTGTAAATAGAACAATTCGGTGAGTAATATTGTTATTTAAAGAGCAAGGTCGCTTATGGTGGGTACAAACTATACTAACTATAGACTTTTCCGGTCTTCGAAGATTGAGAAAAAAAAAAGACAAAAGACAATCGAATAATTGTCAATCGGGCTTTCAAGGCTTGCTGATAAGTGTAATTTTGATTTATGGGACAGTAGCAAATTTCTTGAAAGTGTTGACCATTTATTAGTGTCATTTCCGCATTGTGTGTAGGAGGTGATAAAAATTGTTGACATAAATAAGATGACAGGTTGAATTGTGTTTGGTATAACAAATTTTTATTATAATGTCATGGACAATCAAAGAGTGATATTGAAAATGCTAAGAATTTTAATCTGAAACAGAAACCCTGAAATACTTTTTTTTTCTTTCTATTCTTATACCAAAAATAGTGACTGTTGTTATTATTATTTATGTTAAGTAAGAGCCATCTTGAGTAATAGAATTGGGTGTATCCTACATCCAGGTCAAATAGTTTTATTATTCTGTCATTCATATACATCTACATGCCGAGGACATCACCAGGTCATATCAGGTCCATTGGCTTTCTTATCTTCAAATTCATTCAAATCTAACTTGACGATGAGTTCCAATAAGAACAAAACATATCCAAGTTTTTGAATGATTTTGCATTGGTCTTCCACCAAGGATTGTATATCATTGATATACGTTTGAGACAAAAGGCGCTAATGTAATAACATGGTAGATTTATATCAACACTGACATAAAAACGTGTAGAAAAAATCTTTTTCTCAAAAAAGGTTTGATGCAAGGTCGCTTCTAATAGATGTCGCTAGCTTTACTTATCTTCATTTACCATCAGCTTCACTTCTTTTCCCATTAATCTTTTTCTTTTTCTAGGTGGTGTTTTTTACTCTCAAAATGATTCTAGCCTTTCACAAAAAATTAAACTACTTTTTTTTGTTTTTTTCTGCTGCTATTTGACTTTTGTTTAACTTTTTTTTATTCTTGTTTTTTCAGATTACTATCTGTTTATTCTTCATTTACTTTCATATGTTTTCTTTTTTTTTCCTACATTTTTTATCTACTTTCTCACTCTCTTAGTTTTAGCAACTAAATATTATTTTTTTAGATATTTTAGCAGCTGTTTTGTTTTTTGGTACTCTTTACTTTTTGTATCTCTTTCTGTTTATCATAACTCCATAAGCTTTTGTTTCACTTTTTTCTGTGTCTCACGTCTCATAGTATTCTTTCTTTTTCTGTACACAATTTTCCAACACTCTTGCACTATGTCACACTCTTTTTTTTCTCTCATTTTAAACTCTTTTATAAGTTTTTAGATTTATTTTTTTTTTATATTATTTTGAGATATTGCTTTGATTTATTTTCTTTTTATTTTTGTTTTTTTTTTTATTATGCTAATGCTTTTGCTATATATTGTTTGTATTTACCATTGTTCTCCAGCGATTTTTACTTTATTTTTTATTTCTCTTTTTTTCTTCAATTTTTTTTATTGCTTCAGTTATTATTCCTTCTTTTGCTTTTTTTTTCTTGTTTTTTGTTGCATATTGTGCTTTTCATTTGTATTTATCCGGTAGTTTGTCTTCTATCTTTTACCAAACTGTTTCATTTACCATGTTTTGTATTATTTCTATCATCTCGCCATGTATTTACAAAATTTTTATTTTTTTTTTACTTGCTACATGCCAAAATACTGTCTTTATTACATTTTTTTTTTCTTGTGGTTTTTTTTGTTTTTCGTTGTTCTTTACTGTATTTATGTTTTAATCTTAGCTTTTTTTTTTCTATTTTACTGTTTAACTGTATTTCCTCTGTTTTGTTTCTGTTTCTTTTATCTCCCATCCAATTTCTCTTCTTTTTTAATTTTATAGCACGTTTTTTTTGTGTTAAATAATTTTTATTTTCTAATTTTAATACTTCTAGTCTTCGTTTTGATTTGTTGTCTAAATTTTTTCTCGCTTTTTTTGTTTGGTTTTATATAATGTCTTTTTCCTGTTTTTATTACTTGTACATTGTCTTTTTATTTTTTCTTTATTTGCTTGTTTTCTACTGTCTCTAGTTTTGTTTTCTGTTTCTTTCTGTGTTTTTTTCTTGTTTTTTTTTTGTTAATTTTTTGCGGTTTTTTTATGTTACATTCTTTTTCACTATTGTTTTTTTCTATTGTTTTATTCTGTTTCCTTTTTTGTTTGCTTTTTTATTTATATTCTTCTCTTAAGAAACCTGTACTTTTTTTTTTAATTCCATCTTTATTTTCTTCCTTATATAAATATCTTCTTGTATCTCACTCTTGCCTCTTTGTCTTGTTCTCTATTTTGTCTCACTATCTCTCTTAGTTTTTTCTGCAATTCTATTTCTTTTCTTGTCATTTTATCATTTATGAAAACTTTCTTAGTACGATGCTATTCTCTTTCTTTCTCCTGTTTTGTAGCTTTCTTCTGTTGTTACTTCTTCTCCTAGCTGAATTATCATTTACTCAATTTTTAATTTTTTTTTCTTTGTTCTTCAATTTTTATTCTTGTGATTACTACTTATTTATTTGTGTTCTTTTCTCGTTTTTCTCTCATTTTTTTATCTCTTCTTTATCTTTTTTTATTTTATTAATTCACCTAGCTTTTTTAATATTTCTTTTTTTTTGGCAATCTTTTTGTTTATACTAAACGTTTTTTTTCTATTTCTTTTTTCTCAGTTTTTTCTTCTTTAGTTCTTCTTTCTACTACGCTATGGGACAGGCAAGACTAAACAGATTTTGTTTTAATTATTCTTTTTTTTGTTTTAAATGGTAAACAGGTTTATTACAACTAAAGATATTTTGGGTTGCTTGCCAGCTTAGTCAAGCTCGTACTTTTCGGTGAAACACTAAATTAAAAAATTAAAAATTTTTTTTTTATATTTTAAGAAGATAAGCGGTCTTAAGGAGCTTTATCATGAAACTATTTGTGTTTGTTTCAGATATTATGGACGGCGTTATCCGTAGCTTTAGGTTTAGAACTTCGCGGCGAATACATTCGAGGCGTCCCCTGTATAAAGCGTCACCAGCAGCTATTCTGTCCGACAGCAGGAAATTCCTATCCTTTGTACGTCAATTAAACAAACAATGACAAAGAGAGTTTTGTGTAGTAAAAAGTAAAACAATGATTCAATTTTCCAGAGATCGCATAGAATTATTCATAGACGAGAATAAGGCGCTGATGAAGAGGATGTACGGGGAATTCGATATGGGAACTCCGCCGGAATATGGAAGGAAAAAGAAGCGATCGACGAAACCGGGCGTACCGGACCTGCACTTCGATCCAGGTCCGGATCCGGTAGGGAAACCCGGAGGCGGCGGTGATTCCTTTTTCGAGAAAATACGCGATACTCGACAGAATTTCAGGAATAACCAAAGCTCGGAAACGGGAAGAATTGATGCTTGTGAGAGTAAAGTGGAAATTGTAACGCCATATTGGGCGTCGAATTCGGCCGGGAAAATTAGAGCTATTGTTAACACACAACACTTTGAGCAAGCCATCCATCAAGAGGTTTGCGCGTAAGTGATCAGGATTTTTACCTTTTTTCAAGTCAAGTCAAGTCAAGTCAAGTCAGGACAGACAACATAAGAAACTTAATAAATAGCTCTAATTATTTTGTTTTTTTTTTTGTAGGAAAGCAAGAACAAATCGGTGTTCTGGCGATTGTGGGTGCGAGCAGAAGTACAAATGGCATCGTCTCCTAGCTTATGATCCTGATAATGACTGCAAAGGGATTTTTATGGATTGGTTCCTATTTCCATCATGCTGTGTCTGTCGATGTAATCCCACTTAAGTCCGACATCTTTCGCCAAATGAAAGAGAAAATACCTATGAAATGTGCCAAATTGATCTTATATGACCATTCTTTACTAACTTTTTAAGACACACAGCAACCTAAATCAAAGAAAATGTGCAATTCTAGCGACATGACTGATTTCTATAATCTTATTTTCTATGAAATTCGATGCAATCATTATTATTACGTTACCATAAGTCAAACTTCTATTAAGTGTACTTTTTTAGATAGATTTTATTACTATTTACTTTAGTTACCATAGCAGAAGTAATAACTTTTGCTTACTTAAGGACACTCGAATAAGTATAATCAAATAATACGTGAATGGAGAAAGTAGATGGCTGCCATTTTCTATAGCATATTTGTAATAAATTATTTGGAAAATAAACTATAATTGTTTTGTACGAAAAGTCTTTTATTTATTAATCAAAAAAAAAACATTTCGTTTTTTATTGCTACGCCACTGAAGAAAAACGTATAAAGCTAGAGTAGGCAATGCTAAAAATCATTACATAAAACTGTAAAAAAGATGATAAAAATGATTAATAATGATAAAAATGTTAGATTAATTGAAAAATTGCCTAATCAAGCAAATATTGACAATAAATTATACTGATTTGAAAGAAAAATGCAGCGTTAATTTTTTTCTTGGCACTATTAATTTTGTTTATTATTAAATTTCGAGAGCTTTCTCGATATCAAAACTTCAATTCTTTTGGCAAATGGTAAAACTGTTTTCATAGTCACAATATTTTAGTTACGCTTTAGATTTGGTAGGTGTACCATCTTAATCTTTAAAAATAAAAGAGAATGCTTCTCTTCAATAAATTATTTATTTTCTCATTTTGCAACTAAATAAAAACTTATTTATTTTTATTTGGTTGACAATTCTGTCCAAGATGAGCAAAATTTTCATTTTGTATTAGGATCACAGGAGTATCAGGAGGTAGGAGGTTTATAAATGACACGACAATGAGATGTATGCAACTAACAATGCACAAATTACATGTGGTTGCCTACCTCAAACTTTAATAATTAAAATTTATTATTTTGTACAAATAAGTGATTTTTAATGCTTAAAACGTGTATTTATTATTAATTAAATAATAGGTAGAATTAAAAAAAACAATTTAAATTAAATTTTTTATTTGTTGTTTTACTTTAGCGATATTTAATAAAATCATAAATAATCTTCATCTAAATGTATTTCTACATTGTTTTCTGTAAAAACAAAACATTTTATCCTAGAGTCTTTTCTACATACCCATATTATCCGCTGTTTTATCTAAAATTAATTAATTAAGTCAAAAAAAATGTCAACATAACCTTAAAAAATACTCCCTTATGTTTGAATAATAATTAGTCAATCTTCTATTACTCAAGCACATAATCAATTTAGAAACTCAATCAATATGCATTTCAATTTATTTAACAAATGTTTAATTGAGAAATTAATTATTTTTTTTGTAAATAGAAAATGACACTATTGACAGTTTATTAAAGTGACAGTAGCGGTACCAACCTAAAGGCATAAAAAGTCGGTCATTTGAAGACCTCCTAATACCTTCTGCTACTCCTGTGATCCTGATACAATATTGAGAATTTTGATCAAAACTGTTTGGCTTTTTTCTTCTGGTTAAAAAGGAATATATATCCTTTACTCATCAATGGTTAAAGTCAGCAAGTGGCCAGCCACAAAGCATTTTAAACAAATTATTTATTCTCTAATTTATCAAATATAATTAATTATTGATTATTTAAAATGAAGAAAAAGTTTTTTTTTTGAGAAATTCTGATATAACAGCGGCCTTCTTGTTGGAATTATTTTAATTTTTATTTTATTCTAGAAAGCCTCTACTAAATAAATAAATATTAAGTTTTTTTTATAAATATTTTTGATTTAAACGATTGAAAAATAAATCTTAAACAATGTTTTTGTTATTTATATTTCAGTGGTATTTTATGCCTTTTTATCCAAAGCAAAAAAACATTGAAAATTTGGCTAAAATCAATCTTTTTTTTCAACTAAAAAAACGCTTAAGAAATGAATTATTATTGTTTCCAAAGCCCTCTTGAGCTTTTTATAAACAAAAAAGCATTTTTTGATTATTAAATTATTTATTTTCTCACTTTATAACCAAATAAAAATTATTTTTCTATTGGTTCTGGTAAAACTAACGAAATTCTCAATTTGTATTAGGATCACAGGAGTATCAGGAGGTAGGAGGTTTATAAGTGGCGCGACAATGAGATGTATGCAACTAACAATGCACAAATTACATGTGGTTGCCTACCTCAAACTTCAATAATTAAAATTTATTATTTTGGACAAAAAGTAATTTTTAATGCTTAAAACGTGTATTTATTATTAATTAAATAATAGGTAGAAATAAAAAAAACAATTTAAATTAATTTTTTTATTTGTTGTTCTACTTTAGCAATATTTAATAAAATCATAAATAATCTCCATCTAAATGTATTTCTACATTGTTTTCTGTGAAAAACCAAACATTTTATCCTAGAGTCTTTTCTACATACCCATATTATCCGCTGTTTTACCTAAAATTAATTAATTAAGTCAAAAAAAATGTCAACATAACCTCAAAAATACTCCCTTATGTTTAAATTATAATTAGTCAATCTTCTATTACACGAACACATAATCAATATAAAAACTCAATCAATAAGCATTTCAATTCATTTAACAAATATTTAATTAAGAAACTAATTATTTTTGTTGAAAGTAAATAACACCATTGACAGTTTATTAAAGTGACACTAGTGACAGTAGAGGTACCAACCCAAAGCCATGAAAGCCCGGTCATTTGTAGACCTCCTGATACCTCCTAATACTCCTGTGATCCTAGTACAATCTTGAAAATTTTGATCAAAACCGTTTGTTCGGAGGCTTTTCGCTAACCCCAGCAACCAGCAGCAGCAGCAGCACAAAGGCATTTTAAACGAATTATTTCTTTTCTCTAATTATCAAATATAATTAAGTAATCTTAATATAGAAAAGAGGAGTTTTTTTTTGAAAAATTGTGATATAAAACGGCCTTTTTGTTAAAATTATCTCAATTTTTTGGGATTTTATTTTCTTCTAGAAAGCCTTTATTATATAAATATTTTTAATTTAAATGTATTAAAAGTAAATCTTAAACAGTATTTATTTTTCTGTAGTGTTTTATGCTTAACGCCTTTTTATCTAAAGCAAAAAAACACTGCAAATTTGGCTAAAATCAAACTTTTTTTTCAACTAATAAAATACTTCAGAAGTGAATTTCTATTGTTTTCAAAGCCTTCTTGAGCAAAAAAAGCATTTTTCGATTAATAAATTATTTATTTTTACTTTTTATAATAAAATAACAATTATTTTTCTATTCATTCCGTCCAATATGAGCAAAATTCTCAATTTGTATTAGGATCACAGGAGTATCAGGAGGTAGGAGGTTTATAAATGACGCGACAATGAGATGTATGCAACTAGCAATGCAAACAGTTTTAGTACCAACCTAAAGGCATAAAAAGCCGGTTATTTAAAGACCTCCTGATACCTTCTGCTACTCCTGTGATCCTGATACGACATTGAGAATTTTGATCAAAACGGTTAAGGCTTCTTATTTTTTTGTTAAGTAAGCAAACAAAGCCAGCAACGCAGCACTATTATTGAAACAAATTATTCTTTAATTATCAAAAATATTGATTATTTTAAATATAGAAAATGTTTATCTAAAAATCGGCCTTTTTGTTGAAATTATTCCAATTTTTTTGCAACTTTTTCAGTCTTTAGTGTTATAATAATACATTATATAAAAAAATAAATTTTGATTCATTTATAAAAAAGCATTCAATTTCAGCATTTGAGCTCTTTTAATTTTTGATACGTAGCTTGATTTTTTTTATTTTTTCAAAAAAAATGTTTTTAATTGTGCTGTTATCTAGCGGCCAGTATCTAAACTTTAAAAAATAATAAGTTGAGACATTAAGCAGAAAAGAGAGTACTTTTAAAGGCGACATCTTCTACTTTGCAGTCAAACTAAAATGTAGTAAAATAACTGTCACTTGTCTGTCACTGTCAGAAACTTGTTTACAAATGATACTTTATTTTGTTGATTACTGATTACAAAACATTGAAAAACTTGTTTTTAAATAATAAGATCATTCCTTTAATGATGTAATTTATCTAGAAATGCATTCAATAATGTATTATCTCATCTTATTAGTATATCTTTATGTCAATATATATCCTTCCTGTTGCATTTTACATGCTTGTCACACACTATCTGTAAGTACCCAATTTCTGGCGATAAACCACACCTCAACTTTCTCTTTTTGGATTTCTAGGCCCAAAATCATAATGAAAATGAATGCCAAGAGTCTTTCGACTTTTCTGAGAAAGAGCGCACAATAAACAAACTTAGGTTAGAATTAGAGAACTCCACTCTTAATTTTACAACAACAGGCACAACATGGAATTGTACTGACCCAATAATACCCTAAATAGATTAAAGGTATTAAAAATTCATATTTTCAGCTATTTATTTAAGTATTTCCTTTTACGAAAATGGAACAAATCAACTTTGCCGCCACATATCAAGCGATTCTTGTGTGAATTTCAGTCCACGTTTTCAGAATGAATCGTATTTACTTCAGTATAAGTCTCCGGAAGTTGGGGCTGGAAAGCTCTTATTTTCATTGCCAAATGACAAACTGCCACTGTTTTTATATATTGATATCTTTGATTTATCACATCTTCTTTTAAGATCCTATTTATTGGCCTCCGCTTATAATATATCCTATGTTAAAGTTCAAGCTTTTAAGGAAAAGAACAATGTGAGTACGCTACTGGATTTTAAACAATTTAGCGATCCTGCTAAGGTAGAATATGAACTATTCACTTATAATGAGGAAGGAAATTATTATTTTGTTGTGGATGCTTATTTTAGTGATGAAACCAAAATACGTATGACAACTCCTAAAGTATATGTTGGTAAGTTAAGTTAAACAACTGCTAAAGCCGTTGACAGCAAAATATTCCCAAAGTATGTTGGTACCTCTACAGCGAGTGAATGTCAAAAAATTTAGACTATACACTCAATTTCAAATTGATACAAAATAAGATTTTGTTTTGAAGTTTAAATTTTCTGAAATTTTCTTATGATTGTCATTGTTGCAATAAGCTTTAGTTTTTTTTTGTTCATTCTGTAGATAATGTTATCGTTATAAAAACTCTTCATTAACTTTGCAAGTGACGTCAGGCGTCAATTTTATGCAATGTTGTCAAACTTACTTTTAGGCTGAGAATTAAAAGAAAAAACGCATAATCTCAAAAGAGTGAGCTTTTTTCATTCTAGATAATCATTAAATAATGTCGGGTATTAACCACCCCCTCATTCTTATCGCGTCTTGTTAGGAAAAGATACAGGGTGTTCGATTCATTGTTTCCAAAGTTGCTTCTGTTTCACAAAAATGATAGTGTGTTCATTTAGTCTAGGTGTTCCGGCACTTAACACTTCTATTTTTATATAAAATGCGATCTGTAAAATTTTAGATTGACTTTTCAGGCAGAAGACGCATGCGCCTGGTAATTGGAATTGTAGGCGCCAGCTTTATTCTTCCATTCGTACTGTTTGTCTTCCATATTTTAACGCGGAAATACCCCGAAAACAGCAAAGAAGTTGAGAGTAAAATAGCAGTGGTCTACAAGTCATCATTTAAAAAACACAATGAAGCTGTAACTGCCTTAGTCGCTTTACTCCAAGCCAATTGTCGGAATCAGGTTACAATTGAGTTGTTGGACCTATCTCGATCGAAAAAAACCTATAATTCGTCTATTTTGATCGCCAGTCAAGTTGTATATGTGGCGCCCCCTATGCAAAACAAAGAACATATCGTCGTTAATAAAATACTGTCTCAGAAGGATGTTTATACAGTTATTTTCGACCATTGTACCGATAATCTACCCGACTTTTTTATTAATCGCAAAGTGATAAAGCTATTGGATGATTTTGAAAAATTATTAAGCGTTCTGAATTTGCCAAAAATATATGATACCGCTCTTTGGAATGATTTAAAGCGGAAGACTGAGGAAGCAAAAGTTGAGACTGATCTCTACTTAAACGACAATGTCTTGCCAAAAATCATAGTTACTACATCGGAACCTGACGAACAAGAAGCACTAATTTCGACGAAAACTGCTGTTGTGTAAGACTGATTGTAACAGGCTTTTATATGTAAATACTATTTAAAACTTTTATTAATAGTGCATTATAAAAACAAATTACATTTTTTTTTATTTAAACCTTAGCATAAACTTTCACTCATTCCCTGAATAACCAAGGCACACACATTTTTGTCGTTAACCCTTTAAGTGACTAGAATCGAAATAAAAATTCGGCTATTCTTCATTGGAATTCGTCCAAACCGAGTTTTTCTTGTATTTGGTTAAATCTATCGATGTATTTGGACAGCAGCGCTGGGCTAGAGAGCGGAATTTGCAATCTGCAAATGAACAAACCATTTTTAAAACCTCAAAAATAATAACAGACAGTGGCGGTTTGACTGCGATGCAAAACATATTTGAAATAAACTTTGCTATACTTGGAACAAAGTTTCATCGATGAAACTCAATAATACAGTGGCGTAACTTACGTTTTATTGGCTCTTTGATTTTGCGAAGTGGACGGAGGGTCTATCTTTCTTGATTGTTTGCTTTGCGAATGAAATATAGGATAAGTTTCTTTCGATGGCGGCGAGGTACCAAACCATGGCATGTCCGTTCTTGAAGGATGATTTAAGGCACTTTTTGGTTCAATTTTATTGGTAGTGAAATTTTGACTGGAAACTAGATGTCCTACTTGAAAGTGAGGATTTTCAATCGTATCAGCCGCTTTTATAATTCGTTTTCCCGAATGCCAGCGACGAACTAAATATTTCATTCTATACACTGCCACGACCATCAAAGACACACTCCTGCAAATCGAAATACAAGCTACACTGGGGCCCTCAAAGTCGCGCCCGGTTACAGGGTTTTAGGCAAGAAGTTCAATTTCTAGGCCAAAAATATTGCCAAAACTTGCCCGTCCCATATTTCAGAGTGAAAGGGAAAGGAAAAAAGAAAAAACTCAGCAAAAGATGAAAATAGAAACCGAAAAAAAAACTAAATCTGTAAAAAGCGCTTATTATTATGCAAATCCCTACTCGATTTTCAGGGAAATTGGCAGACAAAAAGCTAAGAAAGTAAAAAAGTTGGACAAAAAAGCATTTTATCATGTTTTAATTAGCTCCAAAAGATAAAAGTATTATGTAACTTACTTAAATGTTGGTCGTTTCCGTTTCGTCCTCGGAATGGAAAATTTTTCGTAGATATCAGTCGTTTGATATGTGGCCAAAAGCGAGGTCAAATACTGTTTTTGCCACATTAAAGCCTTCCTATAGCTCTCCGATCTTAAATATTTAGCAAATAAATAATTGGCTCTTGAAATAGGATCATCAAAGGGAATATTTCGTCGATGATCTTCTAAAATATTAATTCTATCTTCTAAAACAGTTTTTTCATGTGTTAATCTCGCAATTAGGTCCACCATTGATAAATTATCTTTGACCATATTATTTAATTCTTTAATCTTTTCCATAACTTTATCTGGAATATTATCCGAAGCTCCTCTTTTTGTCTTTATCTGTTCAATTTGCCCCAATAGCAACATTTTTTCATTACGTAATTTTTCATTTTCATTACTTGAAACATTACTAATTTGTATTATTTCTTTAGATTTCGACTCAAGTTCAATATTTAATTTCTTTATAGCATCTTTCATTGCTTTTTTATTATCAATTAGTGCCATATTCTCTTGTTCTAATAAAGCAATTTTTTTCAATAAACTAATTTTTTCATTATGAAAATCAGGTAAGCTTTCCGCTTTTGAGCTTGCTAATTTGTACTTCATTGTCTGCATTTGGTCTTCTAATTCATTTCGACTATTTTTTTCTTTTGCGAAAACTCTATTAAATTCCATTTCATTAACAATGGCACTATCGAGCTTAGAGCTAAGTTGCTTAATTAATAGCGCATCTTCGCGTTGAAGTGCCTCCATATCCCCCTTTAATTTATCATATTGAGCCTCCAGCTCATGGAGCTTATTCTCAGCATGGTCTTTTGCTTTCACCAATTGTTTGTTAACCGATTTATATTTTCTGATTGTAAGTTTTAATGATTCGGCATCAAATGTTTCCAGTGATCCATCTCCAATAGCGCTTAATATTGAATTGTCTAAATGTAAGGAATAGTTTAATTCTCGTTGAACCTCATCGGCGATATTATCCAGAGATTTTTTACTCAAAAGTTGTGCTTTCAGAGTGTGTAATTCCTCATAAAGTGCAGAATTCTTCAACTGTTCCTCACGTAATCTCCTTCCTAAATCGATTACATTTCCAGTTTCAGTAAGTTTACTTTGGATTGTTTCCAAGTTTGTGTGTAAACTTTTAGAATCTGCTTCCATCTGTTCGATAATTTTATCCTTTTCCTGTACCAGCTGTCGCAAATTCCCCAATTCTTTGCTTGCTTTTACCAAATCCTCATCTTGTGCTATTTTCAAATCATTAAGCTTTTGTAATTGATCACTAAGAGCTTCTTGGTGACATTTCAATTCACTATTTTTGACTTGTAAAGATTCAATTGCTGACTTTTCTGTTTTTAATTCAAATTCTTTAGCATCGATGAGTTTTTCTGTTTCCGATACTTTTCGATTTATTTCTTCTATAGTTTTCTCCATCTCTCCAATTAGTTTATTTTTTTCATTCAATTCATGTTTGAGTGTGTTAATTTGTTGAAGTCTCTTTTCTTGTTCTATTTCAAATGCAACGCCAGCTTGAGTAAGAGCAGTTTCAGTTTGTTGTAAAACATTTTCTAAATCAGCTACTTTTTCTTCTAGATTATGAAGTGTTTGAAATCGTTCTTCATAATCGAGTAATTTTACTCGAAGTTCATCTATTATTCGAGTATGATTCACTTCATCTTCAAACCGAACATGTTTTTCCGTTGAATTAGCTTTATTTTGTGGAATTTGAAGAGAATAGAATAAATTTGGTTGTTCAAGTTTTTCAATGGAGGAAATTTCTGATGTAATATTCCTAGATTTTTCTTGAATATTGGGTGACATAATTAGACTATTTTCGGCATTTTTCTGATATCTAGCTTGCTCCAGCTCTAAAGAAACACCAGATAATTTTAATTTACTAACATATTCCATTTCTGTTCGATCTAAATTCAATGAAGTGTAAAATTCCAATTCGTTTTCAGTCTCCTCCAACCTTGCTTTAAGCATTTCAATATCATTATTTTTATCTGTAATTATATTTTCTACAAGATTTGGTAAAACATGTGCTTCTTTATCCATTTTTGATTTTAATTTCATATTTTCTAAACGTAAAAACTCCAACTGTTCCTGCATTTGTATTACCAAATCATCAGTCTTATTTTGTGAAATTTCTCTTTCACGATCTTCTAAGCGTTTTTTTGTTTCTTCTAAATTTATATTTAATTGAGCAATAATTTTCTCTTTTTTACTTAAAGCTTCTTTTAATGTTATAATGGTATTTTTCGCTTCATAATTCTGTACTTCTAACGATGATTTTGTTTGTTTTTCTATATGCTCTGCCCGAATACGTTGTTCATCTAATCTTATTTGAAGATTTGATATTAAAGCTAAATGATCCGATATTTGTTTGGTCAAAATTGTTTTTTCATTTTGAGCGTCCTGTAGGTCAGGTTTTAGTTTTTCCAATTGCATTTCTAAATCACGAATTCTTTTTATTGCCGCATCCTCAGCACGAGAATGACGCAGCAGCTTTTCTTTTAATCGAGACAATTGTTGAAGAGGAATTTCACATTCATCATCAATTGATCGATTCACTACATCTCGGATAGACATGTCTTCGCTCGGCGAACTACAACTAGAAACGGTTGAGTGAAGAAATTCCAAATCTTTGGTGCGTTTATCAATTGTCGTCTCAAATTCGGAGAGCTAAAGACAAAAAAAAATGCAATTCAATAAAAAAAGCTATCTGATAAGCCAGCAATTACATAATGTTTTATAAAAAAAAACATAATTCCAGAAAGCCGGAATTCTTTTGTTTTCATAACATTACTTTAGCCACCTATAAAAAACATCAAAAAGCTTTTACACTTATATTCTTACGTGATTTTTAATTTGTTGCAAAGCTCCTTCACTTCCAGCAATTTCAGTGGTTAACCTCAACTTTTGTACTTCATCTTCCAAATTCTTAACATATTGTTCAAAAAGTTGAAGTTGTTCAATTCGCGAAATATCGGCAATAACTTGCGATGGTGTTTGATTTGTAATTTGTTTCTTTAAGATAACTTCCAATTCACTAACAATTGTTCTCAATTCCTTTTCATTTGTTGTTTTTGTACGAATTTGATCTTCCAATTCGCGAATAATCTCGCGTAATTCGTAGATTTTATCGACAGCCTCTAATCGTTCACTTTCAATTTCTTTACAATTTCTATCTTTTTCTTCCATCAATTTTAAAAATTCTCGAAGTTGTTGTTCAAGAGTTTCCACCTAAAAATCCCATTTTTATTATCACAATCATTTCATTCTGTTTGCAAAGACTACGAGAATAACCTGTACCCAAAAATAACGCCGCCGCGTCTACATCTTGTTCGAATAAGAAAGCGTTTCCTGTATTTAAAAATAGTTTACTCAAAAGGAAGAAAGAAAATCTACAGGGTGTTTTATAAAAATATGACAAAAAGCATGCTTATTATGAATGTTAGTGCGTGAAATAATAACAAACAAACCTCTTTAGCATAACGTTCACAGTTAGACTTATCCTTCTCTCTCTCCTTCAAATTTTCTTTAAATTTATCTATCTCTTTTTGGGCTTCATCACGTTCTTGTTCGCGTTCAGATGCTTGATCTTCCAGAAATTGACATGTTAACTTATATCTCTTGTCGGCGGCCTCAATCTGAGTAAAATAGCATAATTCCATCAAATCTTACCATTTTCAGAAGACTTTGATAAGCAAAATGAAGTGGATTTTTTTTTTAAAGAAAATTAATGAAAAGCGTTTTGAAGATGAAACTAACTTTTAAATATCAAACCCTTACAACACCCTGTCTTGGATCTCCAATTTTTTAAAACCACAGTTTTAATTTCAAAAATCATAGACCTATATAAAATTTATCACAACTATTAGTAAATTGGCCAAAAACACCTTTTTTGCTTCGACTTCAATTCAAGTCATTTAGTTATTTAAAATTCAAAAAATATTGAAATACCACATCAGAAATGATTTAAGCTATTAGGCTAAAAATAAAATTTCTTTTCGAAGTATATTAAATTCTAAATCGCCTGAGGCGCGAGACGGTTGAAACGAGTTTTTTTACATTTTTCATTTTTTTTTAATTACGCTTTCATTACATAAGCTTGTGTTTTGTCCGCTTACCTGCATTTTTAAGTCATCATTATCTCTTCGCGATTCCTCAATAATTTTATCCCCAGTTCTCGCCAAACTTTCCATTAAATTAATGATCAAATTAATATCCAAGCTTTCTCGGTTTTCAGATAAATTTCTTGTTTTTTCTTGCAATTCCCGAAACACATTAATGGCTTCTCCTAGAGATTTTAATTGAACAAATCCTTCTCAAAAATTGCGGAAAACTCACCTAAATTATGCACTGCGCGATTCCCATCCTCTCCATAACCTTCGGAAATAATTTCTTTATGTCCATTCTCAATAAGTTCTGCAATTTTTTGCCTTGCGTTGCCCAATTCGTATTCTAATACTTTTTGCCGAGCTAAAACTTCTTCTAATTGATTTTCCAATGTCATTCTATCACTTTCTAAAGACTGAACCACACTTCTACTTTCATTTAATTTTTCACTAAGTTCATTTCTATTTTGTGTCTCGTCAATTAATTTCCTCGTTAATGACGATAATTGTCTTTCTAAAGAGCCACTCTTTCGATGTTTTTGACGTTCTTCAACATTATCTTCAGTTAAATTTGAAGTTAATGTTAGAATAGTATTTGCATCTGATTTTAATTTTTGTAAACATACCCCTAGTTCACCCTTTAGATCAATTGACTCTAAATCACTTTCGGGAGAGTTATCAATTAAATTTATCAAATCATTAAAATTTGGCGTTATATGAACACGCTTATTTTGCTCATCTTCCATTTGCGGTACACTTTTATTAAAAAGTTCTTCCACCAATGTACTATTCAATTCATCTTCACATTGCGTAAAATATTTAAGTAACTCCCCTATTAAATTTTTAAGCGAAAACGTTTGCTTTCTTAATAAATCTCGTTCTTTCAGTAACTCAATTTCTCCTTTACTCAAACTATCCGCATCTCGGAGACTTCGCCTACGAGCTCTGTCTAAAGCCTTACCGTGTTCCTCTCTTATTCCATCAATTTCAGCCTCATAGGTTCTTCTAATAGAAGCAATGTCTTTTTGATATTTCTCAGCAAACTTTGACTTCAGCTGAAGCAATTCTTCCGGCCATTGCTGCTCAATATCGTCACTGTCGACTAAACGCTAGAAAAAATAATACACAAATCTCAAAAATTATAATTATTTGAATTCTTATGGAAAGTATCTATAAGATATGCCTGAAAATGATAGATCTAAAAAAATTATAATCCCATTTTTTGTGTATCATCATCTATATGGTTATGAAATGGTGCGATGTTTATCGCACGATCGATGCATATTGCATCATGCTACTTAAATGTCAAAATTAAAATTTTATTTTTGAAAGAGTTATAATGAACCAACCCATCAAAAAAGAATAAGCACCCGGAGTCTGCGCAACCCAAGTCTCGTTAAACGAATTTCGGCTGAAAGTGATGTTAAGATAAAAAGACACCGCAGTTCCATAAAATTGTGTCGTGTAAAGCGGACATTGCTTTAACCAATGGAGAAGGAATGTTTCAAATACGATTTAAAAATTTTCGACAATGCCCGATTCGTCTTATCATGTAGTATAGCTTAAAATGCCATTACAATTATTTTTAAATATTTGACCAAAAACAAATAAATATTTATAGAAATATTAATAGTAGCAAATAATTCAAACAAATAAATAGTATTATAAAGCTAATTGCTTTTTAAGATGTTTGCACAATAATAAAAACAGCACACTAATGGTGACTACCCTCCAGCGAGTGGTATTCGGGAAGATACTTTTCATAAGAAATCTCAACAATAAACATATAACAGCAGCACCAACATTTACCTGAATTTGACATTGAAGTGCATGAATAATGTCCCTTTCAGCTTGAGCGACTTGCTCTTGCAACCGCCGCTCATAGCTCTGTACCACCTCGTCAATTTCGAACTCACCTGAATTCGCCTTTTTTTTTCATGCACAAAAAAAAGGGTTAAAGACACATACATTAGTACACAATTACATACAGTTAGACATATACAACTTACAACTTCTTGTACTGTTGTACTAATCCTGCCTCTGAGTTGAGTATTCAAATCTTGTACTTCTTCCAAATAGGTTTTCTCCAATTCTCTCATTTTATTCTCATGATCGACATTATTCAAATCGATACGATTATCAAAATCTTCTCTCAATATTTCAAGTTCGGCGTGATATTTATTTTGAAGCTCACATTTAATCGCTGCTAAATCATGTTTAAAAATTGTTTGCAATTCATATTTGCTAATTTCTATAGTCAATTTATCTAAATCTTCATTCGATAAATTTTCAATGTCGTAATTATTTAGCAGCGATACAACTTGTGATAGAATACGACGCATTTTACCAATATCTTTTCTTGTAAAATCAACTTTACCATCGCCTCCTGGCCCTGGAGTACCAAATACAAAATCTGAGGATATTTCAGAACATGAACTAGAACCAGACATTTTACGGCTGTGCTGGCTAAAAATCTCCTCGGAATAACTAAAATAAACATTTACAAAAAATACAAAACTTTAAATTTTATACAAACTTTTTCTCCAAATCAGCACATTTTTTTTCAAAATAAGTACGAAGCTCTTCCATTTCTTTCGAATGTTTGAGGTTTAGCTCGTCCTTTAACTCACCAAGCTTAAAATATAAAAAAAATGTATATTACAACAACAGTCCAATCCTACGAGAGGTCGGGAATGTTCGTGCAAAGCCGCTCACAAGGCAAGGCATGCGCACAATACAACTGCGCACTATCCAAATTCTGACATAAATATGTGCACCTTATAAGAAAATAGTATACCTTCAATTGTACTACAGTTGTCTCAAATTGTTTCGTCTGCGATTCCACATAATCCTTAACCGCAGCCTTAACTTCTCCGAAAATATTTAGTTGAGCATCATTAAGCAATTTTTCTAAACTTGAGCAAGATTGTTCATAATTTAAACTAATTTTTTCCTTCTTCTCTTCCTCCTTTAACCCTTCGGATGCAGTTTTTAATTGCGCCCGAAGTTGCTCAATTTCGCTTAGAAAATGTTGCTTCATCTCTTCCCGATTTTTTGTTGACTGCTGTAATGATGTCGTCAGTTTGTCGATTTGTTCATGCTGATGCACTACGGCAGTTTGGTATTCAACCAGCTGCAAAGAAACATGTAAAGATACTCAAGTGCAAGCGAGATTGAAATAAACGAAAACTACTCTTATTATAAATAATACATCTCAAAACTGTTTTACTGTTTATTATTTATGTTATACAGTATAGTAGAAACGTTTAAGATATACCCGGCAGTAAATATAATAGCTCATAAATAAGACCAGACCACAAAGATAAAACAAATTACAAGCCAATGTGTTACGTGCCTTGGTTTATGAATAGAACCAACCAGGTAGCTGAGTATTACTAGTACAACAATAATCTTTTTTAATTTATAACTGTGGTTTTAGGTGTCAAAGTTTCTAATAGATTAGTGTAATTAAATTTTCTCAGGTATATCTCAAACGTTTTCACTATAGGTTACGACATTTCTATTCTCCATCCTTTGTTAACGACAAATCTCAGCATAAATGTGTCATTTTCTAATGGCGCTACCTGAACACGTAATGTGTTCAGTGTCTATTGAGCTTAGTGACAAAACGGCAAAAATTTAAAACTCGGAAATCAATGACAGTTTGACTAAGCATCTATTATAGTAAAATTTTATCATCTAGTAGGTCGATCGTGACCTACTAGATGATAAAATATTCAAACAACTTGATCGTGCAAATGCTGTTTCCATGGTAATCGGCGCCATATTAAGTTGCGCAGTTAATATTGCGCAATTACTATGATAAAATAAAAACATTTGCACCAGCTGCAAAATCAGCTAAAAATGATGGCTTGATTAGATATAATATAAAAAAATTTTTTTACTTTATTATAGCATTCTTCGTACTGTTTATATTCAGTGGTGCTGGTTCCTAAGCTGTTGGTTGATGTATTACTAATTAATTCACGAAACGAATCTAATTCAGATGTTAATGCCACATTTGTTGCCGTTTTTAAAGCATTTAACTCCTCACTGTCTTTTAGCCGTTTCCGTAGCTCTTCATTTTCTTCCATACTATTACTTATATTAAAATTTGCACTTTTCCCTGCATTATAACTGTTTAGGAGTTTATCATCTACTTCAATATTGGCAAAAATATCCAAACTCTCTTCTTGATCAGATTTGAATTGATCGTTCGATAAAATCTCATCGAGAATGCTTCTGGCGTTGTTTTTGCCGTCTACATTTGTAGAAATAAATCTCTCTAAGCCATTTAAACTAATAATACTGCTACTATTAAAACTAGAATTGAGCGTTTCTTGTGAAATTCTCTCATCAGGAACGTTTTTCAATAAAAGCTCAAATTTGTCTGACAAATGTGGCACTTCTATTTCTTGCATAGATCTATCGTTTTCTATACTCGATAAATGCTCTGAAATGGTGCTACTCTCCTCTTGTGGGGGAGAGATAGATAAAGTCAAGCTGCTGCTTCCAGATTCCCCATCGGGACTCGGAATCTATTAAAATGTTCTAAAATTAGCGCATTCTTGGTAGCTATATTTATTGATGCTTACTCGATTGGAAGATGCGACCTTGGATGTCGACATTCTTGTAAATAGCAATAAAAACTGTATAATATTACGAAAAATTAAAATTTACGACATTTTCGCTGTTTTGTTATTGTTTCGTTGCCGTGGCTGTTGGTTTATAACGTACACGAAGAATATTATGAAATAATAAGACAGCAACAAAATAAATATAAATACTCAAAAATAAAAACACTATTTAAAACAACTAAATTGTTTTCTATGTTTTCAAATAAATAAAAAATATAATTTTAGCACAAACAGTCATTCAAACGAAATACTTCAAAACTGACAGTAATGACAGATTTTTGACATTTATTAAATGGCAAAATGACAGACTATTTTCACTTCTGATGCGTTCGGTAACCATGTTATTTTTTTCTTATAATAAATAAACAAGTAAGCCATTGTGCATAATTATATTTTAAAACATAATTAAATTTGTAAAACATTAAAAATATTTATAAACAGTTAAAATATCTAAAAACGGCCTCTTGCATAAATAATTTGTTTATCAAAAAAAAAAAGATTAAAGAAATATTTAAATTTATTTATACAAATAAGTGTTTGATTTTAGATGCATTATTTTAACACTAAATAAATAAAGTAATTAATTTTTTTTCTACTTTTACAAACAGCCAAGGTCCACCGAAAGCCTTTTTTTTTGTAGAAAAAAACTTTTGCTTGGGTAAGATTCAAACTCACGCGACTCATTTAGCCAGGCTCCAAAATCACTAGCGTCAGCCACCGAGCGACCTAAAGTCTAGGCACAATTCTCGAAAAAGTCGCAATTTATAATTAAAATTACTGTTATACTTTAAGCTGAGACTGTATACAACTTTAATATATTTACCTTTAATACATATCTTAAAAATGTAAATTTATTTTACACTTTTATTATTTTATCTATATATTTGTGAACAATATTGCATAATTTTTTTGTTGATTTAGAGATTTAGCATTATTTTTATTTTACTATTGTTTAAAAAAATGTCAATTATGAAAACATCAAACACATTGTATACATTTTTCATATATTTACAACATGTAAATACGTATCTTTAAAAAGTAATCTTATATTTTAAATTTAATCTATATTATATAATTTACTAAAGATAGTCCAGCAAGCTCTTTATATTTCTATTGTTAG
Source organism: Lagria hirta (assembly GCA_947359425.1). Taxonomy (NCBI): domain Eukaryota; kingdom Metazoa; phylum Arthropoda; class Insecta; order Coleoptera; family Tenebrionidae; genus Lagria; species Lagria hirta. The sequence goes on along the minus strand of OX375804.1, from coordinate 463,608 downwards.
AAACTGTCGATTATGAAAACATCAAATTTTAACATTTCTTTGTACATTACAACATTTATTGGTTATTTTCCAAGTGTTTTATCTATGAATTATTTTAAAAAACAATTTATTTTTTAGCAAATTTAACAGCTTTTGCTACTGGTGCCGCTTTTGGATGGTCTTCGCCAGTTATTCCAAAATTGAAAAAAGTTAATTATGAGAATCCTTTAAGCTATTCAATTTCAACTTTTGAAGAATCATGGATAACTGGTTTGCTAAGTTTAGGATGCATATTTGGGCCATTATTGGGAGGATATTCGGCGAAAAAAATTGGACGAAAACCAACATTGGTCATTGCAGCTGTTCCTATACTGATCGGATTTATAATCAAAGCTTTTGCTTCGAGTATAGAGATGTTTTATGCGGCAAGATTTTTAATGGGTCTTGGAGCTGGAACAGATTATATAGTTCTACCTATGTATTTGGGAGAAATAGCCGAAGATCAGAATAGAGGGGCTATTAGTGGCACAATGGTCACTTTTGTGGCACTGGGAACACTATTTACGTTTGTCATTGGTCCATTTACAACAATTCGAACATTTTCGTTAATCTGTGTTGTTCCTGTTCTTTTGTTTTTAATAGCATTTGTACTATATTGTCCAGAATCACCTTTATATCTAGCTTTATTAGGTTCAGATAAACGTTTAAAGAAAAGTATCTTAAAACTCAGAAACAAAACAGACAAAGATATTGAAAAAGAAGTTCTACAAATTGTTGACACCGTTAAACAAACTACTCACGAGAAGTTAGAGCTTAGGAATATAATTCATTCAAAAAGTCTAAAAAAAGGTTTTGTGTTATGCATATGTACAACATTTGTACAACAATTTTCTGGAATTAACGCCATTTTAGCTTATTTGCAACAAATATTTGAGCTTTCTGAAGTTCGTCTACCTCCAGAAATCGCCTCTATAATTATAGGTCTAATCCAAATTATTATAACCAGCTTAAGCTCATTTGTTGTAGATCGTTTAGGAAGAAAAATGTTGCTAATCACATCAACAACGGGTATTTACCTATCTTTGGTTGTACTAGGACTCTATTTTTATTTTAAATTTGCGTCATTAGACTGGCTACCTATTCTATGTCTTGTGGCATATATGATAGCATTTAATATTGGCTTAGCACCAATACCTTGGACACTAATGACAGAACTTTTTCCACCAGATGTTAAATCAATTAGTTCAACAATATTGGGCACTATTGCCTTCACATTCTGTTTTATTATAGTGGCAATATTTCCCATTCTAATCGAGACAATAGGCTTAGCATACATTTTTTGGATTTTTGCCGCTGCAAACTTTTTGGGCAGTTTTTTTATTTGGAAGTGTTTACCGGAAACAAAAGGGAAAAGTTTACAAGAAATTATTCAAATATTGGAAAAATGAAATATTTATATAATTTTATTGTTTTAAATTGTGGCTGACATGAATAGTTTTATTAGAAAATCGTATTTTTTTTTTAATTATTAGCTTATTGTATAAGTAATTTAAATAAATCAACTATTATAACAGCAATTAGTTCGAATAAATTTAATAAATAATTATATTTTAAATATTATTGTTATTTATATCAGTGGCGGTTCGTGTGTTGATTGGCAAGGTAGGCGGTACCGTCGGTACGACAGACAAAATTTTTGAATTTTTCGAGGCAAAACAGCAAAAATAAATTAATAAATGATAAATTTTTTCAGTCAAATATCAATTAACTGGATGTTCAGTGCTTAAAGTTATATCATTTGTTTGTCAATAAGTCAGCAGATGGAAGTGTAAGCAGTTTTGACTATGGCTAAATCTGTGATTATCTAGAATCTTAAAAATAAAAATCTTATCTAAAAAATAATAGAAATATTTTAAAGATAAGAAAAGAAGTATTGTTCTGTAGAGCAGCCAATGAAAGCGAACGATTAAATCAGCGAATGAGAACGCTTGTTCCTGGTACTGAACCTGGTACTGTTTTTTTTTCAGCTAATAAGGCCGACTAGGTATATTATCTATATATGCTGCTCTTGCAAGTACTGCCTGTGCGCTAATTTGTTCTAAAATAATGTTAATTGTATGGATAAATTTGAGGCTATTTAGATTTCAAATTGCCCGTTATCTGTTAAGCGCGACAAAAAACGCTAGATTTAAAAAAAAGTTAGGTATTTATTGTTTTCGAAAACAGCCAATGAAAACGATGTAAGGCGAGCTGAAGATTGCCTAATCAGGAAATAAAAACGCTTGTTTTAAACTCCTCCTCTTTGGTACTGCACTTTTTCGTCCAGTAAGAACTTATACTCCACTTGGTGCTTCAAAACTTCAAAATAAAACGACCAATCAGGACAAGGCGTTACCAAAAATCTGTCTGAATCAAATGCAATTTAAAAAAGAAAGAAAAAAAATAAAGAAAAGAAAGCAAAAAACAACAAATATTTCCTACACAAACTTGATTATTAAATGTCTGCATTTCCATTTTTAAATATTATTTTAATTTTGAGTTTTAATTAAATAAAAAGCATATAACATTCAAGCAAAGTTTTTTCTTTTTGTATACTCAAATATGGTTATTTACTTTGTAAATCTCTAAACAATTGTTTAAAAAGTATAATTATTATTTGTCGACAAAGGCATTGTTAAACATAATTGTCTGAACTTGAAAATTTTTATTTGACGTCAATTTATTTATTTAATTGTGCAAATAAGATTAATATAGAATTTTAATAATAACCGGCATAGGCATAAGATCAGAGAAATTCATGCAGTTGAGACTAATAAACAAAATAGTGAAACGTTAACATTTATTCATTGTTTTAAACAATACAATAAAAGTAAATAATTATTTTTACTTAATCTTAACAATTTAAATCAATATAATACTAAAAAATCACATTTCGGCTTTATTTTTATAAAATTGTTAAAAATTATCAATGATCAATTTTTGCAAAGTCACTTATAACATAATTTTAAATTTCTTACCAGACAAAAGTGTCAAAAAAAAAAAGTTTATCCGAATCAGAATATCAAAAACAGTCAAACTTCTAATGCTACTTGATTTACGTGATAAAGCCTTGACGTGTTAAAATATTTATTTAACCATTTTGTGTAAAAGATAAATTTAAAGAAAAGTGGTGCTAACTTGCTCCAAGATGCAGAAAAATAACTATCCTCTATACATGACAACTTTTATTGGTAAATAATCAAATTTTGTGCCATTTTAGCCTTATTTGATTTTTTTATGTTAAAGCAAATTTAAGTTCTTTTTCTGCTGGCATTGCTTTCGTATGGACCTCTCCTGTTCTTCCAAAGCTCAAGAAGATGGTTGAAAATCCTCTTGATCATCCAATTACAACTCTTGAAGAATCTTTGATTTCGGGAATGCTAACTCTTGGGTGCATATTTGGTCCTTTAATAGGCGGCTTAACAGCGAAGAAAATTGGAAGAAAACCAACCCTTTTGGTTGCAGCATGTCCAATGTTAATCGGATTTCTAATTAAAAGTTTTGCAACAAATGTCTACATGTTCTATGCTGGAAGATTCCTAGTGGGTATTGCAACCGGGATACTTTTTACTGTTGTCCCAATGTATTTGGGAGAGATTTCTGAAGATCATAATAGAGGAGCTGTGAGTGGTACTTTGGTAGTTTTTGGTACGTCTGGAAGTTTATTTGCGTTTGTAATAGGGCCCTTTACAACAATCAAAATATTTTCATTAATTTGTATTGTTCCAATTCTCTTATTTCTTGTTCTATTCACTGTTTTGTGTCCAGAGTCTCCTTTATATCTTGCTTCTTCAAAAACTCCTCAGAAATTAAAAGCTAGTTTAATCAAACTTCGAAATAAACGTGATAAAGAAATTGAAGAAGAAGCACAAAAAATACAAGTTTCAGTAGAAAAAACAGTTAATCATAATGAAGAAAAGCTGTTTAATGTTCTAGGAATAAAAAGTACCAGAAGAGGTTTAGTTCTATGTACATGTACCGTAATAGTGCTACAATTTGCAGGAATTAATTCCATTGTATCTTATTTGCAACCAATCTTTGAGCTATCAGCTGCAAGCATTCCTCCAGAAATATCCCCTATTATGATAGGAATTGTTCAAGTGGTGGTAACAACCATAAGCTCTCTTATCGTCGACCGCTTAGGAAGAAAATCTTTACTAATTTCATCTGCAATCGGCGTTTCCGCATCTCTTACCATTTTGGGCCTCTATTTCTATATCAATCTGACCAATCTAAGATGGCTCCCAATTTCCAGTCTTGTAATGTACATGATCTTCTTCAATATTGGCTTAGCACCAATCCCATGGACTCTTATGACCGAATTCTTCCCCCCGGATGTTAAATCTATTACTTCGACTTTACTCACAACGTTCTGTTTTATTTGTGCTTTTCTCACTGTTGTCTTCTTTCCGGTGCTAATTTTAGAAATCGGGATTGCGGGAAGTTTGTGGATTTTTTCAGTTGTTACTTGTGTGGGAAGTGTTGTTATTTGGAGGTATTTGCCCGAAACGAAAGGGAAACGTTTGGAAGATATAATACAATTGTTGGAAGGAAAATAGTCTAATGAATAAATTGTATTGTGTATATTCTTGCATATAATGTATATAATATTATAATGTATAACACATTATAGGCTATTTACATTTTAGACAAAGACAAATAGCGTTCTAAATTCTATAAGAATAATGTATAAACCGCTTATAATGTATAAAAAATGTAAATTATAATGTAAAAAAATTATATTATATGCCTAAAAATTATGTGTAATTTTTGTTATAAACTGTTTTTATTTGTATCAAACCACTTATTTCAATAAATTCTAATATTGACAAGATGATGTCCACATAATTTGATAATTGACAATATAGAAAAGATCCGTTACACTGAAAACGCAGAGAATCAAATAAAAATAATTAAATTAGTTTTTGGAAATTTCAATGCCAGTATTGACAATGAGCTCGAAAAATTCCACATAGACGCTAGAAAAAAAAGCACTTTTGATTATTCTACGCTTATACGACTTAATTTAATTATTTTTTTGACCATTAAAGGTAATGTAAATTATTTTTTTTCTACTACTAAAATAAGCAAAAACTATCCAAATTCTGGTAATATTTCATATTGACCAAATATAGCGCTATCCATGGAAGTTTGTTTTGAAAAAAAAAGTTTTTAGTAAAGTTAAGCTGAGTTTATTTAAGAAATAGGTACACAAGTGTGACAACAAGCTGCGCAAAATCAGATAAAAAAATTTCTATCAACTCACATTGTATACATTTTTGATATATTTACAACATGTAAATACGTATCTTTAAAAAGTAAACTTATATTTTAAATTTAATCTATATTGTATAATTTACTAAAGATAGTCCAGCCAGCTTTATATTTCTATTGTTAGAAATTGTCGATTATGAAAACATTAAATTTTAACATTTCTTTGTACATTACAACATTTATTGGTTATTTTCCAAATGTTTTATCTATGATTTATTAAAAATAAATTTTTTTAGCAAATTTAACAGCTTTTGCTACTGGTGCCGCTTTTGGATGGTCTTCGCCAGTTATTCCAAAATTGAAAAAAGTTAATTATGAGAATCCTTTAGGCTATTTAATTTCAACTTTTGAAGAATCATGGATAACTGGTTTGCTAAGTTTGGGATGCATATTTGGGCCATTATTGGGAGGATATTCGGCGAAAAAAATTGGACGAAAACCAACATTGGTCATTGCAGCTGTTCCTATACTGATCGGATTTATAATCAAAGCTTTTGCTTCGAGTATAGAGATGTTTTATGCGGCAAGGTTTTTAATGGGTCTTGGAGCTGGAACAGATTATATAGTTCTACCTATGTATTTGGGAGAAATAGCCGAAGATCAGAATAGAGGGGCTATTAGTGGCACAATGGTCACTTTTGTGACACTAGGAACCTTATTTGCGTTTGTTATTGGCCCATTTACCACAATTCGAACATTTTCGTTAATCTGTGTTGTTCCTGTTCTTTTGTTTTTAATAACATTTGTACTATATTGTCCAGAATCACCATTTTATTTAGCATTATTCGGTTCAGAAAAACGTTTAAAAAAAAGTGTCTTTAAACTCAGAAACAAAGATATTGAAAAAGAAGTTCTACAAATTGTTGACACCGTTAATCAAACTACTCACGCAAAGTTAGAGTTTAGGAACATAATTCGTTCAAAAAGTCTAAAAAAAGGTCTAGTTCTATGCATTTGTACAATATTTGTACAACAATTTTCTGGTATTAATTCTATTATATCTTATTTGCAACCAATATTTGCACTTTCTGATGTTCGTTTACCATCAGAAATTGCCTCTATTATTATAGGTCTAATTCAAATTTTTATGACAAGTTTGAGTTCAATTGTGGTTGATCGTTTAGGAAGAAAAATTTTGTTAATTATATCATCAACTGGTATTTATCTATCTTTGATCGTCCTAGGACTCTATTTTTATTTTAAATTTCCATCATTTGATTGGTTACCTATTCTATGTCTTGTGGTATATATGATGGCGTTTAATATTGGCTTAGCACCGATACCTTGGACACTAATGACAGAACTTTTTCCACCAGATGTCAAATCTATTACCTCGACAATTTTGGGCACTATTTCCTTCACATTCTGCTTTTTTACAGTTGCAATATTTCCCATTTTGCTTGAAACAATAGGTTTAGCACAAGTTTTTTGGATTTTTGCCGCTTCAAATTTTTTAGGAAGTATCTTTATATGGAAGTGCTTGCCGGAAACAAAAGGGAAAAGTTTGCAAGAAATAATTGAAATATTGGAAAAATAAACAAAAAGTTTATGTTATTTTAGTCCTAAAAGCTGTCCTTATTAAGTCTGAAGCTTTACTTAATTAAATTTAAGACTAATAAACCTAAAATTTTAACAATATGATGTATCAATAAGCCAAACATACATCTGCAATAAAAAATTGAAAATGTTTACAGAGAAGTTTTCATGGAGAAACAGCAAAAATGGCTTCTAGTTCAATAAAATTTGGTTAATTGAGCAAATATGTCTGAATATTAAAACATTTTCGCTTATAAATCGTTTTAAATAAATGTTTTTAAATAATTTATTTAAAAATTTGACCCAAACCTTTAACAAAATTATTCCCAAAATGTGTAGCATTTTATTAAAAATAAACCAGTGTTGCATTTTTCTTCTCAATCAGTGTATATTAAAATTCTTTTCTTGATTGATTTTATGGTAGTTCTTATGAAAAAAAAAATTGTATTAATCATTATCATTTTTTTGTTGTTTTATAGCCGACCTTCAAAAACAGGAGAAATTGTCTATAAGAAAATAAAAGTTTTTTTCTTATACAAAATTTTCCAGAATTTTAAGCAAAAACGTAGCACTAAGTGCAAATTTTTTTAATTATAATTAGGAGAATTGTTTTTACAAACATTTAAATATATTGTTGAATTATACTTAGATTAGTGATGTTGTACCTATGACAATTTTGTAAACAACTAAGAAAGAATAAAGCAAGCAATTTTATATATACTAATTGGACCAGAAAAATGCAGCAATATTAATTTTAATAGCTAGAAAAGAGATCTACCAGATAAATACAGATAAAAGTCACACTATGCAACAAAAAACAAACGAAAAAAAGCAAAACAAGAAATAATAACTAAAGCAAAAACAAAATTGACAAAAAAAGAAAAAGAAGAAAGCGAAGAGAAACAGAAGAAAATAAAAAAGCAAATAAAAATCTCTGGAAAACAATGAGAAATATGAACAATATATAGCAGAAGCATCATGAAAGAAAAGCAGCATAAATCTTCTGATGAAATACTTGAATAAAAGTTATTTTAATTTAAGATTAGGAATCTAAAGACAAAGAAATTAAAGAGAAAACAAAAGATAAAATCGGAAAAAGTAAGATAGAAAAAAAAAGAGAAAAAATCAGAATAGAGGCAATAAAAAAAACTGTAAAGTTTGAAGATAAAATGAAAGATAGAAAAGGGTGTAAAATACTCAAAGAGTAAAGAGTTTTAGAAAGTGATGAACAGAAAGGCAGACATAGGAATAAAGAAAAACAAAAAAGAATACTATGAAAGAAACAATTCAGTGTAGAAGAGACTGAGAGGAAAAGAAAAGCAAAATTATAAGTGAATAAAGAAATGAGAGACCGACATAGAATAATAAAGAAACAACTACCAAGCTATCAAAAAGAGAAAATAAGAGAGAGAGAGAGAGAAGAAAATGATGGCAGAATGTGTAGACGATAGAAAGAAACATTACACACATGATGAAGGAATGCTTGAAGGTAAAAGAAAGTACAACCGCAAGAGAGAACATAATAAAAAAACAAAAAGAAAAATTAAGATAGATGAAAATGATAAAAAAAATTAAACTTAGTAATAAAAATAAAATATAGAAAAAAGAAAAAAAGCAGAGAATAAAGAAAAAAATCTGAAAAAACAAGAAAGTTTAAGTTTGAGTTTTTTTCATATTTCATTATAGTATGACACTTTACAGTAGAAAAATAAAACAATAGTGTAATAATAATAATAATAATAATAAAACAATTTCTTGCCTCTAACACTAATTTTGATTATAAAAATGTTTTACTAATAAATTTAAGCATTTTATATTTTTTTAAATTAGTTTAATAAAAAGTAAAATCTAGTTTTTCTAGTCAGCAGAGCAATGCGATGTTCTTTTGTTAAATATGTAGTGTGAGCTGGTTGCATTATTTAGTGTACTTTTTGTGTAGTGTAGTAAACATTTTTAATTATTCCTAATTACTTCTACAATAATTGTAATTTTGATCTTCTTTTGTTAACTATTGTATTTTTACAATAAAATGTTTTTACAAAATCTTAGACTAACACCGTTTCTTAAAACAACTTATTAAGTATTGTAAATAATAAATTAATCTATTGTCGAGTCAAATTCGCTCTTATCCTTTTACAAATATTGATAAAATCATTATTTGGTTATCTACTGCTTATAAAATAAAACAAATGACGTCTCAATTTTAGATCACACTGTATATTTGACTAATTGTCATTTAAGTTAAAAAAATAAACATAAATCAGCTTAAAATTGTATAAAAGATAATATGACAAATGATTTCCATTCAAAATCACAATGGATAGAAAGTCAGCTAATTTTCCTTTATACATAGCAACGTTAATTGGTTGGTAATTTTTGAGATTTTTCTTCAAAATTATCTTAATTTAGTTTTTTTTTTCAAGCAAATTTAAGCGCCTTTTCGGCTGGTGTAAGTTTTGGATGGACATCACCAGTTATTCCAAAGTTGAAGAAAAATTTTGAAAACCCTTTAGGAGCTCCGATTACTACTTTGGAGGAATCCTGGATAACTGGATTATTGAGTTTAGGATGTATTTTTAGCCCGTTTCTTGGAGGAATTCTTGCAAATAAGTTTGGGCGGAAACCAACCCTTCTCCTTGCAACATGTCCAATATTACTAGGATTTGTGATAAAGGCTTTTGCTTCAAATGTTCCAACTTTTTATGCTGCCAGGCTTCTCATGGGGATTGGAGCTGGCTCAATTTATTCGGTTGCGCCTATGTATTTGGGAGAGATTGCTGAGGATCATAATAGAGGAGCTGTGAGCGGAACAATGGTAGTTTTTGTGACGTCTGGATTTTTATTTTCTTTTGTAGTAGGACCTTTTACATCTATTCAAAACTTCTCTCTAATTTGCTGTGTGCCTGTAATTATATTTCTAGTCACATTCTCTTTATGGAATTCAGAATCCCCAATGTTTCTGGCATTATCAGGCTCAACTGCAAAATTGGAAAGCAGCTTACAGAAACTTCGAAACAAATCCAAAAAAGAAATTGAGTTAGAAGCGACTCAAATTTTAGAAGCAGTTGGAAAAGATCAGCAGAAATCAACCAAATTTAATAAAAAAAGTGTGAGAAAAGGAGTAGTTTTGTGTTTATTGACACTTTTTGTTCAGCAATTTTCTGGCATCAATTCAGTTTTGTCTTATTTACAACCAATATTTGAGCTTTCTGAGGTTGGTTTAAGTTCTGAAATTCCTCCAATGATGATAGGAGTGGTTCAAGTAATTATGACAAGTGTGAGCTCTTGTCTTGTAGATCGTTTAGGGAGAAAATTGCTGCTGGTGATATCTTCAATAGGAGCGTCTGTAGCTCTTTTTGCTCTAGGTCTATACTACTATTTCAATTTTACTTCTTTAGAATGGATGCCTATTGTTTGTCTTGTGATCTACATTGTATCGTTTAATATTGGCTTGGCCCCTATTCCTTGGACACTTATGACCGAACTTTTCCCGCCAGATGTTAAATCCATAACTTCTACTATTTTGGGCACTTCTTGTTTTATATTCTGCTTTCTGACAGTTGTTCTTTTTCCAATTTTAATTTCGACAATTGGAACGGCAATAAGTTTTTGGATGTTTGCTTTGGTGGGTTTTTTGGGGGGGATTTGTATGTGGATATATCTACCGGAAACAAAAGGGAAGAATTTGCAAGAAATAATACAGATGTTGGAAAAATAATAAAATATTGTTAGCTTTTTTATTTGGTTTAATTTTTGATTATGACAGCAAATAAAACAATTGTTAAGGCTAATTTGTAGCAAAAAAAAATAAAACAATTTTTTTCTGTACAATTTTACATTTTGTGGAAAACAAATAAGTATACGGCTAGTTTGCTATGTGGAAATTGTCTATAGAATCCAAAATTGTAATAATATACAGAAAGAAGACTTTGTTCAAAAGAAACGCATTATGTTTTTTGGCAGTAGGTGATTTGATAACTAATCTAAAACCGCTATTGCGCTATAGTCAAAGACGATAAATAGACAGTTAGAGCTGGTCGAAGCCTGTATATTGTGAATAGTATTAATAAAAAATAAACACAAAACTCAAAGCAATATTGTTTAATTCTGATCATAAATTTTATTACAACATTAGATATTTATTTATGCAAAATAAAACCTCTACTTTTCTAATAAACCTTGAATTTCTTGCACATTTTTGCCTTTGGTTTCCGGCACCATGAAATAAATAAAGATCATTCCAAAGCCGCAAGCGACAGAATAGCCCCCGAACGTCAGCCCCATTCCCAGATACTTTTCAAAAAACGGAAACGTGATTGTTGTCAGCGTAGCAGTGAGAAAGCAGCTGGCGCTGGTCAAAATTGAAGCAATTGATTTGACATTATGAGGAAATATTTCTCCCATGATGGCCCACGGAAGAGGTTGTAGACCTATGCTTACCGAAATCATATAAATAATTAAACCAGCCACTGGAACCCATCCAAAACTGCCAACATTGTAATTGTATTTTTGAAGAAGGAAATATAATCCTAATATGGTTAAAGCCAATCCGCAACCTTGAGTGGATATTAAAAGGAGAGCTCTTCTTCCGAGACTTTCTACCAAAAGAGAAGCTATAATGGTAGTGATAAATTGAACCAGGCCAACTATGATTGCCGAAATGGCTGGATCTATAGAGCTTTTAGATTGGGAAAAAATTGTTTCTGTGTATGACAAAATTGGATTGATTGCTGCAAGCTGTTGTAGAGTGATTAATCCAATGGATACTATAAGGCCACGTCTTAGATTCTTTTGAACAATTAAACTCCTAAAAGTTGGACGATTTTGGCCTAAAAGTTGTAAAGTTTCGTAAATTAATAAAATCTCATTTTTAATTTCTGCAAGTGATGTTCTTCGCAATTTTAATAGACTCAGTTCTAATGATTGTTGATCTCCTATTGATGCCAAAAACTGGGGACTTTCCGGATTCCATAGCGAGAAACTGATCAAAAATACTATAATCGGAATAGTACAAATAAAGCAAAAATTTTGAACAGAAAAAAACGGACCAACTGAATATGAAAATAAAAAACCAGCGGTTGTAAAGACTGTCATTGAACATCCTAAAGCCCCCCGATTACTATCAGTGGCAATTTCTCCCACATACATGGGTAGTACGGCAAAAATACTACCAACACCAAATCCTTTCAGCAAACGCGCAAAATATAACAAATACACTAATTTGGCAAAAGCGCAGATAACAAAACCTATCAAAATTGGCAATGCCGCCAGCAAAAGAGTACGTTTTCGGCCTATTTTTCTGGCCAAGGGACCAGCAATAATCGGACCAAAAATGGCGCCTATGCATATTAAACCAGCTATCCAAGACGATTCCGAAACGGTTATGGGACGTCCAATTGGATTATCTGGGGAATCAGTTGTCAGCTGAGCTGTCACTGGAGAACTCCATCCAAAAGCTATTCCAGCAGTAAATGTCATCAAATCACCTGCAAATTCTAGATTTAGACAGATTTTCCATCCAGATGAGTTCACCTGCTTATAAAAGCGGCTAGATATAGAAATCCATTATTTTCCCTCGTTTTTGTTACAACAATATCATTTTCTTTTTTTAACGTATCAGAGACAACTTGTAAAGATATTTGGTCGACTTCTTCATTCATGATTGCTCTAATTGCTTATTAATATCAAGCCAATCAGTTTTTAACAGAATTATGATATTTATTAACCCGATAACCTTTAATGTTATCAATTATTATTAGCATATTAAAGATAGATTTTCAAATAATTTATAAACAAATTGTATGAATCTGAAATTGTATATAGTGGAATATAGTATTCAACTTGCCGCGCTCGTGGTAAAAATTTCATCTTCGCGCGTAATATTTATTATTTCACGTTTATTAAAAAAATTTAGCTTCAAGCTTTTATACAGTTAATTTAAAATGTATATACCTAGATATTTAATAAAAATGTTGGATAATTGCTATTTATTATTATTATTATTATTTTACATAATTTTTTAATAATCTCATATAGGCTAAGCAAAGCTTAAAATACAATAGTTTTTTTTCTTAATAATGTTTAGTTGCTATGAAAAAATTGTTTTTGAATATTAAAGAGTTTACAAAAAGTTTTGCATTTGGCGCCTCCACCATTTTATCAAAGACACAAATATTCAATTTTTTGCAGATCTATATAGTAACTTTTCTTTATAATAACTCAAGTAACTTGTGAATTTAAAACAATAAGAATTTACCAAAATAAACAATATACTGAAAATTTTAAACTTAGCGCCTCCACCATTTTTGATCATCTATTTTTTTGATAATAACGTGAATAACTTGTGATAGAAGCTCATCTAATTAAACAATTAAAATTTAATAGAAAAAAGATACCATCTTCTCCAAAAAAAAAAAAAATTATTGGTAATTTTAAAGCTTGTCAAAGTGGTTATAAACAAAAAAAAAATTGTTGACAAACATAAGCGAAAATAGGAGTTAGCTGTTTGGTACCTATTTAACATTTTGTGCAAGATTTAGGTCACCGCTTAAAAACTATTGTTAATTACCATGTGGTTTTGCTAAAATTATAATAAAATAGAAAGCATTATCTGCAAATCATTCTTTTTTAATTGTTGTATAATCTTTAATAAAACAGTTATAATTCTTTCTAATTGTTTCTCTAAATAGACATAGAATAATGCAATTTTTAAACAAATATCCAACTACTCAGACGATTTTTTTGGTCTAATCAATATTTTTTTATTTGTTTTTTTAAAAAATAGCTAAGAAAACATAGTGGAATAGTGGAATTTTGTCAACAAGACTGGTCCTAACTCTTTATTTATCAACAATTCTAAAGTGTCAAAAAACAATCCAACAGAAAACGTCAAGAAAATAAATCAAAAATTTTTTTTTTCAAATTAATTTTTAGTCTAGAAGCTAGGAAATCAAAGCCTTATTTTCTAGATCTATAGATAGATACAGTAAATCTACAATCGAAAAAAAATCTTTAAAATAAACTAAATTCAACAAAAAATTTACTAAACAGAACAAAAAAAATTTAAAACTTGAGTCACAGGTTAAGAACTAAAAGATACGATCTATTTTGTTTCATAATAGAAAACAATTTTTTTCTATATCAGTTTTTAATCTAGAAGTTAGAAGGTCAGATGCTATGTTCTCTCTTTCTAGATCTATAAATTCACATGATCTAAAATCAAAAAAATAATCTTTAAAATAAACTACATTTAGCAAAAAAACTACTAAACAAAACTAAAAAAATTGAGTAATAATTGATTCATAGGTTAAGGACCAAGAACTACTATTTTATCTTATAACAAAAATCAATTTTTTCTAAATCGATCCTTTTAGAAAATCAGATGCTTCTCTTTCTAGGTCTATAGATACAATAGATCTACAATCGAAAAAAAAAAAATCTTTACAACAAACTACACTTAACAGAAAAATTACTAAACAGAACAAAAAAAATGTAATACTTAGGTCATAGGTTTAAAGTAGCTAAAACTAAAGCTAAAAAGGATAAGCTTTGATCGCTCATCTGCAGAAATCTTCTATTTTTCTGTTCTCAAAACCATAATTAAGACAATTTTTAGAATAAAAATTCACAAAAAGTAAAAAAAAACACAATTTTTGCTACATTGCATCTTTATGGTGTTCAAAACACAATTTTTGAACCTGACCTGACCTGACCTGATTACCAATATTCAAAAACCAATTTTTAACAAAGACTTTATTGACTTTTGCTACCAATAAATGCAAAGATCTTACCAGCCAGATCAAAAATCTGATGTTGAAAAGCTCAGAAAGCTTTCCTCTACTACAAAAATTGCTGATATTGCCTTATTAAGATATATGTTTTTTTTACAAACAATACATACTTTTCTCTTTGCTCAAGGATTGGTGTCTTGAGACAATGGTTTGTAATCCTAAATGATAAAATAAATCAAACTGTATAATTCTTATGTGACAGTGCTACTGATAAAACAAAACTTGCTACCTAATTATTTGAAGCAAGCGGTGAGGCGCAATGGAGAAAAATCCAGAAGAAGTTCCCTTAAACCAAGTTATATATCAACCCACAACCATTTCTAATAAAACAGATCCAGAGTCGAATAAGCAGAAAAAGTCGAAAGTATGGTTTGTTTATGCTGCCGCCATAACCGGTAAAGTACCTCTATTAGGTAATAGAAAATAATCTAAATTTTGCTATGACTTATAGCCGATCTTTTGGGATTTACTTCTGGGATATCATTCTCTTGGACATCACCAGTTCTTCCAAAACTTAATGGAAAAATAGACAATGAGAATAATCCTCTAGGTTATTCCATTACACCCATGGAAGAATCATGGATTGCTAGTCTTTTGCCGCTAGGTTGTATTTTTGGTCCATTGATTGCAGGTCGCCTAGCTGACAAAATTGGCCGAAAAAAAACTCTCATTTTAATATCAGGACCTATGATTGTCTCACTGATAATGTCAGCTTTTGCATCTAGCATAATAATATTATACGCAGCTAGGTTTTTGATGGGAATTAGTGTCGGAAGCGTCTTCACAGTACTTCCTATATACTTGCATGAAATAGCCGAAAACCATAATCGTGGTACAGTTATCAGTACCATGGGAGTTGCAGTTCCATGTGGTCTCCTTTTCAGTTTAGTTGTTGGTCCTTACTTCTCTGTGAAGTATTTTTGCTTAATTTGTCTTCTTCCTGTAGCAATTTTTCTTCCAGTTTTTTTCGCTTGCTTTCCAGAAACTCCGCAATTCTTAGCTGCTAATGGCGATGACACAAATTTGGAAAAAAGCTTATCACTTTTACGCCGGAAAAGCAAAAATCAAGTTAAGGACGAAATTGCAGAAATTAAAAAGTCTATTGAAATATTCAGTACGGAAAGTGGCGGATTTAAAGATTTAATGCACAATAGAGCTAATAGACAAGGATTGATTATAGTCGTAAGTCTTCTTGCGTTGCAGCAATTTTCAGGCATCAATCCTGTAATTTCCTACATGCAGTCTATATTTGAGGCCACAAAAAGTGGACTTGAGCCAGAAGTTTGTGCTCTTTTTGTGGGAATTATGCAAGTTTTTGCTACAATTATTACATCAGTTTTGGTAGACCGATTAGGTCGCAAGATCTTGTTTCTGATCTCATCTTTTGGCTCAACAATCGGTCTGATCGGTCTTGGTGGATTTTTTTATTTCAAAAACCACAATTTCGATGTTAGTAGTATCACTTGGCTGCCTCTTGTCAGTGTCGTACTTTTCATGTTCAGTTTTAATATTGGTCTTGGACCTTTACCTTGGACCGCTGTCGCTGAGCTATTTCCTCCAAATGTCAAATCATTAGCTTCAACAATTGCCACAATTGATTGCTTTTTAGTGAGTTTTCTTGTTACTTTATTTTTTCCGCCGTTATCTGTGCTCTTAGGGATGGCAAATTCATTTTTGTTGTTTTCTTCCGTCTGCATAGGCATCGCTGTATTTGTTTACATAATGCTACCGGAAACTAAAGGCAAGACTGTAGAAGAAATTCAAGTACTGCTAAGAAAATAATAAATTATTGAATTATTGTAAATTATTGTAAATAAACTCTCTTGTTCTATATGGAATTTTATTTCATTTTTTAATTCCAAGCGCGAGCTTGAATGGCTTTTGAAAAGATTTAACTCAATCTTCAGTATAAGTTGTCTTGACTTCATTTGTTTTGACAGTTTTGCAATGTAGAAGAAATTCCAATAAAGAAAACAATGTAAGACTTGTATCTCACTTTATTTCATTAATTTTAACACACTGATGAGTGAAGAATTGACAGTACGACCTATAAACGAGCCGGCTAGCACTAGAAAACACAGCTGCTGTGCTATGGTCCATAACTGGGAGCCTTCAGTGGTTTTTGGAAAAATGTCAATAAAGCTGTCAGATAATGTTGAAAACTCTATAACAGCATCTACAGACAAGTCTATAGAAAAGCTTTTTTATAGCAAAATCTTCAAAGAATAACTATAGTTTAAGTACCAGTCAAAACATTAAAAAAACAAATAAATTTTTGACAAAATTAGAAACTATAAATCATTTTTTGTCTAACAGATGATATATCAATTTTTGGCTTAGGAATTTAACCAATAGAAGGCGATAAAGCAAGAAACTTCCGCTCCAAAATCATTTTAACATTCTTTAACGAAAACTAGAAGAATTTTTCGAGTTGCCCATATAAAAGCTTGTCAAATTTTTCCAAAACAAAAGAACAAAATATTTGGAAGAGCAAATATTATTTAATTTGACATTTTAATTCAATAAATTGTCAGTATCTGTCATGCATTTGATTCAATTATTAAATAAACCGAACAAGGACAGTTTTATAGTTCTAACTAATTGCCGAATTCGATTTTTGGCATACAGAATTTTTCTACAAAAATCAAAAAATAAAAATATAACCGTAGAAGAAATTTGGGATATTATTGATACATTTCTTAAAGACAAATGTAATTATGATTTGACAGTAGCAGAAATATTGGAACAATTGAAAGCAATAGATAAGGATGAAGAATGGCAAGAGCTTATAACAAAAATAAAACATTTATCTTTGTAAATTAAACTAGAACAAATATAATTTTATTTATATCAGCCAATAATAGTATATTTCATACCAAGGTAAGAAAGTGCTTTCTTGCAGCCCGCCGTCAAAGTTTACAAACCGAGCCGTAGGCGAGGTCTGCAAGAGCACTTTTTTGCAATGGTTTAAATACTATTTTTTCCTTTTCATCGTTGTAAAAAAATTTTTTTTTGCTGTTGGTTAGCAGCGTTAAGATAATAGCGACCGTCATAGCACAATTCTAAAAATTTTGTATTGGCGCATCCACCATTTTTCAACATTTGTATAAAAGTCTATGAAATATTGCAAAATAGTGACTCATGTGAACCAAAATTGAAGAAAAGCACTTTTTTTAGTTATTTTTTCTCACTTTTAAAGATTAAGATAGTAGCGACTGTCATAGAATTTTTTTTTCTAAATATGACTAATTTTATTGTAAAAAGCTATGAATCTTTAAGCTTTCTATTGATTCTATGGCAATTGTTATCATTCTTAATCTTTAAAAGTAAGAAGAAATTACAAAAAAGAAGATAATTGACCAGATTCTCAATACGATGAGTAAGTAAATGTATTATTGGATGAGTTTTGACGTTTGACGACTTGATCATTCTATTAAAAAAAATGTATCAAGCAAAATTGCGCAGCAGGAGTTGATCTAAATAATTTATAGACGCAACATTGTAGTTTAATTGCGCTTTAAATTAATGTGTAAAAGTATTCTAGAACCGTGTCCAATTAAGAGCATATGTTAACTTGAAGCACATTTATTAAATCGTGACAATTATTCAAAAAATCATTGTATTTAATGAATACTGAATCTGAGGTACTTTCACAATCAAAAAATCTTAAGCTCCACCTGCTCCAATATATAATCCCATTAGCCTCCATAGGCAAACGGCCCAAAATTTGTATTTTACACACAAATTTTTTAATTAATTAACAAAACTATTTTCCATGTCTGCCTCAATCAGAGTGTGAATTGTTAAGATTATTCGCCAACGGTTAAAGCACATAATAATTTTATTTTATGGTCAGTGACGGCGACATGCAAGAACTACAGTTAAGGTAAAGGTATGGAACATTAAATTTTCAATCAATTTCCTAAACTTTTTCATTTATTTTTAGAAAAAATCACAGCTTTTTTGCTCATTTTTGACAATTTTGAACAGTAAAAGTTCTAATTTTCATTAGCAACTGAAATTTTTTCTATTATTTTGTTTAAATGGTGCAAAGCAATCTCCGAGTATTCAAAATTTTTTCCTTGTTGATACTCAACCATCACTTTTCTTAATATTATTCTCTATCCAACTAAGTCAGCAAGCCAAAGGATCTAACTGCTTTTATGAGGTTAAGAGTTTGTTTATTCATTTGATAAAATAAATAAAGCAAATAATGGCAAGTGATTTTTCAAACGAATACAGTTACGGTAGTAAAATATTAATAAAAAAAATTTTGTTCAAATTAAAACAATTTCAAACTTTTAAATAATTTTTTTTTGACATAAAAACCTAAGAACTGCCATTATAAGACATACGTTTTCTCTATCATGGCCTACTTGATAGAAAGACTTTTTAATCGCACGGTATAAGATAAAAACCACGCTCTGTTCTATTTAATCTAATGCACATATATTTAACACATGAAACGTATAAATGGCTAATTAAAAGATTGATAACCCGCATTAGAATTTGTTAACGGAAGGTGATTAGCAGTAATTATTACTTTTACATGATTCATGATATCAAATTTTGAAAGTCTTTATTTTCCATTTAGACGAAGTCAGACAACAATAGATAGATTTATTTAGAATATAGTAAAAACTGGTAAGCTAAGCCAGTATTTCAGGTGTCTATTCACACCTGACATTGACATTTTAGAGCACAGTGCCGTGCACATATGCGTACCGCTAGAATTTGCGCCATTTTGTCAATGCAAAATAAAATTTATTTCTTATTTTATAGCGCTCAACAGCAATAACGCAAACTAATTAAATTTATAAATAAAAATTTTAAAAAATCTACAAAGGTTTACAGATTGTTACTGGCTTTAGAACAAACTGATCTAAGACCTGCTGCCAAAAAAGCCTAACCACTCTTAATTAATGTTAATATTATACACCCCGTACATCTCAAAGAATTAGCTACTATTAATTAAACAGAAATATTTAATAATTGATAATAATTTTAAACTGTAAAAGACTATATGCATCTGAAATTAATCGAATAAATGCATATTTTGCTGATTTTTCTTCCAAACGTTACAATTCTTGTAAAACAAACAGGTGTTAAAAATACTCAGCCAAAAAGCTTTATGTCTAACTACATTCTATTAGGTATTTTACTATAGACAAAAAAACTTTTTAAAATTATTTTACTTGACTCGATATAGACCCGATTCGAGCCTGATTGAAAATCTTTGGAGCGTCTTCAGCCTTAGTGCCTCATGCTTTTTAGTCTATCGTCTGTATTATTATAGAATTTAAGTCATGAAAAAATAATTAAGTAATCAAGTTTGCATCTGTAATTTTAAACAATGTCATCAAATGTCATAAAGTTTGCGTCCAAATTGAAAATGGCAAGTGTGTATTTAGGAAAATCTGTACCAAAACATGAGCTAATGCGAAATTTATTAAGTGGTGTGGTTAAAAATCCAATAAAAAGTCACAAAAGTACACAAACTGAGTGTTTATATTCACAAAGTCAATATAATTGTGTATGCAGCAGACAAAAGACAAAAGATTGTCTATCAATAAACAATCGAATTGCAAAGTTAAAAAAACAGAAAGAAAATGTAGATAACAAGAATAGATATAATGAATATCAACAAATCATAAATAATATTAAAGAAAAAACAGCTTTTGTGAAGAATGAAGACAATTTTTGTTCTTGTTCAGGTATGTTGCTGTTTATAATCATAAATCTGTCACAATTGTAGTGAATACAATAAAAACACAGCATTCAAACTTAAAAAAAAACATTAGGTTTTAATTTTTTAGACGTGGAATGATTTTATTTATAAATTTGTGTGTATTACACGTCCAGAAACTATTTTTTATCACATTTTTCACGCAGATACTTGGACTGACAGCAATTCGTTAGAGATATTAAACGTGTCATTTCCGAAAGAGACTCGTAATGCTGCTGCATCATTCTTTTTTCACCAAAAACAGCACAAATTTTTTCAAAAACCAGCAAAACCTGGCTTTGATGAAAGATTTATTCCGTCTAGAGAAAATAGAATTACAAGTTCTAATCCAGCCTCCATGAAGATGTTATCAAAAGTTTCTAACAATAAATTGAATAGAAATTGTTTTTTTTTTCTAGTTTTTTTTGTGAATGTTAATAGTGTGTGCTCAATGAGCATGATGCGATGTTTTATGAATGCAAGACTAACCTAAAAAAATATTATTAGACATATGTATGGCTTTGCTTTGGTCTAGTTACGATAAACAGTGTGAAAATAAATACCATCGCGTTTATATAAATAATAAATTTTGCATTGAAGATCATCCTGCCATCCAGATGATCCACACTAATTTTTAATTTTCATCACGCTGATAAAAATTTTAAGATAAGAAAATGTCTATAGAAAGAAAAAAGATTTGGAGATTTGGCTGGCTATTTCACAGCTCCTTTTAGTCATATCCATCAACTATAGAGGCCATAACAGAAAAAATTAGATACTTATTAATTAAAAAAAAAACTTTCAATCTTTAATGATTGTGATTAGTGTCTATTATTAGCAAGATAAGCTGGCTTTTAGGACATTATATCATGTGTCTCGCACTACACTTCTATACCTCATGTTATAAGATTTGTCATTTAGGTCTGAAATAGCAAATCACAATTGAAAAAAAATTGTCAAGTGCTTGAATACACAGCAGTATCAGATCATCATAGCACAAGTACTATAATTCACTTTTGATCCATAGAAGAAATAACAAAAGACGCTACTATAGTAAAAAAAATGTTTTTTCAATATAACAAACATTTTATTAAAAATCTAAATTAAGTTTTCAGTAATAAAAAAAACAAAAATTATTCTTAGTGAAAAAAGAGTACCTATGAAAACCATGTAATGTTTTTTCTCTTTTAACACATTAAAACTGTTTTTTGTGACGCAAAACAAGATACCTTTGTGTATTTATTAGCACCGTTGTATGGAAAAACCTCGGCTTATATGCAAAATACCTTTGCTATGGTTCTTGAACTTGAACAACATTCTGTACAAAACTATAATTAAAGTAAATTTATTCAAAATTCAAATAACGTTCAATTGAGGCTATTGTAGTAGTAAATCCAATCAAAATTTCTGCTCTCTGCTGCAAGTTAGTATAAATTTGGTTCCAATCGGACCTGTGTAAGACGCTTTTACATCTATTTATCAACCAAGAAAAACTTGATAATTTTTAAACCGTTAAATATATTTTTTTTAAATATAGTCAAAGACACTTTCGAATAGCTCAGCTTTTAAACACAAAAAACAAATATAAAAACAGTTCAGCCATTTGATAGCTGCGAAGCTATGAACAGACACTTGTTAACTGCTCACTTTTTGTGTAAAAAGCTATAAAACAGCATATTACATTTTTTCAAAAATTTCAACAAGACTATTATTTTGACAAAACTTAATTTATGTTTTCAATAAAGGTTTAAAAACAACTATGTTAATACAAAAAAAAAACAGCAAAAAAAATAGAAAAACTAAGAAAGAAGAAGAGGGACTCATGGAGAGAAATATTGAAATTGACAAAAAGTGGTGGAAAATAATGACGATAAACAGGAAAGAGATAAAAAATACAATCAGAAGCATAGAAAAAGAGTAAAAAAAATACAGAAAAATGTATAATTATGTAAGAAAGTTTTAACGGAAGAACAGGTGAAAGAGAAACTAGAAATTAGGAGGAATAAAAAATTAATAGAAAAAGAAAATCCAAAAACTAAAAAAAGAATAAAACTTCTATCTATTACAAATAGAAGAAAAAAGAGGAGGTATTGAATGATAATAAGCAAAAAGATGAAAAAAAGAAGTGGACGTATGTAGATAGTAGAGGTAATGACTATGGAAAAACTAATGAGGCGAAGAGAAAATAAAAGACTTTAGAATAGGGGGACACTGGAACAGTATAAAGTTCTCTCTATAGAGATAAGAATAGAAAATAGAAAACACCGTAAAAGTGAACAAAAGTAGAAGAGCAGAAAGCAATAATGGGACAAACAAGACGTAGAAGATTATAGAAAAAAGCTAGAAAATATAGAAATAGATCTGAAAAAAATATTAGAAGAAGCAATAACAGAAACACAAAAAAGCAGAAAAAAATTGAATGATAGGATAAAGAATGCTACCAGGTAAAAAAAGAAGCCACAAAATTGCTAAGAAGGAAACTATAGAAAAAGATGTATAGAGAAAAAGGAGAGAAAAAGAAATAAAAGTTATCTTTTATCTTGAAAATCCTAAGAGTAGCGCTGTTTCGTTTTTATTAGAAATTTTGTATTGCAAAAAAAATCTATTATTTGAGGTTGTGTTGAAATGTCACAAAGTCATCTGTTCATTTTCCTAAAAAATTTTAACAAAACGTAAGAAGTGACAATAAAAATTGAAAGTTCTCGACTAACAAACGTTTACTTTAAATTTCTAGTACCAACTTTTAAACAAAATTAAACTAATCAGTATACAATAATACCAATGTAATAATAAAAAGTGTCTAATAGATACAAATTTTATATTAGATGTTACTTTTTATTAATATTTATAATTAGGTGACATTGCTGATAATTGTCAAATATTGTTTATTTATCTAATTACGTATTATTTTATGGTTTAATAAATAATTTTGCATATAATGTAGGTACAATG
The DNA here is from genome assembly GCA_947359425.1 of Lagria hirta. Classification (NCBI taxonomy): domain Eukaryota; kingdom Metazoa; phylum Arthropoda; class Insecta; order Coleoptera; family Tenebrionidae; genus Lagria; species Lagria hirta. The sequence goes on along the minus strand of OX375804.1, from coordinate 440,313 downwards.
TATAAACTGCAAATTTTTTTCCAAACGCGCATATTTCATGCATATTGTTTTCTTTCATGAGAGCAAATGTCCTTGTTGTCCTTGAACCTGACGCTTTGCAATGCCATTGGAAGCAATAAACGTAGAAACAATGGCAAAAAGGCCGGTCCTGATCTCCTGATCTCCCCCATATTCCTGTGATTCATGTTTCTGCCCCCTGCCGTAACATATTCCAGTGTAAACTTGGCTTTTTTCTCCCCACCCCTATATAAAAATCAAAAGCAGCCGGCTTGCAGCAGTCTGCATCATTCTTCAATTGTTTGTTGAGTTCGTGAAGTGTTTATAGTATTTTTTTTCTTCAATAGACTCTCATTCTGAGAATATCATTTTACATAAGTCGAGTGGCAATATTGTGATTGTGTTCCATCCTGATTATCCATTTTTTCTCCTTCAGGAGGTATGACACATTTTAGTAATTAAAAGTATTCCTTAAGGAAGTAACTTCCCTCCCTAAGGATATTTTTTATTTTCAGACTTATAATAATGAAAATAAAAAAAATTAAATCAAACAATGTAATACATGTTTTAACCTTTTTCTTTGCATTTGGTTGTCTTCCTTCAATCGATTGAAGTGGAAGAAGAAACACTTCAAAATCTTCTGATTAGCATAAAAACAATGAACATAAACCCTTGTTTTTTGTTGTAAAGATAGAAGTAAATGACTCGTTATAAATTTAGCCGGCAACGTGCCTTGAATGCATTATCAGGCTGTTGTTTATCAATAGAAGGAAACGCCCTAAAATACCGGAAACTGCATTCGAAAATTTTAAGGGATGGTGTGGGCGACGAATACACACAAAGGTTTCCCATAATTGAAGCCTTAAAATATTCAGAAAAGGTCATTCGTGAAAAAATTGTAAGGGTTGAAACAACCCCCAAGCCTAGATCTGTCAAATTTTTGGAAAAATATCTATAGAAACAGGGTGTAGGGTAGGAGTGCTCTTAATTTGAAAATTATTAAATTTTTATGCTCTCATCAGGGAGTCTTATTGATAATAGGGAATCAAAATAAACAAAAAATCATATTAAGTGAATTTTTTCGAAAGATTTTCTTTACGATTAGTCTAGAAACTATTTTTGAATTATAATCGATTTATCCAAGAAAAAGAAATTTTTTGTGCTTCTAGGGGTATTTTTCTTTTCTAAATACCACGAGATTTTGACATTTAGTAATCATTTTTTAATTCTTGCCAAAATAGATCATTAAAAAATTAGAAATTTGGTCAATTCTAGTGGTTTTTTGGGTTAGAAACTATTTTTAATTTTTTTATATTTCTCCTATCAAATTCAAAAAACTAAGCTGCTAAAGTCAAAGCATAATCTGTTATTGACTGCATTGACAAATATTTTTTTTATTAATTAATTATGAATAATTATTTTTTAAATAGATGGAGCTGTCAAATTATAATTATAGCTAAAACTAATTTTTCAAAAAATTTGAACTTCAGCAGCGTTTTTCAACAAATAAAATTTTCGAATTTAAGTCTTTAATAAGCTTATTAATGTTCTCAATTTAGAGTCTTATAGTGCTTTTATAGATATGTTTTTAAAGGTTGGTACAGCATAGCTGTCAATAAAATAATTACGTCAATGTTATTTTACATACGGATTATTGTTGTTATTTCTGCGAAACAAAATTCGTATTTATTAAAAAAGCGGGAGTTTTTTGAAAAGTGGTTTAATAGTTTTGATTAGAAGACAAATTGGTTTGCTACATTCATTACTGTAATAAATTTTTAGTCGTTGGTTAGGATGGCTTGTTGCTTAGATAAATTATGAATTTAATTATTTTTTTATAAAATTATAGAAAAGAGACGCATATTCGAAGAAAAAGCCTAAAGAGTACATTTTATGGCGCACGCGTCTCATAGAAAACTTGCCTGCTGGGCCAAAAAAATCTTCATAGAACCAGTTTTGGAAAAAAACAACAATTTTCTGCATTTTTTCGTTAAATTTAAAATCAATCTAGAAACAGATAACACCTTTAATCCATTTTAGTGTTTTTAACGGATTTTTATATTTTACTGCTTGTTTCAAGATAATTTATCATTTTTGACAATATTAATGGCTTATTTGAATATTTCTCGTGATTGCCTATAAATTTTTAAAATAAGTAGAGTCAGTGGCGTACAAAAATACAATTTTTTTCTCATATTGATAGTATTTTGCTGTGGCCATCTAAAAATCCTGGCATAAGCCCTATCGAAAATCTATTGATAGTGAAAAAAATCCGTATTTTGAATATTAGCTCTAATTAGTTCAGGATTTCAGTTCATTATCAATTCTTATAAACTCTCAAGATTTCTTCCAAACTGTCACAATTTTTTGCTTGCTTAGCAATTGATTGGTTATATAATTCTAACTTTGATGCATATTTTTAATTTTATATTGCTCACTTATGGTAATTGTGACTTTTATGCCAAATATAGGAGTTTACCAATTTGACATATAACGATGAAGTAGCCTTAACAAGAAGTATAGTTTTGAAGAGATTTCAATGGTAGAATGTTTTTATTTGATTTTCAGTTTATTTTTTTGACATTTTCGTGTATAGCTCCACCACTGCCGTTACTATTTGCATAAATATCTACATTTTTTACAGTTATTTACAACTACTGTTATCAGTAAGAGCAGTACAAGATAAAAGCTGAATAACAATCACCCGACGACCTTTAAAGAATTGATGCATCTTAGATAGCGGCCTTGAGACTAATGTCACTGACCGTTACAGCATTCACTATGAATTTATTTGTTTTTTTTTCGAAAAAGCGTTAATCTTCTTAATTGGTCAAGTTGGCAAATTCAGTTACGTGCTCCGGAACTAAAAATATTCCTACTTGGTAGTGTTTTCCGGACCAGTTCCTCTAGTTTTCTTGTATGGTTGCAAACTTGATTAGGTATTACAAAAAAGTTAAATGTTTTGCGAAAAAACGAACCAGATGATTATGTTTGTTTACTGATTAGATTATATATTACATAATTAGTACCTTTGAGATTATTAATGTTTTCAATTTTGAGTGCTTTTATAGATATGTTTTATAAAGTTGGTATAGCATAACTGTCAGAATTAAGTCAAATATCATTATAGATTTTAGAATTTTTTTGTTACAAATTATTACTGTCATATTTTTGAAAGAAAATACTCATTTTTAATCATAAAATAAATTCAAATTCAAATTCGAAGCCGTTTTATAAGGAGTATTGGCGCACGTGTCACGGTGCGCCAAATCAACTGCGATTGGCGCACGATGTGAACACTGACTTTTTTCTTATGGTCCCTAAGCCTGCAAATGATTTTGTATTTGAAACAAAAAAAGTGTTGAAACTGTTTTTTGTAATATTGGCCTAACAGTTATAAAATTGCACCTGTAATAACATTTAATTGCTATTAATTGATTACATGATTCAACATTCCATGTTACATTTTTCCTATTGAAGTGTATTACAGGAATATTTCTTAGTAAAGTATTGAATTGAAGATAAATACAAACCTAATTGACATTGACAATTATAAACTGAAACGGTTTTATACGACATGCTTTTTTTAAATAATGTTTTATAAGGGGTATTGGCGCACGGGTTCCATAGAGAACTGTGCCTTAATTTAACTCTTATAAAACTAATTTTTTAATCTGCAGTAGCCCAAAAGGTATAACGCTGTTAAACACTATAAATCTCCTGTTTCCACCCTTAGACAAACAGCACAGGTTAAGAGATTAGGTGTATTGTCCAGTAATGGGGAAATATAGCGTTATTTCACTGGGGCTAGTATACTATCGTAGGTTTTGAATTTTGGTCAAGAAGACAATGAACATTTTTTCTTCAATATTTGACGTTTCTGTGAATAATTTTCATTTGACGAAAGCCTAAATTCCGATAAGTTTCTATTCATATAATTCTAATTTTAACGTTGTGGGAATAGAGAGTGTAAAAATAATGTTCTAATTCTATTTTAAATGATTGAAACCTTGAACTTGCTCTCCAAACAACTAATTATGGCTGCGATTTCAATCTGTTTTGTGGTAAACATCTGATAATAAGATAAAGTGAGATGGACGCTTTTTAGTGTACTAAAAATACATTGGAGGTCTGTGTTTTACTGAAATTTTAATGCCAAAAGAGCTTTTCGTCTAGCGTGTTTTATTGGTTTTAGTCTACTGCTTGTGTACAATATTATGATACTATTTTTGTGGCATTGACATTATTTTCTGTGACCTTTCACTGTGTTAATCTTTTTTTTCTCTCTTTTTTGGAGACATTTTCTTGTTGACGACATTCATCGGCTACCAAAATAACACAAACAAATTGCACATCGTCGTAAATAAAAGGTCTTTCCTTTGTCGATTTTTTTATAGACAAATTCCTCAACGTTTGGTTTTGAATTTAGAATTACATTGTTTAAATTTCTAATAATTAATTGAACGCTAATAAATGTATAGTCAAATCAATCGGTTTCCGCTTAATTACATATCCAAACAAGAGATATATGTGATCAGTATTCGACTGCGGTGTTGCACTGATACGAGATCGAGTTAGTCAGTAAACAAATTGTGCTGTGTAATGTGGTCGATATAAGATAAACGAGCTGGGTCGTTGTAAAATTGTAAAACGCGCCAGACGTATCAACTATAATTAAAGAAATTGTCCTTATCTATTTTATAACTGAAATTGACCCAAAAAGTTGATTTTTTTATAAAAAAAAAATTTAGAAAATTAAAATCTTTCAAGTTTCAAGCCAAAACACATTTAATTAAACAGCAATTTTGTAGGAACTGGTGGTATTTTGATTTTAACAGATGTTTTGGCGGATTTGTTGTTAGAAACTTGTGCTTCCATTTTAAAAATAATTGATATTATTGCCGTTTTGCAGCCATTTAACATTTAGAAAGCTGTAAACATCTCATTACAATTAATTGTATAAATTTATTTTTATAATATTAGAGGAAAAATAATATTTAAAAGCGGAAAGAATAAAATATTTTTGAAGAGTCACCCAAGCGTTGAAATCTCCAGATTCGCTGAATGATTTCAGTGCTATTTTTTATTTCTTTAATAATTATTGCAGAATGTATTATTGCTCCTTCTAAGAAATCGTAAGGATGTTTTGTTCTCAGTTTTCATTCTTCAAATGATTGTCTTTTATTGGACAATTAAAGAAAGAAATGTAATCGGTTTTACAGCGGTTTACGAATTTAGAACACCAGCAGGATTGTAGTGGATTTTTTGTTTGAAAATATAGCTTTCAACTTAAAACGGAAATTACTTATTAATGGATAACCAGGATGTTAACTTTGTCGTTATACTTTTTGTGTTTTGTTGTCTTCTTTATTGGTATTTACCGAAAAAAAGCTAAAAGACTCTTCTAATAACATATTTACTCTAGTAATCACATAATAATGTGTCATATTTCAGGATTATCGTATTATTATGAAAATATAAACATCAATTTATCTCTTTATCTAAGTTTAACATTTCCAGAATTAGTTTGATTATTACTAAACATTTGCAAAATGTTTTTTGATTCTCTTAGCAGAATCTACTGTAGTAAATTCTACTCTTTGTTCCTTTTTAAATCTCGCTTGCCAGTCTGGTAATCCTCCCACTCTTCTCTTTTTGAACTTTTCTACCACCCATATCGCATACACCTTGTACAACGCTATTCCTTGATAACTTTTTTTATTATTTTTTTGCCTTTTTTATGTCTTTTGTCCATTCCCGAGGAGACTCTTCTCTCTTCTTCACTTCATTCAGTTCTTCTATTAGTCTTTGTTTAACTCTTTCAATGAGCTGTTTTTCTTCTTTTTCTTTTTTAGTTTTTTTTACCAGTTTTTTTCTCCTAAGTTTTTCCAAATTTCATTTTGCGTTAATATTGCTTTTATTTTTCTAAATTCATTAATTTTTTATTTTTCTTCGCATGTTTTCTTGTATTCTTTTGTCTTTTTTATGTAGTTTTCTTTTGTTTCTCTTTTTCTTTTAATTTCTTGTGTCTCGTTTTTTTTTTGACAAATTTTGTTTCTTGTTTTTGAGGTCGGATTTTTGCTTTCCTGTTTTTGTGATTTTGATGTTTTCAGTGCTAATCTTTTTGTTTCTAATGTTCTTGCAACTTTTTGTTGTGTTCATTCTTCTTCTTTAGCTTTTTTGAGGTCTTCTTTGTTACTCTTTGAAAATGTTCCACAAGCGAACATTATTTTGGCAAAATTTGATAATGAGGCGATTTAACACTCTTTTTCTATGTCATGTAGGAAATAAACGGCCATAAAACAATGTTAGAACGTTGTAATAGTGCCACTTTATTCAAATTTTTGGTTCTTGATGATGATTGTTTGAGGTAATTGTGCGAATGTCGCTTTCCTGACTTTGTTTTTGTGTTCCCTTTATTATTAATTGAGTGTTTCAATCTAGTGATCACTTAAGATAATGATTATCATAGTTAATTTATGCTAATCAGATGTAAACAGGGATTATCTAGAGCACTATAATGGTAAACAAATTCATTGAATCTTTGATTTAGATAAATTTAAGATCAAATCCTACTTTGATTAATGGTAAATCAAAAGAGATAACAATAGGTTTCAGTTTTGAATCAAGATCTTTTTTTCATTGCGTGGGAACGCCCCAGAAAAATGCTACAACTTTGGTGTCTTTGGCTTGGTTTCGGTCTAATACACGCGACTTCCTCACCAGATTCTTCTTTATTAATTAATTAATTAGATTTTGCCCCATGGAGATGGGCCCGTGCCGGCATTTTTCACCATGGCAACGGTATTGACCGCTCCCAGCCCAGTTCACACTAAACAAAACCAATTATTTAGTATTTTATTATAAGAAGAAAAAACAAATTATTGTTTTGTTGTCTATGTGAAATTTCCGCCTTATTTGGACGAAAACGCTTAGGAAAGTGAAAATTTTTATCAAAAGTGAAAGGTTTTAGATATTTAGGCTTTCTGATTTTCACCGATTTGGGATTATTTCCACCAAAAACGTCGAAAGGTAGTCGAACTCATCTCCTCTATTTATAATTAGGTATTTGTGGAACAAAATAATAAAATGCATCCAGCGTGGAATTTATAAGTGGAAACGAGATCTTAATTAGAAATTATAAACATAATATGTTACGGTTTTTGTTTATGATTACTTTTAGTCAGTTTTTCCGCATCGTCCAATTTAACTATGAAGAAAAAAACTGTACAAAGATAGGTACTTAGAAGTAAACTAGTTTTATAAGGGTTGATTTCGCGCACAGAGTAATAACTCGTAAGTAAAAAAATAATGGCATTTGACATAATTATGACAGTTATGCTATGCCAACCTTTAAAAACATATCCATTAATAAGCTTATTTCAAGGATCAAATTCGAATTTATTTGCAAAACAGGTGGTTTATGTATTCCATTACCGTTGCTAAGGTAACGGTATCGGTTGATAACAACTTAAAAATGCCAGAAATGAAAGGTGGATTTGTGCTTAACAAAGAATGTTCTTTTTGTTGCAGGTTGAACTGAAAAATTTACAATGAACGGAATTAACGGGCATCATGCCAATGGAGGCGATTTGAATGGGTGTGGAGATATTATCACTCAAAATCAACAGAAAGGTTGTTGGACCATTGGTCTAATCAATTCCAAGCATAAGTACTTGACTGCTGAAACATTTGGCTTCAAAATCAATGCCAATGGAGCGTCTTTGAAAAAGAAGCAAATTTGGACGTTGGAGCCCGAAAATTCGAACTCTACCGACAGTAAGTCTTTCTAAATTTCAACAAAAATTATTGATGCTTTTGAAATTTCAAATACATCGCATTTTTGACAAACATTATGAATTTGCAAAACATCTTATATTAAGACTAGCCTCATAATATTGGGTTCTAAACCCAATTGAATTAATATGGAGCACCAGCTTCTAGCAAATTAATAAAACTTTCATCTTATATAATCTCTATTGATAATTCAAGGCAAAAAACTTTCACTGACCTTTGATTGAATTTAAAATTTTTTCGGTTAATTTAGCGCTTGTTAGCCGATTTGAGATAATTTAACAATTTTTCAATGTCTTGTAATCGTATTTTTTTGCTACTTTTTTTTGGACATATTTTGAAGATAATCCAAACTGAAAATTCACAACTCAAAATGTCATTTGCTTTGGTTTTATAAATAGAATCTAAATATCAATGTTTAATTGGGTTTGAATCTGGGAATCGTTTCATTTCTTTATAAAATTAAAACAATTGTTTAGCGTAGAATCATAGCCTGACCATATTTTAGTAATTTCTAATTATTATTATCAAAATGAGAGTTGGTACTATATAGGTACTTCTCATTTTTCTATAAAAAAAAGTCTAAACGGGAAAAGTCTGAAGATGTGGCTGGCCATTCAACAGAATCTCTTGGACCTATCTAGTAATCTTAAAAATTTCTAATAGCAACGACCGAATATGGTGATATAGAAAAAAGAAACGTGTTATGAAGGAAATTTGAGAATATTTTTTTATAAATTGGCTAAAACCAACATTTAAATCGTCAAAAAATGCCGTTTTAAAGGTGCGTACTTATAGCTACAGGAAACACTAATGGCTAACTCTAACTTCTTGCGGTACGTCAATTCATTTTTAGTAAAAATCACTTTTTCTTCTTGTCCATCCACACCATCCATGGATACAATTAAAATAGCAACACTGAAACTGTGTTTTTTTCGCCCCACATCATGTCTTGTGTCTTTTTATTGTTTGCCATATATGTATTTATAGTCAAGTCGTAATTAAACAGTTATAAAAATAAAGAATTAGACAACAAACGCCAACGGAACAAAATCTAAATTATTATTTTTGTTTGTTTCAGGTTTAATTTATCTTCGTTCCCATTTGGATAAATACTTGGCTGTTGATTCTTTTGGCAATGTAACTTGTGAAAGTGAAGAAAAAGATCCCGGTAGTAAGTTTCAAATAAGTGTGGCTGAAGACGGTAGTGGCCGATGGGCGTTTCGTAATGTGGTGCGCGGCTATTTTTTGGGGGCCTCATCCGATAAGTTAACCTGTACCGCAAAAGTACCAGGCGATTCTGAATTTTGGCATATTCATTTGGCAGCACGACCTCAGGTATGTGTAGTAATCGTGAAAGTAGACTTTTTATTATGAAATATCTTGACATAATTCAAACAATGTCAATGTCAAGAGTGGTACGACAGATGATTGGCTCTTTAGAGGCATTTCCGGAATTATTTAGTAGAAAAGTACTGCGAGACGCTTAGAATTTGATAATATTTACATTATTACCTTATTGCGAAAGTTGGGTACAAATCAACCCAAATCAATCATTTGCAACTTACTGATGAGTTCCAATTAGATCGAAACATGTCCAAACGATTTGAATGAATTTGCATTGGTTTATTTTAATATTTTTATTGTTTTGTTGTTCTTTATTAGGATAAATAAGGACAAAACTCTAATTAATTTATTCGGTTTTAATAAAAAAGGGATTCACAAGAGTTTAGGCAAAGGAAGTAAAAACAAAACAATGTTTGTTTTAAAAATATATCAATTATCAGGAATACTATCAGCTCTTATAAGAAACGTCATTTCCTCAACTCTATATTTGTTGTTATCATATGTGGTTTTTATGTAAAAAAAAACTGAGATTAGATACTATTTTATATAGATATTGTTTATCTTTTGCTACACAAGCGTTGCATAATATAACATTAATAAACTATAAATTAATAGATTTGTTTCTTATTTCTCGTTTTTGTTTTTATTTATTCTTGTTTATTTTATTAGTATTGCTCTTTCTATATTATTCTTACATATTCTTTTATAGTGTGCTTTTCATTTCTACATCTAAATCCTTCAATAATATTTCTCTCTTTTTCAAGAATTTTTCTGTCCTTGATATTCTAATATTTTTTATTATATATGCCCTCTCTAACCGTTCTTTTTTTTTTTGTTTGTCTGACAAGTTTCTATCTTCGTCATTCATTTTTTTCTGCATTCTTTTTTTTTCAGTTTCTTCTTTACTATACTTTTTTTTCTTATAAAGAAAATAATATATGAAGAAACTACAGGTAAAACTTTGATAGCCTACTAGAGTTTTGGAAATTTTTTCAGAAAAAAAACAAAAAATTGTAATCAATTAATAAAATTTATTATAAATTGTTTTTAGTTAAATAAAAATGCTTCAAGTAAAACTATCATTTCAAATTAAAAGCGTTTTAATTTAATTTATAATTATTAATTTTTTTGAACAATAGGGATTTTAGTATTTAGATAATAATAAGTACATGGCAATGAACTTATATTATAAAAAGTCAAAATAAGTGGCATGAAAATAATATTCAATATTAAATTACGTAATGAATATTCATGTATAATCATAGATTTTTGAGCGGAACTAATTGCTAAATGTATATAATTTTATTTTTTTATATATAATATAGGTAAATGTAACGGGTGTTTTTTTTAATTTGGCGTCATAGTTGGCAATAATTTTTTAAACAATTGCTTCAAATGTCAAAATAATTACAAATTTTTTTTATTTTTGAATTTAAAATGGGTTTTCTAAAAAGAACAGAAAATTTTTGTGCTGGCATCTTATTTTTGTAAAAGCCACCGAGTATTCATAGTGAGTGAATAAAAATGAATTATTATGTCAATTTTTTTTAATGAAACATTGACTGCTGTAAGATACAAAGTTGCACAGCTTAATGACGATGAAATTGTGGACGGGTACTTACTGTTTAATGTGTGAGATTTATTTAAAAGACTAACAAATTGGCCGACGTATGCAAGCAATAGCCTGTATAGTGAATAGCATTAGGAAATTTAAGAGTGTAATTAATTGTAATCTTAATCATTGTATTATGTGTTATGTGCTCTTGAGCCTGAAGTATCTTGGCTATAAAAAAAAGGCTTGTCTAAAAACATTCCTTATCTGCTAAATTTTTATTTCCAGATGAATTTGCGTTCTGTCGGCCGAAAAAGATTCGCTCATCTTTCCGAAAATTTAGATGAGATTCACGTTGATGCCAACATTCCTTGGGGTGAAGATACTTTATTTACTTTGGAATTCCGACATGATGAATCTGGAAAATATGCAATTCACACTTGCAACAACAAGTATTTATCGTTAACAGGAAAACTGGTGGATACTTGCAACAAAGATTGTTTGTTCACGGCTGAATATCATAGTGGACAATTAGCTTTAAGAGACAGAAGTGGTGCCTATTTAAGTCCTATTGGATCGAAAGCGGTACTAAAAACACGATCCAATACAGTTACGAAAGATGAACTATTTTCTTTAGAAGATTCGTTACCACAAGCCAGTTTTGTAGCGGCATTGAATTCGAAATTTGTTTCAGTCAAGCAGGGTAAGTCAAAAAATTAATTATTTGGAAAAAAAGCTTGCAAATGGTTTTGAGGTTACTTCTGCTCGTCAGACACACAAGATTATTTTTTGTATAATATTAAATTTATTTCATGCTCTAAACAATAAATTTAGATTCTTTTAAGAGTTTAATTTGTTTCAAAAAAAAAATTGATTCTATCGCAAAACGGCATTCTCTCATAAATCCAGATCAGGCTTAGCCCGCTTCCCATCTGTTGCGGGCTTGAAGCATCTTTCGATATTGACCTCAAACGGTACTACAGTTAATTGAAGTTTATATCTTGAATTTGCACACCAAATGCAGTCATAGAATTTTATTGTTATACCATATGGTACCTATTTTTAAATTAAATACTTCATTAATGTTTTTTTTTTTGAATTAATAGCCTTTGCTTAAACTTTGTATAATTACTTCTGGTGAATTTTTATCTTTCATATACAGCTAGGGAATTTAGATTTTAGACTAAGTAAACGTCAATCTAATGACAAAATTTAAAACTATACTATATGTTTCAACTATTGTTTGTGACACACTCTGTATATAATGAATTTGACATTATTTTTTTTACAATAGAGTTCTTCAACCCTTTAGCCAAAAAGGAAGTATAATATGTGTTTTTAATATTTTCCTAGAGCGCTTCCGGTTCTTCTAGATTTTTGTAGTCCAAAGAGAAAGGAAGAAGCTTCCTTTCTTGATGTCATGAATTCAAATGCAAATTTTTTATACAGTTTCCGGTGACGGGCCATCGTAATTGTATTTGAAGATCGCTTTGTTTTTTTTTTCTTAACTTTGCACTTGCATTTTTGCTGTTTTTTACTGTTAGGAATAAATTTTTTTTCTGCATGGCTAAGTATATTAATTGTTTCCGGCATTGTATGTTATTTAGCAGAATTATGTGTTTATGAGCCGTTTTTTATACCTATACGCTATTAATTTATATAAGATAAGAGTTACCAAAGTGAACCAACATTAATGACAAAATTTGCATACGGAGTGTCTAAAAGTTCATCAGCATTTTTGACAATATCTTGTTTTAATGGAAACAATAGCTCCTAAGCAATTGATTACTTAGGAGTCTTTTAGGGAACTTTTTTGTTTTAATAATCCGCCGAAAGAGCTGTAAAAGTACCGTTATCTTTATTAAGAACTTTTGTCTTGTTTTCATAGATTTCAATAAATTCGGGGGCGTTCAATTATTAGATAAGGCGTACTCGGCTATATTTGACTAATCCAATCTGTCGTATTTTAAATGCGTTTTGTATTTGCTATAATTTTTGACATTTGGTTAATAATTTTATTTCTATTCTAGGCGTTGATGTCACAGCAAATCAAGATGAAATATCCGATCATGAAACATTCCAATTAGAATTTGATTGGAGTACTAAGAGATGGTACATTCGCACAATGCAGGATAGGTACTGGACCTTAGAAACTGGTGGCGGGATTCAAGCTGCCGGAGATAAACGTTCTTCGAACGCATTATTTGATTTGGCTTGGCAAAACGATGGTTCTGTGGCTTTTAGAGCTAATAATGGTCGTTATGTGATTACGAAGAGATCTGGTCATCTTTATGCGACATCAGATCAAATTGATGATAATTGCAAATACTTTTTCTATCTTGTCAATCGGCCTATATTGGTACTTAAGTGCGAACAAGGTTTTGTAGGATACAAGTCAGCGAGTAGTTCTAAGCTAGAATGCAATAAAGCAGCCTATGAAACAATTCAAGTTGAAAGAGGTGATAAGGGAATTGTGCATTTTAAAGGTAAGGGGTGTTTTTTTTTCTTAAATTGATTTTTACAACTATTAGTACCTCAATTGTACCTAGTACTATGACAAAATTCTCGTTCATAATCATAGAAAACGTCACTTTTTGAATTTGAGTCTTTAATAATCTTGAATTTTATAGCTATTTACGTTTTATAAAGTTGGTATAGCTTATTTGAGATAATTACGTCAAATGTCAATTTTATTATAATAATTTTTTTATTTACGGACTATTACTGTTAGATCTCTTAAAGAAAATACGTAAATTTAAACCGAGAGTAATTTGAAAAGGAGTTTAAGAGCGTTTTGAAGACAAAACACAATTCGCGGTACATGAAGCAAAACATGTATTTGAAAAAAATAGAGGATTTCTATTTGAAAAAAAATATCGGTGACGTCATAACTCTAAAAAAAACGACTGTTTGGGGTTTTATGTATGAAAGTTTCTTTAAAAAAAAAAATTTGTGATTTCAAAACATATTGAAAAACTTTATTATTATTGATAAAACTGCATAAATTAATTATTATGACGAGATTCCAAAAAAAAATATATTTTTCTTAAATGTTTAGACCACTTTAGTGAACATATATTAAAAACATATACTGGTTGAATTGAAAAGTATTTTTTTCAGTGGGTTGAAAAGAAAACAACAATATACGAAATAGATTTTATTACAGCTATTTACAAAAATTTAAAAATAAATATCTTAGTACATTCATGTCAAAAATATTGTTATAAAACAATTTACATTTTTTTCTAAAAATTAAAAACTCAGTTACAAATAATATATTAAAATGTAAATATTTAATTATTATTATACATTGCTTCATATTTTACTGATTTCCACACCACCTTTAACGAGGTACAGTAAATAGTGCGTTTTTTTTTATAGTGGTATCCCCAGTAGGCCTAATCCACTGTCAAAATAAAAAAAGCGCTAATAAATATTGCAAAAACAAACAATTGTTTGCTGCAATCTCACATCTAACAACTACAAAACCTAAAAATAAACGCTGATGAGATCTCACATCCGTTTTCTCCCCTCAGAAAACGACACCAATCATTTGTGCGCATTTTAAAATCTGATCGAAGTTTCCGCATTTTTATAGATAAATCATCGCAACACATAATCACAAAACGTCAATAAAAATTAAAAAAAAACATCTAATAGAAAAAACAACTTTATTTACAATAATCAGTAAAAACGTTTAATTGGTTTAAAATAGTTTGTTACTTACGGCGGTTCGGCACTTTTAGTTAATTAATTATCTCTAGACGCCATTTTGTCATAGAGATTATCCCTTTAAAAATGTTCTGGATTTTACACTTGAAAATAAATGCCCAAAATCGGATACCTATATCACACTAAAATCAAATAATATTAATATACAAGATTTCCAATTGTTTTTATCTTTTATTTTTTCGTTTCCATTTTTTTTCGTATCTGGAGTCCATTCCTGCAGCCTATCTTCTATGACCATATCATTGTCCTTTTTTTTGCACTTTTAACTACAGCTAATATTCACATGTACATATTTAAAATTGCCGATAAAGAAATATTTAAAAACATTACGCGTTTGCAATCTATGCAACTAAAAGTCATTTGTTTTTTATGATGTTTTATCAATAAATACATAAACAGCAAGAAGCATCAAATGTATATTAATTACCCCACAATGCTGACCCCCCTCACATGCCCTCACCAATGTATGTACAAGACATATTCACCAGAGAGAACATGCCGATTCCTTCTTGCCCCCGCAAGAAACAATCGTTATAAGAAACACTATTATACCTAACTCCTTAACGACTCTTAACGAGTTTTGGAGGCTCGCATTACCAAGGGTCAGAGTTGATACGATCCTCAGTGAGGATTTATCGTGCCCTTACGCGAAGCCAAACAAAGTTAAAGGTGATAAATATACATTTAACACTAATTACTGCAAATGTTTCCATTAATAAAAAGAAAAATGGTGGACCGCGAGAAACTGATTCGGTTTTTAAATATTTCTTTTTACAAAACAATAATTAATTAAATATTGTCGCTAATCACTCATCACTCGCTAATTTAATTATCGCGTGGCAAACACTACCAAGTTTGGAACTAGACTGAAGTAGATAAAGCTTTTGAACACCACGACAAGAAAACATTACATAAAACTACAAAAAAGGCGATCACAAAGAATTTTTTATCAATAGTTTTTTTCTTTTTGGACAAAGGAAAACTGATAAACAGATTATATAAGTAACTTGAATATATCAAACTTTTATTCGAAAATAAATTATTTAATTTTATTAAATTTTCCACAAAATAATGACTTATTTGAAGCAAAATTGAAGAAACATTTTTTTTTTGTTATTACTTTTTATTTTTAATGATTAAAAATGATAGCGCCTGTCATAGAAATCAATAGAGAGCTTCATAAATTCATATTTTTTTTAAATAAAAACCGTCATATTGAAAAAACTATATTAAAACCGAGATTTTTTCTGTTTTTGTTTTCTACTAGTTTCTTAATAATTTTTTTTTAAAAAAGACATTGAATATCAAATAAAAACTGAAAAAATCCAGAAAAAAATAAATGAAAATGATCAAAAATTCAAATGACTCATTTATGCAAAAATCAAACTTAAAAAATAGGAATTTTGCGGGATAAGACAGGAATAGGGCGGACCATTTATTCAAACAATTAATAAATATAATTTTCTTCAGCTTACTGCGATGATAATCTTTATTAAACGTACTATAGGTAATTTTTAAAAATATGACGCAATGACAGCTGGCAGCAATGATTAATAAAAGAAATAAATTTAAGTTGGCTATTCTGACTGATCGCTTCAAATCAAATAAATATTAAAATTGTTTCAAAATTGTTAAAAAAAAATTCTAATAAGAAGGCTATTTGATAGGTCAATGACCTACTTCAACAAAAGAACAAAATTTATACTATTTCTTCCAACTAATTTTAATTTTAAATAAAAAAATCGCTTGAAGACAACTTCAAAAAAGCTGTCAAATGGAAGGAAATGTAAATTGAGGCACTGTTCTACTTTAAAATTGCTGAAAGACTCACAAAAAGTTAAAAACGCAGTATTAATTTATTGCAAATATTGAATAGTAATGGATATTCAAGAGAATAAAATACACCAAAATTGGATTGCACTAACCTGGCCAGATGAACAAGGCTGGGGGCTCCTGGGACCTACCTGGAACAAAACGCAAATCGTTATTTTTCAGATCTTCACATTATAAGAAAAACTCAGTACACAAAACTGATTAAACAACCGTTTTGAAAAGTGTCGCGTCATTACTATAATTAATTTGCAAAAAAAAAGTAATCTATTCTTATAATTCACGGCCTGCTTGATAGCAAAAATATTTGCCATTGAAAAGTTTCTATCTATAATTAATAATTTTTGTTTATATTAAAAACTACACTTGAGGGCAATATCAAAATGATTTTCTAATAAAAAAATTGTAGATTTTGGTACTTTTCAATTTGAAAATTGCTGGAAAATTACAGAAAAAAGCGAAAAATGATCGATATTGTTTTCTATTAGTCAGGATATAATTAAAGTCAACATTTGAATTTGATTGTACCTTTTTGATATTTCCCTGTTGTATGTTCCTTTGGGATTTCTGGAATCCATCTGCAAGGACGCGTCGCGCAATGAAATGTTTTTTAACCCGAATTTATCCCGAAAACGGCGGACCGCGAAACCGATTTATTTTCTAAATATTTCTTTTTAAAAAACAATAATAATTAAAAAAAAAATTAATAACGCGCCCATTTAATAGTCCGTGACAAACGGCACGAAGTCTTGGACTCAACTAAACTATAAAAGGTAATATTTCTGAAAAGAACAAAAGAACATTACATAAGACTACAAAAAAGATGATAACAAAGAATTTGTTATCAATAGTTTTTTTCTTTTTGGACAAAGGAAAACTGATAAACAGATTATATAAATAACTTGAATATATCAAACTTTTATTCGAAAATAAATTTTTTAATTTTATTAAATTTTCCACAAAATAATGACTCATTTGAAGCAAAATTGAAGAAACACATTTTTTTTTACTTTTAATGATTAAAAATGATAGCGCCTGCCCTAGAACCAATAGAGAGCTTAATAAATTCATAATTTTTTCTAATAAAAACCGTCATATTTTAAAAACTATATTAAAATAAAGATTTTTCTGTTTGTTTTCTATTAGTTTTTCAATGTTTTTTTCAAAAGAACATCAAATATAAAATAAAATTTAAAAAAATCGAGAAAAAGTTAAATGGAAATTATCAAAATTAAAATGACTTATTTATGCTGAAATTAAACTTGTTTCAATAAGTGAATCAACTACAAAAACTGAAAAATATGCAAAAAATAGAGATACAAATAAAAAACACCATTTATCTGAACCAAAAATATAAAAAAAACCTCTTCTTTTTGTTATTTTTTCTTATTTTTAAAGATTAATAAGAATGATAGCGATCTTTATTTAAGATTTTATAGAAAAGTAGTAATTTTTAAGAATAAAAATATTGTGTTGCAATAACTACTGATCGATCGTTTTGAATCAAGCATATTATGACATTTGTAAAAATTAAATTTTTGTCACTTGAGCATTCTCGTTTTAAAATAGTTTTTTTTTTCTAAGAAGTAGGCTATTTATTCAATAGCTTACTTAACCTAAAATACTATTATTTCTATCTAATTTTTTTTCATAATAAAAACTACGCCTAAACCAACACCAAAATTTAAACGTTTTTGTGTACTTTACCTTTTTTGATCTCTTCTTGGTGTAGCAAGCTCTGTAGTTCTCCAAGGAGCTACCCCAAAGCGATTTCAAGGAGACACCAAAGTGTTTTTTAGCCCACAATTAATAAAAAACTAAAACACTACACATATTTTAAGCCCGGAAATGAGTTTTACAACACTTTTTTTTTATGTCTTTTAGCACGAAAATCAGTTAATCACCCTTATTTAAAAGAAGCCATAGCGTCACTTTTTTTTTAAATTAGTAGGCTTAGCATGACAATAAAGAACATTTTAATTACACAACTGTACCTACATCGGAATGTATAGGTACAGTTGTACACAAAAACTTCTATATGCTACAAAAAAAAGATTATGAACTCGTATATTGAAAAAATTATCAAAAAATGTAATAATAATTCATTTCATTCAATATTAATTGAAAAATATTAAATAAACAGCAATTATTTCGGCGTTTTTTAGATGAAAAATTTGATAAATTAAAATTAAAACAAACTTTAAGTTATAAATTCACCTTATTCTCACTCAAAAACACCCCCACAGACACTAATTATTTAAAAAAAAATCGAAAATTTATTCCCGGCCGCACGTCATTTTACCTTGAAGGGTAAATAGTTACTAAATTCGTAAATATACAATAGCTAAATACTCTTAATTCGCTGAAAACAAAAACAACGAAGGCTTTGGAAAATTAAATAAAGCATTCTGATTGGCCCTTAAAAGTGGTGGAATGTGATGTTTTCCACGAAATGACGCGACCTTGAGACTAAAACGCAATAGATTTAAGAATATTATTTATACAAAAATATTTTTAAATATAGCCGAAAAATATTAATTTGATATGATTTTTCTTCGCAATTCGGGATGTAATAAATTGTTGGATGTTATTTTTACAAGAGTTAGGACTTTGATTCGGGCATCAATTAATTAATTAATATTATATAATTAATAATTAATATTTGTTTTATTTTTTGTAGAAAAACTAAACTACAAATGATAGATAATGTTTAAAAACTTATTTAATAGTAATTAATAATAAATAGCTATTATTCATGAAGATGAAAATTGCAAATTTTCCGGTTAGAAAATAACAATTTCTTACAATTGTTTAAACAATATTGCAACGGGTTTTGTCTTGGCAACATGCATTTGTATCATCAGAAGTGCAATTTAAAGATAATCGCATAAAAAAAATGAAATCTACTGCACTAATACTACCAAAACGTCCTATAAAAATACTATTAATTGACTACAATAATTCTAAAAATGGCAAGTTTTGTAGATCCACTAGTTACTCAATTGTAAAAGAAAGGTAATGATGAAGACGGTGCTGCTTCCGAACATCCTCGAGATGTTATATATATGGTCTTTAAACCTTGTTAATGGGTCAAATTAGTAGCAAGAAAATTACCCAAATTAAAAATTATTTTTTTTTTATTATTTAAATATAATTAAAGACACAAATACGAGAAAATGGCTTAAAGATCATGTTTTATAAGGGGTATGGGCGCACGTGTCCTATAGAATTACCCTTATAAAACTAGTATTTTAATGTATTAGGTTTTGAACATTATTTTTTTATCAGGTCAGAACAATAAATTCTGGCACGTGGATAGTGAAGGAGTTACTGCTGAGTCTGATACCCCCGAAGGCATGTATTTGGAATTACGTGAGCCAACCCGTCTATGTATTAAAACCACAAATGGAAATTACTTGACAGCAGGGAAAAATGGTTGTTTCCGTTTAGGCGACTCTTCAATTGAAAATGCTACTCAATGGGAATATTAATTATTATTATTTTGAAATTTATTATTTTGCTTTTTTGTTATTTTTAATGTGTTTTGAAAAAGTCTATTTATTGTATTTATGTTAATTTTAATGGTCTCCTATTATTTTATAAGTATCAATGTGATGTTACTTCAAAATTTATACAAGAACCACCACAAGCCAATAAAGTCAACTAACTGCCAAAATGGCCTTTGCACCAATTGAATAATTATACTGTTTTTTATGCTTTTTATACTCCTTCTACAATTTGTATATAATGAGTAGTTTTTTTTGTGTACCTATCCATAGAATTGATGTTGTAATGTAAGTTAATTAAGCAACACTGGCATGGTGTTTTACCAGGTAATGCATTTATATCATTTTGTACGTCGTAAAGCTCAAAATACCGGATTTTTATACAGTATTTAGGTACTTAAGAGCAAACCAAATTATTATGGTTCATATACAAGGCGATTATAGCTTATAGCAATATAAAGGATATGTGCTCATTTTTTTTCCACATGTATATCTTTTGTATGATAATATATGTAGTACTTAATAAAATAATCATATCTTTTTTTGATTTTTTTTTAAACTTGTTCCTTCATTCTACGTAGCCAATGACTGCTTTTTTAAATCACAGTATATAATTACTAGAAAAAAAAAGAATTTAAACGTAACACAAAATTTAATAAATAAAAAGTAATATTTAAAATTATACAATTTGATAGATTAATTACAAAAAAAACGTTGCTTCGGCCGGGAATCGAACCTTGACCGACCGCCAATCGTGCAGCGAGCATTCCACCGATGCTTATAAAAAATCCCTGATAAGCTATAGAAGCGTGACGGATACACACATTTCGAAAAAAACTGTTAAAAATAAAACTATGCTTGAGGAATTTTTATTTTATTTAATGGCCATTAATAACAATTCCAAACTAATTCGTCCCTAATAAACTTTATTTAAAAGCTTAAAACTATGACAAAGCGTATTAAGTAAATTGGACCTAATATTAACAAAAAAAATAACAACAAATATATAATTTTATAATAATTTAATAATGATAAAAATTTCCATCGGAATCTTGTCGTGAATATCCTCCATTAGTTTGCGGTGAATGATGTGAGGAGTTCATCAATTTTACATTACTCGGATGTCTGCGTTCTCTTAATCCACTAATAACAACTGGATGAGCCTGTAAATTATTATTATTATTTATTACAATAATCTACACGCTAAACAATAATGCTACAATTAAAAAAAATGTATTCATTGGCCGGAATTGAACTCTGACCGCTTACGTAGCGGCGAACATTCTACCTTTTACCCACCGATATATAATAAATATCCTTACTTTATTCAGCTTAAAGGGAAGCTTTTCCGTCCAATTTTTGCTTCTCAATCTCAATTCGATCTTAGCTCTTGCTTCAACGGACGATTTTAAATCGGAAGAGTTCCTCAATCGCCTCCATGTTAATTTTCCCAAAGTTTCAGGCTGGAGATAAACATCAATTGTGGCGGGGAAAATTTCGAATGAATGATTATAGGGCGAATTAAGGATAAAATCCAAGTCGTCAGATGGAATTAAGCCACTGTTTAAATATTAATAGATTTGTTAAAATTATATTTAATTTTTGTAGATATAATAGAAAATAAAAAGACCGACGGATCTAACCTCAAACAAAACTGCAATTCTTGGCAATCGGACGTTTTTACGTAGGTACACTAATAAACAGGCAAATTTATAAGTAATTTTAAATATTGTGTTAAATCGTAACAAAGCTCTGAATAAATTAGTTATTTCTACAGTCTTGTTCGGATAATGTAGAAATTGCCTCGTTTGAAGAAATGGAATTTCTTGGCAAGCCAATGGCGTGCTTACAAAAAAAAAGAATGCAGTCGGTTTATCACAGCAAGATAGTGCCACTTTTTTTTTGTAGACTATGAGTCACTGTTTACATTACCCGAACAGTACTATGTTATAGATAATGTCGGATTGTGGTAATATAGATGAAAAAAAGCTAACGTCTTAAGTGCTCACCTAAAAGGTTTAAAGTACGCAAACCGTCTAGCGCTTGCAAGGGTGTGGTGAGCATGCATGCGCTCATATGGCTTCAACAGTTCTTTATGACTCCAAACATCCTTTTTCGGAACGTCTAAAGACTTCAAAAAAACGCCTTCAGCGTCAAGTTCCGGTACACAATTACGATTTCGTACACTCATTGTATGATATTTTGATATAAACCGAAACATAAATTTCATAATTTTTAATTGACTATGTTGAAGTTGCTATAGTAACTATCTATTAGGGGAAAAAATTAATTATATTATGACATGTCAAATTTTAGAAAATCGATTAAAGACCTAAATTTTCTGTATTTTATCTCTGAAATTCGAGAGAAAAAAGATATGGATATATATGATGAAGAATTTGTAACAAATTTGGAAATTTCTAAAAATCTAATCAAAGAATTAAGCAGTTCTAAAGGTACTATACTAAAACTCCGCCCCCCGACCCCTTACTGTTTACGGCTCCTCATTTAAACTAATCAATAAAATATTTGCATTTCTAGAAAAAAACATTTGCAAAAAATGGATTCGAAAACTAATTGATCTGAAAGCTGAAGATCCAAGAGTAAAAAAAAATCGTAACAGTTTTTTTCAATATTTTCTTCAAATTTTATCAAAGGCTATTTATCAAAGCAAAGATGAAACATTTTTAGGCGAAGGAGAAGAACGAGTAATAGAGAATAGTCTAATAAGTAAATTTTATTGCTCATAGTAAGAGGGTCAGGGCAATAAAAGAAAGATTTACAACCCAAAGTGTACCGTACCGTAAGCTACCTTACGTCGTCTTTAATTTGCGACTGTGGTTTCATGTCAAATTTTTGGGAAGATTGTGCAATAAAATTTACTCAATTGTCTGCAATATTTCTAAATAAACAGACATTTCAGGAGGGCCACAACTTCATGAGTCGATGGTCTGCCGACGGGAAAACTTATGTTGCAGCAAAACCCCTTCCAGGACAAGGCACTCTGGTCTATTTAGCAGTATCTAGTAATCCCAGCTTAGGATGGGAAAAACAAGGCGAACAAGGAGTTCATGCGACAATTCTGCAGGAATTTGAAAAAGATTTTTCCCCAAAAAAATAATTACATAATTATAAATGTTTATTAAGTTACTTTATGGCATACAGGCTAAACCTTGATCTACCAGATTACAAATAATCATTATTTCTAGTAAATCCGTTACATCAGCGTTATTATAATAAAATAATTAGAGAGATTTTTTTAAACTTAGAGATGCGGATCACAGTTTTGTTGCTCTTAACCTGAAAATAAAATATACAATTTAGTTTTTCATTTTTTTAAATAAATTAATAATCTCAAGGCAGCGAATCGTTATCTAATTTCACCAAAAAATTACAATACCACTCCGAGGTTGGGCTATTTATAATCTGCTCGCAAAAATCAGGCACTAATAGTAAACATAATCAAGTATACATCTGTAAATACGCTACTTAATCAAAAATACCATATAAATAGTCCATTTTGTGTTAAAATGGACTGTTCTAAGCTACAGCGTACACTGACGCAGACCACGCCCCACGTTTCTTATAGTCGTAGCGATGACACTCTTCAGATTAATAAACAACAAAATTAAAACTTACCACTAAGAAAAAAAGATAAAATTAGCGCCGCTTTCTTCCACGCTTAACTTTCCCTTTCTCTTTCCTTTTCTTCCTGTTCTTCTTTTTTTGTTCGGGCCTAAAATTTGAACATTATAAAAAATTTTTTTTTAAATATTTTAATGCTTACTGCACTTGTTCTTCGTAAACAGGCTTCGATACTTCTTTCAGTCTCGGTCGTTTCGAGAGAACAGCTTCCATAATTGACAAACTGTGAGCTTGTTCTTCTTTAGCAGACACCGGCGGCAATTTTCGCTTTCTATTCGCACCGGGCGTAATCTCACTAATTCCTTTTGCCGCTTTTTCATTTGGTAATTTATCTTGAAACTTACCCATACTGGCGGTTGACGCCTTTGCAATAGATACGGCAGCTTGTAACTGAAAAAAAAAATTCAGTATGTACAAGTCCACTCACTCAGCTAAGACTCCATAAAATTTTATTGGATTTTTAAGTCAATTAATTGGCTTAACCGTCAAGAGCAAAACCGTACGTAAGACCTTTATTCTATTATTAAATAAAGAAGTAGCAAAATATGCAAAGTAGTTTAAAAAGCTCCTTAAGCTAACTTTTTTTATCTATTCCTTTACCAAAATGCTGATTTTTTGAGACACTCTGTATATATGTAAATAGTGCCAGTATCAAGTATCATATCATACTTGTTAGAATACAGCAAAAATGAATTCTAAATAAAGAAAACTACATATCAAACATGGTATAAGAAATTTATTTAGTTTGTAAATAAGCAGCATTCCAATCTTGAGATAGTTCGCCTTTCAAATAAACATTCCCACCGAAAGTGATGATTAGGTTCTAAATAAAAAGTAATAGTTAGTTCAAGTCCATCAATCATTAAATAAAGACCTTTGACTAATTTCGGCTATTTTATTTAATTCACCCCATACCATAAGTCCAACAATACTTACATCTTTCGATGACGATACATCAGGATTGGTAACCCCAAATCTTGGAACTTTAACATTCTTCGCTTTAGCGATATTTCGCAATCTTTGCAATTCATTTTTAGCAACTTTCTCGCTTTTTGCTTCAGCTTTTTTGGCAAATTGATCCTCCATAGGATCTACATTTTGGGGGACTTCCAGCAACCATTGTTTATCTTCTTCGGCCTGCGTTCGCTTGAATCCATACAAAGGTATCCATTTCTTCAGCTGCTCGTCCCACGATAGTTTGGCCTTCTTTTTCTTAACAATACCTTTATCTTTTGCAAATTGTTCCCATTTAGTCAATGCTCTAGGCCTGGGTACAGTTTTGGATCGTGGCAAACGGAACTTTTGTTTTGGCAATTTTGCCACAATTGCTTCTTCGCATCTTTCCGTCGGCAATGTCCAGATATTATTAAATAATAATTGAACATTCTCTCTGGTTAACTCTAATAGATAGCTGTTTAGAGACGACCTAGAATGTTAAATACCAATAAATAAAGCATGTTCAAGCCACCATTAAAACTTACTTTAAAGCCCTAGAATTGATTGGGTTACTATCGACAGCCAAGAGAGCCCCTAAATCAGTCTCGATAACCTTATTCACTTCAATTGAAAGAAATTTATCGGCTTCTAGAGCCGATTTTCCTAAAATATCTTTTACAACATCCATGTTGCACGACTTTTGAGGTGAAAAAGAAACACACACAGCTTCTGACTTCTGTGCACACAGCGTCGAACGGCTAACACGTGTAAACAAAATCCCTACATAGTTAGTTTTGGAAATTAATGTTGGCAATTGATTATTGACAAAAAGCGGGTAGTTCAAACACTTGCAAAAAAAATGTATAATGTATTTTATTAAAAAATAAAATCAATTAATTAATTTTGGTGGTTGTATATTGGAAACAAATTCAAGGTTAAATAAACAATTGAAAGTTATTTTGATAATTTTTTTTGTCTATGCTTTTTTACTTATCTATTGCGTAACGAACACGCACTAGAAATAGAACCAAAATTAAACTTTCTGTACCTTAAAAAAAAAAAAATAAGTAAACTAATGTAAAGAATACTTGCACTTTCTTAATTATAACAATTTATTATTAATTCTTCAAACATATAATTATAGTTAACAATGAGTGACCATGTATTTGCGTCGCTTGTACTCAATAGAATGCCCAATTCAATTCTCGGACCCCTCAAGATGATGATCTCACCAGGAGACGCTGATCTCACCATTTCATGCGATAACGCCTTATCGCAGTGGTGAGGCGCCTTTACCCATTAAATTGCGCTAACAGCTCGGTCACGCTACCCCTAGTCTACGTCCTCGTAGAATCACAATCTCACATCTAAAAAAATAAAGATTATTGCACATACAATATTTTTCTCACTTATTAGAGAAAAGAAAGCACATTGCCATTTTTTTTTTTTTAATGTTTTCACGTTGAAAACCTTTGCATAACTTTTAAATGAGTCTTAATAATGTTTTCACTTTGAAAACCTTTGCAAAACTTTAAGTGAGTCTTAATAATGTTTTCACTTTGAAAACCTTTGCATAACTTTTAAATGAGTCTTAATAATGTTTTCACTTTGAAAACCTTTGCAAAACTTTAAGTGAGTCTTAATAATGTTTTCACTTTGAAAACCTTTGCAAAACTTTTAAATGAGTCTTAAGAATGTTTTCACTTTGAAAACCTTTGCAAAACTTTTAAATGTGTCTTAATAATGTTTTCACTTTGAAAACCTTTGCAAAACTTTAAGTGAGTCTTAATAATGTTTTCACTTTGAAAACCTTTGCAAAACTTTTAAATGAGTCTTAAGGATGTTTTCACTTTGAAAACCTTTGCAAAACTTTAAGTGAGTCTTAAGAATGTTTTCACTTTGAAAACCTTTGCAAAACTTTTAAATGTGTCTTAATAATGTTTTCACTTTGAAAACCTTTGCAAAACTTTTAAATGAGTCTTAAGGATGTTTTCACTTTGAAAACCTTTGCAAAACTTTTACATGTATCTTAATAATGTTTTCACTTTGAAAACCTTTGCAAAACTTTTAAATGTGTCTTAATAATGTTTTCACTTTGAAAACCTTTGCAAAACTTTTAAATGTGTCTTAATAATGTTTTCACTTTGAAAACCTTTGCAAAACTTTAAGTGAGTCTTAATAATGTTTTCACTTTGAAAACCTTTGCAAAACTTTTAAATGAGTCTTAAGAATGTTTTCACTTTGAAAACCTTTGCAAAACTTTTAAATGTGTCTTAATAATGTTTTCACTTTGAAAACCTTTGCAAAACTTTAAGTGAGTCTTAATAATGTTTTCACTTTGAAAACCTTTGCATAACTTTTAAATGAGTCTTAATAATGTTTTCACTTTGAAAACCTTTGCAAAACTTTAAGTGAGTCTTAATAATGTTTTCACTTTGAAAACCTTTGCAAAACTTTTAAATGAGTCTTAAGAATGTTTTCACTTTGAAAACCTTTGCAAAACTTTTAAATGTGTCTTAATAATGTTTTCACTTTGAAAACCTTTGCAAAACTTTTAAATGAGTCTTAAGGATGTTTTCACTTTGAAAACCTTTGCAAAACATTTACATGTATCTTAATAATGTTTTCACTTTGAAAACCTTTGCAAAACTTTTAAATGTGTCTTAATAATGTTTTCACTTTGAAAACCTTTGCAAAACTTTTAAATGTGTCTTAATAATGTTTTCACTTTGAAAACCTTTGCAAAACTTTAAGTGAGTCTTAATAATGTTTTCACTTTGAAAACCTTTGCATAACTTTTAAATGAGTCTTAATAATGTTTTCACTTTGAAAACCTTTGCAAAACTTTAAGTGAGTCTTAATAATGTTTTCACTTTGAAAACCTTTGCAAAACTTTTAAATGAGTCTTAAGAATGTTTTCACTTTGAAAACCTTTGCAAAACTTTTAAATGTGTCTTAATAATGTTTTCACTTTGAAAACCTTTGCAAAACTTTTAAATGAGTCTTAAGGATGTTTTCACTTTGAAAACCTTTGCAAAACTTTTACATGTATCTTAATAATGTTTTCACTTTGAAAACCTTTGCAAAACTTTTAAATGTGTCTTAATAATGTTTTCACTTTGAAAACCTTTGCAAAACTTTTAAATGTGTCTTAATAATGTTTTCACTTTGAAAACCTTTGCAAAACTTTAAGTGAGTCTTAATAATGTTTTCACTTTGAAAACCTTTGCAAAACTTTTAAATGAGTCTTAATAATGTTTTCACTTTGAAAACCTTTGCAAAACTTTAAGTGAGTCTTAATAATGTTTTCACTTTGAAAACCTTTGCAAAACTTTTAAATGAGTCTTAAGAATGTTTTCACTTTGAAAACCTTTGCAAAACTTTTAAATGTGTCTTAATAATGTTTTCACTTTGAAAACCTTTGCAAAACTTTTAAATGAGTCTTAAGGATGTTTTCACTTTGAAAACCTTTGCAAAACTTTTACATGTATCTTAATAATGTTTTCACTTTGAAAACCTTTGCAAAACTTTTAAATGTGTCTTAATAATGTTTTCACTTTGAAAACCTTTGCAAAACTTTTAAATGTGTCTTAATAATGTTTTCACTTTGAAAACCTTTGCAAAACTTTAAGTGAGTCTTAATAATGTTTTCACTTTGAAAACCTTTGCATAACTTTTAAATGAGTCTTAATAATGTTTTCACTTTGAAAACCTTTGCAAAACTTTAAGTGAGTCTTAATAATGTTTTCACTTTGAAAACCTTTGCAAAACTTTTAAATGAGTCTTAAGAATGTTTTCACTTTGAAAACCTTTGCAAAACTTTTAAATGTGTCTTAATAATGTTTTCACTTTGAAAACCTTTGCAAAACTTTTAAATGAGTCTTAAGGATGTTTTCACTTTGAAAACCTTTGCAAAACATTTACATGTATCTTAATAATGTTTTCACTTTGAAAACCTTTGCAAAACTTTTAAATGTGTCTTAATAATGTTTTCACTTTGAAAACCTTTGCAAAACTTTTAAATGTGTCTTAATAATGTTTTCACTTTGAAAACCTTTGCAAAACTTTAAGTGAGTCTTAATAATGTTTTCACTTTGAAAACCTTTGCATAACTTTTAAATGAGTCTTAATAATGTTTTCACTTTGAAAACCTTTGCAAAACTTTAAGTGAGTCTTAATAATGTTTTCACTTTGAAAACCTTTGCAAAACTTTTAAATGAGTCTTAAGAATGTTTTCACTTTGAAAACCTTTGCAAAACTTTTAAATGTGTCTTAATAATGTTTTCACTTTGAAAACCTTTGCAAAACTTTTAAATGAGTCTTAAGGATGTTTTCACTTTGAAAACCTTTGCAAAACTTTTACATGTATCTTAATAATGTTTTCACTTTGAAAACCTTTGCAAAACTTTTAAATGTGTCTTAATAATGTTTTCACTTTGAAAACCTTTGCAAAACTTTTAAATGTGTCTTAATAATGTTTTCACTTTGAAAACCTTTGCAAAACTTTAAGTGAGTCTTAATAATGTTTTCACTTTGAAAACCTTTGCAAAACTTTTAAATGAGTCTTAAGAATGTTTTCACTTTGAAAACCTTTGCAAAACTTTTAAATGTGTCTTAATAATGTTTTCACTTTGAAAACCTTTGCAAAACTTTAAGTGAGTCTTAATAATGTTTTCACTTTGAAAACCTTTGCATAACTTTTAAATGAGTCTTAATAATGTTTTCACTTTGAAAACCTTTGCAAAACTTTAAGTGAGTCTTAATAATGTTTTCACTTTGAAAACCTTTGCAAAACTTTTAAATGAGTCTTAAGAATGTTTTCACTTTGAAAACCTTTGCAAAACTTTTAAATGTGTCTTAATAATGTTTTCACTTTGAAAACCTTTGCAAAACTTTTAAATGAGTCTTAAGGATGTTTTCACTTTGAAAACCTTTGCAAAACTTTTACATGTATCTTAATAATGTTTTCACTTTGAAAACCTTTGCAAAACTTTTAAATGTGTCTTAATAATGTTTTCACTTTGAAAACCTTTGCAAAACTTTTAAATGTGTCTTAATAATGTTTTCACTTTGAAAACCTTTGCAAAACTTTAAGTGAGTCTTAATAATGTTTTCACTTTGAAAACCTTTGCAAAACTTTTAAATGAGTCTTAAGAATGTTTTCACTTTGAAAACCTTTGCAAAACTTTTAAATGTGTCTTAATAATGTTTTCACTTTGAAAACCTTTGCAAAACTTTTAAATGTGTCTTAATAATGTTTTCACTTTGAAAACCTTTGCAAAACTTTAAGTGAGTCTTAATAATGTTTTCACTTTGAAAACCTTTGCAAAACTTTTAAATGAGTCTTAAGAATGTTTTCACTTTGAAAACCTTTGCAAAACTTTTAAATGTGTCTTAATAATGTTTTCACTTTGAAAACCTTTGCAAAACTTTAAGTGAGTCTTAATAATGTTTTCACTTTGAAAACCTTTGCATAACTTTTAAATGAGTCTTAATAATGTTTTCACTTTGAAAACCTTTGCAAAACTTTAAGTGAGTCTTAATAATGTTTTCACTTTGAAAACCTTTGCAAAACTTTTAAATGAGTCTTAAGAATGTTTTCACTTTGAAAACCTTTGCAAAACTTTTAAATGTGTCTTAATAATGTTTTCACTTTGAAAACCTTTGCAAAACTTTTAAATGAGTCTTAAGGATGTTTTCACTTTGAAAACCTTTGCAAAACTTTTACATGTATCTTAATAATGTTTTCACTTTGAAAACCTTTGCAAAACTTTTAAATGTGTCTTAATAATGTTTTCACTTTGAAAACCTTTGCAAAACTTTTAAATGTGTCTTAATAATGTTTTCACTTTGAAAACCTTTGCAAAACTTTAAGTGAGTCTTAATAATGTTTTCACTTTGAAAACCTTTGCAAAACTTTTAAATGAGTCTTAAGAATGTTTTCACTTTGAAAACCTTTGCAAAACTTTTAAATGTGTCTTAATAATGTTTTCACTTTGAAAACCTTTGCAAAACTTTAAGTGAGTCTTAATAATGTTTTCACTTTGAAAACCTTTGCATAACTTTTAAATGAGTCTTAATAATGTTTTCACTTTGAAAACCTTTGCAAAACTTTAAGTGAGTCTTAATAATGTTTTCACTTTGAAAACCTTTGCAAAACTTTTAAATGAGTCTTAAGAATGTTTTCACTTTGAAAACCTTTGCAAAACTTTTAAATGAGTCTTAAGGATGTTTTCACTTTGAAAACCTTTGCAAAACTTTTACATGTATCTTAATAATGTTTTCACTTTGAAAACCTTTACAAAACTTTTAAATGTGTTTTAATAATCTTTTCACTTTGAAAACCTTTGCAAAACTTTTAAATGGGTTTTAATGTTTTCACTTTGAAAACCCTTTTTTTTTTTCAAAACTTTTATTCTGATGCACATTCTCTTTCATCGTTTGAAGACATAATGTCATCGTTGTCCAGTGTAGGTCGAAAAGCTTTCAGCTTATCAACTGAACAGACACCTTTATAAAATTTTTGTGCACGTTGTGTGCCTGGTAGATCTTCAATAATATATCGATCATGCGGTAACACTTTTGTTACTAAGTACGGGCCTGAATATCGAGGTAGAGCCTTTTTACTCTTCCCATCATTTGCTGTTACTACTTTTCGCAATAATACTTGTTGCCCCATTTTATAGACAGTAGGCTTTCTTTTCCTTAAATCGTATCGTTGTTTCTGTACATTTTGTTCTCTAGTTATTCGTTCCGCTGCCTGATGTCGTATTGCCTCAAGATTTGAGACATTTTCATCAATTTCTACATGATTGCGTAAATAAGCATCAGACCAACCACGTGGGCGATAACCGACTAGCAATTCGTAGGGACTTTTTCCAGTTGTTTTATTGATTGTATTATTCAATCCAAACTGGATTTGACTTATAGATTTATCCCATTCGTTTTCGTTATCAGTTGAGCAAGCTATAGAATTCAAAATCGTACGATTATAACGCTCCATTTGGCCATTTGCTCTTGGAGTTGCCGTAGCATTTAGGATTACTTTTATACCATACTGTTTGCAAAATTCATCAAACTTTTTACTTGTAAAACAACTGCCTCTGTCACATACGACCCTTCTTGGGACTCCAAAGGTTTCAAAAATTCCTTGTAAAAAATGTATAGCAGGACCAGTTTTTGTACTTGATACCGATTTTATAAAAATAAACTTTGTAAATGCATCTATAGCTGTAATTAGATGCGTTTTTCCCTTTTTACTTTTTATAAATGGTCCCAAATGATCAACGTGAACAGTATCCATTGGCAACTTGCCTTTGTCTATAGGATGTAAATATCCTTCTTGCTTTCCAGTTGGTTTCTTATTATAACTGCATGGCAAACAGCAGGCAATGTAATTCTTAAGAGGGCTCGATACCAAGGCGCGAATTCAAACGTAAACAAACATTCGTCTTACGTCTCCGCACAAACTACATCCCATAGTGGTCAATAAGTTTTGCATCTTTGTCGGAATGTCCGAGCCAAAGTGAGATAGACTATCTAACGCATCTCTAGCAATTCTGGAAAGACGAAAAAATTGCAACAGTGCACACAGAAGCATTTTACACCGCCTTGAAATATAAGATTCCTATTATAAATAATGATATTACATTATTTACGTCAATCTTATTTAAAGCAGAAAAATCCGTAGCACTTTTCAATTTAAAGACGTTTAAAAATTATCAAATTGAAATTTATTGAAAATAATCTAAATTTCTTTTTAAAAAATTTTTACATTATTTCAAAACATTCAAATATTTTTTCTAAATAGTTTATAGTAATTTAATTTTACTTTAAATAATTTTAAAACGTTTTAATGAATCTTGAAAATTATAGATAAAAAGATCTATTAAATTTTTAAAAATTATTTAAAAATTTTGAAAAAATATTAAAATTATTTAAAAAATTTTAAAAAATCTTAGCATATATTTCAAAAAAGTTAAAACAAATCTTAAAGACGTTTAAAAATTTTTAAATTGAAAATAATTTTTATTTCATATCAAAAAACGTTTCAAACCATTAAATTATTTTTTCTAACTAGTTTATAGTAATTTGTTTTCAATTTTAGTAATTTTAAAACGTATTTAATAAACTTTAAAAATTATATATAAAATGTTTAATTCAATTTTTTTAAAATTATTAAAAAATGCTTGAAAATTTTTGAAAATTCTAAAAAATTTCAAAAAATTCTTAAACCTATTTAAAAATTTAAAAAAAACTTTAACAAAATTTGAAAATTATTGAAAATAATCTTTATTTCTTATTAAAAAACTTTTAAACCATTTCAAAACATTAAAATATTTTTTTTAACTAGTTTCCAGTAATTTATTTTTACTTTTATTATTTTAAAACGTTTTAAAAAAATTTTACAATTATAGATAAAAAAATCTATTAATTTTTTAAAAATTATTTAAAAAATCTTAAAACTTTTTTGAAAATTCTAAAAAATTATTAAAATTATTAGAAATATAAAAATTAAAAAAGAAAACCTCAACATTTAATTTAAAAAAGTTGAAATAAACTTTAAAGGCGTTTAAAAGTTTTTAAATTGAAAATTATTGAAAATAATCTTTATTTCTTATTAAAAAACATTTAAACCTTTTTAAAACATTAAAATATTTTTTCTATCCAGTTTATAGTAATTTGTTTTCACTTTCAGTAATTTTAAAACGTATTAATAAATTTTAAAAATTATATATAAAAAGTTTAATGAAATTTTTTAAAAGTTATTAAGAAATTCTTCAATAATTTTTGAAAATTTTAAAAAATTTTGAAAAGATTTTAAAATTATTTTAAAAATTAAAAAAAACCTTAAAAAATATGTAATTTAAATAAGTTAAAACAATTTTTTAATCCGTTTAAAAATTTTTAATTTGAAATTAATTAAAAATAATCTAAATTTCTTATTAAAAAATTTTTAAAACATTTCAAAACATTCAAATAATTTTTCTAACTAGTTTATAGTAATTTATTTTCACTTTTAGTAATTTTAAAACGTTATTAAATTTTATAGATATATATATATATATATAGATATTAAATCTATTAAATTCTTTAAAAATTATTTAAAAATTCTTAGAAAATTCTAAAAAATTTTAAAAAATTATTAAAATTATTTAAAAATCTTAAAAAAACAACTTAAACATATATTTTAAAAATATTTGATAAATAAATTATTTATCCAATATTAGTTATGGAACTGTTGTCAACTACTTATTTATTTTAAAAAAAAGTGTATAAATTGGAAATTCAAGTTTTGTTGGTGATCTTTTAATAGTCGATTTTATAGGTAATCGTTAAAAAATTAGTTTTTAGATCTTGACAAATGTTTCGTTAACCATGTTAGTCGTTTCATAAAGAGAATTAAAATCGTATTTTCCATTCTTTTATAAGAAAACTAAGACTTTAAAACCTGACAAGATACTAACAGAAACAAGTAAAATACGAATAATATTTTTATTTGAATATTCATCATAATCAAATCTATTTCTTGTTGTTGTTCAATTACTAAATAGCTTGTTTCTTGTTCAAAACCTGAATGAAAAAAATGGGGCTAGGTTCACCTCATTCATCGATAAATTATTTTGATCAGTTATCGATCCCATTTTCATAAAATTTTGCACACTCATTGTAAAAGGTACATGGCATCTCAATAAAAAAATGTGTTTTTATAGAATAGAAAAATGGCAACACTCATTAAATAAACTGATAAAAATATGAAAAGACAAACGCAGCCATAGTCGCGATAAAAAACTGAAAATTAATAAGAATTCCGTAGAAAGCGGCCGTGGGCCGCGCTTAATTTATAAACGGTTTTCGACTACTGGCCTATCACTAGTAACTACTAATTTGTTAATACTTCAATAAATGTATAAATACTATGAAAGTGCATTTATTTTTCTGTTTATTTGTTAAATTATCATTTTTACTTGTACGAGTATTTTAGTCTTTTAGCAGAATTCAATTTTGGCTATCTAAAATAATGTTTCACAGCTTTTTTCAGTAGGACTAAAAATAGAATTTTGCAAAATGACTTTATTCCTGCTAGAGGATTAATTTAAAAAATTTGGTTTTCTTAACTAATTAACTAATTAACTAATTAACGGTTCAACTAATAAATAATAAATTTTTTGGATACTTGTTTAGAAAACTATAGCGCTTCTAATGCCAGTCGCAAAAATTTTATAATGTAAAAGCTTTTTGAAAAAATGAGCCCTAAAGTTGCCTTTGACGAAACGTGCGAACTGGCCATGACCATCTCAATTAATCGATTTTTCGAATCGCCGTACAATGTTGCCAAGCCTAATTAAAAGCAAAGTTAAATCAACTTGTACGAGGTGGCACCACATTACAACTCAAAAATTAAAAAAATGGTTTTTCGATTTGTGATGTTATTTAATAGATAATCACAAAATTCTTACTATCAAAAGTGTTTAATATATTTATAAGAATATCCGAAAGTCAATTAAAAGTCTTTACCTTAACACTGGCACTCTATTTAAAAAAAAAATATTTTTTTTTATTTGCAAAAAAAACATTATTGACTTTCGGAAATACATCTTTTAGAATTGTTAGAGTCAGTAAAAGCAGAATTAAAAATTAATAAAAACTAAAAAAGTTATTTGAAAAATTAATTTTCTAACATGGCGACGGCTATCGAACCCTCTTAATATATTTTTTCATTTTTGGAAACCAATACGACTTTCGTACGGCTTCCAATGTCTTATCAATACCAAAATGCCCGTTAAAGTCATGATTTTGCATTACGACTTCTCGTCTAGCAGTTTGTGGAACAACCCATTTCTGACCTAATGGAGTGATCCGATACAGTTTTCCTTTTTTTAATACATATTCTTTATGTATTATTTCTGCTTCTTTATTCTCTGGTTTGCCAGATAAAATTGCATGTAAGAATTTACAGCGTGCATCTTGTAATTGAATAGCTAATACCCAATCTGAATCGTTAATGTTTACTTGTAAAATGCAAACGTCATGTGAACCAGATTCGACAGGATTTCGGCTCAATGCGTCTACATGTGACATTCTAGTACCTGGTCTATATTCAACAATATAATCAAATTCTTGTGTTGCAAGCCACCATCTTCCAATACGAGGGATAAGATCACGCTTAGTCAATGTGGTTCTAATAGCATTACAGTCGGTTACCACCTTAAAGTGAATACCGAGCAAATAAACACGAAATCTTTGCAAAGAATTTACCACAGCCAGTGTTTCTAGTTCGTAAGAGTGATATTGTTGTTCTTGCTGAGTAGTCTGTCTACTAAAATACATAACTGGTCTCAAAGTACCATCTCTCTGTTTCTGTAAGAGAATTCCACCAATTCCTTTTTTTGAAGCATCTGTATGTACTTCTGTTTCCACATCGGGTTGATAAAGCGCTAACACAGGTCGGTCTGTTAATTTTGCTTTAAGGCAAGTAAAAGACTTTTCTTGTTCTTGGTTCCATGTAAAGCCGTTTGTTTGTTTCAAAAGTTTTGTCAATGGTGTTGCTAAACTAGCAAAATTGTGAACGTATTTTCTAAAATAACTACAAAGCCCCAGAAATTGCCTGACTTCATGTTT
Source organism: Lagria hirta (assembly GCA_947359425.1). Taxonomy (NCBI): domain Eukaryota; kingdom Metazoa; phylum Arthropoda; class Insecta; order Coleoptera; family Tenebrionidae; genus Lagria; species Lagria hirta. Next base: position 404,352 of record OX375804.1, on the reverse strand, counting down.
ATTGGTCGGAACAGGAAATTTGTAAACAGCATTTATTTTTTGCTGACCCGGCCTAACTGTGCCGGCACTAATTTCATGTCCTAAATAATCTATAGTTGTTTTAAAAAAATAACATTTTGACAAACGCAATGTTAAACCTGCATCACGGAATTTTGTTAATATTTTAGTTAAAGCATTAAATCCTTCATCTATGGTTGATGATGGAATTAAAATATCGTCCATATAAGCCAATGCAGTCGTAAAACGTAAGGACCCTAACACTTGATTAATTTTCCGCTGAAACACTGCAGGTGCATTTACAAGTCCAAAAGGCATTCGAAGATATTGATAATGCCCATCAGGTGTCACAAAAGCTGTCTTTTCCACGGAATCTGCCGCCATAGGTATTTGGTGATACCCCATTTTCAAGTCAAGCCCAATAAAATATACAGCATTTTTTAAACGCTCTAAACAATCTTCTACTCTCGGTAATGGATATTTGTCTTTAACAGTGATAGAGTTCAGCTTACGGTAATCGACACACATGCGCACGTCACCGGTTTTTTTTTTACCAATAAAATTGGACTAGCATAAGGCGAATTTGATTCTTCTATTATATCATTTTTCAAAAGATCTTGAATCATGTCGCGTACTTTTTCGCGTTCTGATAAAGCCAAACGATATGGTCTATACGTGATCACGTTAGATTGTGTTAACTTAATTGTCATTTCAACATCCCCTACTACGCCTAACTCACTATTAGATTGAGCAAAGCAACTACGGTACTCATTAAGCAAATTTAGTAATATTTCTTTATTAAAATTCGATAGATTTTCATCAATTTGTCCCAATATATCACTCATAATAAATGGCTTAAGGTGAGTAACAGTTGATACTAAAGCACTCACCTCAGAATTGACATCGTCTTCCTGACAAGGACACCCTCTGGCAAGAAGTTGTCCAGCTTGAAACACTATCTCACTTTGAGAACAATTCAAGATTGGTACTGTACCCTGATAAGTAGAGATCACACAATCTGGAATACAATATTCTTTATCTGGCTTCATTACATTTACACGTTGTAAATATAAATCACCCTCGTAATTTTGCTTATTTAAAACTTTGACATGAGTGATGTGGTTCGGAAGAGCAGTAGTATTTGCAGCGACCATTATGGCGACTTTTGATGGTAAAACATCGATTTCTGGTAGTTGAACCATTTCAGAATTTAATATTCGCAATTTATTATTACGCAGAACCAAAGTTACATTGTCTGTATTCAGAAAACTCTGTCCAACCATGATCGGTACTTCTTGGTACAAATCACTAACGATGTAAGCGAGTACATCTGCTTTAATCAAGTCGACTTCTAAATGAATTGTTGATTTTCCCAAAGGATGAACTGCGCCACCGCCATAACCATTAATAATTATTTGACACGTTGTCATATTTAGATGCAAACTTTTTGCAACACTCTCTTTTATGGCGACAATGCTGCAACCTGTATCAACAAATCCTCTTAATTTCTGCCCGTTAACCATGCAGTCGACAAAATAACAATTCGCTGTGGATTCTTCAGAGTTGCACGATATGGCTTTATTTGCGGCAAATTGCGATCTGCAACGACTACTCTCATGTCCTAACCGATGACACTTTGAACATTCGAGTTTTGGCTTGGGACACTTATTCGCTAAATGTGATTTATCACCACAATTAAAACATCTTCGTTCATTTTTTTGATGAGCATGCACATTATGTTTGTCGCGTTGGAAGAAAACTTTAGTTTTTGGGACATGCCCCTTATCAGCATGAACTGTTTCTTCCATTAGAGTCGATAAATACGATGTATAAAAGTCTTCAGGACTTTTAAATTTGCCAGCCCTCGCAGCAGCCTGTAGTGTAGAATTTTCCAATCCATCAATTAAGCAAGCTACTGCATGCTCATCATTTATTTCACACGCTCGTATTAAACCCATTTTGGCAAAATAATATTGCGTCCATGTTTCATTTTTTTGTTTTATACGATTTACTAACTTTTTAAGTGTTACAGCAAAATCACTTTGATTAGGAAAAGTTTTAATTAACAAGTCTTTCCATTCTTGCCAAGTATAATCATAATTAGATAAATTATAGTACCATGTCTTAGCTAGACCCGCAAGACGGCTTTGCATGTGGTAAATAGTTGTTTTTTCATTCCATGCATTTATTTTAGATAGTTGATCAATTTTATCTACCCATCGCGATGTCGTCATTGTGGAATCTCCAGGCGTAAATAAAGGGATACAATCGGGTCTGATTACAAATGATTCATGACCTCGAGAATCATGTAAAAGTGTTTCAACTAAACGTTCTAATAAATGAACGCGTTCATCATTTAAATTGTTTATATGAGCTTGATTGGATTCCTTATTGGTTTCCTTTGTACTAACGTTAGAATTATTAGAAGTACCTTTTGAAGTGGCCTGGAGTCTGCGATCTCTTGGGAGTCTTGGTGGTGTTTTTGTACGACCTGGAGAACATCGCTTCCCTTGTAATGAAGACGATCTCCTTGTCGAGCGCCCATCACTTCGCGCCCGATTTCGATCGTCGGATCGCTTGATACCGCGACCGCGACTAGCACTTCGTTTACGATCTCGACGTCGCTCACATCGTCGCCGTGCTATGCGTCCCGTCCTCGAGCTGGACCTAGAGTGATCCCGTACTCGCGGCATTGAATTGGGATTGGAGTATCAAAATAATATCCCAAAAAGTCACAACACTTATTAAATTCAGTTGCACGTAGGGAAAATTAAAGTCACAAGTCACAACACTCAAATTCAGTTGTACTTGAGGAAAATTACTAATAATTTAAACAATTAAATTACAAGTAGCGTCAAGTCATGAACGGTAAGAACACACAAGTTGCATAAATCCCACCGCTGCACTGTAAAGAATACTTGCACTTTCTTAATTATAACAATTTATTATTAATTCTTCAAACATATAATTATAGTTAACAATGAGTGACCATGTATTTGCGTCGCTTGTACTCAATAGAATGCCCAATTCTCGGACCCCTCAAGATGATGATCTCACCAGGAGACGCTGATCTCACCATTTCATGCGATAACGCCTTATCGCAGTGGTGAGGCGCCTTTACCCATTAAATTGCGCTAACACTAAGTATACCGTGCGATCAATACGTTGAAATAGAGAAATTATACTTTAAAGAAGTTAAATTTTGTGTTTACTTGTCAGGACCATTTGTAACAATTGAAACAATTTTAATCTTTAAAATACTACTTTTTGTAATTTATTTTCTGACGTAACTGGCTTGATAGAATGCTCATAGTAAGAAGGTCAGGGCAATAAAAGTAAGAAAGATTTACAGCACAAAGTGTACCGTAAGCTACCCTACGTCGTCTTTATTTTGCGACTGTGGTTTCATGGCAAATTTTTTGGTAGATTATGCAATAAAATTTACTCAATTGTCTGCAATTTTTCTAAATAAACAGACATTTCAGGAGGGCCAAAACTTTATGAGTCGATGGTCTGCCGACGGGAAGACTTATGTTGCAGCAAAACCCCTCCCAGGACAAGGAACTCTGGTCTATTTAGCAGTATCTAGTAATCCCAGCTTAGGATGGGAAAAACAAGGCGAACAAGGAGTTCATGCGACAATTCTGCAGGAATTTGAAAAAGATTTTTCCCCAAAAAAATAATTACATAATTATAAATGTTTATTAAGTTACTTTATGGCATACAGGCTAAACCTTGATCTACCAGATTACAAATAATCATTATTTCTAGTAAATCCGTTACATCAGCGTTATTATAATAAAATAATTAGAGAACGGGTTATGTACAGTAAACAATGAAATATCTAAAATATTGATGACTTCGGATCACAGTTTTGTGTTTCTTTGTTGCTCTTAACCTGAAAATAAATATACAATTTAGTTTTTCAATTTTTTAAAAATGAAAATATGATAAATAAATTAATAATCTCAAGGCAGCGAATCGTTATCTAATTTCACCAAAAAATTACAATACCACTCCGAGGTTGGGCTATTTATAATCTGCTCGCAAAAATCCGGCACTAATAGTAAACATAATCAAGTATACATCTGTAAATACGCTACTTAATCAAAAATACCATATAAATAGTCCATTTTGTGTTAAAATGGACTGTTCTAAGCTACAGCGTACACTGACGCAGACCACGCCCCACGTTTCTTATAGTCGTAGCGATGACACTCTTCAGATTAATAAACAACAAAATTAAAACTTACCACTAAGAAAAAAAGATAAAATTAGCGCCGCTTTCTTCCACGCTTAACTTTCCCTTTCCTTTCTTTGTTTTTCCCTTTAGGTTTCCGTGACTTGTTGGATTTTTTAGCGGTCTTCCTGTTCTTTTTTTGTTCGGGCCTAAAATTTGAACATTATAAAATTTTTTTTTTTTAATATTTTAATGCTTACTGCATTTGTTCTTCGTGAACAGGCTTCGATACTTCTTTCAGTCTCGGTGTTTCGAGAGAACAGCTTCCATTCCTTTTTTGGCAAATTGATCCTCCATAGGATCTACATTTTGGGGGACTTCCAGCAACCATTGTTTATCTTCTTCGGCCTGCGTTCGCTTGAATCCATACAAAGGTATCCATTTCTTCAGCTGCTCGTCCCACGATAGTTTGGCCTTCTTTTTCTTAACAATACCTTTATCTTTTGCAAATTGTTCCCATTTAGTCAATGCTCTAGGCCTGGGTACAGTTTTGGATCGTGGCAAACGGAACTTTTGTTTTGGCAATTTTGCCACAATTGCTTCTTCGCATCTTTCCGTCGGCAATGTCCAGATATTATTAAATAATAATTGAACATTTTCTCGGGTTAACTCTAATAGATAGCTGTTTAGAGACGACCTAGAATGTTAAATACCAATAAATAAAGCATGTTCAAGCCACCATTAAAACTTACTTTAAAGCCCTAGAATTGATTGGGTTACTATCGACAGCCAAGAGAGCCCCTAAATCAGTCTCGATAACCTTATTCACTTCAATTGAAAGAAATTTATCGGCTTCTAGAGCCGATTTTCCTAAAATATCTTTTACAACATCCATGTCGCACGACTTTTGAGGTGAAAAAGAAACACACACAGCGTCGAACGGCTAACACACGAAGCCAAGAAAGGAAAGGGAAAGTTATGGGTGGAAGAAAGCGGCGCTAACTATTTTATCTTTTTTTTTAGTGGTAAGTTTTAATTTTGTTGTTTATTAATCTGAAGAGTGTCATCGCTACGACTATTTAAGAAACGTAGGGCGTGGTCTGCGTCAGTGACTCAGTGTACGCAGTAGCTAATTAGTCCATATAAACCGTCCATTTTAACACAAAATGGACTATTTATATGGTATTTTTGATTAAGTAGCGTATTTACAGATGTATACTTGATTATGTTTAGTATTAGTGCCTGATTTTTGCGAGCAGATTATAAATAGCCCAACCTCGGAGTGGTATTGTAATTTTTTGGTGAAATTAGATAACGATTCGCTGCCTTGAGATTATTAATTTATTTAAAAAAATGAAAAACTAAATTGTATATTTTATTTTCAGGTTAAGAGCAACAAAACTGTGATCCGCATCTCTAAGTTTAAAAAAATTGATTATTGCCTGTAGCTTTCAAAACTTTACGTTTTTTGTAGTGTTGTTTTTATCTAAATATGTATTAGCGAATAACTTAATTTTTCAAAAGTCCGCATCTTACATCATAATTTGCTGATTAATTTGGTCTGAAAAAAAGTGTGTTTCTTATGTTTAATGTCGTATATGACTTTCATTTGGTTTTTGTAATATATTTGTAAATATATTGTATAAATAATAGATAGATTAGTTTAGGTTAAAAAGTCATCAATATTTTAGATATTTCATTATATCTAATTTCATTGTTTACTGTACATAACCCGTTCTCTCTCATAACTCTTTAAGTCAAAAAGCCGATTGCAATGAACCAGATTTGCATAATTTTTCTTTTAAACCAAGTTCAGATCTGGCATTATTCACGCATACCTACATTGCGGGATACATTGCAAAAAAAAATTTTAGAAAAATTGGCTCTTGTCAGAAGTGTCGTACCGAGTTGGTGACCAATACTTCAACTTATCAGCAGACATTAATTAATGCTAGAGCTTACACCTCTAAAGCTCTTTTGCGTCCTCATACTAATTTTGTAGAAGTATTTACTAAATGTAATGAAATTTTGCATCATTTTTTACCAACTCTTTGTCACGAAGACCGTGTAAAAGAAAAAATTTTAATTACTGTTGATAAGTTATTAAATAACATTTTTCACTGTCAGAAACATAACATATTTCGCACATTTGTGAATTTATTTGTCAATTTTTATATTTATATGTGGTGTAAAAATGTGAATCGTATTTTAAAAGGAGAGGATTCCAGAAATATTAATGATTCAATTAAAGTAGCCGCTAGACAATTTTTTGAAAAAAATTGCAAGAAAAATGTACGAATTCGTAATGTTAAGCAACTGCAATAAATCTGTTAAATTTTATATTTTGTGTGATCGACAGCAGAAAATCAAAAGTCGCGGGCGAGTGGTCACGCAAGAACGGGAAGCCGAAGGTGTCCGAAAAGTGACGAGGAGGACTGGACACTGGGGAAGGGCATAGAAATCAAGAGAGAGTGGAAGTGTGGGGTTCCCAGAGTTGACGTCGCGAATTAATTGTTTTCAAATTGTTTTTAAACTTTGTTCTGTTATTCATAAAAGGGTCTTTATAGTTGCAGCGGTGGGATTGGCCTTTGTGCTTTGAGTGTTTTGTATTTTTTTTTCTTTTAAAAGTGGTTGTTTGCTGTTCTCTCGAAACGACCGAGACTGAAAAAAGTATCGAAGCCTGTTCACGAAGAACAAATGCAGTAAGCATTAAAATATTAAAAAAAAAAGTCGCAGCCTTACTTCTGTCGGGAGAGGTTGTGTTCGTAGAGCGTACTCGCATGAAAGTGCATTTATCTTGTGAACCTGTGCATATTCTATTGAAATTATTTCAATTTGTGTGTGCAGTGATATTGTGCGGATTAATTTCCAATCTTTTTAAAAAGGGTAAGTCCTTATTTTATTTTATTTATTTTCAGGAAAACGTTGTGAAACGTAGCAACTTTCTAGTAAGAGAAAGCGACAGGTGAAAGCCACTTGTGTTCGCCAATCGGGTGGCACGAGGATGGCCGACGGACAAGGTCCGAGCCACTTCGCGACGAATGTCCCCATGGACACGTCCGCCACTGAGAGGCTAAGATCCCACCTAATTTCCATGATTATGGAATGGGATGAAAAAAAATTGAGAGAACACGTCAGGCTGCCGGAAGATAAATCCGACAGCGATTGTAGCGATTTTGAGGAAGGTTCCTCAAAGAGAAAAAAGGCCAAAAGAGGCCGAATCACTCAAACTCCAATCCCAACAACAGAGGTTAGAAACTCATTTTATCCTTTGTTTAACCATGACAAAGATGACGACGATAACATGAGCGTCGTTTCATCAGAAAACGGGGATAACGCTAGAGAAGGCGTACCATCAAAATCACCATCAAAACCAAAAAAAAACCAGAGAGACAGCAAAAAATCACCGAAAAATAGTAGCCAACCACAGCTACAGAAAATGTTGGAAAAGACCAACACCGTGCCTATTATACTTAGAAATAGGGATAGATGGGCTCAATTGTCTTCTATTTTAAAGGAGACAAATACAAACTATTCAAAAGCCACTTCAATTAAGGATGGCATTAGAATTCAGCCATCGACAGCTGAAGATTTTCGCAAAATTCGAAAAATTATGGAAGAAAGAGACATGCCCTTCCATACCCACCAATTGAGGGAAGACAGGCATTTGAAAATTGTGGCAAAAGGAGTGCCAACAAACTTTGACGAGGAGGAGATAAAAGAAAACCTCCTAGAAATGCAGTATCCTGCAATTAAAATAACAAGGATGAAAGGCCATAAAGGAGTACCCGTGTTGGACTTTTGGTATGGGGTGAATTAAATAAAAATAGCCGAAATTAGTCAAAGGTCTTTATTTAATGATTGATGGACTTGAACTAACTATATAACTTTTTATTTAGAACCTAATCATCACTTTCGGTGGGAATGTTTATGTTAAAGGCGATCCAACTCTTAAATATAAACTATCTCAAGATTGGAATGTTGCTTATTAACAAACTAAATAAATTTCTTATATAATGTCTATATGTAGTTTTCTTTATTCAAACAAGAATAATACATTTTTGCTGTAATCTAACAACCCGCTCCCATGGTCATCATTGAAATTGAGCAGAAATACAAAAGTTTGTATTCAGTAAAAAGAATATTGGGATTGGATGTGACTATGGAGTCGCTCCGAAAAAATGAAATTATTCAATGTCATCGTTGTCAAAAATACGGCCATGTGCAAAGAAATTGCACAGCCGAATACCGCTGCATGAAATGCGGCGAAGGCCATTCAACACATTTATGTGTAAAAGAAAAAACGACTGCAGCAAGTTGTGCCAACTGCAAGGGGGCGCATACTTCAAAGTACTCTAAATGCCCGGAAAGACCGGTGAACAAAAATTTGCCACCTAAGGCAAAAGCATGGAGAACCGAGCAAAGAGCTCAATCAACCGCCCCTTCAATGAAGGATATTATGAGGGAACAGAGAGAGGAAGCTAAAGCTCCCAAACAGCCCCCTCAACAACCTAAAGCAGAGAAAAAGGCGTCAGAAAGACGCCCTCAACCGCAACAACCCCCACAGCAACAACAAAAACCGGCAGATGACCGGAAACACAAAATTGCCTACGAGCTGTCTATAATGCTCGTAGAATTATCAGAGCTCGTCGGAAAAGGCGCAGCATACCAAAGAGTCTCAACACATATCACAAATATTCTGTCATGGATCTAAATAATCCAAATACAGCGCCAACAGCGAGATGTCAAAGCACCAGAAAACCGGTGCATCTTCGAATTATGTCATGGAACATAAATGGGATTCAGTTAAGAAAAAGTGAATTGCTTGGTATTATAGAGGAAAATAACCCTGATGTGGTTCTGCTCCAGGAAACTAGATTAAAACCTGGGACATCGATCGCTATATTAAATTACAATATGTATAGAAAAGACAGAATGAATAAATCAGGAGGAGGAGTGATTGTGCTAGCCAAAAGAGGTATAGCCCAACATCCAATACTCCCAATTGATGATGGACCTGAAGTAGAAACAATCGGCATTGAAATAGAGTGTAAAAACAACGAAAAATTACACATCTACTCTGTATATTCACCTCCAAAATCAGAATTAAAAGAAACAACGCTAGACATGGCAATGAATTCAAACAATAAAGTGTTGATGGCAGGTGACTTCAATGCCAAACACAAACAAATTGGATGCAAACACACCAACAACAAAGGCACAAACTTAGTGAGATACCTGGAAAATAGAAATTATGGATATATAGTTCCAGACGATCCAACTCACATAAGTACATACTTATCAACTGATATTCTAGATTATGGAATATATAAAAATATCACAAGGAATATGACAATTAAGACATTGGCAGAAACGACATCTGACCATATTCCAATATTAATAGAGATAGAAGGAGAAAATGTTCAGGAAACGAGAACCTTAATAAAATGGAATAAATTTAAAGCTACATTAGAAGCTGAAAATTATCAAGTCAAAAAGATTGACAATATCCAAGAACTTGAAAAAGAAGTTCTCAAAATGGAAACAAAAATTGTCGAAGCAATAAACAAATCTAAAGAAATTATAGAAATTAAATCAAAAAGAGAAAATCCACCACAAATAATCAAAGACATGATTGAAACAAAGAAAATGGCAAGAAGAGAATACGAGAGGACGTTTGATCCACGTATTAAAAACATTGTCAACAATCTAAATAATCGCATCAAAGATGAATGGAGAAAGATCCGTAATGCAAAATGGATGAAAATTATAGACGAAGCTAACGACAATAAAAGACCTCCATGGCAGATAGCCAAGGCACTTAAAAAGGACAAAAATAAAAATGACAGAAATTTAAAAGTAGACAATAGAATTGTCACTGACGACAGAGAAAAAGCTGAGATTTTTGCTACAGAAATGGAAAAGCAATTTAAACCAAATCCAGCTAAAGATCAAAAACTTACAGAGCAAACAGAGCTCATAGTGGACTACCAACTAAATGAAGTAGTTGTAGGAAATTTAGAAGAAGCCACTGAAGATGAAGTGAGAAAACTTTTAGAGAAAACGAAGCCAAAAAAAGCATCTGGATTTGATGGAATTTCAAATAAAGCGCTCAGAGCGCTACCAGACAATATGGTTAAACAATTAACAGAGATATGCAATGGAATATTAAAGACTTATCATTTTCCAGAAAGATGGAAAAAAAGCAATAACCATAATGCTACCAAAACCTGGTAAATCTAGAAGTGATCCAGTAAACTATAGGCCAATAAGTTTACTATCCAATCTAAGTAAAATAGCCGAAAGAATTATATATGCACGTCTCAAAAGAGAGACAGACGAGAAGAAAGTCCTTCCCGATGAACAGCATGGTTTTAGAGAAGGACATGGATGCGGAAATCAACTGGCAAGGATCACTGATTTGATATTAAAAAATAAAAACAAAGGCCACTGCTCAGGAGGAGTTTTTCTGGATGTCTCCAAAGCTTTCGACAGAGTATGGCACGAAGGTCTAATTTATAAAATGGGAAGAAAGAAGTACCATAATGGAATGATGCGACTCATAAAATCATATTTGACGAATAGAAAATTCCAAATTTGTATTAATGAGGAAATGTCTCTAGAAAAGGGCATAGAGGCTGGAGTGCCTCAAGGATCGATTTTAGGACCTGTGCTGTATAATATCTATACTCATGATATCCCAAAATCACGTGAAACAACACTAGCTATGTATGCTGATGACACCGCCATCATCGCATTAGCCCCGAAAAAACCAAGTGTAAAAAAGAAATTGCAGAACCACACCGAAATTTTAGGAAAATGGTTCGAAAATTGGCGAATCAAAATCAATGAAGAAAAAAGCCAAGCTGTCATTTTCGGAACCAAAACAAAACGCAGACTTCCGGAAGAGAGAATTCAATTAAATGGAAAAGGAATAAAATGGGAAAGAGAAGTCAAATACCTTGGTGTGACTTTTGACGAACAAATGAAGTTTAATAAGCACATAGCTATCAGAAACAAACAGGCGAGACAAATAAAGGGTTATCTGTATTCATTAATGTCGAGGAAAAGCGAACTGAGCGAGAAAAATAAGCTGACTTTGTACAAGTCAATGATAAGACCAGTAATGACTTATGGGCACGAGGCCTGGGCCCATCTCAGCGAAAAAGAATTGAATAAAATGGAAACAACACAGAATGTGTCATTAAGACAAATTACAAATTCAGAATGGTTTATAAGGAACAGCGAAATTCGGGAAAGAACCGACATGCTAACGATCAAGGACTATGTAATGAAATTAAGCAAAAAGAGCTATGAAAAAATGACGACACATAGTAATCAATCCATCAAAAGAATGATGGAAGATGAAGCGGAAATGGGAAATAGAAATATAAAACGACCACGATTGGTACTGGATGCCGAGAAAGCTCGCAGCTAATCCTAGCAGTAGATATGCTGTACGATATCAGGAGATCTGGGCGACGTAAACTTCTGCGGAACTTACGGTATCCGTCCAAATCAAATAGTGCTGTTAGAAGATAACACTTTCCATCAGTACCAAAACAGAAAAACTTAAAAAAAAAAAAAAAATTAATTCCACCCATAATTAAAGTATACACACACACATCATTTCAAATCAATTAAAACCCACTGATGAGAAAACCTAGACACTAGCACAAGATGCTAAATAAATCCACTGATAACCTTTAAAGGTTTTAGATCTTATCCAAACAGTTTGAAAAGACAAACAGGTGGCCTGAAAAGAAGCGAAAGAATTTTTAAATATAGCTTCTAAGGCGTTACCAATGATATATGATTTGATTTGATTTGTTCTCTCGAAACGACCGAGACTGAAAGAACTTAAAGAAGTATCGAAGCCTGAACAAGTGCAGTAAGCATTAACCCATCAACGTCCTTAACTTTTTATGTCAATTTCAATAACAATAAACTATGTTTTTTATTTGATCCTCTAAAGCTTTGAACAAATAATAAATTTTTTTTTATAAACTATAGTTTTTGTTAAAACGGCCGATGCCATATGGCATCGCGGGGCGCTTACGACACGGGGTATGTTTTAAAAAAAATTTTTCAAAAATTTTTATTCTCAGTAAAACGTTGTACAAAAAACAAAAGTATCAATGTTTAAACAATATATTAATCATAAAACAACAGTAAGAAAATATTTAAAATAAAAAATACATTTTTTTCTACACTTTTGAATGAAAAATCACAAAACAATCAACACATAAGCCTACTTTACATTTTAGACACATAGTTCTAGTCTGCGACTTACAATTTGTTGCAGCACATCTTTTTCTTTTTTTTCCTTCTGTATTTCCTTATTTAAAAAAAATTTTTTTATAATGTTCAAATTTTAGGCCCGAACAAAAAAAGAACAGAAAGACCGCTACAAAATCAAATAAGTCACGGAAACCGAAAGGAAAAAGCCAAGAAAGGAAAGGGAAAGTTATGGGTGGAAGAAAGCGGCGCTAATTATTTTATCTTTTTTTTCTTAGTGGTAAGTTTTAATTTTGTTGTTTATTAATCTGAAGAGTGTCATCGCTACGACTAATAAGAAACGTGGGGCGTGGTCTGCGTCAGTGTACGCTGTAGCTTAGAACAGTCCATTTTAACAGCCTATACCGTTTGGACTCCTTGTATCTATACTTCGTAGCCCGAACAAAAAAAGAACAGGAACCGCTACAAAATCAAACAAGTCACGGAAACCTAAAGGAAAAAGCCAAGAAAGGAAAGGGAAAGTTATGGGTGGAAGAAAGCGGCGCTAACTATTTTATCTTTTTTTTTAGTGGTAAGTTTTAATTTTGTTGTTTATTAATCTGAAGAGTGTCATCGCTACGACTATTTAAGAAACGTAGGGCGTGGTCTGCGTCAGTGACTCAGTGTACGCAGTAGCTAATTAGTCCATATAAACCGTCCATTTTAACACAAAATGGACTATTTATATGGTATTTTTGATTAAGTAGCGTATTTACAGATGTATACTTGATTATGTTTAGTATTAGTGCCTGATTTTTGCGAGCAGATTATAAATAGCCCAACCTCGGAGTGGTATTGTAATTTTTTGGTGAAATTAGATAACGATTCGCTGCCTTGAGATTATTAATTTATTTAAAAAAATGAAAAACTAAATTGTATATTTTATTTTCAGGTTAAGAGCAACAAAACTGTGATCCGCATCTCTAAGTTTAAAAAAATTGATTATTGCCTGTAGCTTTCAAAACTTTACGTTTTTTGTAGTGTTGTTTTTATCTAAATATGTATTAGCGAATAACTTAATTTTTCAAAAGTCCGCATCTTACATCATAATTTGCTGATTAATTTGGTCTGAAAAAAAGTGTGTTTCTTATGTTTAATGTCGTATATGACTTTCATTTGGTTTTTGTAATATATTTGTAAATATATTGTATAAATAATAGATAGATTAGTTTAGGTTAAAAAGTCATCAATATTTTAGATATTTCATTATATCTAATTTCATTGTTTACTGTACATAACCCGTTCTCTCTCATAACTCTTTAAGTCAAAAAGCCGATTGCAATGAACCAGATTTGCATAATTTTTCTTTTAAACCAAGTTCAGATCTGGCATTATTCACGCATACCTACATTGCGGGATACATTGCAAAAAAAAATTTTAGAAAAATTGGCTCTTGTCAGAAGTGTCGTACCGAGTTGGTGACCAATACTTCAACTTATCAGCAGACATTAATTAATGCTAGAGCTTACACCTCTAAAGCTCTTTTGCGTCCTCATACTAATTTTGTAGAAGTATTTACTAAATGTAATGAAATTTTGCATCATTTTTTACCAACTCTTTGTCACGAAGACCGTGTAAAAGAAAAAATTTTAATTACTGTTGATAAGTTATTAAATAACATTTTTCACTGTCAGAAACATAACATATTTCGCACATTTGTGAATTTATTTGTCAATTTTTATATTTATATGTGGTGTAAAAATGTGAATCGTATTTTAAAAGGAGAGGATTCCAGAAATATTAATGATTCAATTAAAGTAGCCGCTAGACAATTTTTTGAAAAAAATTGCAAGAAAAATGTACGAATTCGTAATGTTAAGCAACTGCAATAAATCTGTTAAATTTTATATTTTGTGTGATCGACAGCAGAAAATCAAAAGTCGCGGGCGAGTGGTCACGCAAGAACGGGAAGCCGAAGGTGTCCGAAAAGTGACGAGGAGGACTGGACACTGGGGAAGGGCATAGAAATCAAGAGAGAGTGGAAGTGTGGGGTTCCCAGAGTTGACGTCGCGAATTAATTGTTTTCAAATTGTTTTTAAACTTTGTTCTGTTATTCATAAAAGGGTCTTTATAGTTGCAGCGGTGGGATTGGCCTTTGTGCTTTGAGTGTTTTGTATTTTTTTTTCTTTTAAAAGTGGTTGTTTGCTGTTCTCTCGAAACGACCGAGACTGAAAAAAGTATCGAAGCCTGTTCACGAAGAACAAATGCAGTAAGCATTAAAATATTAAAAAAAAAAGTCGCAGCCTTACTTCTGTCGGGAGAGGTTGTGTTCGTAGAGCGTACTCGCATGAAAGTGCATTTATCTTGTGAACCTGTGCATATTCTATTGAAATTATTTCAATTTGTGTGTGCAGTGATATTGTGCGGATTAATTTCCAATCTTTTTAAAAAGGGTAAGTCCTTATTTTATTTTATTTATTTTCAGGAAAACGTTGTGAAACGTAGCAACTTTCTAGTAAGAGAAAGCGACAGGTGAAAGCCACTTGTGTTCGCCAATCGGGTGGCACGAGGATGGCCGACGGACAAGGTCCGAGCCACTTCGCGACGAATGTCCCCATGGACACGTCCGCCACTGAGAGGCTAAGATCCCACCTAATTTCCATGATTATGGAATGGGATGAAAAAAAATTGAGAGAACACGTCAGGCTGCCGGAAGATAAATCCGACAGCGATTGTAGCGATTTTGAGGAAGGTTCCTCAAAGAGAAAAAAGGCCAAAAGAGGCCGAATCACTCAAACTCCAATCCCAACAACAGAGGTTAGAAACTCATTTTATCCTTTGTTTAACCATGACAAAGATGACGACGATAACATGAGCGTCGTTTCATCAGAAAACGGGGATAACGCTAGAGAAGGCGTACCATCAAAATCACCATCAAAACCAAAAAAAAACCAGAGAGACAGCAAAAAATCACCGAAAAATAGTAGCCAACCACAGCTACAGAAAATGTTGGAAAAGACCAACACCGTGCCTATTATACTTAGAAATAGGGATAGATGGGCTCAATTGTCTTCTATTTTAAAGGAGACAAATACAAACTATTCAAAAGCCACTTCAATTAAGGATGGCATTAGAATTCAGCCATCGACAGCTGAAGATTTTCGCAAAATTCGAAAAATTATGGAAGAAAGAGACATGCCCTTCCATACCCACCAATTGAGGGAAGACAGGCATTTGAAAATTGTGGCAAAAGGAGTGCCAACAAACTTTGACGAGGAGGAGATAAAAGAAAACCTCCTAGAAATGCAGTATCCTGCAATTAAAATAACAAGGATGAAAGGCCATAAAGGAGTACCCGTGTTGGACTTTTGGTATGGGGTGAATTAAATAAAAATAGCCGAAATTAGTCAAAGGTCTTTATTTAATGATTGATGGACTTGAACTAACTATATAACTTTTTATTTAGAACCTAATCATCACTTTCGGTGGGAATGTTTATGTTAAAGGCGATCCAACTCTTAAATATAAACTATCTCAAGATTGGAATGTTGCTTATTAACAAACTAAATAAATTTCTTATATAATGTCTATATGTAGTTTTCTTTATTCAAACAAGAATAATACATTTTTGCTGTAATCTAACAACCCGCTCCCATGGTCATCATTGAAATTGAGCAGAAATACAAAAGTTTGTATTCAGTAAAAAGAATATTGGGATTGGATGTGACTATGGAGTCGCTCCGAAAAAATGAAATTATTCAATGTCATCGTTGTCAAAAATACGGCCATGTGCAAAGAAATTGCACAGCCGAATACCGCTGCATGAAATGCGGCGAAGGCCATTCAACACATTTATGTGTAAAAGAAAAAACGACTGCAGCAAGTTGTGCCAACTGCAAGGGGGCGCATACTTCAAAGTACTCTAAATGCCCGGAAAGACCGGTGAACAAAAATTTGCCACCTAAGGCAAAAGCATGGAGAACCGAGCAAAGAGCTCAATCAACCGCCCCTTCAATGAAGGATATTATGAGGGAACAGAGAGAGGAAGCTAAAGCTCCCAAACAGCCCCCTCAACAACCTAAAGCAGAGAAAAAGGCGTCAGAAAGACGCCCTCAACCGCAACAACCCCCACAGCAACAACAAAAACCGGCAGATGACCGGAAACACAAAATTGCCTACGAGCTGTCTATAATGCTCGTAGAATTATCAGAGCTCGTCGGAAAAGGCGCAGCATACCAAAGAGTCTCAACACATATCACAAATATTCTGTCATGGATCTAAATAATCCAAATACAGCGCCAACAGCGAGATGTCAAAGCACCAGAAAACCGGTGCATCTTCGAATTATGTCATGGAACATAAATGGGATTCAGTTAAGAAAAAGTGAATTGCTTGGTATTATAGAGGAAAATAACCCTGATGTGGTTCTGCTCCAGGAAACTAGATTAAAACCTGGGACATCGATCGCTATATTAAATTACAATATGTATAGAAAAGACAGAATGAATAAATCAGGAGGAGGAGTGATTGTGCTAGCCAAAAGAGGTATAGCCCAACATCCAATACTCCCAATTGATGATGGACCTGAAGTAGAAACAATCGGCATTGAAATAGAGTGTAAAAACAACGAAAAATTACACATCTACTCTGTATATTCACCTCCAAAATCAGAATTAAAAGAAACAACGCTAGACATGGCAATGAATTCAAACAATAAAGTGTTGATGGCAGGTGACTTCAATGCCAAACACAAACAAATTGGATGCAAACACACCAACAACAAAGGCACAAACTTAGTGAGATACCTGGAAAATAGAAATTATGGATATATAGTTCCAGACGATCCAACTCACATAAGTACATACTTATCAACTGATATTCTAGATTATGGAATATATAAAAATATCACAAGGAATATGACAATTAAGACATTGGCAGAAACGACATCTGACCATATTCCAATATTAATAGAGATAGAAGGAGAAAATGTTCAGGAAACGAGAACCTTAATAAAATGGAATAAATTTAAAGCTACATTAGAAGCTGAAAATTATCAAGTCAAAAAGATTGACAATATCCAAGAACTTGAAAAAGAAGTTCTCAAAATGGAAACAAAAATTGTCGAAGCAATAAACAAATCTAAAGAAATTATAGAAATTAAATCAAAAAGAGAAAATCCACCACAAATAATCAAAGACATGATTGAAACAAAGAAAATGGCAAGAAGAGAATACGAGAGGACGTTTGATCCACGTATTAAAAACATTGTCAACAATCTAAATAATCGCATCAAAGATGAATGGAGAAAGATCCGTAATGCAAAATGGATGAAAATTATAGACGAAGCTAACGACAATAAAAGACCTCCATGGCAGATAGCCAAGGCACTTAAAAAGGACAAAAATAAAAATGACAGAAATTTAAAAGTAGACAATAGAATTGTCACTGACGACAGAGAAAAAGCTGAGATTTTTGCTACAGAAATGGAAAAGCAATTTAAACCAAATCCAGCTAAAGATCAAAAACTTACAGAGCAAACAGAGCTCATAGTGGACTACCAACTAAATGAAGTAGTTGTAGGAAATTTAGAAGAAGCCACTGAAGATGAAGTGAGAAAACTTTTAGAGAAAACGAAGCCAAAAAAAGCATCTGGATTTGATGGAATTTCAAATAAAGCGCTCAGAGCGCTACCAGACAATATGGTTAAACAATTAACAGAGATATGCAATGGAATATTAAAGACTTATCATTTTCCAGAAAGATGGAAAAAAAGCAATAACCATAATGCTACCAAAACCTGGTAAATCTAGAAGTGATCCAGTAAACTATAGGCCAATAAGTTTACTATCCAATCTAAGTAAAATAGCCGAAAGAATTATATATGCACGTCTCAAAAGAGAGACAGACGAGAAGAAAGTCCTTCCCGATGAACAGCATGGTTTTAGAGAAGGACATGGATGCGGAAATCAACTGGCAAGGATCACTGATTTGATATTAAAAAATAAAAACAAAGGCCACTGCTCAGGAGGAGTTTTTCTGGATGTCTCCAAAGCTTTCGACAGAGTATGGCACGAAGGTCTAATTTATAAAATGGGAAGAAAGAAGTACCATAATGGAATGATGCGACTCATAAAATCATATTTGACGAATAGAAAATTCCAAATTTGTATTAATGAGGAAATGTCTCTAGAAAAGGGCATAGAGGCTGGAGTGCCTCAAGGATCGATTTTAGGACCTGTGCTGTATAATATCTATACTCATGATATCCCAAAATCACGTGAAACAACACTAGCTATGTATGCTGATGACACCGCCATCATCGCATTAGCCCCGAAAAAACCAAGTGTAAAAAAGAAATTGCAGAACCACACCGAAATTTTAGGAAAATGGTTCGAAAATTGGCGAATCAAAATCAATGAAGAAAAAAGCCAAGCTGTCATTTTCGGAACCAAAACAAAACGCAGACTTCCGGAAGAGAGAATTCAATTAAATGGAAAAGGAATAAAATGGGAAAGAGAAGTCAAATACCTTGGTGTGACTTTTGACGAACAAATGAAGTTTAATAAGCACATAGCTATCAGAAACAAACAGGCGAGACAAATAAAGGGTTATCTGTATTCATTAATGTCGAGGAAAAGCGAACTGAGCGAGAAAAATAAGCTGACTTTGTACAAGTCAATGATAAGACCAGTAATGACTTATGGGCACGAGGCCTGGGCCCATCTCAGCGAAAAAGAATTGAATAAAATGGAAACAACACAGAATGTGTCATTAAGACAAATTACAAATTCAGAATGGTTTATAAGGAACAGCGAAATTCGGGAAAGAACCGACATGCTAACGATCAAGGACTATGTAATGAAATTAAGCAAAAAGAGCTATGAAAAAATGACGACACATAGTAATCAATCCATCAAAAGAATGATGGAAGATGAAGCGGAAATGGGAAATAGAAATATAAAACGACCACGATTGGTACTGGATGCCGAGAAAGCTCGCAGCTAATCCTAGCAGTAGATATGCTGTACGATATCAGGAGATCTGGGCGACGTAAACTTCTGCGGAACTTACGGTATCCGTCCAAATCAAATAGTGCTGTTAGAAGATAACACTTTCCATCAGTACCAAAACAGAAAAACTTAAAAAAAAAAAAAAAATTAATTCCACCCATAATTAAAGTATACACACACACATCATTTCAAATCAATTAAAACCCACTGATGAGAAAACCTAGACACTAGCACAAGATGCTAAATAAATCCACTGATAACCTTTAAAGGTTTTAGATCTTATCCAAACAGTTTGAAAAGACAAACAGGTGGCCTGAAAAGAAGCGAAAGAATTTTTAAATATAGCTTCTAAGGCGTTACCAATGATATATGATTTGATTTGATTTGTTCTCTCGAAACGACCGAGACTGAAAGAACTTAAAGAAGTATCGAAGCCTGAACAAGTGCAGTAAGCATTAACCCATCAACGTCCTTAACTTTTTATGTCAATTTCAATAACAATAAACTATGTTTTTTATTTGATCCTCTAAAGCTTTGAACAAATAATAAATTTTTTTTTATAAACTATAGTTTTTGTTAAAACGGCCGATGCCATATGGCATCGCGGGGCGCTTACGACACGGGGTATGTTTTAAAAAAAATTTTTCAAAAATTTTTATTCTCAGTAAAACGTTGTACAAAAAACAAAAGTATCAATGTTTAAACAATATATTAATCATAAAACAACAGTAAGAAAATATTTAAAATAAAAAATACATTTTTTTCTACACTTTTGAATGAAAAATCACAAAACAATCAACACATAAGCCTACTTTACATTTTAGACACATAGTTCTAGTCTGCGACTTACAATTTGTTGCAGCACATCTTTTTCTTTTTTTTCCTTCTGTATTTCCTTATTTAAAAAAAAATTTTTTATAATGTTCAAATTTTAGGCCCGAACAAAAAAAGAACAGAAAGACCGCTACAAAATCAAATAAGTCACGGAAACCGAAAGGAAAAAGCCAAGAAAGGAAAGGGAAAGTTATGGGTGGAAGAAAGCGGCGCTAATTATTTTATCTTTTTTTTCTTAGTGGTAAGTTTTAATTTTGTTGTTTATTAATCTGAAGAGTGTCATCGCTACGACTAATAAGAAACGTGGGGCGTGGTCCGCGTCAGTGTACGCTGTAGCTTAGAACAGTCCATTTTAACAGTATTCAACAAGAGTCAAGACAGTTCTTCCTCAACTTCCAACCAGAAGACATCGTGTTCAACTCGTTTCCTTATTAACCAAGCATTTCAATACTTTGTAATTATTCATACTACCAATATTTCAAACAGTTATAATAATTTATTTGTGTTATTGGAATAAAGTTAATTTGTTTTAAACCAGACTACTTATCACTTACACTGTTCAAAACGTCACTCACCCACAAATATAACGGCTGCAAAATATTAACCCAGATATACCTAAAACTTTTTTTTTCTAAAAATTGAATAAAAACACTGTAATGTGTGTTCACAGAGCTCATTTATGCAAAAAAAAAAATAAAAAATTTGAAACACGTCTTGATTTTTTGCAAATGATAGACCTTTTAAAAGGACGGTAGGATTTTAAACTACTTTATATCAATAAAAACAGTTTTTTAGAAAACATGTTTATTTAGAAATCTTAGACTGTTTAAGAGCTGGGTCATCTTTGGAGATGACGGAAGGAAGGCCTGCTGCGTATGATCCCCGACAATGGAGGCTGACGATAGAAGAGGTCGCCGGTTAAATAATAATGTTTGTATTTAGAACAAACAATGTTTATTCTACTTTTTTTCGATTAAAAAAAAAAGATTTATGATTTAATTTTTTTTCCTTGTCGAAAACTCTCAAGTTTCTCCTCCCCCAGGAGAAGAACAGCTATCTGAGGATAACGAAGCCAACCTCAGAATATTAGAGAAAAAAAAATCAAGTTGCAATCAGCTCACCGAAAAAAATGTTTCACATAAAAAAACTAAATAATTTTTTGCAGCGATAGGTAGATAGACATTTGGACAGTTTGGAGATTTGTAATGTGACTTTACAAAAATGTAAATATTCAATGAAATTTAATTTTATTTTACGAAAAAAACAAACAAAAATCAACATTAATTGTTATTGATTTATTTTTATGGATTTATATTTTTTAAATCCAATAGAGCCAGAAATTACTAAGAAGAATTTTTTTCACCGCCACCAATCCTGTGCGAAACTTGATTGTTTCGGTTTTTTTCTATAGAAAGTTTTATAGAAATAATTTGAATTATTTGTGGCACGATTTGCAACAAATCAATTGTTTTTGTTTTATTATGTATTTATATATTCAAAATCCAACAAAGCCAGAGATTCTTGAGAAGAAATTTTTCCGCCGCCGCCAATCCTGCCTCAAGAGGAGGTAGAGAATATTAAATGTGGAATCGGAATCACGTATTGCTATTTAATCTTGAAGGTTAAAGTTTAACTCTTGTAAAGCTCTTGTACTAATAATTGATTTTTTTAAATTACTCAAGCATAGTATCAATGTATTTATTTTTATATTGTTTGCATATAAAATAAAAAAAAAATAATTAAAAAACACATTTATTTACTTCAAAAAAAAAAATATTAAATATAATTAATTAATGAGCAAAATTAATAAAAAAAATAGAACAAAAAAAATTACTTAATTTTCCAGAAAAAAAAAATTAAATAATAAACGACATTATTATAAAAAATTAAAATTAAAACATTACTTTTGACTTTACAAAAAATATATAAATTTTACAATTTTCTATTCACGCTTATGTTATGAAAAGGGATCACGAGTAAATTGGACTTGTAAAAGAAAATCTATAAATCTAATTTTGTTAACTCGCTAACGTTTCGGAACCGAAGTAGAAGATTAAAATGAATAAATAACTATATGACTAATAGTAAAAGAATCGAAACGTTGGCAAATTAAAAAAAAAAGTTTTTTTTAGAGTTCATTTATCCTTGGTTCTTTTAAAGTAAAAAACATATTCGATTTAAAATTAAGCAGTTAAAATGACACAAAACATTCAAAATTATACTCTTCATTATTTCAAAAAGATAAAAAAATTACTTAAGCATTAATAGGACACATTTGTCATAACATTGAACGAATACAGATAAGATAATAGATTAAATAGATAGATAAAAGATAAAGACAATGTTGCATGTTGCGCTAAATGAATGCAACCTAGCTTTATGAGTCTGCGCATGTGCTAGTCTGTGGAACTAGTAACTACACGGACGGACGGAACTAGTGAATAATGAAATAAAAAAAGAAAAGAACTATTCCTTATTCCATCAGTTCCATGTTCCATCCATGATCCATGCTCGCGCAAACGTTCCGCGGAACGTTATTTTGGAACGTTATTTTTTCGGAACGGAACGGAATGGAACGTTCCGGCTGTAGAACAGTTCCTCCCACCACTATTGTTTTCTGTTGGCGGGTGCCCTTCCATAAACCTGCGCGAACACGTGACAGCTGAAGAAATAAGTGGACGCTAAAAACATTCGACTAATTCGATATTCCGATGAGCCAAACTCCAACACGAGATTTTGCTTCAGTCAGTGATGATTTGCTCCTTGAGACAGACAAGCGCAAAGTGAAAAATTTAGCTGACGTTTTTAGTTTAGTTAGTAATAGCAAAGAATTACGAATTTGGGCTTTTGCGCATGGAGGGGCGACCCGCCAACACAAAACAAACGAGCTCTATAAGAAGTTTAGTTTTTATTTGAATACCTACAAAGAGTTCAGGCTTTAAATTAACGTCAAAGCATGTTTTTCGTTCAAAATTATATAATTTTTTTTTTATAGATGAAGAGATAGCAACTATCAAACTAATAAAAAAAGGTTATAATGTAGGTAGGTCCCTATTGAAGACTGTATGATTAAAAAAAATTCTTTTATTGTCCAATCATAAGTTAGATAAGAAAAAAATAAAAAAACTTGAAAATCTTCAATTTTCCTTATGAAAAATTGATAAAACGTTAATTTAACAAAAAGAGACCCAAAATTTGTTGCAGAACTGGATCCTCTGTTCCTTCTCCGGAACTTTGCAGAAAATAATAAACACCACAGCTTAGTTATTCACTGTATCCTCTTTGAGGTCGGCGTTTTATTATTTAGAAGATTATAAATGTTTAAATCCAATTTTTAGGCATCCTTAAAAATTATTGCTGTTGGATTCTACTTCAGTTGATCTTTAAGCTTTCGCAAAGATTATCCACCAAGACGTATTATCTCCAGGTTCCAGACCCCCCCCCTGGAACCGTCATCCTCCATATCCACCCTAAGTGGTGGATCAAGTAGCAGAAATAAAAAAAAAAGCTTCCAAATTGGACGGATCTGTCTTCGTTGTTACCAACACACAAAGTGAAGAGGGGCCGCTCCAGTTTACTTTTTTTCATCATAATTTAAAAGTCAGATGCTGTTGAAATGAAGAAATTTTGTTTTTGTTTGTTCTGCTTTTTCTAGTGATAGCAGATTTTGTATTTTCTAACTATTTATAGAATTATTTCTATATTATTTTAATTTCTAGCTAGCTTTTTTCTCTCTATTTTAGACATAATGTCACCAGCAACAGCTCAGCCCTATTCTCACCATCTCCACCCAGTACTTGAGGAATCTAGAAATAGCCCGCTTCCAAGGGTTGAAACCAGAAGTCCGCTAAGTTTAATTTTTATTTATACCTCTAGATGTCAGACTTCATATGAATATCGAAACATGTTTTAAACGCGATCCAGACTTATACATCCCACTTTTTGGTTTCCTCCAGAAGGACGCAGGGAGTGGAGCTCCAGGGGCTTTTCGAAGCCCCCAATGGGGCATCAGGCGCCATCTTCTCCATCTCCACAGCCAGCAATGAAGAGAGTAAGTTTTCTCTAATAAGTCTGATTATGGGGGTTTTATTTTAAAAATTCTTAACCGCTGTCAGGGGATGAAGAAGCAGAAGAGAGACAAAGTTCTCATGAGAATTTATCAACCAATAATATGGGTAGAAAATGAGTTTTTAAACTATTTTAACCAGACCAGAGCTACCACCTGAACGCATGAAGAAGATTAGGTACATCAGCAAAGCCCCCGAAAAAAACAAAAATAGAAGCCCCAAAACAAAAAAAAAAGAGCTCTCATCGTGGATCCCAAACCACCACCGAATTGGGAAGCTGTATAATAATTATGTAAATGTTGTTTTATGTTAAAAAGCAATGGCTTTATTTGTTTATAATCTCCGATGGATCAACGTTCCTAAATTTCAAAGAAATTTTTCCAAAAATCTTGTCCCGATTGTTGTCGTTTTAAATTTTATCCCAGCAAAAGAATAATTTAGATAATAAAAATTAGTTTTCTGCCCTCCGGCCGGAAAGTTGCAAATTTCGGGCCGCGCAGCGGCCCGAAAGTTGCCACTTTCCGGCTTCGTCGAGCAGAAAAATAGTATACGCACCTTGCCCAGTAAAAAAGAAAGCCTCAGACCACATGTTTGTCATCCTCGGCTTCGCCTCGGCCAACAATTACATGTGCTCTGAGACTTTTCTTATTTTACTGGCCTAGGTATGTAATTTACTATTAATTTCCCTGCAAGACGCACAATCAATCTATTGTTGTCTTTGTTTACGTTTAGTCAATTAACCCGAGCAAAAATAATTTATGTATAGTAAGAACGATTGAGGTATACCCAGCAGTTGACTAAATAAAAAAAATGATAAGATTCCTAAATATACTCTCATTTGTTGCGTTTTTTTACATAAACAGTGTGCCAAATTTTATTTCACAAAAAATTTAATAAACACAAAAAACTTTTTGTAATTGGATAGCAAAAATTAGAATTTAAATTAAAACCAATTATTATGTACTTGATTGAATAAATATTAAAAAAGAATTAGCATTTTTTTATCATTTTATAAAATTATTCCCCTTTATTTATTATCAACTCATTGTAAATATATCCCTGATGGAAATAAAGAAACTTCAAAAAACTAAAAATTTAAATTTTTTGAGCAAAAAATAAAAAAAAATTACTATTAATTTTTCAAAATGGGCTGTTTTTGTACAATAATAAATCAAAATCTGACCTTGTTGCTGCATCCCAGGCATCTAGAAGTCGTCAGGGCATTCGAGGAGAGACACGTCCCACAGGCATGCTGTAAAAGTAACAAATTCAAGAAAAAAATCTTCCCAAAAAAAAAATATATATTTCTTTTTTGTATTATGGAAACATTTGCAGTATTTATTTTGTTTGTGAAATAAACTTGAAAAAAAAAATAGAAAAAAAATTATGTAAAAAAGTACGGTATCTACCTGTAATAAGGTTTATGCAGACTTTTATAACTGGCAAGACCAACTTGTAGCTCCAAGGTTATTTCTTGCACGTGCACCTGCACAAAAAAAAACTGTATAAAAAGCGTTACCGAAATGGGGCACATGCGCAGACCAAATAAAGAAAGAAAAATTCAAAAATTACATTCAATTAAAAAAACATAAAAAAAACTCATAATTAGCTTTCAGATAAATAAACAATCAAACATAAAACATAGTTTAAAATAAACAAGTAATAATAATAATTGAAATATGTGGACTCACCATAGATGCAAGATGCAACCTTTCTTTACACTGTCTATATGATCGTCCTTGCTGATTTGTGTAGTTTTTCTGGGATTAAAAATGGAAGAATTTGATGTTTTTTTCGAGAACAATGATAGTGATGAAGAGATTCCTATTCTTTAATCGTGCACCGAAACGGTACATAAGGGACCTGGAAAATCCGTTGGAAGTTTTTGACGACATAGAATTTCAACGCAGGTACAGAGTACAGATTTCGAAAAAATTGTGTGACTGATGTTTTACTTCCATTGGTTCAACATCAGCTCGATAAAAATAGTAACCGTGGTTTACCCATACCAACAATATTTCAACTTCTGTTGGCACTCCGCATAGATAACCTAATAGCTACGCTATAGAAGCATTACTAATATAGCATAGCCCAATCAGAACATTCCCCACTACCAACTGAGCCAAAAACCTCAGTGCAAAAACCACAAGATTGACAAGATTGACAAGCGATATGTCACTTTTGACAATGACAACAAACCTACTCTATGCACGTACACAAACCACAGAAAAAAAGAAATAGACTACTTAAGTGATGACGTATAAGGTCAATGTTTACACATACACAAGGTATTTTACGTCATAAAAACAATAAGATTTTTAACAACAAAGTGTTTGTAATAGTACAGGATACGTAAAGCCCAGCGCACACGACGCTTGTTTTGCTGCTGGATTGCTTGCTAGATTTGCCGCTGGGTTTCAAAGATGGCTGTGGCGCTGGGTGCACCGATGGCTACGTTGGTAGGTTGGCTTCACACGGTGCTTGTCGTCACTAGGCGTGCATGTAAAGTGACGTTTTTCCTCTACGGCTCAAGATACGATTTCTAACCTCAAAAAATACAATTGCTTATTTAATTCACCTAAATTTTTAAAAACTAAGTTTTTTTCTTATTTTCAAAAAGTAAGACTTTATATAAAAAAATAATTTACTTCACATTTTAGTATATATTTTTTTTGTTTTAGACGTCTTTATATAAACTATTTCAATTCTTTTATTTTGAAACTTCAAAAAATTTTTAATTTTGGTACTTTTGACCCATGATAAGTACATAAATAAAAAAATATATACATTTTGTCATTTGGGTTTGAAATCGCAAAAATGACATAATAAGTCAAAACTAGTACTTTTTAATTCTCCTAATTTTTAAAAACTAATCGTTTCTTCTAATTTTAAAAAATAAGAATTTATATAAAAAAAATTTTACTTTATATTTTAATATAGTTTTTTGTTTGTTTTAGACTTCTATATATTAACTATTTTAATTTTTCAATTTTAAAAATTGAAAATTGAATAACGACAAGTGAAAACGGTCAACGGTGTGAAATTCACAAGCAAACTATCACGAAAAATAGCACACGCTCTATCACCGATTTCCAGCACGCAACCAAGCTTCAGAGCCAGCAGAGGCGCCACTTTCTCGCAGCGCTCCCAGCAGAGCGGCCATCCTAGTCTAGTACCCCGCAAGCAATCTAGCAGCAAATCAAGCGTCGTGTGCAGCGGGCTTAAAACAATTACTAAAGAATGTTAAAAAAACTAGCCCCGTATGTAACTATCATTTCTTTTTAGCATTCATTGCTTACAGATCGTTGTTTTCCGATCGTTTCCAATAAAATAAAAACAATCGGTCTGCACCTGGTTTTTACTTTGCTGCCGCATCTATGGTCAACTGTTTGAAACAAATCTATTTCATAGCATTGAAAAAAAATATTTCGGAAAAACATTTACTTCATTATGCAGTACTTTTTTAAGCCTGCTTGCAAACAAAGCGCTCAAGTAGAAACGTTTATTTTTCGAAGTCGTTAGGTAAATAACTATTACCTGCTTTTGCATGTTGCTTTTAAAACTGTGACGTCTAAATGTTGTACTACTAATCGCAATGACGTGGCAACTGTCACTTGTCAATAAGTCGACTGATGAAAAGCGCGCGCCACATGCGCGCCACCCACACGGCTACACGCCATTTTGATTTGTGCAAGTACAAATTGAAAGCTTTGAAATTGTTTGTGTTCTTTTTACAATAGACGATAAATTGAGTTGTGTTTTTGTAACTATTACGCGGTTTGTGTTTTGTTGCAAAAGCCAGCAAAGTTACTTGTCTGTGTAAGTTACACATGACACTATACGTTTTGCCACAACACGTGGGTCTTGTTGTGGTTTGGTGCTCTTAAAGGTGCTGTAAAAACAATGAAGAATGACAGCACATATTGCACGTTATTATTTGATGAGATGTCTATAGAACCCCATTTGCACTATAATCAGCACAAAGATTATGTTGAGGGGTTTGAAGAGGTTGGACACGAAAAATCGTTAAAAATTGCTAATCATGTTCAGGTAATAAGTATGATAAAACGATAAATGGTACAACTAATGTAGTTAATATGTTTGCAGGTGTTTATGTTACGAGGCGTTTATAAAAATTGGAAACAACCAGTTGCATATTATTTTGTAAATGGCGCTATGAAAGCGTTTAGACTGCAAAAAATTATTATCGATGTAATAAGAAAAGCAAAAGAAGCTGGGTTGACGGTTGTATCAACCGTATGTGATCAAGGAACAAATAATAAAAGTGCTATTGATGCACTTGTGCGTGATACGCAGAACCTTGTGGGAACACAGGATTATGTGTTTGAAGTAGATGGGCAACGTATCATTCCTCTGTATGATGTGCCACACCTTCTAAAAACTATGCGAAACACACTGTTGTCGCGAGACATCCACTTTACAAATGCAGAAGGTGTTGCTAAAGTAGCCAGATGGAAAGACATTGAAAAAGTTTGGGAACTTGATTATGTGAGTCCCGAATTCAGAAATCTACCGAGGCTGACCGAATTTCACGTTAATAAAAGCAGAATGAAAAAAATGAAAGTGTCGATTGCTGCTCAAGTGTTAAGTCATTCTGTAGCTGTTGTCCTAAAGCTACTTCATACTTCAAGTAAGTGAAAGGCATCTTTTTACATGTTGTACACTGTTGTTTTTTTTTTCTTTTGTAGACGTCCTTGAACCACAAGCTTCAGGCACTGTAGAGTTTATAGAGCTAATGGATAAGCTGTTTGACAGTGTCAATGGATCTGTTAAGATTAACTTAAAGGGTAAAACGTTACGGACCGCAGTGTCAATTGGAAACCCAGACAATGAACACTTTGGGCTGTGGAAGACTGCATTGCCAATATTGGCGAGCATGTTTGTTTACGATAACCTAAAGACAAAACGGATGCCAGCTTTTAAGAATTGGGCTATTACTATTAAAGGGTTTCAACTTTTAAGTGCCCAGCTGCACAACGATGGATTTACTTACCTCAAAACACGCAGTTTCAATCAAGATCCCCTTGAAAATTTTTTTGGAAAAATTCGACAACGAGG
This sequence comes from Lagria hirta, assembly GCA_947359425.1. Lineage (NCBI taxonomy): Eukaryota > Metazoa > Arthropoda > Insecta > Coleoptera > Tenebrionidae > Lagria > Lagria hirta. Next base: position 374,968 of record OX375804.1, on the reverse strand, counting down.
TCGGCAGACGAATAGACCGACCAGCACTGCCTTTACCCAATTTTACAAATCTTTACTTGTTAATGGGTTTGTATCTAGGCATTCGGTTGGGGCAAATTGTCACACTGACAACGCAAATATACTTATTTGTTTGCAAAGGTTCATTACTCAGGTAACAACTGCAATTGCGTTTGTGTGTATAGTATTTACCGTCTTGCTTTTGTGTGCAGGGTTTGTCGGAAACAGATACGCCAACTACTTTGGAACCTCAGGCCCCATCTGTGCTACAACTGTGTGACCAGTTGGAACCACTCCAGCAAGCGGCACTGTCCTATGTTGCCGGTTACATTGTAAAGGTGAAAGGCAACCTCAAGAACTGCGTAGCATGTAAATTCAATGTCCTTAGAAGACCTGAAGACATAGAGGAACATTATTATACTTTACTGAAGTGTAAAGAATATGGAGGGAGTAAGGTTGTGCGCCTCAAATATTGCAATATCGAGTTTTTGAAAAACCTAACTATTGTCTACAATGTAACAAAACACGTACTCGCACACGTACCACATAGAAACAATTTACTGCACCATGTTATGGAACATCTAAATAACGTCAACTTTAAGTTTGTCCAATGTGAACATTCTAAAGACCTTCAGCACAATGTTGTGTCTGGCTTTGTAAAATTAGTAATTTTTAATTACTTCAACGGTGTAAACAAAATAATTGTTGGAAAAGATCTGCGTCCCTTACCCAACAATCCAGTACCCTTGTTACTTCAGGCACGTGGAATTTGGGAGAAACGCCAGAAATATGTTGCAAAACAGAACGAAGGTGCTGCCAAAGCTTTATAAACGATCAGACGTCGTGATTGTTATTTACCATAGACTTAAACTTAAGTACATGATACATCAAGGATTGATAGGAGTGTAACCTCCGAACCGTTGAGGTGGGGGAACTTCTTACGCGATCCAAAGATAAGTAATCTACATGCCAGCTATTACTTAGGGCATTAACTCAGCGACAACACATCTATGATACAGAAGCTCTAAGCCGACTCAGGACAAGACAGTTACACAAGGAAACTTACAAATGGAGATAAGTTGAGAAGCGAAACAACTTATCTAGAACTTAGAACGGAAAGCGGAGACCACTTCGACCAAAGGGAAAAGAAGAGCAAGCCAGCAACTACATTGGGAGACCACTTCGACCAAAGGGAAAAACGAAAAGAAGGCAGCATCTACTTTGCATACCACTAAGGACAGTATTTCTATACTATACTACTAAACTACTTTTTGGCTTTTACACTTAGATCATTGACGTGCTTGTAAGACTAACTTTTTTTTTGCTTTCGTGAATGTTTTTATTATCTAGAACGGGTGCCACATTACATGTTACAACGGAGTGTAATTTTTCTAATCGTTTTTATACATGTTTCAGGGCAAAGAAGTACTCATGCGATATAATGTGCCTCTAACGGAAGAACGTTTTTGGAGGACTCTGAAGTGTTACAAATGAAGGAGGCAAGCAAACAGTGGCTAATAATGGGGAAGCCTTGCGGAACAAGGTCTCGCTGCTCTCTACGCTTCATATGTAAGAAGACGTAGTGCTTCTGCTGAAGAATATTGTTGGATTGTACGACTGTAACGCTACTACCACTAAGGAGAGTAATATAACCTTATATAAATTTTTTCAATAATAAATACTCAATTATATACTATTATAACTTGCTATGTTTTTACCACTGCAATATGTTTTGTATGCATACATACTTTTATAAATGCACTACACATATTGTACCACAAATGACTACTCGGATATGTTTACAGGGTCCCGAGTACAGTCGTCCAGATGCGAGAAGAGAAAACCCTTCGAAGGCAATACATAACACTATGTATTTTTTCAGTTTTATTGCATAATTCTAGCGTGCCGTTAATACTATATGTTGCAATTGTATATTGCTTATCTGTATACATGTTTATTGTATTTTAACCTGCCAATTATATTTGTGAGGCTATGCTATTTGTATTTATAATTTTTTTTTTGGAAACAACTACTTTTTGCGATTTTTATAAAATTGTAGCATACATCTGTGCCGTTAATACTATGTATACATTGTATTTTTATAGTTTTTTATTTATGTTTTTGTTATTTAATTTGCTTTCACCATTTATATCTATTAGGGTTTTACTTAACATTTTGATTATGTACTTTTAGCATTTATATTTGTGCCTGATAACTACTTTATTTTTATGGCTTTTTTACTTAGCATTTCTGTACTTTTATCTGTATGGCTATAATTGTATTCGATTATTTAAACACTTCTTTACTTTAGATTTAACCCCTCGACATTTACAAATAGATGTCGAGGGCGTAGTGAGTAATTGCTGTGATGGGCTATTGTTTACAAAAATGAACTCTATTATAGCTTATATTGTTGTGTATTGTATTATTGTTAATGGTGTGTTAACATCTAGCTAACGCACTATTTTTTATTGTACTTTTGTCAATATATATATTTTTTTGATGAACAACTTATTCCTTTCACTATTCAAAAACAAGCGGTAAACGCTTGAGACCGAGTACGACCGAATGGTTCCGAAGCTGAGCCAAAATGCAGGTAACGCCATAGAATAACTAAGTCAGGTAGAAATGAAATCCCCCAAGTAATCACTAGAAACAAAGATCTGCACTGCCCCCGGTGGAGTGTTCCAAAATTAAGTAGTTCTATTTATGGCCGCCAAAGCGCACATGTTATTACTAATACAGATCTTGTAATTTAAGGTTGATATCACCGCCTAATGCTGCGGCTGCGCATCAAAAGCAAAATTTAATGAACTTTGATGTAAATGCAATATTTGTTTAACTACAATAAAAAATTACAGTAAACAAAATATTTACTGTAAGATTTCATTGAAAGTTAACAAACATTACAAATACATCATAATTATATTAAAATACAGACAGCAAACACAAATAAAACAACATTTGTATAATACATACATACTTGTATTTTAACAGTCAGAAACTAAAAAATTTCAATGTTGTCAGTTTACAAATTAGAATACCACTTTAGAATTATACCTACAAAGCTTTTACGCTAAATAGAAAAAGTCAAAAAGTACAAGTATTAAAGCGTTACAAAAAATAGATACTAACAAATTTTTTCAACATTAAACCATAGTAATACCTTACACAGTCAAACATATTAGATATTAAAAACATTTTATACAACAATTAAGTCCCAGTAATAACACATTTAATAAGTTAAACACATAATCTTCACATAACATTTGAACTTAAGACTAGAATTCACAATATAGACACAACTGAAATAAAAAAGATTGAACATATTCAATAATCGATTTTAACGTCACACGAAAACAAAATCAATGCTCGCTAATAATTTTTGACACGTTAATTCACTTACTTGAAGTGGCGATTTATTTGTACCTGTTCGAAAAATTTTTGGTAAAGCCCCATGTACTAAACGTAGTCTATTGCCTCGTATAAACTGAGCCTCTTCAAAATGGTCTTCGCAAACAAGAAAATGTCTCACGCAAGTATCAACCGGGATATTGCAGCAGCTTTTCCATGCATCCGTGAAACCTTTGGGAAAGTGAAAAAAATGCTTGTTTCTTTTCAACCCTTCAGAAAGATGCCTATAGTATTTATTGTTGCATCCTGGATACTTGCAGGAATATTTAATGGGAGATTGATTTTCCATTACCATTCTTTACCTAAAACGTGTAAAAAGAAACAAACACCGAATTAAGAATCTCAAAACGTTTCACCTGATAAATTAGGCTTCAGAGGCAGCCCCCACGAATTTGCTTAAACGAAAAACGAAACGTGTACGCGACGCGAAAACTGTAAAATAAAAATAACCTACATTAGTAAAAAACGTGCTTAAATCGCGGTAAAATTACTTGACAAATGACACATGACAGCAAAATGAAAGCGCAATGACAGTACAATAGCAACAAAATGTCATAAAGTATGACGATGCTATAGCGCGTTTTCGTATCTGCACGCTCACCATATAGCTATCTCACTTTGGGTCATATATTTACCATTGCGCTCTTTGTAAGCGTGGCTGGTGTGCAGTAAGAATTATAGTTGTTTCCATGTTTTGTATGTAGGCTTCACCCCCGTGGGTAACGCCACTAGACTGTTACCGGTTGGTACCATTGAATGGCACTCCGCTTCTATGGCAGCAATAGTTTCCAGGTAAATACATGCGAATTTACATTCAATAATTTTTGATATTAGCACCTACTAATGTAATTTTTTAGTTATTACATAGTGATGTTCGTGGAGTGAGTCAACCATCAGCATGCAGAATTATAAAAAATGTTTCCATATGCTTAGCTGAACACCTTCATCATTATATTCATTTTCCTCAAAATGGTAATGGTTTTGCAGCAAATACTGCATCTTTTTATGAAATCGCTCATTTTCCAAGAGTGTCTGGGTGCGTTGATTGCACACATATTCGAATCGACAGTCCTGGAGGAGATAGGGCAGAAGTATTTAGAAATAGAAAAGGATGGTTTTCATTGAACGTTCAGGTACAGGAAATAAATGTGATAGGAGTAATAATCAATTTAATGCAATTTAAAATCTCCGCAGGTTGTGTGCGGTCCCCATTTAGAGATTTTGGATATTGTAGTTAGTAGTGTTGGGCGATTATGAATGATATAATCGAAATATCTCGATTATAGCCGAATGATCGATTATTCGATTATGTATTTCAACTATCATTCGTTTCAAATCATTCGTTTTTCGATTCCCGACTCGATGAGTCGATGATTCCCGATTTGAGTTTGAAATAATCGAAACATTCGAAACATGAAACGAATGATCAGGGCGAGATACGATTTCGAGAAATGTCAAATGAGATAATATGAGAGATTGTGGTCGATTCGGATGTTTCGAACTCGGTAGGAGGGCAGTTAAGGGCATGACAATTGACAATATGCTATGCTACATGCGCCACCGCCACCGCGCCCGGATGCCAACTATTTTGTGGACTGCTTTATGCAAATATTGAATTAAATTTTTAATAATATAAAATATATATGATTCCTACATAATTGTGTATTCTATTTTATTTTACATAACACTGCGAAAAGTATTGCACTGCATTTGAATTTTATTGTATTTTAATAAAATAAAATGCCCTAAAATCTGCCTTTTATGCTGGAAATGAGTTTATCAGTTTATGATATTTTGTGTTTCAATCTTTCTGAGCGATCACGCGCTTATCAACAATCTGATATGTTGAATTTTAATTTATATAACTGGGTAATTTACATTACATTAAAATCCAATATAATATCAAACACTCGTTTCATATTCCTTTAGTCTTTACTTATACCATTACTTTAAGAATATTCACTACCTTACTTTTATTAGTAATGATAAGAAAAACATTTATATTGATTTAATTAAAACGATTATCAAATTTAGTCTGCTGCAATAGAAAAAAGAACTAATGCCGAAATTATTCCCACGAAAATAACCCATTTAACTTAGAAAACGTTTTTTATTACTTAATAGTTTACTATTTCCTGTATTAAAACAAATTTTATATGTGGCTGAAAGAGTACCGCCTCCATCTGGTTTTAATTCTTATTACCTGGATACCTGGGCCTATACCATGGGAAAACCGATGGTTTCCAAAACATACTGTGTTACAGCAGTAAAATGTAAATTAAGATATTATCTTATTTTTGCCCAGTTTGTCGCTTTCTTGCATTTGATCGCTATTCGTAGTCGTATTCGCCAGTTCAAGTTATAAAGTGCTGTTCGCAAAAAAACTAATAGTTTCTGTTAATTTTTAAAAACTTTTATTATTAAGAAAAAACAATGAGTTGTAAAGGAAAAAGATCTATGGTGTGGCAATTTTTTAAACTCACAACCGACAACCAATTTGTAGTGTGCAATTTGTGTAAGAAACAATATAAATATTTCAAAAACACAACGAATCTAAAAGAACATTTGAAAAGAGTGCACCCTTCCGAGATTCGCCCTCCAAGAGAAGAACTAGAAGAGAATGTAGAAGATAATGTATTTGCCCATCCCGTCTCTTCGTTTTCATCTTCATTAGAAGCCCCGCAGCCGTCCACGTCCTCTTTAACAGCGCCACAGCCTTCCACAAGTTCCACATCAAGAGAAGATTTGACAGAGCAGCCTCCACCAAAAAAAATGAAGACTATCCGGCAATTACATTTATTTGCTTCATCAAGATCCAGCGATTTAACTGAAGCACAAATAAATGCTCTTAATCTTGCATTGATTAAGATGATAGTTTCGGATTATCAGCCCCTGAGGATCGTTGAAGATAAAGGGTTCCGCGAGTTTGTGCATAAATTAAATCCTTTATATCCAATCCCATCGAGAAAAATTTTATCTGGGAAACTGTTACCCAAAATATACAAAGATGAAGTGGATAAATTAATGCATAAACTCGCATCGGTCCAGCATGTTGCTGTTACAACAGATTTGTGGACATCGGATAGCAATATCCATTATATAACGGTGACTGTGCATTTTATACATAATTTAATTTTACATGCAAGTGCTCTGGAAACTACCGATGTGAAGGGAAGCCAAACCGGAGCACAAATAGCAGCAGAACTGGGTGACATTTTTAGAAAATGGGGGATTTCTGATAAAATTGTCACAGTTGTGTCAGATAATGGAGCCAATGTGAAGTCAGCGATAAATGACTTTCTATTAAAACACCACCATCCATGTGTTGCACATACGCTGAATATATTAGCAAACGACTCCTTCAGTACCAACCAGGGATTAAATGCTATTTTATCGAAATGTCGCCGTATTGTGGGGCATTTTAAACATAGTACAGTTGCCGTTCAAAAATTAACACAAATGCAGCAGCAAATGAACAGTGCTCAATTAAAAGTAAAGCAGGATGTGGCCACTCGATGGAACTCAACATATATAATGTTGCAACGACTTATTGACATAAAGGCACCGGTTACTGCAGTTATGTCAAGTCTGCAAAAATCGCCGGAAATGTTGACAGCAGAGGAATGGTTGACAATTGAAGAGTGTGTCCCCCTTTTGAAGCCGCTTCACTTGATGACAGAAGTTGTGTCCGGGGAAAAATATGTTACTTTGTCATCAATCATTCCGCTGGTACGTGGACTGCAGCATTCTGTAAAAAAAAATATGTGTTCAACGGCAATTGGGCATAAATTGAAAGGGGATTTACTTTTGAACATCTCAAAGCGGCTTGGTTGCTACGAAAAAGACAAAATTTCAGGAAAGGCCACCTTCCTGGATCCCCGCTTTAAAAAACAAGCGTTTGGTTCAGCCGAAAACGCGGAAAACGCTGAAAAACAGGTGCTGGAAGAGCTTGGAGCTCTTTTTGCTAAAAGCACAATTACATCTTCAGCTGTTCTTCCCGAAATTGAAGCGAAACCGTCTGCTGACGTAGACATCTTGTGGGAATATTTCGATGAAAAAGTGGCAAACCTTACGGAAACAATAACTGCTTCGCCTACAACCCAAGCAATCATGTCGGTAAAACAATATCTTTCAATGCCGAATACACCAAGAGGTTCCAACCCCCTTATTTTTTGGGAAGAAAATAAAAATCTTTTTCCCGAGCTGTACAAGCTGCACGAAAAATATTTGAGTCCCCCGGCAACATCGGTTCCATCCGAGCGAATTTTTTCGAAGACTGGAATCTTGACAAATGCCAGAAGAAATAGGCTTTCGCCAAAAAATTTAAATTATATTGTATTTCTTAATACAAATTTATAAATAATAATATTCAAACCTAAAAATTCGTTTTGATTGAAATTGAATTTACATAAACTAATTCTTTTTTTTTATTTTGACTTGACATTGACAATTGACAGCTTTCACTTGGCCTGCCAAGTCAAAAATTTTGACATTCTTTAATTTTTTGACATGCTAGCTGTCATTTGTCACTGTCAATATAAATTTTTTGACATTTTAGCTGTCACTTGACACTTCTCCAATGCCACTAAACAAATAGTACTATTGCGCATGCTCATCATTCATAATCGATTAGATTCGAATCATCATTCGATTATTTAAAACGATTATTTCGATTCATTCGATTATGGAAATGTATCGATTATGCCCAACACTAGTAGTTAGGCATCCTGGATCTACACATGACAGCGTTATTTTTAATCGCAGCGCAGTGCGCCTTCGTCTTGAACGGCAAGAAATTCCGGGATTGCTTCTTGGGGATAATGGATATGCCTGCCAAAATTATTTGTTGACACCCGTTATAAATCCCAACACAAGAGCCGAACAAAACTATAATGCCGCGCATATACGAACAAGAAATCTTGTTGAAAGAGCATTTGGCATCTGGAAAAGAAGATTTTCTTGTTTAAGAAGTGGATTACGCGTGAAATTAGAATCTGCTGTTGTCATTATATGTGCAACAGCTGTGTTGTACAATATAGGTATTCAGCACAACCAAAACGAAATTTTGGATGAAGACAACGGGAATGATGACATAGAACACCGCCCTAACAATGAAATTAGAGGTTTAGCTTTTCGCAGGGCATTCATAAACACGCACTTCAATTAATTTTCAAACATTGACTTTATTAAATAAATAAAATATACGTCAGAGTAATTGGTTCTTTATTGGTTGTTTGCAATAATAAGCACATAGATATTATAAAAAAAAATTTAATAAAAGTAGAAACATTGACATGACATATTAATTGCTAAAATTATTTATATTAAAATTTTCAAAACTATCATCATTGATTTCTAGCCTCAGCCCCATTTCATTAAGCTGCTGCCTTAATTTCAGCACTGCTAAAGCCTGCTCAATTCGTGCCGTTTTGAGCCTCTCTTGATGTAGTTCTCTCTGTTGGTCAATGCTCTCTTCAATTTTTCTCTTTCGAAGAGCCAATTCTTCTGCTTCTAAGCCACGACTTCGGATTAATTTTCGTTAGCTCTATCTGGTGTAGTGGCCGACGATCCCATTGTTTCTGCTGTGGGAGTGTTTGTGGTCTGCTGTTCTGCGCTGTTGATTCTAGCTATAAGAAATTTATTTCAAAACAAATTTCTAACCATTGCAGTCCACATCAACGATTTATACAAAAATAAAAAATAGATACATACTACTTTTGTTCTCAAAAATTGCCGTACTGTCCCATGAACAATTTAATTCCACATCCACGTTCGGAGCTGCTGCATCAACAAAATCCATAACGGGATTCTCCGGTATATGAATTGGGGAACCGCCACCTGTCCTCAATTGCTCTTGGCGTGCAAGTGTATTCAATTTTCGTTTTCTAAAATTTATTTTAAATACATACATAAATAAATATAATGCATTCTAATTACAAAATAGTATTTTACCTTTGTTTTATATTTTCCCAGCATTTTCGCAATTGCTTTGCAGAGCGTTGTGAAAATCCCTGGCTATTAAATTGAGATGTAATGGTCTCCCATGCTTCGTTCTTCAACTTTGCGTTAGTGCCATCAGTCCTTTTATTTTCAATAATGTCTTTTTCTCCCGCAACCAGCTGCACTAAAAACAACTTTTCTCTCTCCGTAAAAAATGTTTTGTCCATTATAAAATAATATAATTTCTGTTTAATTGTAGAAATATTCCAAATAGTAACCGGGCACCGCGTGTCAACCAGATGTGTTCAATTTTTGAAATAAACTTAAAATTGGCCATAGACCAATCATGTTCGTCTACGTTTAAACTGCTGCCAACATAAATTTGGTTACATTCCATTTACAAGTTACACACTTGAGGGACAGTTGAGTAGCGTTTATGAAATGAGTATAAGGGTGAGGGCTGAGTCGCCCTTACTTAAGTTGCCCTCAGCACTCAGCTTGAGGGTTTGACTATGAATACCTACATAAACTTTGCGAGGTTAGCAGATAAACCAGGTTAAATTTACACCAAAAGTTAACCCAACTGCAAGAGGTGGTTTAAACCAAAAAAAAATAGTTACGCATGCGCGTTGAGACATAAAAAAACTGGTCGTATTATTTTGACATTTTGAACATAACCTAGTATAGCTGAGGACATTGTTTTCAAAGGACTTCACCAGTGATAGTGATAGTTCGTCGTCAGACGATGATCAGGTGATTCAGTTTATCGAGAATCTGGATCGAAATCGGAAAATTCCAAGGCTCCAAATTCGAACAAATCACATGGATTATTGGGACAATGAAGAATTTTATCGCCGTTTTCGGCTTTCAAAACAGTCGACCATGATTATTTTACATCAAATTGAAGATGATATTAGACATCCCACAAATAGGTACAAATTGTGCGCAAATTCGCACAAGAAACAGAGTTGAGTGTTCGTATGGTATATGGAAGAGACGATGGCCAATACTAAGCAATGGTATAAACGTAGAACTCAATAAAGTACAGTGGATTATTGTTGCTACCGCAGTTCTTCACAATTTGGCGGTTGACAACAACGAAATAGATCCTCCTACTTTAACAGCAGAAGAAGAAATTGCATTCAATAATGTGAACAATCTTCCAGGGGAAAACTAAACTACGCAAATAATAATTTTAATAGAGTACGAAATCTAATAATTAATTATTTTGAGAATTTGTAAACTAGAAATTTATTAAATTTTTTTCTAATATTTTCATGCGCATGTTATGTTCTTCTTCTTCGTGCCTCATCTTTTGTTGGTGCAGGTCCTCCATGTGACGCAGCGTAGTTTTGTGGAGCTCCTCTTTGCGAGGAGCTCCACAAACAAAATTGCGAGACCGACCACGCTCTTTTTCCATTTTTAAATTTTACCAAAATTCAACCACGCTTTTTCAAATAGACACACTGTTTTGATTTTTGAGTTTTTGACGATTGACACCAATTAGTTTGAAAACAGCGAGATGCGAATGCGGACAGATTTCCACTGGCACCAACATAACAAAAAAAATTGGTTAAATAAACCTGGTTAGCTTAACCCTGTTTTATGGATAATAATATAATACTTTTTTTTTTTTAATAGCTATTTTTGTCACAAGTACATAATCTATGACTTTTTTGGACGAGTCGAGTTTATGGCCAAGCGAAGCGCGGCCATAATAAAGACGAGTCCAAAACAAGCCAGATTATGTACGAGTGGCAAACAAAGCTTTATGTTCGACAGCTTTGAAGAGCAGTGTGTTTTCTTGTTAATATTTGTAATTTTTTGACGAAAATAAATTATTTATTTAGTTCGACATTTATACTTGACAATGACAGATGAGTCCAAAAAAATAAACAAAAGGTACTAGTCCAAAAAAGTGGTAGATTTTGGACACTAAACAATGTCAAAAACCTTATCAATATGATGCAGTCGAACATAAATTAATTAATTGATCCTCACTCATAGAGCAGTGTGTTTTCTTGTTAATATTTGTAATTTTTTGACGAAAATAAATTATTTATTTAGTTCGACATTTATACTTGACAATGACAGATGAGTCCAAAAAAATAAACAAAAGGTACTAGTCCAAAAAAGTGGTAGATTTTGGACACTAAACAATGTCAAAAACCTTATCAATATGATGCAGTCGAACATAAATAATTTTTTAAATAAGTGCTGCCGTTTTAGTACAATTGTACTAAATTTAGTACATTTTTATCTTGATGGTACATAAGTACATTTTAGGCAAATTGTATCTCTATTTAGTACATTTTGACTATTTTGTATTTTTCACAAAAAAATTAATGAAAACATTGTTTAAAACTAAGCACACATAAATGAAATAGTAAATTACATACCTAGGCCAGTAAAATAAGAAAAGTCTCAGAGCACATGTAATTGTTGGCCGAGGCGAAGCCGAGGATGACAAACATGTGGTCTGAGGCTTTCTTTTTTACTGGGCAAGGTGCGTATACTATTTTTCTGCTCGACGAAGCTGGAAAGTTGCAAGTTTCGGGCCGCGCAGCGGCCCGAAAGTTGCCACTTTCCGGCCGGAGGGCAGAAATTTTATTTTATTATATTTGTCTTTTGTTGTAAAAGAAACCTGTACTTGTGAACCTGAGAAAACAATTGCTCCTTGTCATCTATTGACCAAGAGCGTAACGATCTGCATACATAACTAGATAAACGCTAGATGTCTCCATTGAATTATTAATTCCCTCTTAAATTCAAATTTACAGATTTGAAACAAGGGAGGTCCCTGAATCTGCTGAAAACAATAATTTATCAAGGAAACTTTACAAAACTTTTAATATAATATTGAGCGTAAATTCTTTTATAATATCGCATACGTTAATATCGTTTCTTTTTCTATATTGACCATGGCCTAAACTCGATAGTCTTTTTGGGCCATAGTTTACCTTAAATAATTTTTAATTAATTTAGAAAAAGATCTAAATGAAAAGATCACCCCCAGTTACGGTTATCGACAATGTTAAGTATATCCTCAGCGACGTCGACAAATTTGGAAATACTGATGTTAAATTGTTTGAAAATATATAATTAATTTGTGTAATATAAATAACCTTATTTATTGTGTAGAGGAGAGGTAGTATTGTATTGTGTATTTTTTCTTTGATACGTATTTCGGTCTATCTGTTTTACAAATTTTGAATAGATATTTAGTTGTTCAAGAATCATGTTGAGAATGTTGAGCATTGCTTTGGTTTCCGATATATCAATGTCAATTTTCAAATGAAAAGAAGACAAACTCCGTGGTTCTTTTCAAAAATCAAGAACTAGACCAGCAAAAATCATGTTAAGCAGAAATTTATAGCTTCCAGATGGCCTGATTGATGGCTTCCAGAATCACGATGTGAAGTGTATCGTGTATCCAAAAGTCCAACGAGACAAAAGAAAATTTCTAAATAGTTGCAGGTGGCAGATATGTTATGGTTATGCCATGTATCGGTCTTTTAAAATTGACCGCGATTTCTTTCATAGCGCCCCCAAAATCTTAGCGCCGGGGTGCCGTCCATCCCTTACACCCCCGGGTATAGACGCCCCTGAATATAAAAAGAAATTTAAACTTGCAAAGCCATTTATTTTGATTTTTGATGCTTGAGTAGAAACAGTGCAATTGTGGCAAGTTTACTTAGTGTTAATTACTGACTTGTTTGCCGTTTAGTAGTTTCACAGCAAGATTTTAAATAATGGACAGGTAAGTTAATTCTATTATTTATTTTTTTGGTTTTTTGATTTGCGACCAGCTTTATATTTCGGCAAATATATTTTTTTATGAATAGATAACAAGTTTCTAATAGCAAACTGTTTCTTAGATATATTAAAAGATCGAAAACAACACCTTCATCGTCGTCGCCTAGACCATCAACATCAACGTCTAAAGCGGAGGATGAAGAACACCTCGCTAGTGAGAGTGACTACTCTTCCTCAAATGAGCAGAAGCGCTTGAAAACTCAGAATACAATACGTAAGAGAAAATATTTTCAAAAATATTCCAATCAATGGGAGATAGATTTTAAATGGTGCAGAAAAGCTGTCAATAGTAATTTTGCGTACTGTATAATTTGTAACAAAGAAATTAGAGGTAATAGGGCTCATTTAGAAAGACATGAGAAAAACGATTTTCATAAAAAAATTGTTGTTTCTAAATCAAATATAATGCCGATTGACGAAGTATTAAAAAAGTCACTATGTAAAAACGAAAATTTAATTAAATCGGGAGAATTACAATTGGCGGCGTTTGTAGCGGAACATGATTTGTCTTTTAAGGTAATGGAGCATTTGCCTAAATTAATTAAGTCTATTTGTAAAGATTCTGGAATTGCCGCGGAAATAAAATGTAGTCGTACAAAAGCAACTGGAATAATAAATAACATAATAGGACCTTATGATTCGGAAAATATTGTTAAAGAGTTGAATGAAACATTTTATTCTTTAATAATAACCGTAAAATAAACCGTACGTAAGACCTTTATCCTATTATTAAATAAAGAAGTAGCAAAATATGCAAAGTAGTTTAAAATGCTCCTTAAGCTAACTTTTTTTATCTATTCCTTTACCAAAATGCTGATTTTTTGAGACACTCTGTATATATGTAAATAGTGCCAGTATCAAGTATCATATCATACTTGTTAGAATACAGCAAAAATGAATTCTAAATAAAGAAAACTACATATCAAACATGGTATAAGAAATTTATTTAGTTTGTAAATAAGCAGCATTCCAATCTTGAGATAGTTCGCCTTTCAAATAAACATTCCCACCGAAAGTGATGATTAGGTTCTAAATAAAAAGTAATAGTTAGTTCAAGTCCATCAATCATTAAATAAAGACCTTTGACTAATTTCGGCTATTTTATTTAATTCACCCCATACCATAAGTCCAACAATACTTACATCTTTCGATGACGATACATCAGGATTGGTAACCCCAAATCTTGGAACTTTAACATTCTTCGCTTTAGCGATATTTCGCAATCTTTGCAATTCATTTTTAGCAACTTTCTCGCTTTTTGCTTCAGCTTTTTTGGCAAATTGATCCTCCATAGGATCTACATTTTGGGGGACTTCCAGCAACCATTGTTTATCTTCTTCGGCCTGCGTTCGCTTGAATCCATACAAAGGTATCCATTTCTTCAGCTGCTCGTCCCACGATAGTTTGGCCTTCTTTTTCTTAACAATACCTTTATCTTTTGCAAATTGTTCCCATTTAGTCAATGCTCTAGGCCTGGGTACAGTTTTGGATCGTGGCAAACGGAACTTTTGTTTTGGCAATTTTGCCACAATTGCTTCTTCGCATCTTTCCGTCGGCAATGTCCAGATATTATTAAATAATAATTGAACATTTTCTCTGGTTAACTCTAATAGATAGCTGTTTAGAGACGACCTACAGTGTATTCAGATTCAAGAAGGAGTGCGCGTAAATAAAGTGTAGGACGTGATCAGCACGTGATTCATTGATAAAGTCTCAGTTGGAGCACATGCTAGTTTTTTCTTGGAATCCTGGCAGAGCTCGCATTAGAATGCACAGGGGCGCATTTATCTCATTTAATATTTGTCAATTTCAGTTTACATTTACACAAATGGTATTATAATTGTCAAAGGTTATAATTGTCAAAGGTATGGTAAATAAACAAATTAATAAAATTTATACAATTTATTATTGATAATAAAAGTAACAATAATAACGGATGATTGATATAAAATTGTATATTCAAAAACCAGCAACATAACCTTTACAAATGAAAAATCAAAAACCCAAACTAATATACAATATACATATATATATATATATATATATATATATATATAGCGCTTTCATACAAAGCTGAGCCTATACTATGTTCTCGAGCGGTACATCCTGATCCACTTTTGCAAACCTGAGCCATATATATGGCTCAGGTTTGCAGACCCTTACAGAACGATCAGATATCATTTCTGGAGCGTCTACAACAAGTTTTAAAATGGGTCAGCTTTGATAGAAACCTCAGTTTTTAGTTCCAGCAAATTCCGCTTCAACAGTTGGTGGCGCTGCTATCGACCTGACTGTATATGTTTTGTATACAAAATACAGTCGTTTCGTCATAAACTGAGCCTTTTGTACTTCTCTTATATAATTTGGTATGTTTTGTGTTAGTAATGAATAGCAAATTAATATTGCGACATTTTTGCTAGTACCTCTCTCATCTATTGATCTTGCATCTCGTTACTCGTTTAATTAAAAAATATTTTTTTACAATCAAACCTTACTCAATTTAAATATATTTATTCTAAATCAATATTATTATTATTATAATAAATAATAATAATAATAAAAATATTCATAGTTTATACAGTGTGATGATTAAGTTTGGAACAAGCTTCATAAGCTAAAAAAAAACACTCGATTACTCGACAATTGTTTTTAAGCAATGACGTCATAATCAATTTTTTTAAATAACAATCTCAATTTTTTTTATTTTTATCAGTTTTGCCTTAGAGACCTTTTGACTTCTGGAATAATAATGTAAAAAATTGAAATCTTACATAACAATTATTCTGAGAAAATAACACTAAACATATCAATAGATATAAGCCCGACATATTTTAGCGTAATGTACAAAGTGTTCACACTCGTGTCGGTCAAAGCCAAATGGTTGGTGGCAAATAGTTCAAATATTTGCATTAAATCTTGTTTGTTTTTTTGTTTAATTGTTATTTTTACTGTTTAAGATTTTAATTTTTAAAGCTAGTATGCTTTTTTGTCAAAAGAATTGTCATGTAACGTATCAATATCAAAACAGATAATAAAATGGGTTTTTCATTTAAAAAAATTGATAATGACGTCATCGCTCATAAACAATTGACGTCATAAATAAAAATTTTCCGTTATAACTTTTCAAAGTGTTTTTTTTAAAACAACATACAAAGCAGCTATTTTTGTTCCAAACTTTATCATCACACTGTATACCTAAATTATATATTTACCTACTATGCTTTTTTACAAAAAAGCTTAGTAGGTAAATATATAGCATTGAGCGCAATAAGCATTGCGTTCAACTAAACGCAACACTGACCTAATCTAACCTGACCTAAAAACATTTGGTTTTTTTTATTTTTACTGATAATTTTTATTATGATTTTTAATATTGATATTGCTAATGTGTTGTCGGCCAAGGTTTAGATTTGATTGATTAATTGCTAATTAATTAATTACAATAAATTAATTAGCGACGTAGTAATTAATCAGTCGCCTGTCTGTGTTAAGGAGCATATCTCCCGTGTTTCTTCCCTTAAGGGGTTATCACTACCTTTTATGAGATTAGAGACGTCAATATCAATTGTTTAGAGCACTTTAAAAAATTTGATAAAAAGTCTCGACTCGCCTCGCCGTTCACATTTCCAACTCGCATCAACTGGCTGGGTACTCGATCAGACTCTCGAACTGTTACACGTCACGTCACTGGTTTTTATCTAAACAATCTTGATTGTTTATTGTTAACTTTAATTTGTAATTTATTTAATTTAGTCTCTGTTAAAATTTGTAATAAAAATTACGTTTAAATAGGAAATGACCCATTGTGATCAGTGTGACTCTGATAAAATTATTTATTCTAGACGAAATAAATTTTTTTTTATGATAATTTTAGAACTTTTAATTAAAAGTTGAAATAGTTTTATATTTAATATAAGACAAAGCATTATTATTATCAAAATAAAAAGTTAATAAAATTAAAAAGTTAATAATATTAAAAATTTTGTTTTGAAAGTAAAACAAAACGCGTTTGCTAGAGCAAAGTAAAATATTATTATTATTCAATAATTGAAAATTTGTTTCACTTTTATTTTTGATTTTATATTTTTGATTTAGATTTTAAATAATACAAGTGTAACGGTATCATTAATAAATTGTTGGTACTTGTCTCATTTTTTTAAACATCTGGATTATATGATCGTAAAGCATTTCAAACCTTTGGAAAACTTTTTCAAGGAACGGAGCTGCACCCTTGTTTTTATACCTGGACCATTTTTGCTGGCAAAGTTTTAACAAAAACACTTGCAGCTACAGCATGACCAAGTGTTACAAAACACGTAGTCGACTTTAATATTATAAAATTGTGCAGCAATAACAATATAATTTTATAAAGTTTTTAGTTTTTATTTTTAAACAATGTTTTCACATTAATATTTTTTAAACATAGCTAGTAAATTCTATAAACCCCGCATTTGTTTATATTTTGTCAGATTTTACAAAATCAGTAATTAACAACTTTACAAAAACCATGAGAAAATTGTAATTCAAAGATTTTTCCAACAATATGTAAGGTTCGTTATTTTTATAGTATCAGCATCAAATTATATAGTCATGTGTTTAAATATATAGTAATTATTAATAAATTCACATGTTAGATTTTTGATTACCCATTCAAAAAGACTTAACCAATAACGTAACAAATTATTTTAAACCAATTTTAAATTAATTTGTTAAAATGTTTTGCTTTTAGATATTTAACTGCAATTAATTGATTAAAAAAAGCATTTCAGGTGAGGTTACAGAAAGTAAATTAAACTAAAATAGTTAATTAAACAATAAAAGTCAAAATTAAAACGTTTTATTCTCTGCTCACGCAAATTCAACCAATCAGGTAAAGAATTAACTTTAGTTTTGAACAAATAATCAATTCTACTACGATCTATAAACCAACTATTTCTTTGTTAAAAAATAAATAAGTTTTTTCTAATTAAATAAAAGTGCTTTTGTAATAATAAAAATTACAAATTTGCATTTACGGGATTTTATGAGAGAGATTTCCCAGTTTTAACGGTAATTAAATTGAGTATTAAAATCTATAAGAAACATTTTAATGTGATATAATTATTGTTAAAAAATTTTATGAGCAATTGTATTGTTCATACTTTTAATAAACAATTTTTTTTTAGAACTGTTTATCTTGATAGAAATGAATTTATCAATAATTTATATAGAGAAAATCTTATTATTTTGACAAATTGTTAAACATTTTAAAAATATGATTGGTTTACTGTGTAGAAATTCACTCTCAGACGGTTAACTTCAATTAATAAAATTAAGACAATAGATTAATTTATCAAATTTGTAATCGAATTTATCTAAGGTTGGTGATTTGTGCAACGGAAAAAGATGCTTTTGAAAAATATTAGTCACAAATCTGTTACTACCCTTACAGGAGGTTGTCACTACCTTATTTAAGATGAGTGACGCCAATTTTAGTTGTTTATAGTGTAGTGGTGGGCTTAATAGTTCTTTTTGAGGAACTAGTTCGTGTTTTAGGGAATCGTTCGTAAAGAACTAGATTGCGGATTGAGTAGATGAGAATGATGAGATTTGAGATAGAGATTTGAGATGCCAAATGAATCGTTTATAATTTAAGAGACACGAGAGTTACGACCACGAGACCGAGATCGTCTTTAAATTTAACTCTTTAATCAAGGACGGATACCTTTCTCAATAATGATTTAATTTTGTTATTAGCATTATTACATTATTATTATTCAAATTATTAATAAATAGCTTATCATACGTCATACTTTATACCTGACCTATATAATTTAACTAAGTATAAACAAAGACACCAATTTATAGCGCTTTTATTAAATCAGATAGATTAATAATTTAATCACTGTAAAATTCATAACTTGAATTAAGCCAAAATAGTCAAAAACAAAATATACAAGCAAAATTTTTGACTTGCATAACTGTAGCAGACATTCAGCCAGATATTAGTGATATTACCGACATTAGACAATAGAAATATTAGAAATTACTCAATTAGACAAAAAAGGTGGGAATTTCCAAGAGACAGGATGAAATCGTGCTGGACGCCATGCACGCGTGCCGGTTTAGGCCCAGGCCAGAGGCCAGACAAAGGCATGTTGGTTTATGGTTTTATTATTTTCTTGCTGCAAGGGTGCGAGGGATAAAGAAGAAAACCACTGTACCGGACCGGACCCACGCCGGGTTCATGAAAGAAATAGAAGAATAGAACAAAAAAATAATGCTAAATGATAGAAACGACTGGAAAGTGCGTTTGCGTTACAACAAAATCATATTTTTTTTTAATATAATTTTTTGTTTAATTTTTAACTCCGTCAAATATTTAAAAAGCACAGAATTTATGCAGCACTAGCTGCTGATATAAAAAGTATTTTTTTTTTATTAGCATGATGCTATTAATGCTATTATATCTACAAGATCTTTTAAAATAATTTATTCTAAATTCTCAAATTAGTGATTTTGCACATAAGGATCACCCATAGCATTGGCTATCGTTGTCTAAGGTCTTTAGTTTTTACATATAAATTAGTAATGTTTGAAATTGTTCAAATTAATAAATATTATTATTATGACCAAAATATTAGGGAAATTTTGGAAATTTCATATTTATTATTATCTACTTTACAACACTTGAGTGCATAGCTTTTTCGAAGAAAATGTGTTTTTGCAGCAATAAGTACCATAAATTTGGTTCAGAAATTTAACATAGGACTTTACACCTTGGAAATCCCAACCCCTACAGCTGGAGAAAACATTGTTTTAGCTTTTATAATCTTAACACAAAAAATTTTAAAAAAAGTCTCGACTCGCCTCGCCGTTCACATTTCCAACTCGCACGAACCGGCTGGGTACTCGATCAGACTCTCGAACTGTTACACGTCGCGTCACTGATGTTTATCGAAACAATCTGAATTGTTTATTGTTAACTTTAGTTTGTAATTTATTCAATTTATTCTTTGTTAAAAATTTGTAATGAAAATTACGGATAAATGATAAATGGCGCACTGCGATCAGTGTGACTCTGATTAAATTATTATTTGTAGGCGAAATAAAATTTTTTTTTATGATAATTTCAGAACTTAATTAAACGTTGAAATAGTTTTATGTGTAGAAGACGAAGCATTATTATTATTATCAAAATAAAAAGTAAATAAAATTAAAAATTTTGGTTTGAAAGTAAAACAAAAAGCGTTTGCGAGAGCAAAGTAAATTATTATTATTATTTAATAATTGAAAACTTGTTTCACCTATATTTTTCATTTTTTGTTTTTGATTTGGTTTTTAAATAAGACAAATGTCTTATTTAAAATGTTTAAAAGATTTTTTTAAACATTTGGATTATATGATCGTAAAGAATTTGAAACTTTTGCAAAACTTTTTCAAGAAACAGAGCTGCATCCTTATTTATACCTGAAACCTAACCATTTTTACCAGAATTAGAACCGAAATTAAGGTTTCTTCAAGCATTTAAATAACGAACGCGCATTTAGCTTGAACATTATTGTGTAAGCTGCGCTGCAAGTTCAAAATATTGATAGTGGATTTATTTATTTTTCTTATGATTTTAATAATTATACTAAAAACGAGCACAAAAAAACAGACCATAAAAAGATTTTTTTATTAAAAATCACAATACGTGGAGGTATGAAAATTCATAATTGATCAAACTATAATTAAATTTTAGTGTGTATAAGTAAAGTAAGTGAAGCAAATTGTGTAATAATTGAATAAATTAACACAAGAATTGATATTTTACTTTTTTTGACATTGTAACCCTTTCTTTTGATAAGGGCTCATATGACCTCTAAAGGCTTGATTCGTACTAGCTCAGCTTTGGTCGTGGATCTTCAGATGTAAAATAAATTGGCAAAAGTGACCTTACTTGAGTTTTGAGCGCCACTTGTTATCTAAATTTTGCCTATAGGTTGACAACGACCTATTTATTGGCTAGCAAAAAAAAAAGGCTCAACCAGTAAGATTTTGGAATATATACACAGCCAACAATGAACGATATTTAATAAATCATAATTAATTAAATGAACTGGAATTCTAATTACAAATATCTTACATAAAAATTAAATAATTATACCTCCAGTACTGAAATATTTACAACAAATAAAAAAAATTAAAAAAATTTCTCAATTATAATAACTCAATTTATAAAAAAAATCTTAAAAACAAATTAAAAATTTACAAATTTCAGAAAAAGTATCATGGCGGCGTCGGCCATTTTCCAAACAACGTCTTCAAAACATGAATTTTGACACTCGAGCTATATAATTTTGATAGTCGATAAAGAAATTAAACCCCAAAATAAAGCGGTAATAGAACAAGTCTTCTACCGAAAAAAACGCTTATCCTCTAGTTTCAATTTGTCCCCCTCTAATTAGAGATACGTAGTTATTTTTTCTTATTTTGGTTGGCAGCACTTAATTTTAGACTTGACATTTTTGAGGCGGGGATTGAAGTCAAAAGTCGTCAAAAATAAACAAATTGTTGCGAACAAACATATTATTTTTAAATTTATTTCTGTCAATGATGAAATTTCAATAAAAAAAATTTTGATCATTAGCATCATTGATATTTTGTGAGCAATTGCTCATAAAAAAATATGATAATTAGGCATTAAATATTAATCTTATTAAATTAATCTATATTCAATCATATTTTGAAAATTACCTTTTCAGATTCCGTTGTTAAATTGACATAATCAAAGTTGCTGTTGCTACAACAGCAACATTTTCTAGCCTCCTAGATAAAAAATCTCAATATTTTAAAATTTGTAAGAATGAATGTAATCTTAGAATAAAATATAGGCCAATGGTGTACAATACAATAGGAAATGTATCTACACCTCACTCAAAAAATTATTATAAACACATTTGGTTAGGTTTTGGAACAAGAAAACCACCGATGGATAATAAAACTCACTTCCTATTTGCAAACATATAAGAATCCTTTTCTACGTATGTATGCTAAAAACTTCATAAAGTAATTTTTAATTTGAGTCTAAAGAAGTTATTGGTCAATAAAACCAAAATAAATCTTTTTTAATTCTTGGAGCAAAATTTCTGAATTCAAAAACAATAAATTTACCGAAAAAAATAAAAATTACTAAAACAAAACAAATTTTTCCATAGAAAAAAAAATTTGCAATAATATAATCTTTTTAAAGTTTTCAATTGCTTCTAAATTTTATGGGATCAGAATTGTATGATTTTCCTGCTATTAATATACTGGCTCATAATAGTATGAAAACTAAGAAAAAATGAATATACTCGTAAATGGATCAGAATGGTCAAAACAGAATGGGTCAGAATTGTATGAAAAAATTCGTATAAAATTCAAAAAATAAATTTTTTTAAAATTAACATTTTACATGTATATATAAAAAAAATAAAATAAACAAATTAATAGTAGTCAATATACACCAAGTTAAATGCTGTAATGTTTGATTTAAAGGGTGGATCAGAATGGTATGAAACTTCAAATGGCTCAGGTTGGGTATAAGGATGTATATATATATATATATATATATATATATATAATAAATAAAATCGTAAACAAAATAAAATTTTAAAAATTTTGATGCAAAGAAGTAATAGTGAAAAATTCATTAGTCTACCTAAAGAAATTCAAAACCAAAACAATGACAAAATCAGTCGGGCGTCAATTGTGAACCATGTTGCGAAAGCTTTGAAAAGCGTTCCATTGTCAACGCTGGTAAATCCCATAAACAGGTAGATTTTTAGTCGTTGTAAATGAGATGAGGAGCAACGAGGCGGCTTATCGTAAGATGGTACTGTATAGGGCAAAAAGGTTCTAATTTTATCAAAAATATTGAGCATGAGGAAAATCTATTAAAAGTAGAACTTTTAGCAATTGTAAAAAATAAGAAAAGTAATTATACAAAACATATTATAGACGAAATGGCAAAAGCACAGGGTAAAGAAATTTTGAGACTTCCTCCATATCACTGTGAGTTGAACCCGATTGAATTAATTTGGGCTCAGATTAAAAACTATATAGCGGCAAGAAATTCTACTTTTAAATTTAGTGATTTAAAAAATCTTTTTCATGAAGCAGTTGCGACAATAACTGCAGAAAAATGGAAAACTGTTGTTAATCATGTCAAAACTGAGGTAGAACAAAAAATGTGGCAGTTAGATAATATAATTGAAGCTCAAATTGAGCCAATTATTATTAATTTTGACAACGAAAGTTCTTCTGATCTATCAGAATAATACTTTTTCTGTATTATTGAACAGGTATTGTAAATTTATTAGTTTAATTTGTATTTGGTTTATTTTTATCTAAATGTCAATTCACGTATGTGAATTTTGAATTTATTTATGTTGTTGACATCTTTCGGAAGATGTCAATCTTTTCTTTTCAAATAATTAAGTTTTATTCTTAACGTTAACATTTTAATAAATCTTTAAATATGTTTTCACGCAAGCTTTTTATTTACATATTTTTATTTTCTTAATTGACGTTTTTTTAATTATAACTTTAATTGTACACAATTTAACATGTAAAAGGAGGTACCTATAAACCCGTCTCAAATGAAATGGATAAATAAAAATTTTCTATTGCGATAATAACGTGTGTTTTGTCGAGTTGGTATCAAAGGAGCAATATATAATAATAATTAACTAATTAATAAATAATTAGTGAAATTTTACAGTTGATATGAATATACATAATAGTAATCATACTCAGATTTGACAATACCAGTGTTTTTATTTAGACGTCAACCAAAGTAAGTTTTTCAAATAAAAAGAGTGTAACATTTAATAAACGATTTTTTCTGCGGCCTGCCCTGTTGGAAAAATCGTCGACCTTCTCCCACTCCTTAGATGTGTTCACGTGAAGCCTGCATGCATTTATTTTGATGCACTCCTTCTTGAATCTGAATACACTGTAGAATGTTAAATACCAATAAATAAAGCATGTTCAAGCCACCATTAAAACTTACTTTAAAGCCCTAGAATTGATTGGGTTACTATCGACAGCCAAGAGAGCCCCTAAATCAGTCTCGATAACCTTATTCACTTCAATTGAAAGAAATTTATCGGCTTCTAGAGCCGATTTTCCTAAAATATCTTTTACAACATCCATGTTGCACGACTTTTGAGGTGAAAAAGAAACACAGCACAGCGTCGAACTGAACGGCTGACACGTGTAAGCAAAATCCCTACATAGTTAGTTTTGGAAATTAATGTTGGCAATTGATTATTGACAAAAAGCGGGTAGTTCAAACACTTGCAAAAAAAATGTATAATGTATTTTATTAAAAAATAAAATCAATTAATTAATTTTGGTGGTTGTATATTGGAAACAAATTCAAGGTTAAATAAACAATTGAAAGTTATTTTGATAATTTTTTTTGTCTATGCTTTTTTACTTATCTATTGCGTAACGAACACGCACTAGAAATAGAACCAAAATTAAACTTTCTGTACCTAAAAAAAAAAAAAAATAAGTAAACTAAGTATACCGTGCGATCAATACGTTGAAATAGAGAAATTATATTTTAAAAAAGTTAAATTTTGTGGTAGCGGAACATGATTTGTCTTTTAAGGTAATGGAGCATTTGCCTAAATTAATTAAGTCTATTTGTAAAGATTCTGGAATTGCCGCGGAAATAAAATGTAGTCGTACAAAAGCAACTGGAATAATAAATAACATAATAGGACCTTATGTTTCGGAAAATATTGTTAAAGAGTTGAATGAAACATTTTATTCTTTAATAATAGATGAAACTACTGATGTTTCTACAAAAAAATGTCTGGCCTTGTTAGTTCGATATTTTAAGAGTAGCAAAGTTGTAGATGCTTTTTTAGGATTGTTAGAATTAGAGAGTGGTAGTACTGCTGTTAATATTTATGATTGTTTGAATAATTATTTAATTGCCTCCGGTATTAAAATAGAGAATATGTCTGGATTTGAAGCAGATAATTGTGCTACTATGATGGGACAATTAAATGGAGTTCAAGCTTTATTTAAAAAAAAGCTTCCACATTTATTAGTAGTTGTTGGTTGTAGTTCACATTTTTTTAATTTATGCTCCTCCTACGCTTGTAAAAAAATACCAAAAGCAGTAGATGATCTTGTAAGAGATATTTATTCAGATTTTAGTCATAGTTCTAAAAGAATAAGTACTCTGGAAGAATTTCAAAACTTCTGCGAATTAAAACCGCACAAGATTTTGAGACCATCGGAAACAAGGTGGCTTTCATTGCAACAAGTTGTAGATCGAGTCTTAGAACAATATCAGGCCTTAGTTTTATATTTTACAAATTGCTCATTTGAAGAACAGTCGACTAAAATCGATAGTATCTTGTCGGCTCTTAATAATAATATAAATAAGATGTACTTATATTTTTTGTCATACATTTTAAAAATAATTAATAATATTAATATAGAATTTCAGTCAGAAAGACCCAGACTTCATCAACTGTTAGCTCGCGTTTCTGCTATATTCAAACAAATTTTGAAAAATTATCTTAAATTGAATTATGTAAATAACACGGAAACAAATAAAATAGAGATAAGAAATCCTTCCAATTTTCTACCATTGGAAAATATGTATTTGGGTTTTAAAGTCCAAGAAATAATAGAAAGTGTCCACGTTCAGCTAATTCCTACTGAACTTCATAATTTTAGAATAAATTGCTTGAATTTTTACATTGAACTCGCTTCTCAAATTAAAGATCGATTTCCATTTGGTAACGAGCTCTATGCCCAACTAACATGGCTAGATCCACAAAATATATTTTCTAATAATAAAGTTAATTCTATTATTCCTTTAGTTAGAAAATTTAGTAACATGGTGAAAGAGGATGATTTTGAAAATATTAATACGGAATGGAGAATGTTAGCTGAATTGCCAAAAGAGAAGTTCAATAAAGATCTAAGTATTGAAGACTTTCTTAGAGAATTGAGTTCCTGTAAAAATGCATTTGGAGAGATGCTATTTCCAACTTTATTCTTATTTTTAAAAAATATTTTATGTTTACCTCATGGTAGCGCTGCGGCTGAACGAATTTTTTCATCATTAAACTTAATTAAAAGAAAAAACAGGAATTCTTTAAATGTAAGCACTTGCCATAATTTATTGTTGACGAAAGAAATGCTGCGTTCTACAACTTGTTGCAATTGGGAACCACCTTCCGATATGATGTTTCGACGTTGTGTTTATGTATTATGTATTTAAATATTATTTTTACAAATAAGTAAATTTTGTGTAATTAGACTGGTTTTTATGTTAAAGTGTTTTTATTTTATATTTTTTAATTAGACTTAATATTTTTTGTATTCCTGTTATTAACCTCTTATTTGTTGTTCGAGTTTTGTATAATAAAAACCTTAAAATAATTTTTTTTTTAATTGGGGCATTTTAATTTTTAAAGTTGGCAATTATGGTTTTAGTACAATTTTTTAGTACATTTTCTTCCATTTTGTTAGTACATCCGAGAAATTGTCAGTGGCAGCACTGCGGCCCGCCCCCGCAGCACAGATGTTACTAGTGGTGGGAGGAACTGTTCTACTGTGCTGTTCTACAGCCGGAACGCCGGAACGTTCCATTCCGTTCCGTTCCGAAAAAATAACGTTCCGCGGAACGTTTGCGCGAGCATGGATCATGGATGGAACATGGAACTGATGGAATAAGGAATAGTTCTTTTCTTTTTTTATTTCATTATTCACTAGTTCCGTCCGTCCGTGTAGTTACTAGTTCCACAGACTAGCACATGCGCAGACTCATAAAGCTAGGTTGCATTCATTTAGCGCAACATGCAACATTGTCTTTATCTTTTATCTATCTATTTAATCTATTATCTTATCTGTATTCGTTCAATGTTATGACAAATGTGTCCTATTAATGCTTAAGTAATTTTTTTATCTTTTTGAAATAATGAAGAGTATAATTTTGAATGTTTTGTGTCATTTTAACTGCTTAATTTTAAATCGAATATGTTTTTTACTTTAAAAGAACCAAGGATAAATGAACTCTAAAAAAAACTTTTTTTTTAATTTGCCAACGTTTCGTTTCTTTTACTATTAGTCATATAGTTATTTATTCATTTTAATCTTCTACTTCGGTTCCGAAACGTTAGCGAGTTAACAAAATTAGATTTATAGATTTTCTTTTACAAGTCCAATTTACTCGTGATCCCTTTTCATAACATAAGCGTGAATTTTATTAATTTCAACTAATACCCAGATTTTTTTGTAAAAAAACGAAAGAACAATTTATTAGATTGAAACTTAAGTCAATTTATTTTTTTAATTAAATTTGAATTAATATTCACTTGAAATTCACCTTGTTCAGTGTATTTTAGTTTAAGCTATATATGAATAAATTATAATATAATAATAATTTAAATTCATTTACTTCTTCCTTCCCAAATTTAAGACATTTAAAAATTATATCTCTTTAATTTTCAAAAATAATCTGAACCGCATCAAGTTGCGCAATTATTTTGCACTAGTGCAGAGTATCGATAATATATAATTTGCATTAATGCAAATTACTAATAATCAATAATCTTCATATTAAATTCTCCAGAAGATACCTTATGAGTTTATAATCCTTCCAGCCTTTTTGTTAATTTTTAATTTTATATACCATACATAAATACATAATACAATAGACAAGGGCTAACGGCTATCTTATCATAGATGTTTGGTGTTTGGGTGTTTCCCACATTTGCAGATGTATTCTTCTATTTTTATTTATCTATACCTATCTCATGGGATGTTGGGTAAAAGCACTAAAAGCAGGTAAGTTTCTAACTTTATGATAGAGGCCGGCTTTGAAGTTTTGTCAATTTTGGAAATTACTAATTTTTATACAATAGACGACAATCGTAATCTTGTCATATTAACACAGATGTTTCACAGTTGGAATGTTAGGTAAAAGCTGAGATAAAAGTAAGCATAAAAATTAAAAATGCAAGGAACTGCTGTTGAATTTAATTTTTGCCGACAAAGATATGCACATTTTTCTAAAAGGAAAAATATCAGTAGATCATAAATAATTTGAAAAAGGCTTATAGCCTGTACTCCTGCACCCACTTTAACCTATTATTAAATAAATATGTACTACCCCCACAAATAGTTTCAACCCCACTTTATTATTTCAAATTTTTGCATTTTGAAGCCTTTGCAATTTTCTTAAATTCAAAATTCATTCATTTATCATTTCATTTTGCAAGAAGCGTCTTGTCTTGTCTGGTAATTGTTCTGCGTATTGTTGTTAGTGTTCTGTGTTTTTTTGAGAAATCTTTAGTGATCTCGAGCATTTTCAACTTTTAAAAGTTGTTTTAATTTAAATATTAAATTTAAATTCGATTTGTGTTTGAAAATAATGGCTTCTAGGAAAACTGCCATCACATGGAACTATTTTTCCAAAAAACCAAATTGCGAATTTATTGCAATTTGCAATTTTTGCAAACAAGAATTAAGTTTCAAGTCGACATCCAGTAATTTGAAAAGACATATCGACCGAAAACATCCAACCATTAATATGGTAGATAGTCGTTTCCAGCCCACAAAAAGGTCGTATGAAGAAACAGGTCTATCAACGGCATCTACATCTGCCACAACATCAAATAATCCAGAAGAAAATCAAGAAATGCTGGACGGTAATCAGGAGCGACAAGAGCAGGCAAGTGCGTCTTGTTCTAGTAGTGTAAGTGCAGAAAAAACAAAAAAAGTGCTAGTGCAATCTAATGTGCGGCATTACCTACCAAAAAAAATAGGAGTTGGAGCCCAGAAAGCAATTGACGACAGTCTAATGCTATTGTTTACCAAAGATTTCCAACCGTTTTCAGTAGTAGAAGATTCTGGCTTTAGGAAATTTGCTAATGCCATGAACCCGGGATACCAACTCCCATCTAGAAAAACCATTTCTAGCTCGCTCTTGCCGGCGGCCTACGAAGAAGTTTACCAGAAAACTAGAACAATTATCCGCAGTGTGAGTTCGGTAACTTTAACTACTGACTGCTGGACGTCCCGCAACACCGATAATTTTATGTCTGTCACGGCGCATTTTATTGATAGCGATTTTAATGTTAAATCGGCTTTATTAGAATGTGCCGCTTTCAATGAGAGCCATACTAGTGCCAATCTGGCGACTGAAATTACAAAAATAATAGGGGAATGGGAATTAGACGGGAAAATTTTATTAGTTGTGTCTGATAATGCAGCTAATATTAAAAAAGCCATCAGAGACGAATTAAAGTTAAAACATTATGGATGCTATGCCCATACTTTAAATTTAATTATAAATGATGGACTTAAAGAAATTAAGCCAATTTTAGAAAAAGTAAAGACTGTGGTGGCTCACTTTAAAAGAAGTTCAGTGGCAACCGCAAAATTCAAGGAGCAACAGGCAAGATTGGGAAATAGAAATAATGGGAAGAAACTTTTGCAAGATGTTCCTACAAGATGGAACTCTACTTTCTACATGATTGAACGATTTGCCGATCTTGAGGAGCCTATTCGGACTACAATGTCGCTATTGGATGCAGATCTTCCCATTATTTCTATTGAAGAGTGGCAATTTTTTAAAGAAGTTGTGAAAATTTTAAAACCAGCTGAAAATGTCACAAATTTCATCAGTGGAAAAAATTATGTGACAGCGTCATCGGTAATAATTATTACAAATGGCCTGTCAGATATTTATGAGGCATTTTCAAAAGAGTCGTTTTCTTTCCAGGCAAAAAGGCTAGTAAGTCTTATTTTAGAAGGAATTAAAAAGAGACTGGGTGGCTTGGAAAGTAGTAACACTCTTTTAATTTCTAGTTTTCTAGATCCTAGGTTTAAAAACTTAGGATTTTCCAATGAAGGCGTAGCTGACAAGGCTAAAAAAATTGTAACGTCTTCAATGACGGCGTCTTTAAAGATAAGACATAATTTTCCCACTGAAGAACCAGCTGGAGCTGCTGAGGTAGCATCGGGATCAGGAGGATCCGTGTCCGAATCTTTTTGGGGCAGTTTTGATAAGAAAATAAAACTTTATCAACCCTCGGGAACTGCAGAGTCTAGGGCAATAATAGAAGTGCAGCGATATTTAGAGGAGGCCCCAATTCCTAGGACCGAAGATCCCTTGAATTGGTGGAAAGAAAACTCATACAACTTTCCAAATTTAAGCAAAATAGTGAGAGAAAAGTTTGGAACTGTGGCTACGTCGGTGCCCTGTGAACAACTTTTTTCAAAATCTGGACAATTATTATCTGATCGCCGAAACAAGTTGAGTTCGCAAAAAGTGAAAAAAATTTTATTTTTAAATGTAAATCAGGAACTTTAATTTTTTTTGTTATTTTTTATCTACTTTTAGTTTAGTCATATTTACTTTTTGCCTGAAATGTTATAAATTTTTTTTTTTGTAAAAAAATTTTTGCCTATTATTTTATATTTTTTTTATTGTTTAGAAAATTGTAAAATTTATATATTTTTTGTAAAGTCAAAACTAATGTTTTAATTTTAATTTTTTATAATAATGTCGTTTATTATTTAATTTTTTTTTCTGGAAAATTAAGTAATTTTTTTTGTTCTATTTTTTTTATTAATTTTGCTCATTAATTAATTATATTTAATTTTTTTTTTTTTTTGAAGTAAATAAATGTGTTTTTTAATTATTTTTTTTTTATTTTATATGCAAACAATATAAAAATAAATACATTGATACTATGCTTGAGTAATTAAAAAAAATCAATTATTAGTACAAGAGCTTTACAAGAGTTAAACTTTAACCTTCAAGATTAAATAGCAATACGTGATTCCGATTCCACATTTAATATTTAATCTTGTTCCGAGTTCCGACCGTTCCGTTTTCTTCGGGTGTTCATTCGTACATTTTCGTCGGAACGGGTGGAACTGATATTTTCAAGAGAACGAATCGGAACGTTCCGAAATAACAGTTCCGGAAAGAACGACTCACCACTCAGGGTTGCCAGGTCTAGGGATTTTTCCCGAATCTAGGGATTTTAATAGACGTTGAGGGATAAAAAGACTTTTTTTTCCTTTTTTGTAAATCTAGGGATTTTTTAATATAGGAAAATTTAGCAAGCTGTACCTACACAAAATTTCAAGCTGTGGCCAGCAACACCCTTGCTATTGTGTTATTTCACACCCCAAGGGCCCAGGGTGTAAAATAACACAATAGCAAGGATCCAAAAGAGCGACCGCTGACTTGGCGGTGAGGTACCCAATAAAGTAATTAAGTAACAATATCTTGTTTACTGCTTAGTCTGCTTGACTATCTTGACTTTATCTGCTCTTGAGCTGGCCATCATAAATAAATCCATTTAGACCAGATGTTGAAAATCGTTACTGGCGTGGAGCTATTTTGTGAAAACTCAACAATTATTGTATACATTTTTATTGGAGGCGGTATTCTATTCAAAAAAAAGTCATCTGGATTTTTATTTTTGGGCTTGTTTTTTTGCCTCTTGTTCGATCTCGATGCTAGGCTAGATTTATGAGCTTTATGATTATGACTGAGCCAATGACCGTGCGGTACAAAACTTTGATTTTTTTAACATTGGTGTATTTGAGTAAAGATGTTTGCGCTTTGCATTTAGGAATTTATAATTTACAGATGTTGACCAAATTTTATTTTTCTCAATTTGAAAAAAGTGGGGACTCATTTTGGAGATTACATCTATCTCAATTTTCAAAAAATATTTTTTATTCAATATAGTTCTTTGCTAACTTCTACACGCTACACTATTCATTTTTTAATTCTCGTTATTTCATTTTGAATTCGTGCGATTTCTTACTGCTGTGTTAAATATTTACTAATAATACTAATATTTAATAGTTGTTATTAAGTGAAATTTGTTGAAATCAAGGTATGTATTAATTTTATTTATTTAATTATTTAATAGATATTTTGAAAAAAAAATTGTGTTTATTGTTAATACATTAGGTACTTCCAAATTTAATCAAATTAATTATTATTTAACTAATATTTTAGGGTTTAAAATGGATTGTCAGCCGTCAACTTCAAAACAGCCATCCAGATCTCCATCACCATCTTCTTCTGAAGAAGCAGGTTCTTTGAAAAAAAAACAAAAAATTAAGAAGTCGTATTCACAAAAATATCAAGCTAAGTGGGAAGAAGAGGATGCTTTTAAGTCGTGGCTAATAAAAAGCAAGAAAGGGCCAAATTATGCATTTTGCAAAGTATGTTGCAAAGATTTGGTTTGTGGCAAATCCGAATTATTAAGACATTCCCAAGTTGCTTCACATAGAATGAAATCAAAATCTTTTCCAACACAACAAACTTTAACCACCATGTCTTCTTTTCAAACAAATCTCACTCTAAAAAATAATATTAAAAAGGCAGAAATTAGAATGGCAGCATTTCTGGCTGAACATAATTTATCGTTCCATGTTATGGATCATTTATCCGAAATAATTCGACGTAGTTTTCTTGGTTGTGAAATTGCTCAGCAATACACCAACAACCGAACAAAATCTACTGCATTAGTGGTAAATGTAATGGGTGTTCATAGTTTTGAGCAAACGTTACATTTAATCAGAACTTGTAACTTTTCTTTACTTGTTGACGAATCAACAGACAAAGGTTCAATTAAAAGTCTAGCGTTAGTTGTTAAGGTGTATCGTTGCAATAAAATTGAAGATCTGTTTTTATCTTTGCTGCCGGTACCAATTGCTACAGCGGACGCTCTTTATGAGCAAATTAAATCTTTTTTTCTAAAGCATAATATTGATTACAAGAAGCAATTAATTGGGTTTGGTGCTGACGGGGCCAGCGCTATGATGGGCATTCATAACTCTCTCTCAACTAAATTAAAAGCAGACATCCCTCATTTGTTCATTTTAAAATGTTCGTGCCATTCGTTTAATTTGTGTGCAAATTACGCATGTAAAAAATTGCCTAAAATGATCGAAGACCTTGCTCGGGACATTTATAGCTATTTTCAGCATAGTTACAAAAGGCAAGTCGAATTGGGGGAATTTCAACAATTTGCTAACGTTAAACCGCATAAGCTGCTTCAGCCATCTCAAACAAGATGGTTGTCGCTCCATCAAGTCGTAGCACGAATTTTAGAGCAGTATGATGCGCTATTATTATATTTTATCGATCAAAGCCAACAGAACATTGATAAAGCAAATTCAATTTTAATCAGGTTAAGAGATCCTTCGGTAAAATTGTATTATCATTTTTTAAATTTTTTTCTACCATTTTTTAATAATATTAACATAGAAATGCAGTCCGAAAATGTCAAAATTCATATATTGTATAGTAGAATTGAGAATATTTTAAGATCTTTTTTAGATTGCTACATTAAAAACGATTATTTAAATGTCACTGAGGTGGACAAAATTGAATATAAAAATCCTCATTATTTTGTAGCATTAGAAAATGTTTATTTAGGTGCTTATGTTACCGAGTCCATTTCTAACAACACTCACGCTTTAAGTAAGATAGAACTTTTAAATTTCCGTAAAACTTGTTTAGAATTTTTGATTGAAAGTTGTAGTCAGATTTTCAAACGATTTGATGCAAAAAGTACGTCGACAAAAATTTTGAAAGAATTGTCAGTGATCAGTCCAGCAGAAGTCATAGCTAGAAAACATAATTCAATTGCTTCTTTGGCGCTACAATTTCCAAATCTTATTGAACAAAATCAATTAACTGCTTTAGATGTAGAATGGCGCCAGCTCCGAAATGTTAAGATGGACGATTTTAAAGATCTTGATATGTTACAATTTTGGACCAAAATATCTCTCATGAAATCAGCCGATAATATGTCAATGTTTCCCATTCTTTCTAAATTTGTATTTAACATCATGTGTTTGCCACATTCGAGCGCCGCTGTAGAACGAATATTTTCGGAAATATCTTTAAATAAAACCAAAATTAGAAATAAATTATCAATAGAAACTTTAACTGGTACTCTGCATACAAAAACTCTTTTAAAAAACTCAAATTGTTTTGATTTTAATATAGAACCAGATTTGTTAAAAAAGTTTAACAATGCAATGTACAAATGAAATTTTATATTTTATTTTGAAAAGAATTTTTTATATTTTATTATATTTACCTAATTTATAATCGATTTTCTTAGTATTAGGTATTTTATTTTACTTTTTTTTGTTTTTTTTTTATTTATCGTTTAATATTACTCATTATAATGTGTATAGATAGTCATAAAACTGCTTTTTGACATATTTTATTCTTGATTGTGTAATATACAATTTTATATTATATTAATTGGATAATAAAGGGCAAAAAAATGTATTTGTACGACTTTACCCATGTATCTATAAGTATTTATAATAAACTATGGTATAAATAAGTTTGTTTTCAATATTTTTTTGATTAAATGTAGGTAATTAAATAAAAAAATTTTTTTGAAAATGATTGCAGTTGTGTTTTTATGCACCCAGTAATACAAAAATATACTTGTTAGTAAATTTTATAGAAACTAGGGATTTCTAGGGATTTTTATCGCTCTGTTTAGGGATTAAATAAAATTTCACCTGGCAACACTGGCTTCCATAATTGACAAACTGTGAGCTTGTTCTTCTTTAGCGGACACTGGCGGCAATTTTCGCTTTCTGTTCGCACCGGGCGTAATCTCACTAATTCCTCTTGCCGCTTTTTCATTTGGTAATTTATCTTGAAACTTACCCATACTGGCGGTTGACGCCTTTGCAATAGATACGGCAGCTTGTAACTGAAAAAAAAATTCAGTATGTACAAGTCAACTCACTCAGCTAAGACTCCATAAAATTTTATTGGATTTTTAAGTCAATTAAATGGCTTAATCGTCAAGAGCAAAACCGTACGTAAGACCTTTATCCTATTATTAAATAAAGAAGTAGCAAAATAAGCAAAGTAGTTTAAAATGCTCCTTAAGCTAACTTTTTTATCTATTCCTTTACCAAAATGCTGATTTTTTGAGACACTCTGTATATGTGTAAATAGTGCCAGTATCAAGTATCATATCATACTTACATCTTTCGATGATGATACATCAGGATTGGTAACCCCAAATCTTGGAACTTTAACATTCTTCGCTTTAGCGATATTTCGCAATCTTTGCAATTCATTTTTAGCAACTTTCTCGCTTTTTGCTTCAGCTTTTTTGGCAAATTGATCCTCCATAGGATCTACATTTTGGGGGACTTCCAGCAACCATTGTTTATCTTCTTCGGCCTGCGTTCGCTTGAATCCATACAAAGGTATCCATTTCTTCAGCTGCTCGTCCCACGATAGTTTGGCCTTCTTTTTCTTAACAATACCTTTATCTTTTGCAAATTGTTCCCATTTAGTCAATGCTCTAGGCCTGGGTACAGTTTTGGATCGTGGCAAACGGAACTTTTGTTTTGGCAATTTTGCCACAATTGCTTCTTCGCATCTTTCCGTCGGCAATGTCCAGATATTATTAAATAATAATTGAACATTCTCTCGGGTTAACTCTAATAGATAGCTGTTTAGAGACGACCTAGAATGTTAAATACCAATAAAAAAAGCATGTTCAAGCCACCATTAAAACTTACTTTAAAGCCCTAGAATTGATTGGGTTACTATCGACAGCCAAGAGAGCCCCTAAATCAGTCTCGATAACCTTATTCACTTCAATTGAAAGAAATTTATCGGCTTCTAGAGCCGATTTTCCTAAAATATCTTTTACAACATCCATGTTGCACGACTTTTGAGGTGAAAAAGAAACACAGCGTCGAACTGAACGGCTGACACGTGTAAGCAAAATCCCTACATAGTTAGTTTTGGAAATTAATGTTGGCAATTGATTATTGACAAAAAGCGGGTAGTTCAAACACTTGCAAAAAAAATCTATAATGTATTTTATTAAAAAATAAAATCAATTAATTAATTTTGGTGGTTGTTTATTGGAAACAAATTCAAGGTTAAATAAACAATTGAAAGTTATTTTGATAATTTTTTTTGTCTATCCAAAAGTTTTTGCTTAATGCTTTTTTACTTATCTATTGCGTAACGAACACGCACTAAAAATAGAACCAAAATTAAACTTTCTGTACCTAAAAAAAAAAAAAAACTAAGTATACCGTGCGATCAATACGTTGAAATAGAGAAATTATATTTTAAAGAAGTTAAATTTTGTGTTTACTTGTCAGGACCATTTGTAACAATTGAAACAATTTTAATCTTTAAAATACTACTTTTTGTAATTTATTTTCTGACGTAACTAAGAACTGGCTTGATAGTAAAGCTTTTTGA
Organism: Lagria hirta; assembly: GCA_947359425.1. Classification (NCBI taxonomy): domain Eukaryota; kingdom Metazoa; phylum Arthropoda; class Insecta; order Coleoptera; family Tenebrionidae; genus Lagria; species Lagria hirta. The sequence continues at coordinate 338,514 of OX375804.1, read as the reverse complement.
GAAAAAGAAAACAAAAATTAATGCAGAATCTTGTAACTAATGTAATTGTTATAACTTTTTCCTAGATGGCACTACTTAAATTTGAAATTAATAAGCCTTTCGTTTTATAAATTATTTTTTATTTAAATAGATTAAATAAAACATCTTGAGTTGAATCTTTGGTTATTTTGTTCATGACAAGTGGTTAGGTTGGTTATTTTAGTTATAAATAAATAACTATATTAAAATTTCAATAAAAAGTTTAGAATTAAATTCCACCATTTTAATGATATTTCCGTGTCAAGTTCAGACTTCCGTGGATCAGCATCCATCTTTATCGCACAGTAGATCAGAAAAAGATATAAGATAATTAGTGATTGGTTATTTGTTTTGTGCACATGCGCAATGAGTAGAAATCGAGAGCATTATTCGTTACACGCGGTCAAAAATGGCGCATTTGTGACGGTTTAAATAATTATTTAAAAAGCAATATAAAATGGCAATTTTCCAAAGATAATATTAATTAATTTATACTGATTTAATTTTATGAGAGCGGTACGCTGAGATTTGATTTGTTCCAAATTTTCTTTAATTAATTTTTTTTCTCTTCCAGCAGCTTTGATAAATTTAAAGGTCCTTTGTCATTTTGGACAAAGCTAATTGGAAAAGTGGGAAAAAAATTACAATGGGAGATTGTCATTTTGATTATAATGATACGAAATCGTGCAAATACTCGTTTGCTAGTTGGTGCCCCACTTGCGAGAGAAGCCCTCCGCGACGCCGCTCGAAAAGTGAGGTTAGCGAATGCCGGAAGAAGTGCAAAGAAATGAAAAGCCCCACGTCCAGGAAGTATTCTAGAAGTCGAGAATACGAAAATATGGAATTTGAATTGGATTATCATAAAGATTTTTGGTATGAAGCCCCCAAAGAGAATTTTAGACATTTAAGATCAAGTCAGCTTTGTGAATTGCCTACGTCGTACATTAGCAACAACTGCCAAAGTTCGAAATTGTCGACAGACTACGCCAGAAATTACGAATCTCCCATCAAAATGAAGCAGCAGGAAGACTTAATTGAAGTATTTAATTATAGCAAATGCAAAAGTACGAAGAATATCACCAAAGAGCCAATAAAACCTTCATTATGTTACTACGACAATCATTTAAGTTTTGATACTAGCACATATTTTGATACAGTGAGAGATAGCCCTAATTTAGAAGAGCGTTATAGAAAGGAAATAGAAAATATGAGAGAAAACATAGCGTCCTGGAGAAACGGAACTAAACATTTAGACAACAACACTAAAGTTCCGATTAAATCCACCCCCATCCATCCAGAATGTAATAGAATACAGTCAAAGGGCCCAGCTTCCAACAGGGACACTCGAGAGGGCAGTAATGTTACCGATATTATTTCTATAACTCAAAGTGAAATTGGAACGAGGCCTAAGATACTTTCAGTAAAAACAAAAAAGACTACTAGATGTAAAGTAAAGAAATTTAAGCCGCCTTTATCAAAATCTTCCAGTAATTCAATAGCGGAATTCACAGAAAGGTAAAATAATTTTGTATTCTACTTATATCAGAAGTGGGATACAAAAAATTAGCTGTATATTAAATTTTTTTTTTTTTTTAAATAAATTTTAATATTTTAAATATTTGGCCATAGGTTGCCACGTATTTTAAGCTGTACTATTTGCTTCGGCTATTGGCAAGATAATAAAATACGGAAAAGTAGTTTGTTGTCGCCGAGTACTTGTGTGCGGAATTAAAAGACTATCTATCATTCTCTGGTGTGGAAAAATTCTTTGACCTTTGCCGAAATAGATTTAAGAGTATCTGTTGACAATTTTCTCACACCTTTTATTATTACACCGTTCACAAAACTCTGCTATTCTGAAGCATGTAACCTAGAATTTTAAATTTAGATACAATTGCTACACTATTTTGTATAAGAAAAAAAAATGTTGATTTTAGACGAAAGTATTTAGGACACGTCATTGTCTGCATCAAATGAGGTAGATTTTATTTAAAAATATTAAGCGATATAATAAATATTTTAAACTCTTACCGAACGACCGCGTGCCAAAAAACTCTTTTAATCTACAATAAAATATTTTGTAAATCGCTGAAAATGTTGTTTTTGTATTCAAAGAATGCTGGCAATAGAAATTTTCGACTTCTCTAATGTGGTGTTTGCCAGCCCATTAAATTAAGTGATTTATTAACCTGCTTAATATCGGCTTTTTGTCTATAATAACGTCTCTCTATTTTTAAAACTTTGTTGCATTAGTCATTTTGTGAAAATTGGATTATTTGGCATCTCTCTGATGAGTGATTTTAAGTTTTATTCATTGTTATTTCAATGGTTTTTAGCGATTATAGTGGATCTGAAGACAGTGAACACGAGGAAATCAATGGTGAAGATGAATCGGAAAATTCGAGTGAAACCACGTGTGCACTGACCAATGGATCATCCGAAATAGAAACTATTTTGTCAGGTAAATATTCCAGCTCTTAATTATTTGCTTTCAAAAAAAAGATTTTTGAAGAATATTAAAATATAGGTCGTCTAGTGTCACGGTGATCTGATACGGTGTTGTGTTTCTGAGCATGGGTATAAAGATGTAATTATAGAATATTTTCCAGCTGGAGATGGTACAACTGGATGGCCTATTAGACCAAGTCTTTTTCCACATATACCACCCTATATACGGTTCAGTATGCATGATGCTGAAGTGCCTGTTGAAATAATCGCCGGTCGTCGATTATTCAAATGGAAATTAAGCACTATTACACCAATAGTTGTTAGAAAAACCTTAACAAATTCTGGTTTTATAATGGTCAGAAGTGAGTTTAGTCGAGGTGTGCACCATTATTACCCTCCTCTGTCCTTTCTATCAAATCCGAGGATGTTGCAACATAACCTACATTATTGTTCTAGTCTGATTTTCTTTTTTATATAGAGTCCAATCAATGGTTGGGAACTTGGGGAAAGCATATGAAGTCACCTATGTTTAAAACATTGAAAGATACACAAAAACTTAATCACTTTCCTGGAACATTTCAATTAGGACGTAAAGATCGGCTGTGGCGAAATTTCCAAAAATTTATTAATAAATTTGGATACAAAGAGTAAGTACAAATCAAAATCACGACTTTTGTCACATTTTGGCATTATTATTCAATGTTGCCTGATTTAATGACTGATTCGATTTGTCAATTTTTGCCGTTTTGTCGCTACAGAGAATACATTCCTGTCACTTTTGACATTATGCAATGTTGCCAGATTTTATGACTGTATTATTTGATCTGCCATATTAAGAATAAAGAAAAAAAAACAAGATTATTTAAAAAGAAAATACGATATTTTAATTTTCTTCAGATTTGGTTTCATTCCACAAACATTTATACTACCTCAAGAGCTCAAAATACTCAAGCATAACTGGGATTATAAGACTGGAAATACAGCTGACGCATGGATTATAAAACCGGTATGTATTTTTTTTTCGATAAAATTGCCAAATTTATTTACTACCTTTGATGATTATATTAGGCAACGTTCCAAGTGTCTGTAGTAATGACATTGATTTCTTAATTATTAGAAGTCATAAATATTGGAATTATATTTCAAATGAATCATCATTTTTAGGCAAAAGTTACAAAATTAAAAAAAATTGATGGACGGTTTCACATCGTGTTATAGTATATTAAAAAACAAGTTTCATAAGACATGTCTTAGAGCATGCATTTAAGTTTTTTAAAGAATAAGTGCTTTAAGGTCTTATGAAACGAGTTTTTTATACTATTTTTTTAGGCATTTTTTTTTTAGTTTGATCGATTTAGGGATTTTTCAGTGGATTGGTAATATCTTGATTTTAACTATTAGTTGTCATTTCATTTGTTTTATTCAAAAATCCTAAATCCTGTCACAAATACGAAAATGGAAGAAAACTTTACATTTACGCCTTCCCGATTATGAAAAATTTTAAATCCGAAACCTATTAGATAATCAAAATGGAGGCAAATTGCAAAAAATATTTTGATTTGACATATTTTTTTCTTGTAGCCAGCATCAGCAAGAGGTGTAGGTATTAAAGTAATTAATAAATGGTCTCAGCTTCCGAAGAAAATGTCTATAGTAGTTCAAAAGTATATTTCAAATCCGTACCTGATAAATGGGAGCAAATTTGATCTCAGACTGTACGTTTTAGTTACAAGTTTTAATCCTCTACGCATTTATTTATATCCCGAAGGTTTAGCCCGATTTGCCAGTGGTAAGTAAACATCTTTTATGTTCTAAATTTTTAATCAACATACCAGTCTAGGTTAATTAATACTCTTTTCATTTTTGGAATCTTTTATAGATATCTATAAAAGCACAAGAGTTAAAATAAAGACGTGCGCACATGTTCCATAGAAAACTCGCCTTTAATATACTATTATTCGCTTGACTTGTATAAATAAACAATATAATTTATTTCCAATTATTGTATCGAAATGAAACTTTGTATGTATATGTAGTTCGAATCTTGTTATAATTGGTTGTAATTTTTGTTTTCAGCAAAATACAGTGATGACGCCAAAGACCTCAAAGATCGCTACATGCATTTAACAAATTATAGTATAAATAAGCTAAGCAGTCAATATACAGCAAACGAGGATGCGAATGCTTGTCAGGGCCATAAATGGACGCTTACAAAATTACTGGAATACTTGGAAAAACAGGGTGTGGATATCAAAGCGTTATGGAAGAATTTACAGCAATTGGTAGTGAAAACGGTAATTACAGCCGAGGCTCCCATTTATCAATTATGCGAAGAAAATATGTTAAGTAGATATAATTGTTATGAGTTGTTTGGCATCGATGTATTGTTAGATGAAAATTTGAAACCTTGGCTACTTGAAGTGAATATATCGCCAAGTTTGCATAGTGCTAGTCCATTGGATACGTATGTAAAGGGGCCCCTTGTACAGACATTATTTGATTTAGCACAATTTAATTTCCCTCCACGATTAGAGCAAACAGTTAAGGAAAGTCCCCCGTGTCAGGATTTCAAATTATATACCACAACGTTTACGAAAAAAGAACGCGAAAAACATAATTTATTCATACAATACGAAAAAAGGGATGATTATCTAGAAGATATACTGGAGACTTTAACAGGGGATGATGTACGGAAGTTAACACAAGCTGAAGATGAATTTAGTGTAAAAGGGAAATTTGAGAGAATATTTCCGACGAGTCAAACATATAAATATTTGAGTTTCTTGGAGCCTCGCTACTACAATCGGTTATTTGATGCCTGGGAATGTAAATATGAGAAGAATAGACAAGCAGGAATTGACCGATTAAGATTGTTATGCGCTGAAAAAGTGCATTTACAAGTGGCACCGCAAAGCACTTTAAACAAGGTAACTTGTTATTTCAATAATTATATTAATGGCGTGTTGATATTTCTATCCAGAACGTTTTTTCTTGATTTTTTATTATATTGTTTTGATACTGTTACTTCAAAGGCGAGAAATTTCATGTTGGCCACACTGCAGAGTGTTTGTTCCCAATGTCGCAGTAAGTTAACGAATCGGTCTTTATTTTATTTATTTGGTGTTTTACTAACGAAACTGGCCTTAATTTTTTGTATAGTTTCTAATGCCGAAAGGATAGTATAATATATAGATCAATAGTTTAAGAATACTAATAGATATGACTTAAAATACTAATTTCTATAGTTGTAGATAGTTTTAGCAAAGTAGTTTTGCTATTTTTCGAAGAAATGTCTTTTATTTGTCACTCAATCAACATCCGAATTGCTAATAAATGATGCCTAATAAGAGATCTGACGCCATTACAGTGAAATTTTATCATTATCTTTTATTTTGGCGTTTCGGATGTTTCCTGACTGATTATGTAGCAACATTCTATGGACTGTTTATAATTTGATAGGAAATTACCTTTTATTATATAATTTCTAGGTTCAATTTGAAGCGGATTAGTACTTGAACTTACTTTAAATTTAATGTTGCTTTTAGGTGGAAAATGTAAATTTTTTGCTTATTTAATTGTTTAAAAAAAAAACACGTCAAATTATGTAAGATTGATCACTTTTTATCGATGTAAAAAAAGTTGTCCAATTGAATATTTGACGTGCGCTTTTTTCAAATGTTATTTCTCATATCATCAAACTCATTAGAATTATTTTTTATTTCTAGAAAAGACCTTAAGACTGAATACTTTTCAGAATTCGCAGACTACGATCCCTGCATGCTCGAATCTTCAGCCATCGAAGGAAGGTCACACTCATCCTCCAACCGAAATCCTTCAAGAAGTAGCCATTCAAAACGGTCGTAGTTGCGCAAATTTTTGATTTTCTTTTTTTTCGCCAAAAAATTATTTTTGTTTAATCACATAATATGAACAAGTTTAATTTTGTCTATTTATAAATGAGCGAAGAACACCACCAGCATTTAACTGCCAATGTCTAATAAATCTCTTCTAATTAGTAAATTATTATAGTAAAAAAATTCCATTCTGTATAATTTTATTTTACAAATGTTCTTTAATAAATTATTAAGTTGTATTATTGTGGAATAAAATATTTCTGTAAGTTATGTGTCGTTATTTGCCTCGGGGACGATGTTGTGGGGTATGTCGAGTCGCTGTACAGTGACATTCACCTGCATTCTTACATCTAAAAGAAAGCAAATGAAGACAATAACCAGAGGCACTTTGACACGGAGGGAGTAGGCTAATTTAATTAAAAATATCATCGGAGCCATTAATACCATTGTGAAGAGGCTAGAAAAATATTATTTTTTATAGGTTATCAAAATTTTAAAGTAAAGCGGCTTCACTTACTTTAAAATTCCATAATTAGTAGGATGTGTCCAGTGTGCTCCCAATGGTGACAATTTTTTTACGAAAATTAGTTTTGCATAAGATAAAATTTTTTTAAAGCAAAAAGTACGAAATATTTATTGACGGAAAACGCTTTCAATTTCAATCTACATCACCTACTCAAAATAATTAATCAATAAATTATACATTTTATAATAATTTATTTTTTATAACCTACTTATTTTGACATCTGACATTATGACAATTGATATGACTGATCAACAAAAAGACAAACTGAATTTTCCATCTTCACAGTGTTTTTTGCTACAAATTGAATGTCCAATAGATCAAATTAGCAAAGAAAGTTATAAAATTGGTAATTTTTTAAAAACTGTTACTTAGCGCCATCTATGAGCAATGCTAACGCATAAATAAATGTAAAAAATGTATGCATTAATTTTGGTTTGAAACTAGAGCTGTAGCTTTCGCTACTAAACGATAGGTGGCGCTCTAAAATAAAAAATATTTTAGTTTTTAAAATGACTGTAAATTTAATATAAAACACAAAAACAAACAATTTTAGAACAATGTAGATTGGTAAAGACCGTTTCTCAAAATTTTTTATAGTTTAAAAACTACAGCAATTTTACGCTCAAAATAAATTCCTTTTTTTTAAAGATTACAAAAAGCTCAATTTTGGCCTTATTTTTAATGTTTTTTTGCTACAAATTGGATCCGCAATAGATATTATTAAGAGAAAGGCGTTAAGCATAAAAGTTTTTGAAAAAAACAAAAAAAAGTTTTGATTTTTTTCAAAATCTAACATTTTTAGATTTTTGCAGAAAACAATGTAGAAAGGCATTAAAAGCCAATTGGTAAAAACTCTTTTTCAAAATTCTTTATAGTTTAAGAGCTACAGCAATTTTACGCTCAAACTAAATTCCTTTTTTTAGAGACTACAAAAAGCTTAATTTTTGCCTTATTTTTAATGTTTTTTTGCTACAAATTGGATCCGCAGTAGATATTAAGAAGAGAAAGGCGTTAAGCATAAAAGTTTTTAAAAAAAACCAAAAAAAGTTTTTGGCCCAAAAAAAAAGCAAGGTTATAGCCTTGATTTTTTTTCAAAATTTAACATTTTTAGATTTTTGCAGAAAACAATGTAGAAAGGCATTGAAGGCCAATTGGTAAAGACCCTTTCTCAAAATTCTTTATAGTTTAAGAGCTACAGTAATTTTACGCTCAAAATAAATTCTTTTTTTTAGAGACTACAAAAAGCTTAATTTTAGCTTTATTTTCAGTGTTTTTTGTTACAAATTAGATCTCCAATAGATATTAAGAATAGCAAAAAAAGTTATATTTGATAACTTTTTAAAGTATTTTTTAAAAAACATAAAGCTGTAGCTTTGGCTACTAAACGATAGGTAACGCTCTAAAATAAAAAATTAAATTAATTTTTAAAATGACTGTAAATTTAATATAAAACTTAAAAACTGACAATTTAACAACAATGTAGAAACCATAGATAACCTACAGCTATGGTATAGAAGAATAAGTAATATTGCCCAATCAGAATATCCTCCCACTAATGCATACACTAATGTCTTCAAAAACACCAAAATTGACAAGCAATATGTCACTACTCACAATTGACAGTAAACGTACACAGAAAAAAGAAACAAAAGACTTCTTAAGTGATGACGTATGAGCTTAATGTAGTCCAAAACCAAAGTTATGTTATATCATAGAAACAATAAGATTGTAAACAACAAAGCGTTTGTGATAGTGCAGAATACGTAAAACAATTTGTAAAGAATGTTAAAAAAGCTACCCCGTATTTCTTTTTTGCCCTCATTGCAATTAAAGATCGGTGTTTTTAATTGTATTCTTATAATTTTTTACTTATGTTATTGCTATTTACTTTTACCATTTATATCTTTATAAGGTTCTACTTAACATTTTAATTATATACTTTTAGCATGTACATTCGTGCCTGCTGATAACTATTTTATTTGTATGGCATTTTTACTTAGCATTTTTGTAACTTTATCTGTATGGCTATATTATTTTTGGTTCGTTTTTAAAAACACTTCTTTACTTTGGATTTAACCTCCCGACATTTACAAATAACTGTCGATGGCGTAGTGAGTCAATGCTGTCATAGGCTATTGTTTACAAAAACGAACTCTATTATTGTATTATATGGTTTTGTGTATTGCATTATTGTTAATAGTGTGTTAACATCTAGCTAACGCACTATTTTTTATTGTACTTTTGTCAATATTTATATATTTTTGATAAACAATTTTTTCTTTCAATATTAAAAAACAAGCGGTAAACGATTGAGACCGAGTACGACTAAATGGTTCCGAAACACGCGGCGCCTAGATGCAGGTGGCGCTACTAGAATGTTACCGGCTGTTACCATTACAGTACAAATCACATTCTATCGAAGATGGTATATGTGAGTGTTCTGTGGGTATATGGCTATTGACGTTCAGCTGACAAGATAAGCAAGCGTTATGATTTTTTCCAAAAAAATTATTATTTAGAATTTCCCTGATTGTAAATTCGTTTAAATGAAAATGTTTGCATTGTTTTTGTTATTTTAGTCAACATGTCTTCAGCGCCTCAGCTTCGTAAGTTGATTAATCTCACTAGAAATAACGGTTTTGTTTTTAAATTTGGTTTCTTAGCACTCTTCGATGAAAGCGATCAAGCCGAACTTGGCCCATATTACGAAAAACTCAGAGAGAAATTTGCAGGTTTAATGAAAGAAAAAGTTGAAGTTCAAGCCGAAACAGACACATTACGAAGGAGATATCAGGTACTAAAATACTTTCAATTCTGGAAAAGCCACCAGAGTTGCTTAAAATTCTGTCTCTTATACAGTCTAATTAAGGACCCTACGGCTTGACAATTTTTGAAAATTGGGCCAAAAGCATTTTTTTATCAAGCAAGCCTCTTGCAAAATTTCTCAAAGTTTTTGACAGTCAAACATTTATTTCCTCTCTTAATACTATTGATTCTGAAAATGGGGTTTTCTCATAATTTTCGATCTTTAGAAAACACGATTAAATTAAAATCGGCGCTATAGGCAATAAAAATGGTTTTAAGCGACATCTTACGTGGTTTAAGACGTGAATAACTGAATTATACAGTGGCGCAACGTCGTGGGAAAAAGTGCAACTCCCATTGCAATTGTCAAACGTTAATTTTTTTGTTTTAATATTCAAATTTTGACAGCAAAATTGTTGATTTTTGGTTTTAGGAATTAAGTGCAAAATTGAAACATTTAAAACCAGCACTTGAAAAAAATGCCCATATCTATCAACAATTATTCAATGAATATAAAGACTGTATGAAAATGTGTACCCTTGAATCTATTAGTTATGATCCAAAAAGCACAGATTTGGATCAGAAAAGTACAACCGCACCTGTGGTTGAACGTATCGAGAGGTTCGGCAGAAAAAAAATTCAAATTGAACCACTCAATATGCAGAAATCGGAGGAAGAATCCAGTAAGTATTGTGATTGGATCTTTTCCTAAACGTCAAATAGTTTTCTATTATTATTTTTTAACAATTTTCAAACATGCGACCTTTATGCTAAACTCAAATTAATTTTAGACGAGGATAGCACCAAAAGGAAAAGTACTGGGTAAGTGCTTGAATTTATTAATAATAAATTTTTTTAATAAAATCTATTATTTAGTGAGATATCGAATAGAGAAGATGTGCAGGAATTTGTAGCCAAAAACTTGATTGTACATGTAGAACAATTACCAAATGATGTTTTATTGCAACACTTAAACGATGACATGATCAAGTTAGACGTCGCTTCAAATTGCAAAGTAATTTATTTCACATTTTTAACATTTTTTTTACTGAAATCATTTTTAGGATAATTCTTCTTTCAACTCATCACCAAGCAACATTAATTCATTTCTAGAAACGTAAGTAATTAGATAAAACAAATGAAAGTAAATAAATTCTGGTCATAGAAGAATTTTTTTTTCAAAAAAATGTCCGTTACCATTTATGTAGAATTTTCGTATGCAAAATTAGACCAAAATAATACTGTTTAGATTTCACTGCCTGTAATAAATCTGTTTTAGGCTGGGTTTATCTCCAATGACAACGTAAGTGCAATAATACTTGTCGATGTTAACCAAAACTCTAAATCTTAGAGTTGATTGAACATTATTTTGCAGATCTCTCCTACCAACCAAATTCGTTACTTCTAGACGAGCAATGAGAAGCTCTCCAAAACGTGTAAATATCGAACGAATTTCTTGTTCTCGTAAGATATCTAACCCTACACCATCTACATCTGCAGGCTGTCCTCAACCTAATGAATCCTTAGTAGACGATAGCGAACAAGTTACATCTATCCAACCTAAAAATAAAGTAGGCAGACCTCGACGGCAATCAAAACCCATGAAGAGCTTTAAAGAAGAGTCACTGAGAGTGTATGTTTTCTTACTATTTATAAAATAAATATTTTTAATTGTACTCTTGCAGGAAGAAGCGGCAACCCTAACCTTCCGTTTGTATTTAAATTTTTCCAAACAAATTGTTCTGTTATTTTTTCATACGAAATAAATAATTTTAAAAGCATAAGCAATTTTTTTTTTAATGTAACGGAATCGAAGGTTCGAGAACTTATCCAGTCAATTCCAGACTGTTCGGTGCTATAGGGTCAACCGACAGTGACAGATCAAACGTAATAAAGCTAGCGACTAATGCCGTGGAATAAATTGTTGATTGAAGAGCTGTATGTACCAAAAGTCATATCTCAACTTGTAATTATATTTATCATAGACTTGATACAGCAATAATAAAAACCAAATAACATTAAAACTATCCATCCTATCATGTCATAGGAGGTGCTTCACTGAAGTAAGGAGCAGATGATTTGACTAGTAAAGTATGACAAACATCACAAACTCTCGATGGTCGCATACTGGCTCCGCTCTCCACTGTCCTAGACAAGCAATTTTGACAGAAAATCTGGCCACAATGTCTGCAATGCTCTTTTTTCATATGAGAATCGAATCTTGTACGGCAGCTAGAACAGTCTCCTACGTCCTGCTCATGCTGCCATCTCACTTCTGTATCAGATTCGCGAATTTTTTCCAATTGTACCTGTAGGCTTTGAGACAAACGCACGAAATCTTTCTGGACGGTTTCGCTGGTGTCCAATTCTTGCTGTAAAGAGGAAACTCGGGAACGAAGCTCACTGTTCTGACTCTCCAGTTGTTTCTGAAACAGATAAATGGAATTAAAACAAAGTCACCCACTAGCCACTTTACACAAAATTAATAATTTACTTTAGACTATACGAAACTAAAATGTTGTGCGCATGCGTAACATTTGACAGATAAAGATGACATAATTTGCTATTTACATACTTTGATTGTCTGCAAATCCTGAATCTGTTTCTGTAATTCAAGTATTTGTGCTATATTTATTTTCTCAGCATTTTCAAGTTTCTCTTGATTGGCTAAATACAACTTTTTTCCGTGTTCCAATTGATGTTTTTGTTTCCTAAAAAAATTGATTATTATGTAAAATTCCCTAGATAGCCAAAAAAAAAAATACTTTAAAAGATCGATCTCCTGAAGTAAACTATTTTCTAAACATTCTTTCTCTTGTTGATCATTGGTAATTTGATCCCTCATCAATAAAATGTCGGATTGTAATGTATTAACTTTTTCCTCAGCAGCTTCTTTGCCAATTTTGGCAATAATTAAATCCTGATGATGCTTCAAAACCAATTCATGCAATTCTTCGACGGTATTAGGAAGATTTATGGCTTCACTTTGAAGTTCTTGTGAATGTATTGTATATTTCCCTACCAGATTTTCGTTTTCTAATTGTAATGCGGTCAGTTCCTCGTATATCTTCTCTCTATCTTTAGTCAGTTTTGTTAGGATGTCTCTAGTCTCAGAACAGGTCTGATTCAGAACTTGTCGCAATTCTTTAAGATCTTGTTCAGCACATTCTGTACTACGAGTCAATTCAGCCACTTGCTGCTTATGCTGCTCTTTTTTCTCATTCCATTTTTCTTCCATATCTTTTCGAAATCCAATTTCTTTGAGAAGGTCTTCTTTGTGACGTTCAGCTGCCTTTTCAGCCACTTGTACTTTAATCTGAAAAAAATCATTGACTGGCTGTAATCAATAAATAAACTATCAATGAAATTCTTTATAAATCAGTGACGTAACATAAATTTTCCCCTAATAAGCGATAGAAGTTAATTATTTTGTGTCATTATACTTGTTGGGTGTGATGCATTTTAATTAATTTAGCTGTATTAATTAAAAAAATAATTAACTCTAAAAGTATAGCTATACCTCTAAATCCTTTGTTTTTTTCTGTTCATTCACTAGCTGGTCTTCATAATTACTGCACATATCACACGATATACCCTTTTTTGGCGAATCGAATGACGTATTGGTGCTTACATTAGGGAAATCCGTCTTATCTTGACTGTGTCCACATTCTCTACATTTTTGAAGTTGTTCATCTGTAGCACGTAACTTTTCCTTGAGCGCTTGAATTTGATCCTCTAACGGTCCAATTAAAGAGTGTAAAAGTTCGGGGTCATCGTAAACCTAAATTATCGCTAATAAGTTCCACAAATAAATACAAAAAATCGATTACCTTTCGCGTATTATCATCGTTGTCCTGATTGGTAAATGCGTCAGCTCCCAATTTTTTTACTATTCCTTTGGTGAGAGCATTGAGAACGACACTTGGGGCCAAACTGCTTGACTCCTAAAAATAAAAAGTAAGTCAATAATTCCAAAAGTGCAATCAAAAACGGTTAGATATAGAAAAAGTCACACTATTATTAATAAATTAGAACAAAATGTGACCACAAAAACTAAAACACTTACTTTGGTAAACATAACGTGGAAAATAAACGATAAAATGCAAATTCTTTACCTATCAACGCAAAAATTTATTCAGGCTAATCACCAAACCTGCCAAAAGTGGAACAAGAATTATCTGTACGTACTATAATTATTGGTAAATAAAACAAGTTTAGTCTAAAATTCGCACAGATATTATAAATTATAATTTAATCAAGGTTCCACACAATTTTATTTAAATTACAACAATTATTGGTATGTAGTAAAACCATTAATTGCTGAAGTTGGAAGGTTATATAGCTTCTTCAAAAATACTCAGTATGATTAACTATAAATCATATTTAAAAAATTACTAAAAAAATAAAGAGAGACCAAGTAAACAATTTACACAAATATTGGAATTAACTTAATGCTGTCATATAACCTTATTACTTAAGCTCTTACTTATAGTTCTAGAGATTGGGATATTTTCACTTACTGAAGTGGAGTGATGAGGTGACTGTTGTTTTTCTTGTTTCAAAGTCCAAATTTCGTTTTGTAGCTGCTGAATGTAATTTTGTAGCCGCTTGAGTTCACTATCGTACAAACTTCTACTAGAACTAGATTCTTCAACAGTTTCTATAGCAAAATGTAATTAAACCTTATAACTTGAATAGAAAATAATGATTTACTTAAACCAAAAAAGCTGACTCTGCCCCGCCCTAGTGCTATTATTTATTAATTTCGAATAAAAAAAATGATCGTGTCGTATGACAGAACAACTTTGACAGATAACCACGACAAGCAGCACATCGGAGAACCTTTGAACTATCATTGACAGCTATCAATTTATAGTTTGTCACCCCTAATCTAAACTGAACTAAGAAACATTATTATACCATGTACTAATTGTTGTAAAGTAGCAATTTCCTCATTAGCTTTGCGTTTCTCTTGCTCAAAACTATTCTCTAGGGTCATTCCTTTGACCACCAATTGGCTTCTAAGATCGTCTAATTCGCGCCTTAAGCTCATAATATCTGAATTGAGTCGGGCATTTTCATGATTTCGACGCAATAACTCATCTTAAAAACGATCAAATTATAAAATTCGCTTTAAATTATCGGTAAGAATACCACCTTCTTTTTGCAAAAACAACTCTTTCATTTTAGCTCTTTGAATGTTGAACTCATCTTGAATTCTCTTCTTCTCCGTTTCCAATTTTTGCATTTTATCTTTAAATAATTCTATTAATCTGGGATCGATACAAGCCCTAATATACCTTCAACATTTTCCTGTTGATCCTCACCCTTTTCGTCCATTTGTGTTTTTGCAATTCACAAAAAAATCATAATAAATTTCTAAACTGGGAAAAAACTGGCTTTATTGCTGTTTAATTTTTATTTATGACATCATTCAACTTGTTACTCACTCATATCTTTGTGTGTTTTTATTTAAATTAAACCAGCCAAATTAATTAATATTCTGTTCTAACCTTTTTTGTTAATTTGACGTTTGACGTTACAAGCCAAGCCACCGAGAAAAATGACAGTGACAAATCACATTTTTTTGACAGCTTTAGATCTATAAAAAAAAAAGATAAAGCAAAAACTAAATAAAACGTTTTTTTACGACTATAAACTGCATTTAGACAAAAAAACTAAATAGTATAAAATACAAAATTAAATGTTTTAATAAAAAAATCAGCAAAACGTGCTAATCACTGTCAATTCTGCTATTGTGTTGTCATTAATGTCAGTTTTGTTGTTTTATGAATGTGTGTTTTGACTAATTATATTGTAAATATTGTCAGGTCAGGCCAGGTCAGTGCAATAAAATTTTGGTGATGGGGCTATTAATCTTATCCTCTTGCATAACCATAGCTATATTCAATATCTGCAATAAACCTTTTAGAAGTTGCATTTAAGCGAAAAATAAAATTAATTGAAAGAAATAGTGTCATGTTTGTACTTTTCTTGAAATAGGTTATGCGGAAATTTCGGTCATATTATAAAATGCGCACAAATGATTGGTGTCGTTTTCTGAGGGGAGAAAACGGATGTGAGATCTCATCAAACAGCGTTTATTTTTAGGTTTTGTAGTTGTTAGATGTGAGAAGATTGCAGCAAACAATTGTTTGTTTTTGCAATATTTATTAGCGCTTTTTTTATTTTGACAGTGGATTAAGCCTACTGGGGATACCACTATAAAAATAACGCACTATTTACTGTACCTCGTTAAAGGTGGTGTGGAAATCAGTAAAATAACAAAACAATGTATAATAATAATTAATTCCTTTTATTTTAATATAGTATTTGTAACTATATATATGACATAAATGTGCTTAGATATTTATTATTAAATTTTTGTAAAAAGCTGTAATAAAATTTATTTTGTATAATGTTGTTTTCTTTTTAACCGACAGAAAAAAAAAAGAAAAAAGTAAGGAATAAATTTATTAAATATTATTTTCCAAAAAAATCTTTCAACACGTCAATCTTTATTTATAAAAACACATATTTTTTATGCCAATTGACGTCATTTGTCTTTGAGTTATGACGTCATTAAGTTTATTTAAAAAAATACCTTTTATTTTATTTTTTTTTTTAAAAAAGTTTTATTGAATTGTTTCAAATTATTGAAAATACCTCCATGGTTTAAATACTGTTCCTAAAGTTAAACAACAACAGCGCCATCTATTTGTCAAACACAACATCAAAAATCACTTAAACTAAATAACAACTAATTTTAAGAATTAAAAAAAAGAATAAATTTAAACGATGTTATAAAAATACAAACAACAATAGATAAATGATTAAAAAATAGATTTAAATAAAATTGGTAATCAAGTTTTCTGTAAAGTGTACAGTCGGTAACATCGGTATTCCATTGTTGATGTAAGAAAAATTTTGACATCACAAAGGTTTATTACCTTAATTTTGAGGTCACTCTCGGGGAAATGTTTGAGTTTTGGGTTGGAAAAGGGCCCATCATAAAACATTTCCAACAATATTTTCATGGGAAATACCGCTCAGAAGCCCTCCATTCCGAACGAGACTAGTGTTAAAGGTAGTTATTTGGAAAGAAAAGAGGAACTGTGTCAGGTAAGTCATCAGATTGGTTTTAACCTGTCTGTCTGTTTTTGTTTACTGCGTCATAACTCATAATAAATAAAATAATATTTTTATTTACAGAATTCCAGTATCAATCAATCGTTGATTAGTGTCAGTAGTTTTCACTCAAATTCTAGTGTCTCGAGACCCTGGTCGAGAATCTCCCGAAGACGGTAAACAAACATTTTTTCATTTTGTGGTTATCTTCCAGTGATTAATCACTTTTATGGAAACAAAGAAATGTAAAGGTTTTCACCCATTTTCATATTTCATCATGCATTTGGCGCGTGGCTGCGATTCTTTTCATCTAGAATTTTCCATTTTTAATCTTGATCTTGAGCTGCACTATTTTAATTCGTTTCAGCGCCGTCCAATGCATTATCTTCATTTTTGTAAGTCAACCCGGAAATAACCTCCGGCTCTTAATTGAAAATATAAATGTGCGAAAATAGATTTGATCAATATTTGTCGGGCATGAGTTTATCGAACGCTTTTATTTGAAAAATTACCGGTTTTATATAAATTTGACTTCGAATTTGGCGGATAGGTAATTACAAAACAATATACTTTCGCTGATTTAATTATTATTTGTTAATTTAAGTCAAGTTTATTCGGCTGTTGGCTTAAGTAATTAGTCGATAGATCGTTTCAAAATCATTGTAATAAAGGCGGCTGTGGAAATTCAAATTTTTGCAGTTATGTCAATGCTACTCCAGAGAGTAGTGAGTAGGGGTGCTGCTTATTTTTGCTACAGAAATCACGCCCTAGATTTAGGGACATTCGTTATTGGGTTGTTGTCAATTTGCTTAGGTTGGAGGCTAACAAGTAGACTTGTCAAAGAAATCAATTTATTTACATTAGTTATTTGGTTATTTCTCAATGGCGTACTTTGACAGGCGGTGTAGGCTTATACATATCCAAAAATACTCTCGTTTAATAATATTAATTATTTCTTTTCAAAGCTCTATTAACAGTAATCAATCGTAAAAAAAGAATTAAACATTTGACGTAATTATGACAGTTATGCTATACCAACCTTTAAAAACATATCTGTTATTACATTAAAAAGACGTTTTTGTAATTTTTTTTATATATATTTTGTCAGTTATGTAATTTATTAATCCGTTTAGGTGGAAGGAATCAACTCTAACGCTACCTTACGAGTCTAGCAAAACAGCTTGGCCCGTATCTCAAACAGAATCATTTTTCCTTCCCGAATTTCCTCTATTATCATTAAATCAAGAAAGAAAATACAAGTATATCACGGAAATCAATCAAGGATCTTTTGGTAAAGTGTATAAAGTTACAGATGATGAAGGGAATTTTTATGCACTAAAAGTCCTATCCAAATCAAAGGTAAAGAACCTTGAACTTTCTTATATTTTTCTCGGACTAATGAAGGAAGGATTATCAATCCAATTGTATATTTTTTTATTGCAGATAATCAAAGAGAACGCTATTAAACAAGTCAAAGACGAAGTACAAATACAGAGAGTTTGTGGTCATCATCCTTTCATTGTTAATTGTCCTTTTCATTGGCAAAGTCGAAAAAGATTGTACATCGGTAAGAATTATTCAAATTATGAAGTACATCAAAAATGTTGTTTTTGTTTTCCTCTTTTGATAGTAAGTGATTTTGTTCCTGGTGGCGAACTTTTCAATTTACTGAAGAAATTTACCGTCCTTCCCATATCGCTTGTCAAAATTTATGTGGCACAATTGGCTTTTCTTATCGGTAAGTTCAGAAATGCTGCAAAATAAAGTGTGATTAAACTTAAACAACAATTTAATCAAACTTTTATTATTTTGTTAGCGAGTCTGGTGAAGGAATATTTTTATTTTATTAAGATGGAACCACTTTTAATGTTATTTACATTAAAATAAAGTAAACACAACTAAGCGGTGGAGCGGAATCGGTCGGCTTTTAACGGTGTCAGATAACAAATTTTCGATATTAAAATACTGATTTCTAATTAATAGCGTTTAATAATTTTTTTGGCAGAAATTTTTATAATATACTGCAGCAACTTTCGGTTTTGATTGACAATGGTACCTATTCAGTTATCATTTAAAGGTCGACTTATTTTTAAACAAATTATATAACGCCGTAAAGGTAAGATTGGTAAAAAATGATAATAAAACGTTATCAATGTCAGCATTTACATGAATATAATTTTATAAAAAATGAAAAATAGGATTATGAACTTCTCATTTTCAAGTTTTTTTACTTTGATTACTGTAAAGGGGCGATTTAATTTTTATAAATTGGCCTCTACTTATCATGTTACGTGACTGTTAACGGGTTTTTTACCCGTTTACAATAAAGCTGAAAGTTTACGCAGTTTATATTTTTTTTATGTATTTTTTCTTTGGTTTTAGATTTTTTGCACAACGCTGGCGTAATCTATCGAGACCTTAAACCGGAGAACATTCTTTTAGATGCTTCTGGTAATGTCCAATTGATAGACTTCGGCCTTTCCAAGTGGCTCCCATACGGCAAGACTACCAGAACTCTTTGCGGAACTCTCCTATACATGGGTAGGCTTCTCTTCCACTAGGTCTTCTAGTGACATATGGACTTTTAAAACAATTTACTAGTACTAATAATGAACTTCAACGAATTTTTAACAATTTAGTGCAAAAAATCACCAAATACTAGTGTACAATTAATTTTTTTACTCAGGTTAAACGAGCTGTGATCAAAGTGTATTTGATTTTTTTTAATAAGTGATTGTAAAGGCGGCTTTGTTTTTATTTTATTATGATTGTATAAATAATTGATAACGAAGATGAATGCAAGATCTCAATTATTTGATTTAACGGTGGATGGACGGCAAGCTGATGAAGCGTTAGCGAGTATTTTCCATACAGTACTTTTTCATCGGACTCAAGGAAAATTCTCTTATACTACTGAAGGAAATTATTCAATTAGTACTATTGGTTATACAGATATTGATTGTGACTTTATTGACCTTACCTATGTGTGCTTGTCGTCTCGTGAGCTAGATCGGACTCTCAAGCGCGAAATTGGTTGCTTTAGTGAACAACTACGTGGAAGTGAAAGCTCAGGAATGGGACAAATTAGTTTGGAATTTTTCCAAAAAAAACCAAGATCCAGATGGTTATTTCAACCGGAAAGTATAGTTTGGGAAGTATGGACGGTACGACTTGAATTAATATCATTGGCTAGTGAATGCGATAGACTTAATGCTAAAGAAAAAGTTGGGGCCATATTGTCCGATAAGATATTTACAATTGCGGAAATAATGAATCGACCCGATTATCTACCTAAGATGCCAAGCCATTCTGAATTAAATTTGATTTTTGATACATCTTATCAAGACGTGCAGCCATACTTATTCAAAATGAACTATTCTGTTTCGGGGCCGTCTTCATCAAGTTCGTCGGTAGGTTCTACAGTGAAAAAAATTATTAAAGAAACTCTATACCTTTAATAGAGCTATGAAAATTTTGAGTTGGGAGTTATTTTGACAGCTGTCGCTTTTGCTACATTTTAGCAAACATTCTTTATTATATAAACATTGAAAAAGTGTCCATAAAAAAACCTTAATTAACAGAATAATATAGTAGCTGAAATAAATACTAAAGTTTCGACTGCTGGTCTTCATTTAAGCGATTTTCTACCAAAATGACATGTATTTCAGCTACTATACCAATTTTTATTTTTGAGTATTAAATGTGAAAGACAAAATTCTAAATTTAAAACCTTTCCCTTTCTTTCTTGTTCCAATACACAAATATCAATTATTTTGTAAGGAGAGATTGTAGGATTTAGTATTAAATTTTTTAAGACAGTTGTAAATCCATTTAGGTTCTATCTAAATACATAAATTATGGAGAAAATTAAATTTAAGGATTTTTTTTATGAAGTAAATTACTAAAATATTGTGTTTTTTTTTATAAATTGACCAATTTAACTATGTTTTTTTTTCGAAATGAGTAGTTTAAGTATTATAACGAATATTGTAGCTGTAAAATAAGTAGTTGGATTAGAAATGGCAGCTGTTGAAATTCCTTGATAGTCGTCGTAACTTTTGGCGGCCACTGGTGGAATGATAGCTTTTATTTATTTTTAACCATATTACTCGTGTTTTGTTAGAAAATTTCTTAATGTTCACTTATAGGCTATGATATATTTTAATATAAGTTTGAATGTGGTTAATTGAAGCATCTTTTTATGTTAGGGTTAGTGCAGCCCAACGAATTTTTAAACTTAAATCGAAAATTTTGATGTGATCTGATTTAATAGAGGGCGCTCGCTCTTTCGGAACCACCAGTTCTTTTATAGAATTTTAAGTTAAGTATTTGAAATCACCGAGATATGTTTGCGACTGACAATGAATTAAAGAAATTTGTAAAAAAAAAATTTTTTTTTGACCAATAAAAAGTTGTTTCTTTCATTCATTTCTTTGCACGAAAGATCTTGAATATTTGGGCATTAGAAAACCGATGTGTCTTATCGATGTTCTTCTTTCTATTTTTATTCTGAGTCTGCAACCACGTTTTTGTATTTCTTTGAAATTAGGTTTTATGTAATTGCAAGGCCTTGTCCAAAGGTATATCCCCTACTATCAGAATGTTGTTGATAAAAATCAAAGTTCCTCTGTCTCCCTTCATCTATCGAGTTTTCCAAATTTGTAACAATATAATGTATCGATAAACAAAACTTTACTTATACTTCTGGAAGGTTATGTTTAATAACATCTTTGTTTTAGTTTACTCTTCCTTCTTTGTCGTTCCTTAAAATTGCTTAAAAGTCTGGTATTAATTTATGTTTTCAACTGTTTTTGTTTATTGCTTTTAAAGTTATGTTGTTCTCCTGTTTTTTAGATAACGGACTTTTGTTTAGAATGCTTTATGCGCAAAAAAAAGGAAAAGTTTTAAATTTTTTCTCGGTTCAGAAAACTCTTCTTTTCATTATTTTACAGTGCTTGTACTGACGGTTTTTTTTTCGTATGTTTATTGTGAGACAAAAACTTTGACTGTCCATCCAAGCAAACATGAGCTCTGGCAAAGTGTGGCCTGAGGGCGGTTTAGCATTTTTTCAAAATAGTTATCTACTTTACGAGCTCTTATGTAAATTGGGGTATTATATCACTAGTGAGCTATTATTGAGGCTCATCAGTGATATACACACAAGAACGAGTAAAATACAACGTTTTATTGCATGACACGACTCAAAATCGTTGAAAATAATTTGACGCTTTTTTTGACAATTTTATAAATTAGCTTACACAGAAGAATTATCTGAAATCTTGCAATAAAATTATTATTTTTGATTATGAAATATCAGGTCAGGTTTATATAGAAAAAAAATTTTCTGATAACATAAAATATAAATCTTAGATTATGGATTTTTTTGCTCTTAATTTACGTATTTCTTTCTAGTTTTTTCGTCTAGCGCTTATCATAACGGTTAAAATCAAGGATTTATGTTCTAATATAGTAGCTTCCATACCATCGGTTTCTTGTAAAATTGGCTTAGCTCATTGTGGTTTGCTTTTCGCTGATGCCAAGATTACAAGAGACCGACCAAATTGGTAATAGGACTTAAAAAAAAGTTTTATGCTTAATTTGAAGCAAAAAAAAGTGTACTGGCAGTACTTTTGAATCGCCTGGCCGTCATTTTTTTGTTTAATTGAAAGCAAATAAATTTGTTTTGTCAATACTATTAGATAGTCGGGAAATGATATTTTGACGATCTGGTCAAGTACTTACAATATAATTTTTTGCCATTAACTGAGGAAAAACCATTGCCATTATATACTAATATTGGATTATTCTTGTCGTGGATTATAAATATATTTTTTTTTTATATTGAATAATCGGTACTGGTTGCAATAAAACTCGGTACTTACGTAAACTCTGACTAAACAGTTTTTTACTTGATTTTTTAGAATTTTATAAAAGGACTGATGCAACAGTAAAGAGTGGCCTTTGTAATGTATTTTTGAGATTACCTAACTTGATTTTGGATGCATGAAAAGAAGATTATAGCATTTTTGTATTAAAATAAGTTAGAAATGAGGACCATTCTGGTTCAATATAAGGGATATCTTCGATGTATATACCTAATTACTGAAATTAGTACTTTTGTAAATATTTGTGAATAACGTAGGATAGAACATAAAGCAAGTGAATGTTGTGATTTTAAGTCGTTCGTTAATAAAGACTTTATTTATTTTATTCTTTTGTTGTATTTATGTTTTTTATATCTATCCTTTTTCCTGTGAGCGTTCTCTTTGTTGCAGCTCCTGAAGTGAAGATGTTGAAAGAGTATGGGCATGCTGCAGATTGGTGGAGTCTCGGTATCATCTCTTGTTTGATGCTAACTGGCAAGGTAAGAAATGGGAATCTTTTTGCACTCACCGTGCAACATTCCAATCACGGTCAAAGACTCCAAGCGCAAAGGATAACCAAATAAGGAAAAGAACGAAAAGACGTTGATTTATTTATAAAACTTTATTGAAAGCTTTATCAATTTATTATGGAAATACTTGGGAATGTTGGATGGACGTTAACAACACGGTTTTTACAACAAAACACGAGCTTTTCGGTGTTCTCATAAATCTAAAATTGAGCATACATAAATAAAAAATTTATTAATAATTAATCGAGTTCCGGTTAACCTGATCATTCTATTAAGTGTTCAGAATGAAAGGACAAGCGGATCTCGTCAGTCATTCATACAATTTATAAAAAAAAAAAAATACATTTTCAAGAACTTGCACTTGGCTCTGGTAGCTTTTCTGGTAACGCTTCTGCGATCTTTTCTGGCTGGACATTATTTTCAATTTTTATGGGTAGAACTGTTGTTCCAATTTCTTCATCAGATTTTCCTTTCTTCTCATCCAATACTTCTTTCTTTTCTTCCATTTTTTCAATTTTTTGTTCGACATCTTTCTTCGATTCGACAATTTTTTCTTCAACTTTAGCTACTGGAGCTTCAATTTTGGGTTCTGTTGGTAAAGCTGGTTCAGCTTTTGGTGCGGTAAGTGCGGGTAATTCAGCTTTTGGTGGTGCGGGTATGTCTTTGATTTCGGCTTGGGGGAGTGCAAGAGGCTTTTCTTCATTTTCAGTAGTGGCTTCTAAAGGTAAGTCTTGTTTTGGTTCTTCAGCAACGGCAACAGGATTTTTAGCGGCTTGTACGACATCACTGGTTTCTAATAATTTTACAGCGGGAGCTGGTAGGTCTAATTTTTCTTCAATTTTCTTAATCTCTGGGATTACAAGTTTTTCTTGTTTTTGTTCTTCGAGTTTTTCTTCGACTTTTAGTGGAGCTGGGGCGAGAGTAGTGCGAAGTGGCTCTTCACTGGCAGGGCTATCGCTATCTTGAAGTGGTTTGCTTTCGCCACTTTCTTCACTACTTTTCTCCTCGCTTTGGGGAGCTTGTTCAGTAGTGGGACGTGGAGCTTCTTCACTTGGTTTTTCGGCTGATTCTTCAGAAGATTCGGATGAATCGTGATGATGAACAATACTTTCTTCGCTTTTTGCAACTGACGAATAATCTGTAATGACTAGAGGGACAGATTTATTTTCGTCTGTTTCCGGAAGTGGTAGAGCAATAGCAGCGGCAGCTACCAAAAAAAGTCCTAATAGCACTTTCATCATTCTGCAAAGAAAAAATTATTAAAATTTACTATAATCAAATGCCAAAATTACATTTTATTCATTAAAACGTCAGATTTGCATAACAACTTGATTTTTGAAGAAGGGTCAATAAACTTAATTTTATAACTAAACAACAAAGAGTCAATTCAAGACAATTAGATAATCACAGGAAGAAGTGATTGCCTCTCTTAGATTAGTCTATTATTGTTGATGGTAACCTTCGGCAATATTCAATTGCGCAAATAGCTTTCTTTGAATTAAAATTGAAAAACTGATGCAATTTTTGAAAATGTTTTACCAAAAAAAAAAAAAATTATGTTTTATTCTTACCTGTTATAAATTGATGTGTTGTAACAAAAATTTTTTTCAAAGTGAAGATCAAACACTGCACTGGTCACTCTTGGCAAGAGTTTGCTAGAATCTTAGGTGGTGGACAGTTATATAGGTTCCCATCCCCCCTCGCCATCAGGGCATTAGGTGCATCTTCTCTAAGTCACGATTCGGTTCGCATCTATACGAATCACGATCATCAGTTTTTGTTGACTTAGCGAAAGACAAGATTCAATTTACTGTTAGAATTAGAATG
Source organism: Lagria hirta (assembly GCA_947359425.1). Classification (NCBI taxonomy): domain Eukaryota; kingdom Metazoa; phylum Arthropoda; class Insecta; order Coleoptera; family Tenebrionidae; genus Lagria; species Lagria hirta. Next base: position 313,514 of record OX375804.1, on the reverse strand, counting down.
TGTATCGGTGTTTGTAGAAATTTTCAAAACATTTGGAAAAAGCAAAAATTAATACATATACAGGCCAAATTTTCGATGATCATGTACATTACAAATCTTATTTCGTTATTTTGAAAATATAAGGGCTGTTGCTTATTTCTAAAAATTGATAATATTTTTATAAATATGTTTTTTTTTCTGTCTTTAAGAGCATATTTTGCTTTAAAAGTTTCAAAGTTTGTTCGATAAAAACTTTTTTTATTTAAAAAAGTATTTGCATAATATTCAGCTTTAAGAGCCAGTCTGCCTAAAAAAACGGTTTTTTTTCTATTTTTACTTAGATTTTTAAGAAAACTATTACATATACAGGCGGAATTTTCGATGATACAAATAGTTGTTTATTTTCAAAAATTATGTAATATTGGAAATATTTTTAAAAATATATTTTTTGCTTTAAAAGTTTTAGAGTCTTTAATTATTATTATTATTTTTTTTTAAGATTTCTATAATATTTAGCTTTAAGAGCTTTATTTCTTATATGTGGAAAAAAACAGTTTTTCTTATTTGTATTGTAGTTTTACTTAAATGGCTTAAAAAAATTGTTACATATACAGGCCGGATTTCCGATGATCTTGTACTTTACACAGTTTTTTTTGAGTATTTTGGAAATATACCAATATTGTTTATTTCTAAAAATTAGATAATATTTGTAATATTTTTAAAAATATAATTTTTTGTCAATTTGCAAAAAAATACCTAGCGTTAAACCTTCAATTATTATTATCTATGGGTATTGTAATTTTTTTTTGAAAAATTATTTCTATAATATTTAGCTACAAGAGTCTATATTTATTATCTCTGCAAAAAAAACTGATTTTTTTTTTGTATTGTTACATAAACAGGTCGGCTTTTCGATGACCTCGTACTTATTTCATTATTTTGGAACTATATCGGTGATTGTTTATTTCTATAGAAGGATTCTAAATAAAAGTTTTTTAATTTTTTGTAATATTTAAATTCGATAAAATAAACCTCCGATAAAATTTAGATTTTTTTATTTCTACTATAGTTTTCCTTAAATGTTTGAAAAAGTTGTTACATATACAGGCCGGATTTCCCATGATCTCGTACATTATTATACACTTCTCATTCCGTTATTTTGAAACTGGATATTTGTTGTTTTATTTTTTATAAACAATATTTGAATAATTGCATAAATCTAAGCTTAAGATTGTAAACAGTTATTTGTATATTATAATTGTTTATTTTTCTTTCGATTAATCAATTTTAGATGAGAATCGCATCATACCAATTCAATTAAGTTCTTTTTTACAGTTACATTGTTTGAATATAAAATGAGTAACTAATTAAAGTTTATTTGAAAAAAAATTGTGTAGCTAATTATAGATATTGAATCGATTAGTATTTCTATTTATATTATTATTTTTAAATTGCAAATTTAATTAGATAATATTTTTTTAAATTATTTATTAATTATTATTACTCAAAAGTCAATGATATTGCGAAATTCTATAAAACTATACCTAATTTGATAGTATTTCTAGGTCGATTTGGTCCAAATTAAACCATTTTTTGGAATGTATGAACTATAAATTGTAATTAATTACAATTAATTACAGTAAATTTTAAATGTTGTTAATTTTATTATTTAGAAACATAAAGCAGTAGCATAAACATAAATTGCCTTTTACATACCCTCTCACAAAAAAAGTTTTTATTTTTTTTATTTGGGTGGCCATTTCATTGCTCCGCTCTGGTCAATCTTACTTAATATATAAAGATAAATAAGAACTTATTATTAATAACAATTGAAATTTTTTTTACAACTCTTGAGTACAAAAACTGTGATACTGTGGCGGTATTAATTTTAGAATCTATATGCAAATTTTTTTTTATTTTGATGTTTTTTTTCTACGATATACATAAAAGTGAGATTATTTTAGGTTCAGTAAATCTAATAAAATGTTGACTTTGTGAATCTTTTTCCAGCGAAGATTTTGAATATCAAACATCGGTTTTGATGTATTTAATCAAAGTATATCTAATTGTGCAGAAACAATTTCAAGGTTTATTAGTTTTCTACCATTTAATTTGTGTTTGCAAAACTATTGTTATTAAACGAAAAGTGATTGATTATAAGGAAACATAGTTTATTTATTTATAACAATGAACTAACTGACGTCTGACGTTTAAAAAAAATTAACAAAAAGAGAATGTTATATGTTATTATTCAACAGCTATAATTTAAAAAAAAAAGAGTAACAACTTTTTGCAAAATTTCTCAATTATTATTATTATTTAAGTGACAAATAATGTCTACTGAAGACAATAATAATTAGCGAATCAAAAAAAGAGTCACGTTAGCTAGAGAAACAACACATCGTCTGACACCATATATTTCATTTGACACTTCCTGTGTTTTATTTAAAAAAAATATTTTATTAGAGTATATAATTGTTTAAAGCCTTTCTTATTTTTCTTTAATTTTTAATTTTTTTAATCAATGTTTTACGAAATGTTAGATGACAAGTTTTTGAACTGTCATAAAAGAATGCTGAAATGTTAGGGATTTACAAATAAGGTAAGTTAAAAAAAATGAGAAACTAAACAACTAGGAAGTTAGGAACATCTATATAGATATAGATGAAGCAAAGGATGTATATGGAAAGATATTCATGGAGGGAAAAACATAAAAATAGAATGAGAAAGACATAAAACTGATGATTAAAAAAAATATATAAAAAGAAGAAAAAGAAACAATGAAGAAGCACAGGCAAATGTACAATGAAAACCGAGAAAACTAGAGGAATAAAAACAAAAAAGAAAAAGGCAATAAAAAAAGAAGAACTGTAGAAAGAGGGCAAATGTATTATTTTGGAATGTAGCGGGACTAGAGAAAAAAGAAAAAAAATTCTGGAATTACGTAAAATTATTCGACATAGTGGGTTTAGTAGAAACATGAATAGAAGAAAAGCGCTGGGAAAAAATAGAGGCAGAAATAGTTTTGCAGACCTAGGTGGAAAGCAATGACTTTTGATGTCTCATTCTCAGACAGTACTGCTGGTAGAACAAGTTCTAACTGCTTAGCATGACAAAATCGTATTTTAAGAATTTAATCAGATAGTGTACGACTACTATTGACTAATCGTTCATTTCACCACCATCATTACTTCATAAAGAAACGTTGATCTGATAACATCTCTCTAATTAAAATCATTTCCACTAAACGAATGCTTTGAGAATAGTTAAAGCTTCTGTAGATTTTCTGAAGAATTGCAAATCTATTTTTGCGCTATAAAATAGTCTCTCAGACCAGTTGAACCACTCTCTTGTATTTCTAACTGTACTTCTAAAATTAGAAGAATATCGTTCTCGTTTTAATTATCAGTCGCCTAAGTATAGCCAAGGTAGATGCATTTTTGCCTCTATCGGGCATAATTATTATACTGGTTGGATGGGAGCTTATTCAGCTTAATCTGAACGTGGAAAAGCTGTAAATATATAAAATTATCTCTTCGCATACCTTTGCCATCTATAAATAGATGAGGCAGGTCGCGTCAACACCTTAGGATATGTCATAAAACGAAAGAAACTGGAACAAGTAATTGCTATGTGTGTTTAGTAGAAGTGTACAAAAACTATGCCACTGTTGGACGACGCGCAAAAAAACACAACTCTTTATTTTATCCCACAGTGTCTTCTCCACTCTTGCAAGATTCAAGAGATACACAATCTTCTCAACAGTAGCATTGACCGTTGCAAGGTCAGCGAAGCACATCCTCTACCTCCTGATCCTGCGATGCAACTTTTACTACTTTTATAGGATTCAAATTACAAACAGATGAACTCTTATTATGAAGATACAAAATTATTAATAATGGTTATAACCACCAAAGAACCAAGATCCAAGTACTTGTAAACGCTTATCGACGGTTTTGGAAGATTTAAAAAACGCTAGAAATTGGGTTAAAATCAGGCTACCGAGGCGGCCGCTAAAAGTGTATAATCATCTAAGCATTTTCTTGCGATCAAAATCAGTTATATTTGTTGATCTATCTCTATTCTGGTAATGTGTTCTGTAGGTTTCATCCAAAAACGGATATTCTTTGAAGATTTGCAACATTTCGATGTGAAAAAATGTTGACTTCTTGTCATATGTCTTATTTCTGCCAACTTTATTGGCTAAAAATTCAAAATTGGTTACGATCAGGTGACCGAGGCAGCCACGCTTAAGGTTCACTACTACAATCCACTTTGTGAAAACACTCAAGTAGTTTTTTACGAGCAAACTAACTGGCAATGTACTCTGGCTTCTTGTTTGTCTTTGTTATGTGCTTTTATATTATGAAATTTTGCCTCATCAAGAACATTTCTTATGCACTTTTACTATAAATTGTGTATATTATTGATCTAGCTTTATTTAACCTTATCATTCTTTTTTGTTTATTTGTTTCTTGTTTTTGAATCTTTCTCTCTACTTTATTTTTTTTTCTTTTCAACTTTATCTATACCATTCTGTATTCTATTCATATTTTTTTAATAAGCTGCGGTTATCATGTTTTATTATTATTAAACAAGAATTGTTTGTTTAAATATATTAGATGTACTACAATAAGTTTGTCGGTATAATTCTGCTACGCCTTGTATTATATATAGGGCGTAAAAAACAAATTTAGAATTTATAGACAATTATTTAGGATTTTTTCGTATTTTAGATAGTTATCAAAACTAATTGTACATAACAAGAAATAAATTTGAATTATGTTTTCCTATACCTTCAGACAAATAAACATTTTGTTTGTATTCAACAATCAAGCAAGATAATTTATAATGACGATGATGATAGAAGACAAGGTTCTCTCATTGCAATGCAGCAGCAGAAGGTCTTTATTATAAAGCTGCATAAAGTGACAATGAAAGCTTTCTTAGAAAAACAAAAATCATAAAATTTTTCCACAAATTATTTCTGATGAAAGAGCCTTCAAATCTTCATTGTTTAAATAATGCAAAACAAAAATAAACAACGTCAACATAATACAATTTTTTTTAATCAAAAATAAATTCACTTGATTGATATTTAATTGTGTAATTGAAGAAAAAAAAACTGTACTAATCTAATCGTATTTATAAAAAAAAATGATAAAACGCTGTAAAGATAGTTGGATTACTAATCCAGGAAATTATATTTTGAAAGTGATAGCTAAGTCATTTTAATTATTTCCAATGTCTTTTTTAATTTGATAACTATTTGCTCATTTATTTAGTTAAAGCAGTAAAAATTAGTTAAGAACTTCTAGTGTCAGTTTTAGACGTTTTAATGCAGGACTGGGAAAAAACTCAATCATGTTATTGATAAAACTTTGGTCAAATTAACCAAAAAAATTAAAAAACAAAAAGAATATTAAGTTTTTGCAAATGGTAGAAGACGATAAATCACAAAAAATTCAACAAAAATATAAAACTAATCTAGTATGCAAGTCATTTACCTCGGAAATTAAATTCAAGTTTATTTACACGATTAGACGGTTTGTATTACATTTTTGTAATTTTGGTAATGGCCTCGGTTTTGGTAATATTTTCGAGGCTGTATCTTGTAAGTCCTTACATAAAAGATGTCTGAAAAACCATTTAGATATTTTTTAAATTGTTTTGATAACTAAAAAACTGGATTTACTGCATATAATGCTTTCAGCGGCAACAATGGGCATATTTGGGGATATAGACTTAAAAACAAACGGGGTTAGATAAAACTTAGGTTAATAGTTTTACCTTCAAAGATGTAAGTTTTTGCCGCTTATGGCGCTAATAGCATTCATGTACTGAATTAAAAATAAGTAAAAATCAGCAAAATAATAATGAATGAGTAGTTAAAAAGTATCTAAATTATGAATGAATAATAATGTCAACGCCCATAATACGTTGGTAGTTTGAGAAAGTACCAATATGGAACTTTTACATAAATCTCGTAATCCACCTACGTTTTTTTGTTTGTTTTTTTTTGTAATATTACCTGTTTAGCTGCACAATAATAATTGTTATGTATTACATTATAAGTAATTCAAGGTGTGTTCATGAAACACTTCTTGTTTAAACAAATCCTTGACAATGACAATGTTAATCGTGCTGGAAGCTGACCAGAAAAAGGATGATGATGATGATGATGATGACTCAATCTTGTTAAGTTTGTGTCTCGAATTTAGATAAGACAATAATAAGGAGAAGGTTAATTGTTTTGTTTTACGTAATTTACGAGGAAAATAATCTATGATGGTCATCCATCCAACGTCCGCCGCGAGTCTATCTTTTGAAGATCTTCCGGTTTATTAAAGTCCCCAAAAAAATACATTGGTTATATAATTATCTTATTTATTTAGTATAGAGGGACTGTATTATTCAATTAGCATTGTGTAGTGTATTCGATCCACTTGAGAAAGGATATCCGATATTATGCATTTAATAATTCAACGGAATGTGTGTATGGTCTAAACATTTAAATGTTGGCAGGCTAATTTACAATAGTACCAACCTATAATAACAAATTGGTTCCACTTAACTACTGCCGTTGTGTCTGCAGATTGCAGGAGATAAATAAATCCTTAATCTTTAAAGTAGCCAACTCCATTAACTAAAAAAAAACACCAGTTCTTTTCTCAATCCATCCATTCTTATCTTGAAAATTTTGACCATCATTTGTCAACTTTTTATCAGTAGTTTTGCTAATGAATCAAACAAAAGCAATTTTCTGGGCCGGAAAAAATCACTTGTAATCTATTTTACGACATGGAAAAGCATTTAATCCAAATTGCTTTTAGGAAATATACTAAATTCCGTTTATCTTTTTAATTGTCCGATTTGAAAGGCTCATAGTAAAAACATTTGGGTAGTAAATTTTAGTGCACTAATTGAATAGTGTTCAATTGAACCAACTCAGCTACCTGGTTGGTTCTCTTTATAAAACCAAGGCAGGCAACACTTTGGGTTGTACATCTTTGTTGCCCTATCTCTCATTATGTGCAATAAATTTCCTGCCGGCTATATTTCAAACGTTCCGACTATACTTCAATGACGCAATATACATACTGCGTCATTGTTACTATAATATTTGAAAAATCAGTCTAAATTTTGAAGCGAAAAATGTATTTAGAACTGCAGTAGAGGTTTTTCAATTGCACTTATGTCTGCTTTTACAAAAAACTGCCACTTTTTTTAAATTATTTAACAAAGTTGGATTTAACTCTTTAAACTTGGGTTTTTCGGTGTTCTTTGTATACGTGGCCAGCCTGTAGTAGCAAAACAAAACAACTTCCACTTAAGCTGGATTCAAGCCTACTTGATCGAGATTAGACTTCCTTTCGAGTACTATCTGAGCCATTTAGCAACCTCTTAAGCCTAAGCCTGAGCCATCGTGCTACTCTAGTACCAATTTCTAAACGACTTCTGCAGTTCTTTTCTTATCTTGGTTTCTATTTTGTCATCTGTCTTTTTGTCATTTGTTTAGACATCTGCCTTGATTTTTGTTTTTATTTTTTTTTTAATTTTCATAGAACGCTGAACCAAATGCAGCAAAATTTTGGACTTGAATTACGACATTGTTAGAATAATTTTGGAAGACTTTATTGAAGCAAACTCTGTTTGCACTGGACATTTAGCTAATTTGATTTCTTTATATTTTATAAACTGACAATTATTTTTACTGATGCATTTGTTTGGTTTTTTATTTTAAATTTATTAATAGCAGTACTATTTGTTTGTTTCAGTACCCAACTATAGATTTTGATCTGCAACAAGAGACCAGAGTCATTTTACCAAACTCTGATTTATCTCTACAATCCAAAGATTTATTGCTCAGATTGCTCGAAATTGAACCATCGAAAAGACTGCGATCGCTGCGAACGCTGCAGACCATTTCCTTTTTTCACAAATTTGATTTTGAAGAAATTAAAGAAAGAAAAGTTGCACCGAGCAGCTTTTTTCCAATGGAACCGACAGCAGCGACGTCCAAACATGACTTTTGTGATTTTGATCTTGACAGTATTGATACAGCTCTTTAAAAAAAATTACTCTTCTGGCCAAGTACATTATGTAGTATTATTTTGAAAAAGTATTGACAATATTTTATGTAAATAAAGTTTGAGAAAATGATTGGAAATTGTGTTTTTATGTAACCTAGCCACAAATTGAAGAAAGCAAAAAATTGAAATAGTAGTAGACTATGAGTGTTTAAGTAATTTACAGAAGTAATGAGAGTTGTTACAGTTTTTCTGTGAATGTATTTCGCTGGAAACAATTAAGCTATAAAAATAATTGCCAGTGTCAAATAAAATTATGTCATAAATATAAAAAATTTGGTCAATTTCTTTTTAACAATTATCTAGAGTTTGACAATTTAAATGGTTATCTAGATCAAATTTAGTACAATTCTTTATATTTAACTTATTTATAGCACATGGTTCAAAAATAAGATGCAAAGCTTTACAATATTGATGCCAAAACAATAAAATATAATAAATAATAATAACAATATTAAATAAAGATAACGTTTTTACAATTTTTTTTTGTTAAACGGACATCACCTGTAGAAACATTGACGGAAGGTCAGATTGTTATTGATAAGATGACCTTTTGAAGTGTTATTACTAAGATTTTCTTATTGTCTTTGGTATTCAAGGTTTATTTTTTCTAAATGAGATAACAAATTTAATAAACAGTAATAAATGAAAAATAAAAAAGCTAAACTTGTTTCAAGTACTTTTTTTATAAGATTCATTCAACTTTGACTTCATAGAGAGTGCAAAAAACGCTAGAAGATTTGTGGTACCTATGCCTAATAATAAGAGGTGTATTAGAAACCACAACTTGAGTGAAAGGTACTTAAACGGGCTTTAGGTCAAGTAGTTCAACTGAGCCGCCAAAATGCTGTTTTGCCCTAAAGCTAAATTATAATAACAGATAATACCATTTTATTAAATAGCTCAATTAATCAAAATTTCTATTTAATTCGAAAAATCTTGATTCGGTCTTCAAAAAGCCAAAATCTTATAAGACAGCGCTGTTTCGTTTTTAATAACAGTGTCAAAATTACTTTTTTTTTATTATATTTTTGCTTTCTTCATAGTTCTTCTATTCTTTTTCATATTTTACTCTTTATTTGTTTTGTTCTGCTTTCTATTTCCTTTTCCTTCCTTTTCATTTTATCTCTTTTTATTATTTTTAGCACGTTCTTTTTGTGTTTAATGTTTTTATTTTTATTATGTAATTTTAACTCTTCTACTCTTTGTTTTTTTCTGTTGTCTAAATTTTCTTTTGTTTTTTAAATTGTTTTCTTTATACTAAACCTTAAATAATTTAAATTTCTTTACTTTTTTTAATGCTTTTTTTTTCTTATTTTTATCCTTCTTTCCATCGTCTGCCTCTTTTCTAAAATCTTATTGATTTTTTGTTACTTAATTTATTTTTTTGAAGAAACTGTTCACAAAAGTGGTTCAAGCTAAGATAAAATGACAATTAATTGATAATTTATTCCAATCAATTGTTTATTTTGGTTTACGAGGTCATGGTTGGCGTTTGAAATTTTTTGTCAATAATTATTCTATAAGAAGCTTTCACCTTAACTATACAGTTATCTGAAAGAAGAATTTGCATAACCAGCGTGAGCCAAAAAAAAGCAATTTGATTGATGTTGTAAATTATGTGGACAGTTTTTCCGATTTTTGCTTCGAAAAACTGAAATGCCGTAATAATTTTATAGTTTTTAAGTATTGAAAATATTAACAGTTAAATAACTGATTTGAAAACTGTACCTACATCATCATGCAGAGCTTCTGGGAATGGTTGTTAAGAAATGCGGCACAACAACAAATAATAATGACATTCTAATAATATATTGAAAGTAAACATGATTAGCTTAAAAGATTTATAATATAAAAATGAAGACGAGAGTAGAATTTTCTGGTCCTAAATCTATTCTATTGTTAACATTTTTTAGCATATTTTTGCTTGGGTAGAAACGGTTTAAGTGTTAATAAATTCTTCTTCCCATTGTCTTTCTCTAGACAGCATTTGGCTTTTGTTTTTTTTTTTATAAAATACATATTTGAGTAATAATTCTTCTAACTCATATCTTCTGTTATGGAATTAAAATCAGAAATACCAATCTACATCCTCAAAATTGAAACAAATTGTCGATAATTGTTTATCGCCAGACAGTTTCCCGAATAGACAGCCCCAACAGGGTATTTCCGTTCCTTCAAAAGATTAAAACATCAGTAGAATGCGCAATATAAGGGAAATGTATTGTAGATTGTATCAATCTCGAGATAAAATCACAAAATTCGTAACGCGCTACTAATATTTCCTATTTTTTTCAAATATTTTTTTGTCGAAATATCTCAATGTCAAGATTTTACTAATAGCTCAATCTGTTACAAAGAAAACATAAATACTGATTTTATCAGCTAATAGAAATGTTATCAATTGGATCAGTAATTAGATTACTCGAAAACCAAAAACAATTTTTTTTGAGAAAATAATTATAAAGTAAAAAAGATTTTTATCTTTAAAGTGATAGCAATAGACATTATAATTTATATTTATTAATATTTTTTATCGTTTCTTATTTTTTTTTTGTGTATTGCACATTTGTTTTATTTATTTATTTGATTTGTTATCTAATATAAACCATTTTCATTCTTTACATTTTATTTCTAGTTTTTGTCTTATTGAGCTATTTCGTTTTACAAGACATTTTTATAACAAAAAAAACTTTAAAATTGTGCAACGTTTTTAAAAAAACCCTAATTTTTTATCTTTTAAACTAATCTCAAGTTCTTTATCAAACTAATAGACGAATTAATCATCTTCACCTCCATCAATTAATTTATATTAATTAATTATATTCATTTTGTCAGACAAAGAGTAAGCTGTTACCTTTTATTATTATTTAATTATTATTATTATTAATATTTCAAAATTGTTATTATAAAAACAGATATTTGTTATTTAAGGCTTTTAGAAATACAAAAATTGTGATTATATAAAACAATTATATATAAATGTCCAATTTTCTAAAATTGACAATTAGTTTGTCCTTGGCAATCAACACAATTTATATAGAAAAAAAAAACTTTACAAGAAAATTACAACCTTTCCTAAGATCTGTCAGCTCATTCGGCACGCAAACTTTTATTGGCAATTAGAAAACGTAATCAAATTATCTATTTAGGTTTAAAATTAAAAGCTAAATATTTTTTTTTCAAAAGCTAAATCAAATATACACAATAAATTCAAAAAAATATTAAAAATTATTAAATTACTACAAAAATAAGTGATAAAATGGTTAAAAATAGAACACAAAATAGTTTCAATCAAAGTTGCAAAATTTTGCTAGTACATAAGAGGACCAGAATGTTAGACTATTTTGGGTTTATAAGGTAGTATATTTTCAGTCATTTCCTGGAATGAAATAAACAAATTCTGTTTTTTTCTACTTAAAAATTAAACAAATATTTCAAATTGAATGGAAAAGCAACAAACGTTTTGTTAGTAACAAAATTTAAAAGAGCTTAAAAATTTATTTTTTTTTAATATAAAATATGTAATTGAAACAAAACGCAAATTTGAAATATGCCCTGATCCCATAGAAGACCTGTGCGTCAAGTCAAGTCTCATAAAACTACTTTTTTTATATACTATTTTATTCAATGTGCAAATAGAACCTGTTTAAAACAATACGAAACATTTAGTAAGCGTGACGCGTGACGGTTTGAGAACTTGTGCGCCAAGTTAACTCTTATAAAACTACTTCACTGATTATTTTATAGGTAAATAAAAGTGTTAAAAAATCACACAAAATTTCTAGCTCTATATTACGTCACATTTAGTGAGCGTGACGGGTGACGGCTTACTTTAGATTATAAAGAAAATTAGAAATTATTGAAAATCAAATGGCAAATAAAGAATTGTAGAAAGAAATATCTATGGATAAACCGGTCGTTCAGCAGCCCCAAGCTCTCAAAATCGAAGAATGTTAATCTTGTACTATTTGCATTTTTGGTGGAATTTTTCTGTTTATCGTATTTTTATTACTACACGTATATTTTGATAAAATTTATGTTCGTTAACTGTGAAATTTTGCGTAAAGTTTGTTCCATTTGTCTGCACGAGGTTGAGGCCATTAAAGGTCGACCAACCTCCGAGATACTCCAATGTCTTAAGACACTATAAATAGAAACAAGTTTAAGACGGAGGCTCTTCTTCGTGGTCCAGGTCTTACCAGAAGACTTGCTAATTAGCGTCTCTTCACTCATGAAACGGGTCTTTGACCTACGACATTGTGCTGATCCAGTTGTTACCAAAATATAATTTTATATTAAGCTTTGCTGCAAAGACCTTATTTGAACCTTCCGTGGCCTCTTTGGGAAAAAGAAGAACTTTTGTTGGAATGTAGTTGAACGAGTAGATTCTATCCAAAGATGGTTTTGGGTGCAAAACACCCTCCTTGTGCTCCATCGCCAGACAGCAGAAACCATTTAACAAAAAAAAAAGCAATCTGAAGGGGATTGGCCGCTTTATTATAATTTCCGTTGATTATAAATAATCACACAAAGAATAGAAAAAAAAATAATGCCTCGACTACTGTTTATAATGCAATTTAGCGTCATAATCGAGCAATTTAACGTAATAAAATTACTGCAAAATAATAAAAAAAAGTTTTTTTTTTGCAAAGTGGATGGCGTATTTACCTCTCAGGATGAGAGTGAAAACAAGTTCATGACCCTTCTGACCATCTGCTAAAACTTTTCTTTTCTTTTTTCTTTGTATGCAGATGTGTTTTTGCAGAAGAATGCAAATAAATAATAATGATAAAGACGATATTTTATTTATGAAAGCATTATTAATTAGCACTTTTCAAAGTTATTTTTCAAAAAATGTTATACTATAATCGGTAATTTAACATAAGAAATAAAAAAAAAAATTAAACTGTTTTGTTTTTTTTTTTAGTTTTCTTTCCTCTTTTCTGTTTATTCTCTTTTCTTCTTCTCTCATTCTACTTCATTTACTAATTGTTTAATATTTTTCTTTCTGTTATTTTTATTCATTCTATTTACTCTTTCATTATGTCCTGTACTTTCTTTTATCTCCACGCATTCCTTCATCATGTGATCTAATGTCTTTCTCTTTCTTCCACACATTCCGCATTTTTTATTTTTTGTATGCTAATCTAGTTCGTTTGATTCTAGCTGATTAGGTTTTGTTGTTTGCTGAGTAAATAAACTTGTTTTTTCTTTTTTTTCTTCTGTATCAAATAAATTTATTCGACTCACTGACATTTTAAAAATAATTAAAATTTTTGCTATTTAAGGAATTAAATTTAAAAAAAGAAATTTAGAAATTTTGAGAACTGCAGAATGAAGCAATTAAATTACTTTAAGTTTTCAAGGCAATTACTTGATTAAATTAAGTGAACAATTATTGCAACAAGGAAGTATTCAACTCTGGGAACTGTTGGATTATCAAACGAATGTGGCTTTTAATCTCAAAATAACTATTTAAAGCAGTAGACTCAAAATGTTTTGAGACTAAAGGTTTTGTGGTAGATCTGTCATTGATAATTGTAGTAAAATTTTCACAAAAGCTTAATAACTTCTTTTAGCGGTTTATGCTCGGTCCCACTACAGCTGTCCAAGCAAGCTATGGTGCTTATTCGTTCGTACGACCAGTTGCCTTCTTGCTTGAACAGCTATAATGTCCAATAAGGTACCGAAAAATACAATCATAAACTACTTCAGAAAGTTAACAGTTTTATATAGGGTATTAGGCATACTAGCTCTTATTTAAGTACTTGTACTTTTACAATAAATATTTATAAACCATAAATTAGGCAAAAGTTGCGTAATTGCGATAAAGTGACGTTTTAGAAAAAATAAGACATTAATTCTATGACCGGCGAAGATGAAGATTGTGTCACAAGCTTAGCAAGTGCTGTAATGATCTGAGAGAGTAATGGCCATTACACTTGAGTCGAACGCTATAACATTGCACTTGGACCAAAAACTTAAGTGTACTGTAGCATAATATACTGTGACCAACAATGCAAATTTGGCTTTAAGAAAAACTTGAAATCCGTAGATCCTTGTGCTTATTAATCATTTCATCAAACAGGACACGACCTTGTCCGTGGGTAGTTATCAATTCAACTAGAGCGAAAATTGCTGCTACTTGCTGCAATATACATCTACATCTATAATTTGAACGTCCATTATTGCTATGTTCACATTTTTTGCCATTTAATTGCGATAATTGGAAGAAAAAAGTAAAAAAAGTCTTCGACTTCTTCAGTAGAGATGCTGAAGATAACGAGCAAATGGCGCCAGGTAGATGGTTAGACTGAAGCTTACTGCTTACAGAGGAAGGATAACGAATTAAATTCCACAAATTTTGCCACTATTAGTGAATTATTGACCTTTACAACAAACAATCTCATCTGATAAATATTTATTTTTCATTTGGTTTTATTTATTTATTCAGTTTAACACCAAAAAGTGAGCTAACATCAATTTATTTAGAACTAATGGCTTTGCACGGGAGCCACAAAGCAATTTTTTTATTTCATAATATTTTTTGATAATCAATAGCTCAAAAACTAATCAACAGGTATTTAAACAGTCTTGAATACCAAATAATTCGTAAACACCTAATAAATAGGCACTTATACTCATCCTATAATTGTATATATGTTTGAGTCTACACATCTTTGTTTTGAATAAATTTACTTTAATTTTATTACTAAATAATAAACTGGGCTGAGGTCAAGTAAAATACTGTTAGAGCTTGTTTTTTATTGCTAAATTTTAAAAAGCCCACATGATTCAATTTATCTGATCTGCTTCTAGTTCACTTTCAATTTTTCTTACAGTATTGGAGAGAAGTTCCCAAAACAGCGATGCCGCTGAATAGACAATTCTTAGAATCTAGAAAAAGTATTCAAATTTGTTTGCTTTTTTTTACCACACCTACTGCAACTCCTAGATGGAAATTTATTGAAATACTTGCTGAAAACTTAAGCTTAAGATCGTTGATGCTGTTACACATCATTAATAGAAGGATTTTCTTGTTTTTCAAATTCCATGTGTACCATTTTGGTACCATTAATACAGTTAAGAAGTTGGCAGACTAAAACCAAAAAGACAAAAAGAGTTAGAAAAGTAGTGGTCACAAAAAATCTGACATTCTAAATACACTTTTTAAATTAACTGATTATTATTAAAAAAAAATGGCTGGCTGTAAAAAATATTTTGGCTACGCCAGCTAAGATTTCCGACTTGAATCCAATTGAGCAAGTCTGGCGAAAAAGCGAAACGTTATCAATTTGGTCTCAAAAAACAACTGACAAAAGCAAGTTTTTTACTGCCAGCTAATAGGTTTTTTCTGGCAATAGAGATAGCGATCTTAAAAAAAGCAGTTTACTTGAGTTTCAACTGATTGCCCAGCTGTAACCATACTACAAATGATCAACAGGGCTGCCAATGTATAAAATGCCAGACGACAATAAGTAATAGTGTAAGTATTTTGGTTTATCTAAAAACAAATAATCAACAACCAATAAAATGCTAATAAGAAAACTTACATTAAAATAGGAAAAAGCCATACTGATGCATCCAATTACGGCAGCTGATGTAAATGGTATTATCAAATGACTCATTTGCTGAAGAGCATTTGTGAAAAGCCTAAAAGTATAGACTTAGTTCAGTAGAAATTGTTTGTTTATCAATTGCTTAAACAATTGCAAAGTTTAAACTAGACTAACTGTTTTATATTGAAAAATGTTATACTTAAATCATTTTTTTAAATTTTATTCTTGAATACAGGCTTAATATAAGAATCAGGAATATCTCTTATATTTCTGACATATCAAAATCTTTAGAAATTGACGTCAATAAATAAATAGAAATGTCTGAAGGGCAACTACCAAACCACTTTATTCAAATTTTGAAAAAATTAGAATCAATTAAGCTTGCAAGAGGGGTATTTGGTAGATTATTTCTTGAAATACACCACTTACGCAATTATATCATTGTGTTTTTCTACTAATGTTTGTAGCCTTGAATAAACTTTTTGTTGATTGTTTTCTAGAAAAATTGTTTTTTGATTTGTCAGAATTTTTGTATTTCCAGATAGTTTTTGAATTTGCTTGGTGAACAGATACATCTGGAATTTTAAAGTTTGTGTGACATAAATAACTTCTAAAGTGTGTACACAAATGGTATACTCCAATGCAGCAACATGTAATTTGCAAATGAAAACACACCAATAGTATTTCTCATATTTTTTAAAAATAAATATTTGATCGTTCGGCTCGCATATTTCTAAAATTATAAAAAAAATCATAACAGCCGCTATTATTATAGAAAACAAAGTTAATAATTTAGCTTCTCGCAAAATACGTTTTTCCATTAACTTTCCCGCATGGTTCAGTTTCCACATTGGAAAATCATCCATAACATCTTCTATCATTTCATTGCGAATCAATAAAATCATTGCAGTAAACATGCTCTAAAATATAAACAAAAATATTTTTTTTTACAAAAATAATAAAGCTTACAACACATTTTTTAAAGAAAAACTCTCCATAATAAAATAAATTGAAAAGTGTTAGATTTTCCAAGACTATTTTGGCTTGGCAAACTAAAATTATTGCAGTTGTTATCAGAGCAATCACTAATATTGTTTTCATAATTTTATTTTGAAATATTGATGAACAGATAATTCGCGTTGTTTTCAATGGATCGTCTAAAATAAAGCCGGAATAATCAAAAAAGTATATTTTTCTTGTTTAATAAGACATATTGTCACACTAGTGTGGCAATACAAAAAAGAGCTTCAAGAAAATTTAAGCCCTGGACTACTCAAAAGTAAATTCAAATTAACCAATCAGAAGCTCACAAAAGCTGAACACGAAATCTACTCTACATTTTCACGGCTTAAGTTTGCTTGGAAGCACTGTAGTTCATTTTACTTTTAATATTACAAAACTTTTCAGAACTCATTATTGAACAACTTTCTTTCAATTCAGTTGTTTTATTTTAAAAATAATTGTTAAAGTACAACAAATTACTTAAACGTTTAGGCATAAATAAAATAATATTTAATTTACGTTTTATATTATCCAAATTTTCTCAATTTTATCATTAGAAATTACCGAAAAATCTATATGATTGTATATTTTTTCCTCTTATCTAATTTTCGTTTATATTTATTTTGGTAATTTATTTAATTGGAAACAAGTAATAAATAACTGTTATTACTTGCCAAAATAGTAATTGATGCAGAGGAAAATACTTATTAGTATAGTACCTATTTTCAAGTTAAAGGCGAAGTGGATGTAAACAAAAAAGAGCGCATGTAGATTAAGTGTTTTGAGATTATTGGCGTTTCTATTGGTTAAACCATTACAAGACCTAGCAGAAAGTGCGTTGATTGGCTTGGCTAGATAGATATTGTTTACCTCCACTTCGTCTACAACTTGAAAATAGTTATAGATGGCTTTAAAATTAGATTCTAGACATTTTTTATAAAAATATAACTCATAATCCATGAGAGTCTATACTAATATTGTAAAGAAGAAAGATTTGTTGTTTAATTTAAATTTAAACAACGTTTAAAACTTACGAATAAATTTAAAAACTACCAAACTGATTTTAAAAATTTTTTTACCATTAGGTAAACTAATAATTTATGTACTATACGATGCGATCATAAATTATTTAGATCTACTCTTGTCATGGAATGTTGAACGTATGTTCAATTTTTGATTAGTTCATACGCCGAAACCGAACGTTGATAAAAATATGTCAAGCTAAATTACACAGCAAGAGTAGATCTAGTATAACTGGTACAAAAAAGTGTCAATCAAAGAAAAATTCAAGATTTGAGTTGAAGCAAGAAATAGAAGTAAAATAGACTGTATCCAATTCTTGTATTGCGTCAAGTACTTTGTGAAATAGTGAATGTTTAAGGAAATGACGTAGGTAGATCTAGTATAGTGCATTTCCTTAGCACACAATTATTGCAACCCATGAAGGTTATCCAATAAGTTGACATTTCAGCTGTGGTCGATTTCTTGACCATGGCCTAACAAACGGTTATTAAGCATGTAATTAATGAAAACATCTTAGATAGATTATAAACAGGTTCTGTTTCCCAAGATCGTGCGAAAAGCATCATTGGCATTTAGAATATGTTGTTGGGGCTCATGCCCCGTTGTACCGTTTTTGATACGGATCTGGCCACGTAAATCTTTTACAGGGATGTATTTGAAGGAGACGACGTGCCTGCATCCGGTCTTTTTTTTGCATCCGCTGATGGCTCCTGTAGAGCTGTGCTGTAGACGCTGTTGTTTTGGAATTCCTTCTGGCGCCTATCAAGCTAGCTGTTGTTTCGTTTTTTGCCTTGTACTTGTTATGATTTCATTTTTAATAATGCGAAAACTTGATTCGCTATTACTAGAATCAACTTGTTATGTAAAAAGTAAATAAAAACAAAATCTTAATTTAGACCTTCTGGCATTTCTCAGCAGACGCAAGATTAAAAAGACATTTTTTGGACAAACATTACAAAAATATAGTTTAGCTAAAATTTGCCTCCTAAAATAGGTACTTAACAACAGGTCAACTTCCAATTTTGCATAAAACGGGTTGCATCTATGCAAGACAGTAATAAACATTTTAGTTGAACTAAAATACCCTCATAAAGATTAGTGGAAGTTAAGTAGCAATAGAACCATATTTGCACAAAATGTTTAAATGATAGGTGCGATATACTTTTAGTTGCAAATCTACATTAGATTTATTAAATGTTTTTTCATAATTTAGACATTTTGTTTCAACGAGAACTATAGTATTTTGAAGTTAGAGACAAGTGGAGATAAACAATATCACGTGCTCTAGCCTGTCTGACCAACCAATCAACGCATTCTGTTCTAAGTCATGTATTGGTTCAACCAACAGAAACTCCAATGATCTCTAATCAAGTGATTTACATGCGCTTTTTTTTGTTTACATCTACTTTGTCTTTAAAATAAAAAAAAAACTATAGTTTTTTATTTTGAAAAACTGAAGTTTAGACAATCCGACATTGTTCAATTTTGAGCAAACATTGTTTTTTTCCAATCTTCTCTTCTAATTTTCTTTCAATCTTTGTTTGGAAGAACAGCAAATGAAGCCACTAAATGTCAGAGATCCTCAGAGTGGCTACTATACTAAGTATAGCTAAAGAGTCTTAATGCCTTCAAATTTTATACAAAAAGAGAATTATTTTTGAGTGTTTGGAAAAGCCCCTGGAGGAAAATTTGACAAATTGGTCAGTTTCGAGATAAGACAGTTTATCGCTTGGTTTTTTTTTTTACGGAACCATACGGAACCTTTTTCACTTTAGTGATAACACAATATCAATATATACAGTACGATCACTTGTAAAATTTTAAAGTAGAGCATTGACAGATGGTAAAGAAGAAGCGTCAAGGTAGCGTATGAGCGAAAGCAAATTGCAGTCTCATAGCGTAGAGAAAAGCAGAAAAGAAGAAAAAAGAAAGAGACATAACAAAAAGTAAAAAAGCAAAATAAGCAAGAAAATAGCAAGCTTCCCACAAGAGAAACAAAAAGAAAAAAACAAAATTTAAAAAGTATCAAGAAAGCTAGATGAATTATTAATAAAAGAAATGAAGGAAATGAGAGAAGAAAACAGAGAAAGGAAAAAGGGACTTAAAAAACTAGAACAAAAAGCAGAAGAAAAAAAGAAAAGATAGTAGCGGAAATGATATAGTATCATGTTTTCAATTGTCTTATCACAGGCTTTTAGCGGTGCTTTTTTCAATTTTTGATAAGCTAATTTTTTGTACAAATTTGTAAGTTTGATCAAAAAACACGTTTTTTGATAATCTATCACTGAAGTATCTGTTTGATGTTACCGTTTCATCAGTCTATATAAAAACCACAAATAGTTTCCATCTCGTCAGTCAACTATTTGAGTTCAAAATGTTTAAAGCTATTTTGTGTTCTGCAATTTTGGCAACTTGTTATGCCAAAAACATTGTAGATTACCGTCTCACTGTTGCCACAGATCCCGTTCTAGAATGTTACAAAAAAGGCAAGTTTTGTGAAAGTTGCACTTCTCTAGTGAGTTGTCAACTAGATGAAGCTAACAACACTTTCTCAAAAACATCAAAGTCACCCTGCCTTTCCCCGCTGAAATGTTTAAATAGAAAAAACTCAGAAAATGTAATCGAAGGACAATGCTTAGAAGAGATTGATCCGATTTGTGACAACATTGTTCAAATACCGTTTGAATGTAATTCAGAAGGAATTTTTCCCGACCCATTTTATTATAATAAATTTGTGATGTGTGTGAAAAATCCAGGATTGCAACCATTTTCTGCCACTTGTCCATCTGGATATGGGTTCAACGTAAAAACAGATCTATGCGATTGCAAGTTGAACATTGATGGTCGATGTGGGGACGATATATATCCAATACCAGTATGTCACTATGGTACCGAATCAAACGCTATAGATGGAAAACCGGCTTTGTACTATACCTGTGATACTAAAACTACTAAAGCCGGTGTTAAAGTGCTTTACCCAGTCCTACGAATTTGTCCAGGACAAGAAACCTATTCTGATTATAGTTGTTCAGATCCTAATGGTGATGATGTTACAACAACTATTGATTCTACAAATACCGATTTTTAACCAATTTAATTAAGTAGTACAAAAGTACTGATTTATAAATGTATCAAAACGTAGTATCAATAAATATTAGTAAACTGTTGTCAATTTGATCATTTTTGAGCGTAGCTTATAGAAAAATGATTAAAAAACCTTTGAATACTTTGGCCCACTTGACAAATAATTCTTATTTAGTAGTCTAGACTGAGTGGCCAAGTAAAAGTCCTGATCTAAACCTCATCAAAAATGTGTGGAGACTTTAAGCGAAATCAGCGGCTATTACTTTCTAACAAAAACTGATTATTTTGCTCTGTTAAGATGTTTATTAGCGTTAGCTTGCAGAAATTGCGAGTTTCTGTTGAAGTTATAAGTGGCAAAGTCGAATTTCACAGCTAGTACTGTATCTGGTCCTTCTCAGAGAAAAAAGCTTATTTTCTCTAAAAAGTCTCAAAAATCGGATAAAAGGCAGTAGAGAAGTATTAAAAACGTTTTAAATTGATAATATTTTTATTATATTATTTACAATAAATATTTATTGTTTGGGTTTTGTTTAGCAATAATTTCTACTCAGTACTTTCTTCTTCATCGATAATGGCACTTCTATCGTCGGCCGATGGCTTTCGTTTGGTAAAAGCATTTTTAAAATTAATTTTTGTTGTCGCTCCCCATTTTTCCTTCACCGCTTCTGAAGATGTCATCAAAATGGAATACGAGGAGTTTCCTTCTCTCTCTTTACTATGATGAATTCCGTAGAGGAAATATTGCAGCATTCCTAATAATAGTACTTTAAAAAAATATATTGATGTTTATGTTTGTTTACCTAGAACCATCCAGACGAAAAATCGCAACCATGTCAAAATATTTAGATGCACCATAAACTCAATGTTACACAAAATACTTATTGCTGGGATAATTGGCACTAATGGTACTTTAAATCTCAACCCTACGTTGTTTTGGTGGTGAGCCGTTATGACTAAAAGAGCTAAATTTCCAAAATTAGTATTTTGTAATAATATTAATGTTGCTATAATGTATGGTTTTAAGTTTTGGGAGTTTTGTTGGGGTTTGTTACTACACTATTAACTCGTGTTTATTATTTTGATCTTGTCCAGCAAAAAATCTTAAAAGATAGCAAAACATACCATAAGAATGCAAAAATTTTAAGCGCGAGAGGCATTACCATCGTATCAACTTTTTTGCAGTTACTGCAAGTGAAGCTTTTTTGTCTGTTCGGTAACTGCTCATAGTGTTTTAATAGGTTTTTTTAGGATTAAAACTCCCACAGTTTTTAAATCAACTGATATATGTTGTAACTCTGAGTTATGTAAGAAAACAAACACTGTTTGAACCCACTTAAAACCACAAAAACCTCTAAAGCCATACGTTGTAACTTACATGCGGCCATGACTGATACAAAAGAAGTTGCCAAGATTATAGTCCACCATATTCCATTTTTAAAGTCATTAGTTGATACTTGCAGCAAAATACACAATCCAGCACTAAAAACTATATAAACAAACACCGAAGTCGTAACAACGGCTCCTGGTTCACAACCGCCAAAAATAGGTCCCAGCCAGCCATATTGAATTTTTAGTGTTCCTGCTAGAGGCACAATCTCGGAAGCTGGCGTGGTAAGTTCGGAAGTAGAAGCTGATACTTCTGAGGCTGGAGTTGAGGCAGGTTTTGAGATAGGTTCAAATGTTGGACGATAACGCAATATGATAACACTGGCACTCACAATTGTGTATGCCAATAATGTTCCAATTGACATGAATTCGACAAGTTTTTCTAAATCGAAGACAAGAGCAATTAGAGCAGAAAGGATGCCCGATATGATCAAATTGTTCAGAGGTAACTGAGTTTTGCTGTTGATATTGCCCATAAACTTAAAAAGAAGACCATCGACTGCCATTGCGTACATGCATCTGAAAAAACATATAGATCTAGGCAGTACTAATTTTGGTCAAAAATCCAATTTTGGGCTTTTTTGGTAATAGATCTCCAACCCAGTTGAACCTGATCTCATAAGCTCTAAATTTATTTACTTGCATTGAAACCAGTTTTAAAGATCTAAAATGCCTTGAGAAGGCAAGATTAATGACTCAAAACGTTAAGACCTGACAAGTCAGGTCAGGTCAGATGTATGGCTTTTTGTCAAAAGTAATAAAAAAATTGAAACTGTCTATTGATTTACTGTCAATGGTTGGATGGGTGAAGTAAATGAGATAAAAACTAAAGCAGAACTCACCTAGGCAGAGAAAAAAGTGATCCAAACAACGTTGTAGTCATTCCACAGATCGCTCCCAACGAAACAACATACTTCACCCAATGCATTCCAACATGGCTGAAAGCTTCTGGCAAGGCAGCTGTAGGATTTATATCATAATAGGGCACAAGTAAAGTTAAAGCTGCCGAAACAAGAATATATCCAAGTGTGACTACGCCCATGCTTAACACTGTAGCCATTGGAATTGAAAAAGAGGGGTTTTTTGCTTCTTCACCAGCTGTAGCAATAGAATCAAATCCTACAAAAGCATAGAAGCATGTTGCTGCTCCTGCAACAACACCTCCAATCCCATAAGGAAGAAATCCACCATGGACCGAAGTCCAGTTTTGTTCATCGGCATAATAAAAACCTACGGTTATTACAAGTCCCATCACGCCCAAATTAATAATTGTGAGAAAACTGTTGACTAGAGCTGACCCTAGAATAAAAATATAAAAAAAATATTTTTTTTCAATATTTTTATCGTTTTAAAGTGCAAGAAAAGAGAATTTTGCTGCCAATTTTTTATAAGAAAAACAGTTACATTTTTATAAATAACTAACCTGAGCTGACTTAACTTGTCAATTGATTCGGTCAGGTCAAGTCAATTTCACAATCTAAGCTTATACTTAAAAGCTTAAAGCAAAAAACCAATATTAGATACCTTTAACGCCAATTCCAAGTAGTAAAGCGTATACCAAACAAACCGAAAATGCCAAAAAGTCAGGATAACGACTTAAAAGCTGTTCATGAAGTTCACCAGTTATAGATACAGTAGTATTGCTAATAATATTATTGAACAAAGAGTCTACATATCCAGACCAAGCTCTAGCAACAGAAGCTGCTCCTATCATATGTTCAAGCAAAATATTCCATCCTATGACAAAAGCCCAAAATTCTCCTAAAAACCAAAAAATTATTTTTTATTTACAATTGATATCAAACACTAATATTTTGTAAAATTACTGGAAAAAATGTAAGAAATCTTTGTATGTTTATGATAATCTGGCGAGATTAAGTTACTTATAAAAGCAAGGCTTTGGTAGACCAGTTGGCCAAACGAAAGTACGTTAGAGACTAATTCGTTTAAAATCTAATTTAAGAATTAAATTTCAAATTAAAACCACATTTTGGGTTTTAAACTAAATAGACTATATAAGTTTTCTTAAGTGCCTTGACGTTTAACTATCTTATTATATTGTTTTTAGTTTATTTTAATTTTTTTTTCTTTTCTGTCATTGACCATTCTTTTCGTTTTTTCCAGCTCTTCAATCTCTTTTTTTTTCAACTCTTTTCCGTCTCTTTTCTTTTTGTAATTTAATTTTATTTTGGGTGTTTTCTTTGTTTTTATTTCTTTTTCTTTAAAAAACATTTTTATTTATAAATTCAGTTATCTATTGCTTATGCTTTATTTAATCTTATCTAAGTACATTCCCTACAAATACTGTAATTTAATTTTTTTAGTGAAACAATTTTGTGTTCACTTGTTTTTAACAATTAAAACAGTTTCAAACATTAAGATACCTACTACTTTTATTGGCATAAGCAAGAACTATCATTGGACATACGTTTTCTATATCATGGCCTACCTGATAGAAATACTTTTTGATCGCACAGTATAATTAATTTTTGTATTATCTATTACTTAATCGCCAAAAAAACTTTGTTTACCAGTTTCCTGTTATCTATTATCAGTTTTTTTTCGTCACTAAGATAAAAATTAAGCGTTATTCAAGCGATAAATCTAAATGGCGCCTCAAGCTAAGTTTATTTTTTTAAGAACGGTTTCTTTATCCTCATTATGTTAATTATTGTAAAAATATTCAAAGCTGATTTAGTGGTTCACAAATAATAACAAAATAATAATAAAATAACTGTAAATTGATGATACAATAGCTTTCATTTTTTATATCACTCGATACATAATACACTTTCGTTTTCTTTTTACACTTTTTTTATGATTAAATGTAGGTAAACAATACTTTTGTAAATAGGCGTTGTTTGTTGAAGTTGTCCACATTTTTCGAAATTAAAAATGTTAATATTTATTTAATAATCAAGATCAAGCTGTGACAGTGATCTTAAAAAGATATAACGACATCTTTAATAAATGACGCGTAAAATTTACTCACAAACAGTTAGATTTAACAGTTAGCATTAAATTAGCATTTTGTTTATGATATTATAAAAAAGTATAATTTATGCAAAGTTGTTAAGATTGACAGCTAAAAATATAGGATAATTAAAAAAAAGACATAGTAGATATTACTAGAGACTCTTGATCTTGACTTATAACCGCCATTACAACTTTTTATGCAATAAGTTGAACTGATGAGACGTAAAATGTCTTTGGTTATTTTTCAAATATAACAAAAACAATTGAAAAAAAAAGATTTTCAGAAGAACTGTTAGATGTAAGTTTTCTTACCTATACTAATGTATGTATATACATAAGCAGAACCTGCCTTAGGCACTCTAGTTCCAAATTCTGCATAGCAAAGGGCAGAAAGTAGGCAGGCTAATCCTGCTAACAAAAAAGAAAGGATAATTCCAGGACCTGCCAATTCTTTTGCAACCGTTCCTGTCAATACATAAATTCCTGCGCCCACCATATGACCAACTCCTACAAAAAAATATTTTCTAAATTTTACAATTTTTCCCAAAAATTTCCTTTTGACCTAGGAGGGTTATATCAAAAGTATTTAAACATCGATTCAGAGGAGTTTCCATGACGTCCGAAGGTATTTGCTTCGTACGATTCATCTTAGAGCATAGCCCCGTCATTACATGTTTTAGAATCATTTTTCTAGACCCTGGCATTTTCTGAAAATTAAAAATTATTGCCTAATTTTTATAAAAAAAAAATTCTATACCTTCGATTCTATTTTGATTTTGTGCTTTCTGTGCGTTGATTCTCGTATGAAAGGACGACCGAAAAGGAAGAAAATGCGCACGTTTCTCGGAAAATCGATGGGCGAATGTTCAAAATTAGATTAATCTACTTTTTTGATCATCTCTTAGTCGTTTTAGGAGAATAATTGCTTTTTATATCACTGAAATTGATTTTCAAAGGATAATACATAAAGTTTTATAATATTTCTATTATAACGCAAGTAGTTTTATTCTTGTTCGATTTTCAATACCATTTTTTGAAAAATACGAATCTAAATTTGTCAAATTTTATTTTAGACAGATAATTAACTAAATTGTGACTTTTGTCTAAATATTGGCTCTTACTTTCTGTTATTCTTTGCTTCAAGAAAAATAATGGCTCATTTATTAACTACATATACTGAAGAAGCTCATTTCATTATTTTGGCGCGCTAAACAAAACATCAAATTGTAGATGCCGTCTCCTAATAATTTAAGCATTTTCCTCTTGAAAAAAACATTAATTTATTATTAAGTTGCTTTTTGAACAATTTCTATTATTGCTTAAATCATTTATGTCAATTATTTGAATTATAAAATGTTAGTTCTCAAACTGTAAAATCTAGTAATTTTGATTACTGCTTTGGTTAAATTAGCAAAAGATTATTTCGTTAAAAACTTGTAGGTCTGTAGAATATATTTGTACATGAAATATCGCGTTCATTGTTTTCCATAGTACTACAAGCGAGCTCACACTACACTTAGGATAATGATTAGAGTCTAGACACTTTATAGCTTAGAAAATAAAACTATTTATAATATCTATTTTTTCTCTTTTCTTATGCATAGCCAGCAAGCTGAAAAAAATATTTTAAACAAATTATTCTCTAATTATCAAATTTATTATTTAAAATATAGAGAATGTAGTTTTGTTTTGAAAAATGGTGATATAACGGCTTTTTTTGTTGAAATTATATCAATTTTTTGCTTTTTTATTTTATTCTATTGTCTAGAAAGCTCCTACTATATAAATATTTAGTTTTTTTTTTAAATATTTTTGATTTAAACGATTGAAAAATAAATCTTAAACATGTTTCTGTTATTTATTTTTCAGTGTTGTTTTATTTCTAACGTCTTTTTATTATTTAAAGCATAAAAACGCTGTAAGTTTGTCTAAAATCAAACTTTTCTTTCAACTAAAAAAATGCTTTGGATTGTTTTCAAAGCCTTCTTGAGGTTTTTATACATAAAAAAAGCATTCTTTAATTAATAAGTTTTATTTTCTCATTTTATCCAAATGAGAATATCTATTCATTCCGTCCGAGATAAGCAAAATTCTCATTTTGTATTAGGATCACAGGAGTAACAGGAGGTTTATAGATCCAAAATGGCGCAACAATAAGATGTATGCAACTGGCAATGCGCAAGTAAAATGTGGGACCAGTCTACTTTAAATTTGAGAGGAAAACAGCTGACAGCTGAAATTTAAATTATTGAAGTAGTTGATTTTATATTTTCCAAGTCTTTATTTCATAATGCCAATAATACGCCACTGGTTAAAACTTTGGTGACAAAACTGTTATTTGTCAAACAAGATGTCACTTGTCAATTTATGGCGCAAAACTTAAATAAATTGAAATACTGTTTCTTATGTATACGTTTTTAATCATTAACTGATTGTTGAGAAAACAATTTTTTTGTAGCTCACATAAATGTGTAAGAATAAAACAAAAAAAATGTAAAATAATTTTTTATTTACATAAAAAATCTCACACTGTGATATTGTCTTCGTTCAAAAAAGTACAAAATTAGACTTTAAAAATGACGGCAGCGTCCTCTTCAATGGGAAGCCACAACCACAACCCTATCCACCATATCACAATCTACGCTGCCGTACAGTGTCAACAAAACAATAACTTTAGACAACAGTGCAAAAATCTAGTTCACTCACTTTTTGCTTTTTTTTTATAATTAACAAAAATTAATATAACAGTCTCTTAAAAACAAAAATACAAACAACCTATTAAATTCAAAGATATCACTATCTTTTTCTTTTATTAATTTTCCAGGAATAATCGTCCAGCGATTGAATGTAGTTGATTTTTTTCTGGCCCCAGAGCAACCAACTGAAACCTATAACGGCGCAGATTACCGTTTCTATGTAAAAACCATCCAAAATCGTCACGCATTTTCCTCCCTTATTAATGCAAAGCTAAAAACAATAATTTCATTTAAATAATTTATCACAAATCAATGTAAACTTTTGCAAAAAAATGGTTTGTTGATGACAGGGTGGCGCTCAAACAAAAATTCTAATTGTTGGCAATAGTACCTCTTTCTCTAAAGAACTTCTGCATGTATTGTCAAGACTTTCAGTTCCTCCAGTGCATTGTTTCCATGTTAATGGATCGACAAAATAAAGTGCTAACATAGTTGGCCAATTGCCCCCTAAATTGGTTACGGTATTCAACAACGTCATGTAAGTGCCTCCTACGGAAGTATCACTAATTTTGGCAAAAAATGCCATAATAGAGACAAACATACAGTAAACGCAAATCTAAAAACACATACATAATTAATTTGAAAATAAAAGTTTGGAAATATTTACTTGATGAAGAGCGTAGCATCCAATAAGAAAAGCGACATAGAAAAATGGTAATCCATTTGTAGGTTCTGGAACAAGATGAGGAGTAACCCATACGAGAAAAGCGGCTACAAATCCAAATAAAAGTCTGAGTGGAATTGCTTTGACATAAATGTCTAACGGTCTCGGACCTGTCGTATATTTGGCAATTAATAAAGGCAATGCTACTTGCAAAGGAATTAAAGGTATAGCAATAAGCCCTAATCGTTCTTTAGGAATGCCAGATTCAACAAGTTTCAACGCCATTACGCCATCGGTTGAAGAAAAACCAATTTTACAAGTGAGTAAAATAATGACCAGGGTTTGTATGGGACGTAGAGAGAGAATGTCCTTGAGAGATCTGAAAAAAAACTTATCATAATTTCTGTTCTCCCTATTAGATAATTTTTTTGTAAAATTTTAACAAATTATGTCAAATCATAGTTTTAAATTGAATTTGTTATTTATACCTGTAAGCTGTCTGTATATCTCTATTAGGATCGGCACCATGGTCTCCTACTGCTGCAACTTCTTTCTTCAAAACAGCCACGAATGTTGTGGTGATAATGAAGACCCATCCCCAAAAATACAAGAATCCTGGTAGAGAAACCACCCCGTCATTTTTAGGCTCAGTTCTCAGATAAGCGTTGCAAAAACTATGAGATTCTAAGGCCATAAAGACAACATAACTTAGAAAATACCCTACAGTCTGACCAACACTATTGCAAGTAGAAGCATGACCAACATTTTCCTTCTTCAGCATAGTCAAGGCCCAGCCATCGACAGCAATGTCCTGAGTGGCAGCTAAGAAATTTAATAAAAAAAATAATGCAGTCAAGATTCCAATATTTGGCTCAACGCCTTCACTTCCCAACCATTTAGTTACGTTACTACTGAGTAAAAGCATAAACACCCCTATTAAATACTGTGTTGGGATAAGCCAAGTTTTTCGGCGGCCTATACGATGTGAGAAAATAGAATCAACCAATGGGGCCCATAATAACTTTAAACTGAATGGCCACATCACAAAACTAAACTCAGCCTACAAAAGACAAATTATTACAGACAAGATTTAAAGACTTTTTACTTGTTGTTTATAGGTGGCACCTCTATTAATCAAGATCATAGGAATAGCGGAGCATAGCCCCAAAGGAATTCCTTGAAGCGTATACAAACATAGTAATAAAGCTATATTCTGCTTGTCACCCTTCAAAGACGACGTAGTCCGGCTTATTAAAGGAATCTCTCCGTTCTCCATAAATGAAGATTCCTTGGATTTACTTTTAATGTTTTTTCTTTCCATCACTGGATTTTGGATGGAATGTACGTGGAAATAATGTCTTTTTAAGGTTAAGCTAAAGCCACGTCATTTAATTCCATATGGTAGAATTATTGATTTGTAAATTACTAGCAATTATTTTAAAGCTTGTTGAGTTTGCTTCAAAATAAACATACGACACAATTCAAAATCTTCGACTTTCATTCAAGAAATTAAATTAATCTTAGAATACTTTCGAACACCTTTATTTACTCAAAAGTCAAAATAACTTAAATGTCACATTTGACAGTTGTTTGACATTTAAAAAAAAACACAAAAGTAAACTTCAATATTTTAAATAATATTAAAAATAAAAATAATCAAGATTTTTTACATTCTTTTAATAAATTTGAAAAAATGACTAAAATTAAGCATTTTGTAGTCTTTAAAAAAGGGGTTTAATTTGAGCGTATTTCTCTAAAGAATAGCGCTATTAAAAACTCACGCAGTTTAATAAAATCAAGACAAAAAAACGCCATCTATTGATTCTAAAATGAACTAGCTTCTCAAGGAATACAAAGGAATTGTATTCTCCTCTTCTCTCTTTGCATCTTTCTAAACAAAACAAATAGTGCTTAGTTATCAAATTATCAGATTACATCTCCAAATTTAAATTACCTTTTGTAAAGCCTTACTATAATTAAGCTGAAAGTAAAAGTATCCGCTTTATACTTGAAAATCATCAGATTGGTCTTCGTTATGAGAGGCATGTATAATTTAATGTTTTTGATTGTTGTATCTACTTATGTTGAGAATACAATTATAAAGTTAAAATCAGTATTTTGATCCGAATCCATTCAAAAACTGTTATTTTTTGTCAAAAATTACTTAAAAAGTCGTAATCGAGATGGTTGCTACCCGCCCTTCTGTTTCATTGAAGTGATTGAAGCTCAACATTATGCGAGAGAGGGCGAATTGAAGTCAGTCTACGGCGTGGCACTGCTCCGAACAGACGTCGTCCGTTTCACCCCTTTAGAACCCCCAAATATCAACAATGAAGACTTCTTCGTTTTCATTGAGAGTGATGAGAAGGGTAAGGTTTCCTGTTGGGTGTCGCTTCTTACAAAATTAAATTTCATTCAAATTTAATCAAAAAAAAACAATAAAATAAAATTACAAAAACACAGCTTTGCTACAATTATTCAGCTTTAAATGTTTTGATGTTGTTTTTTGAAGGGTGGGTGAGACCCAAACAGTGAAATCTTGGCGTTTACGCTGAAGGACTTATCCTCTCGGCTCAGGCCTCTGAGTCAATACTTTAGATTTTACAAAATTGTTTAATTTAAACGTCTAAAAAATTTTATTATTTTATTTAATATTAAATTTGTATCAATTGATCGACTTAGACGTTCGTCGCTTTATTTGGTTAAAACTGTACTAAACCGTTTTTATTTATATTTATATGTATATTCATTTATCTTACCTAATTTGAGTACGAGCCGATCTAAGACCTGCTGCCAAAAAAGCATAGTCATCTTTGATTAATGTTAATATTATACACTTTGTATAATATATAATATTACGCTTTTAAAGCAACATAATTCAAGCAAGTCATGGAAATGGAAATCATAGAATTCATTTGTTTTCATAACGTTACTTTAGTCACTTTAAAGTTAACGCTAAAAATAAAAATTTTGATAACATTACTATTAAATAGAATTTTGGCTGCGGTTAAAGTTACGTTATAAAAACAAATAATTTCCGTGGCTTGTCTAAATTATGTTTTTCTAAGAAAGCACGTTATATAAATTAATACACGGTATTTAATATTAAGATTAATCAAGGGTGGCTTTGGAAACTAAACTAAATTGTTTTGGCTTAATTCAGCTATTTTATTATATTTGTTCTTAACATAAGACCATTTTTTTTTTGAACAGTAATTTAATTTATATCTATTAATTGTGCTATTTAACATAAAAAAATAATTATAAATGAAAATAATACAATTTTAAATAAAAAGTTATAAAAATTGCAATAAAAAGTACCAGTTTTTACCAATTCCACAAACGCCCAAAGAGAAGCTTTTACTTTATTATCCTTGAACATGTGACGAGATAAGAGTAAAATATCTTTAATTCCCATAAAATCAGCAATTTTACAATAATTACATCTTCCACGCCTTGAAGGGCTAATTATACGCGTTTTATTAACTAAAACTGTTACTATTCTCTGTCGAAAACTCGTTCAAAGTTCAGTCAATTTAAGATTTCATTTCTGAATTGGCTTTTCTCCAACTTCTTTCGAAAACTTAATCATTATAAAGAAAATCACGAGAACTGGCTAGAACTTATTAAAGTAAAAGAAAAAGAATACATTTTTTTTTATTTTACAAGTTTTTACTTTTTGTTTTAAAGTTCCACAATCTGCTAGGCATATACGTATAGCAGCCTGTTCATTTTTTTAGTTTGATAGTCTTTAGGCGCGCTGCTTGCTATGGCTAAATAAAGTCACTAGATTAACACACTACGTGCACTTTAGTAGCGTAAATCGAATCTAGAGACAAATAATACACAATGACGCGTATGAAATATTGAAGTGTCAGTGATAATTATAAAAGTGTCAAAAAGCACTGCTATCAGTGTCAGTCAAAAAATATTAGCTGTCAAGGTGATAGTTTTTTTGACGTTGAAACACTGCAACCATTTTGGGAAACAAAATTCTCTAAAGTTGGTGACTTCTTTGTCTCACTTATGACATTTACATTTTCCATCCTTTGATAATGACAAATCTTAGCATAAATGTATCATTTTGTAATGGCGTTACCTGAGCACGTAGTGTGTTAATCTAGTGACCTTATGGCTATAGCTGAGGTTATTTATTTATAATAAAAAGCAAATCTTTATTAAGGGTTATAATTTCCACATTGTTTAGATTTTATTCTTAATTAACCTATCCTAAAACGGCTACTTTTCTTCCACCACACCTCTTTCAACCCATTAATCAAGCGATAAAAACAAACATGAGATGGGATGGAAGGCAGCCAAGGGCCGTATCTTTAAATTTATAGCCGCAACAGTCGCCAGAATAGGGTCGCTTTTTATCGATTGACTCCACTACAGCTTACACTTCTCATCCTTCTTGATTCCAGACGCAACCCCTGTGTCTCCTATTTCACCCTCCATTGCATTACCTACCTAGAACAATGAGACGCTTCGCCTCTGGGGCACCTGTTGCATCCTCGTTTTTGATTAATTATTGTGCCGGTTGGTTTCTCTCATTAACAATAGATGCAGAGCCATTGTGAGCTTAAAAATGGATAAAAGAAATTTCCATTTTACTTTGCAATTTATTTCAATGAGGAGAATGGGTGTAAGAACTTGTTGCAGGATTAGGCTTAACCGCAAAATTGAAAATATTAATCCGACAGCAAACATAAAAGACCACCCAGATCTTCAGATTTATATAAATGTGTAATCGTTACTAGCATTGCATATTTCTAAAAACGTTTCTATTTTCTATTAGTTGAAAACAAAATAATACAGTGCGTTTATAAATTATTTAGATGTTGAAGTCTTGCTACGGAATTTCTATTCGTTCATACGAAGAAACGTACGATTTTATAGACAAGCTTTGACATTTTCCGGTAATCATCCTATCAAAGACAATAAAAGTCTGACAAGTTAAATTAAGAAGATCAAAAAAATTTATTAACGCATAAATTGTAGTTATAGTTAAATTATATAAATATACAGTGCTTCCAAGCAAGCATTAGCACATTTAAATTAACTAATCAGAAGCTCAAAAAAGATAAGATGAGGCTCTCAGGCCACATCTTTCCAGGGCTTATGTTTGCTTGGAAGCACTGTAGTTTGTAGAAAAGCAATATGTCTTTTTATCTTCTGTTTAGTCGCATTAGTTTGCTTGTTATTCAATTATTTGTAATAAAATTTATTGTATAGAGTTTGTTTCTTTGTTTGTAATTATGTTGTGTTCGATGTGTTTGTCAGTTTTCCAGCGGCAATCACTCAGTGTAATAATGGCGATATACAAATTTACAATACACCTCAAAATATAATTGAGCTGTAGGCAAGCAAGCCAGCCCTATTGTGTCCTGTTTCAATTATTTATTGTGCCGCAACTTTTGTTTATTCCAACAAAAGGGTTTCAGGCTATTTTTTTAAGATAAGATGAACACGTGCGCTAAATGTTATGCATATTTCAATTATGACAAACATTATTTTGCATTATTGTCAATTAAACGCAAAATATTTCAAGGAGATTTATTAAGCTTTTCATGATTTTGCTTAGCAATTAATCCATTATCATTCAAATTGGGTTTAAAATGTTGATAATTCTTTTTTTGTTGAAAAAGATATCTTCAGGGTAGTACTATGATAAGGAAATTAAGATTTGATAACGGCATCCTAAAGAAATTGATAGAAATTTTCGAAAATTGTAGTGGCGCTTAGATTCAAGATTAACAGGAGATATTGCACTGCGACTTTTTGATTTATTGTGCTCTCTACATTTACAAACATGCAAACGTCCATAGCCAAGCGAAAGCCATTTTCTTTGTAGAAAAAAACTCTTGCTTGGGTGGAATTGAACTCACGACCCCTGTTAGACCAACTTCCAAACGCACTATCCTTAGTCATCTGGCCCTGTAATGGCGCCTAGTGCGTATCTCAATACGTTTTACTTTTTTAGTTTTTTTTGTCGGTTTATTTTGTTTGTAATATAATTATGTTTAAATTATGTAATATAATTTATTAAATTCTCAAAAAAAATCTCCAAGAATCAATAAGAATATTATTGTGCATAGAATAACATGTTACCAGGGCATCTATTTGCATAGTAATAATGTATTCCCGACAAAATAAATATTTGTACAATTTGAATCAACGTTGAAGGTTTGGTAGTTTAATTATTCATATAAAATTATACTTTGAATGTGAATGCCTAAATAATACAATTTTTAAAGTTTATTTATAAATACCGTGCGATCATAAAGTACTTCTATCAAGTAGGCGTTGAAATAAAGAACGTATGTCGATGATAATGTTAAAAAAGATAATTTTTAATTAAATTTTAAATTATTTTATATATGGGCTATTTAACATTTATTTATATATTTTAGTTTAAGTAAGAACTGTCATTAGACATACGTTTTCTATCATTGCCTACCTTATAGGAAAATTGTTTGATCGCAGGGTATTAAATAGACATAATAGTAAACAAGTTGATACAAAATATGATTTAAATAATCATTAATTGAATAAAATATTTATGAATATAAATAAATTTAAGGTCTATTTGATATTTGCTGAAGATAAATAATAAATTTGTTGCCAATAAACAAAATTAATAAAAAGTAATGATTGTATTGCAAAAAACTCTGATTAATAAAGTAGGTCACCACTTTTAACTTTTATAAGCTTTTTGCTTGATAATTATGTCAAGGATAAGTTGTTGTTTTTAATTTTTTTTTTGTAAAAACAAAGTAATTAAAAACATGCAATAATTACATAACTGAAAGCTTTTCCACTCCCTTTTGTGTAAGGTTTTCACCTATTTTCATTATAATTGCATTTTTCTTTGTGTAATTTTTAAAATTGTTTTAGAAAATCTAATTAGTAAATAACAATACGAGTTTAAAAAATAATAACTTTTTTTTAAGTAAAGATTGGAAAACTTGTTTTTGTTAACAAAAGGTCTTAATCATATTTTCTAAATTTTTGTTTTTATTTAAATTATGACATAAAGATTTGTGTGTCTATCGAAAAATTGATGAGTAATAATAGTAAGCTGTAAAAAATTGTAAACATTTGTAAAAAGTTACCAATAAGTTCGTAATATTTTGCTTTTTTCTCTAAAATGATAATTTTACGATCATTTTTTGTGTACTCTTATCTCAGATCCAATGTAGGAGGCAGTTTTATCTGTGTTTTTTACGACTTTTTTATGAAGGAAGTTTGTTCAAAGCAGACAACGTACATTTTTGCTTTAACCGATCTGTGTATTTAGGTCAAATAACATAAAGATTATTACAGATACTTAACGTTGCAATATTTACTACACAAATTTATAATAAATAAAAGCTAATTCATAAAAAAGTTTATCACAGAATTTGCATCTGAAGCAACAAAAGTTATTTTGTCAAGTTTTTTAAAACCACTTAGGTATGGAAGGGGCTGAAACAGATATAAAACAAGTCATTTTGGTTCAAAATTGCTTATAATAAACACCTGCTGTCGGTATTTTTGTCGGTTGATGCCATGGTCATTTGATTCTAAGGTGTACCAAAGCAAATTATTTTATTATTAAGTTTATTTATACTACTATGTGACAAATGAAATAAAACTTGTAACAATTTCGTCACGCTTAAATCGTCAGATTATTGAAATGTAGATTTGTTAGCATTTACCACGTCTTTTCTTAATCTGATGCGTTTGATTTAATCACCCTGTCTATTTTGTTTACTGAAACTAATATTTAGTGATAGTACTTGAAAAATCTAAGAAACCCTTGTATAAGACAATATGACGCGCTTGAGTTACTCCATAAATCTCTTCTTAGACTTCCCAATTATAAATATTGTGACTAAAGTTAATACAATTTTTATTCAGCTCCAATTTTCCGTTTGTTATCTTAAATCAGCTCAATTGAATTTGAATATTGAAGCGATTGTCGCTTTATAATATCTTTTTAAAAATCAAAATTATTGCGGATTGATCTTCCGCACAGCACTGCTTCCGTTGCCTTGACAACGCCGCCTCCGCCACCAACTCTACCTCAGCAGCTGCTTTTCGGAGTCTGTCATCATTTAAGTGTCATATTTGTAAGGTTTCTAAGCTTAAAAAAATGTGTTTTATATCATAAAATTTATATATGCTTTGCCAGAAAGACCACCGCGATCGTTAGATACGGAATAAAGCTTATGCCATAATAAATGTGATTCACCACGGGTGTTTTTTTTAGTTTCTGATAAAGCTAGTCTTCACGACATGTATATAAAAATTTTCAAAAGTATATATTTTATTAAATACAGCGCTCTCTACTACTGCAAATAATCGATTTCGAATAATTGAGAAAGCTAGAATTGCATTTCTTTTAGTTAGAAACTTAACTGATAGATGGCATTTTAGTACAGTTATAATTGTTTTGTGCAATATTTATTGTACAAATCTCTTGTGCATTATATATTGTACAAATGTATTGTGCAAACCATAAGAATTTGACGTTCAAACTTAATATTTTTGTTTATCTTTGATAGAAATTTTGCTTCGGACTTTATTTCAACTTTGATTGTTGAGCTGTATTAAAAAAAAATTGAAAAACTTCTTGGATTAATGTCTAAGCTCTCTATCGGCTTTATATCAATTGTTAACATTCTTAAACTGTAAATGTAAAAAAAAAAAATTAAAAAAATCGTCATTTTTCTTTAATTTTAGTTCAAATGAGTAATTATTTTGTGATATTTTATAGATTTTGGCAAAAATTTTGAAAAATGGTGGATGCGTCAAATACATAATTTTTAGTAAAAATTGTTCTATGACAGCAGTAGCTTTTTTTGACATTTGACGAATAAACAAATTTCAAAGACGTCTATAAAATTTGTTGTCATTATAATTTTTGCTAAATCTAAAAAGACAAACAAAAGCATTTGTTCAAAGAGTTTGTTTCATTTTTTGCACAAACACAAATTTGTGCACAAACAGAAGCATAACTTACTGCAGTAATAATCAACAAAAAAATTGTGTTCAAGTAATGAAACATGCATTCTGATTTATTAAGACATTTGATAAAAACCATTTAGTTTTTGATTTTAAGAGCCAAAATTTTAATATTAAAACTAACATAAACAAATTTGATTTATTATTGCACAACCTTTTTTGCTCAAACTTTTTTGCACAAATTTTTTAAGTACGTTTACAGTGTCTCATCGTTAAGCTAGGCAGATAAATTAATGTTAAATGTAAAAATACAAATGTTTGAAAACGTCATCATTTACAATTAGCAACGTTTACTTAACTTTCCTAAGCTTATTGCCAGATTTCCGAAAAAAGCATGGCTCAAGAAGCTTGTTAGCGAACTTTTTATAATTTCAGACTAATTGTTTGTGCAAATAAAACGGTAATTTATCGAGTTTGAACTTTCGTGCAAATGCAGTGCGCAAACAGTTTTCCAGGAAAATGGAAAAGCATTCATATCAGGTTTTAGAGGAATTTTGCATAATACTGGCAATCTTCCGCTAAATTTGTTTATGTCGTCGTCTTTTCTTACATAATGAAAATTGATGAGAAATATTTATAGAAAGTATTATTTTGTCAGAAATACCAATCTTACCTGAAACGCTACGAAACAATTAAAATTATTAATTAATAATAAAAGAGCTTCAGATTTAAAGAGTGACTCAAGCGCGCCATTATTAACAAATACAAAAATATTTCTCATTATTAACCTTTTGCACTTACATTAAAATATTTTGATTATCATACTAACGTTCTCATATCTGAAGCAATTTTATAAGTCTGTATTAGAGAGTCTTTAAAAAAATGTTATATAGGGTAGCAATTTAAAATTGTCGAAAATTATTGGTAATTAAATAACGGCGCATCTGCTATTACATCAGAAAGTAACAATTTTGTCATTTATATTAAGTTATAGAAAAATGTGTGTCTGTAGTTCGAGAGTAAAGAGCCATTTTGGTATGCGGTTGCTTTTTCGTACCTCGTTAGCGCTCGGCACGAAATTTTTATACCAAAATGGTTCTCTTTACATACAAAATACATATTGTTTAATCTGCATATAATTTAACATTATAATAGTTAAATGTGCCACGTGGTAGATTGCTAAATCTACAATTTTTAGCAATCTTTTGTAAAATAAGACCACACATGTTTTTTGAAAACAAAATTTAAATCTTTAAGCCGCCTATAAACTGGAAAATCGTCCAATATGAGCTTTTTTCCGAGTGAAATTCTCAAATATCAATATGAGCAAACTGTAGGAGCTCTATATTGCGCTGAATTCTCTGTCACATCTAAATAGATATCTGTGTCACATTTATCATTTAGAAAAAAAAAGCCATAAAACTCTGCTCAAATTTAAATAACTTAAAATTGTTTTGTGTGAAAACTATTTCTTTAAAAAATTGCTTCCTTTTTGGCGCCATTCCAAGACTCTGTACGATTTCATCAATATATTCGGTCTCAAGATTGTAATAATAGTCTCTGTTGGCTTATATAGCTGTGTAATGACTTAAATCTATTTTATGATCCTCAGGCAAAAAATCAATAGCTTTTGCAAAATCAAAGTCACTCATTGAATAAATTAGAGCAGTTTTAGTGCCACATTCTCAAAAAAAATTATCTATTATAAATGTGTCAACTTTTTTTGACTGAGCTAAGCAACGCACTATTCCATAACCAACTAAAAAAAAAATAAAATATTTATATCTTTTGCTATCATTAGCTATCCGGAATTCTGTTATTGGTTTTTGTCTAGGATTTGAGGTCACAACATACATGGCTGTTTGCACCGTATTTTGTAAAGCAATGCTAACTTAAGAAGAACTTAACTTAAGTTGCACCGTTGCCGTTTGTGACATTCTTAACATTAAGATCGCTTTAAAGTTTTAGCTCTGGCAACATTGCAAAATTCTACTAGATTCTGTAAAACTTTTATAGAACCTATATGGTACTGTTTAATGACAGACGACAGTGACCTGACCTGACTTAGATATTCTATAAACAACAGACTAATTACTAGTTATAACTCTAATTTATTTAAAATCTTTTGGTCAAAAATATATAAAAAACCAAACTTTAAAAATTCTTATTTAATTATAAGACCTATAAATGCATTATCTCACACTACATCAATTATTATTTACCTGTTTGTCATAAAATTCTAAATAAATAGAACAATAACGAGATAGGAAAATAGTAAACAGCTTAACGCACTGTAAAATGATAATTAACGTGATTTATCACCCGAGGATCGATTTATTATGTTTCATAGAGGTTG
Organism: Lagria hirta; assembly: GCA_947359425.1. Classification (NCBI taxonomy): domain Eukaryota; kingdom Metazoa; phylum Arthropoda; class Insecta; order Coleoptera; family Tenebrionidae; genus Lagria; species Lagria hirta. Next base: position 273,747 of record OX375804.1, on the reverse strand, counting down.
ATCATTATTTGCTAATTTAACAGGATTTTAGAGCGGTATATTAAGTTTAAAGCAATTATGTTACACATTTAACCCTTTCCCAACCAATTTTCAATGGAAAAACCCATAAAAATGTAATTTTAGTATAAAAAAACTTTTTTATAGTCTTTTGTTTTTTTTACAAAGTCTAGAAACCTTCCACTTCAGGGTATTTACAAAAAAACACATTTTTTAATTTTAACAATGTAACTTTTAAACAAATTTGTTTAATTTTTTGCACAAACTGCTTGAGATAAACACTAGTTGTTGCACAAACCTACTGCAATAACAATCAACAAAAAAATAGTGATTAAGTAGTGAAAGATAGACTCTAATTTATTAAGACATTCGATAAGAAACAACTTTCAGGGCAACAATTTTAATATTAAGAGTAACTTCTAAACAAATTTGTTTCATTTTTTGCACAAACAGAATTATAACTTACTGCAGTAACAATCAACAAATAAAAATAGTGTTCTAGTAGTGAAAGATAGACACTTGATTTATGAAAACATTCGATAAGAAAGAAGAGTAACTTTTAAACAAATTTGATTTATCTCTTGCACGAACTTTTTGCACAAACTTTTTTGTAAAGATTTATTTGCATAATATCTGATGAGTTCTAAAATAGTGATCACAAAACTGCGATGATTGCTAGAAAATTTTAATATCGTTTTGTAAATTGAAAAAACAGTTATGTTTTACTAAATATTCATAATTACAATGCCAATTGGCGCTGTTTTTGTTGACATTGTTGTAATGATTTTTCTTTAATCGAAAACATGTCAATAAAGTATTAAAACAAATGAGCTTTAAAAGCTTTTTAATAATGAAATAATAGCTCGAAAACGTAAACAATTACCTGAAAGGTGATTATTTACTCCTAGTGCGCGAGCTTTTCGATATTATCCTGACCGTTTATTGGATAAGGACGGTAGTCCTTCGACGGCTCGCGTTACGTCAAGTGCCTCCCTGACGGCGGCCGCCCCCACGTGATAGAGCAAGTGTTTTACTTTTTTTCGTAATTTTTTTAACAAAATAGATTGTTTTCAGAATGGTCGACTTAAAATAATTACTATTTGTAAGTTTTTACAATAAAATCAAAAAATTTCCAAAAAAAATCGGCTAAGTTTTCAAAAAATCCAATAATTAAATGCCAAAACACGAAAAAATAAACAACTATGTTTGTTTATTAATTAATTAAAAAAAAATTATAAAAAACAATTAGCATTGGTGTTTACTTTACTCTAGCTAAATTGCAATTAACTTAATTAGTATTTTTAATTTTGGTAATTGCGTGGTAAACTTGGCTGTTTTTATACATAAATTGATTTTTTGAATTATCCACACCTAGTTTGGGTTTATCACGCAATCATTTGCATCCACAGGGTTACGACTTTTTCTTAATATTTATGTTTATAAAGGTAATAATATTTTATTAAATATGAAATATTCTCGGCTTTATTTCACAAAAAGTATATTAAATTACTAGTTTTATAAAGGTTAATTTGGCGCACAAGAGATACTTATCTTTTCGCGTTTAAGACTTTTTTCTATAATTTTTGTAAAAAAATTAAATTTTTGAGTTCTGGGAAATTTTGTTGCTAACGGTTGGTAGCGACCACAAGTTATTTGGTTTCTAATTCAGTTTAAGTATTACCTTCTGCTGTTCTGCTTGTTTTCTTTTTTTCTTCTTTTTGGTCTTCTCTATCTTTTATGCAGGAAGGTGGTCTGACTCTATTGTGTTCTAAAGTCTTCTATTTTTCTCCACGCTTTTCTTCATCCTCTTGCTTATTACCATTCAATTCCTGCTATTCCTTCGCTTATATCCATTCCATCAACTTTTTTTTTCCACTTTTTTCTTCTTATCTTTGAATCTATTTTTTCCATCTCCTCTTAATTTTTAGCTTCTTTTTCACCTATTCTCCTGTTAAAATCTTCTAAAAGGTATCCATTCTTCTGTATTTTTTTTTACTATTTCTTTTATTGTGTTTTTTATTTTTTTGCTGTATATCGTTATACTTTTTGTCTACTACTATAATTCTCTCTATGAGTTCTTTTTCTCTCCTTTCTTGGTTTTTTTTTAATCAATTTCTTATCCTTGTTAGTATTTCTCTTGCTGCTCTTTTTTTCTTCTTTTTTTCTCTACGTTTCTTGACATTTCTAGCTGCATTCTGCTGGAGACCTTTTCTGTATTTCTTTTCAGCTCTTTTCTTATTATTGCTGATCTACTCTAATAAGTGTACAGAACCTTAAGAATGACAAAGTTGATCTATAGTGATCAGTTTTTGCAGAAATATTTTTATACAAACTTAATACCACACTTTCTCGATGAGCAATAAATTTGGCAAGCGAAGTGGCTAAGATAAAATATTTTTCGCACAGTTACTTTTCGACCGCCTAAACGTTCAAGTACGTATTACAGTTTTAATATCTGGCGCGTTCGAGTTACTCCATGAGACCGTACTTCAAAAGAAAAACTTTATGTATTTCTTTTAGTCTGTATTTCGCATTATTTTATTGATAGCCAAAGCAGAGTACCATTCTGTTTTCATAAATAATAATGAAACATTATGCAGAAAGCACTTATCGTAACCGCGAGAGCTTTGAAATTGTTTGCAATAACAGGAAGAGGTTGCAAGGAGGCGGTTAGATCGATATACATCCCTTTTGCAGGTCAGGGAAAAGGACGCTAAAATTGGATTTGGGGACTTTATTTAGAAACTGAATGGGTTTTAAAAATTCTTTTTGTAAGATAATCTAATATTTTACAAATAAAACAACTAGCTCATGTATTAGGATTTTTATATTATCAATTTTCTTAAATTTAACAATAGATTTTTCTGAATCGCATAGAATAGTTATTCTCAAAGTGCGGGAATTGGTCATTTGCCGCACGTGGAAATAACTGATTTCGAAATAGTGCAGTAGAATAATATTGTAACGTAACTTTTGGCTTTCTTGTAGCTTGCTCTATTACGTCTTATCTGTCGGTTGGTTCTATTTAAATATATACCGTTCGCGACTGGTAACAGTCTGGAATTGACTAGATATGTTCTCGAACCTCTGATTTCGTTACAATATTTTATTCAAAATCAGAAGCATATATCCGCGTTGATAAATTGCATAAATGTTTGTGTTAATAATTGACAATTAATATATGTCAGCAATACACAAAATCAAAAACAATATTCGTAGACAAAAGCGGCATAATTAATGGCTTTGTTTTATTTAAATCAAAATATTCAGAAATCAATCTAAAAAATAAAATTATTCAGTAAAAAACTGTCATTAAGCCCTTAATTATTGTGCATTTTGTTAATCATATCAAGTGACTACTTCTTAAGCTAATTGTATAGAAGCTCAAAAGTTTTAAAATGCATATTTTGCGTATTTTCAGAGCTTTGGTAAAGATATTCCACCCTTTTGCTCATATTTGAATGAATCCAATCACAAATGTGAACATGGATGTCACACGTGATACTTACACGTCTAAATTCGTGTCAAATTATTTGTATTTTAAGCCATTTAAACAAAATAAACAATGCTTTTTGTTTATCAAAAATTTCCTGTCATGGAAAATACTCTCTTACTGTAAGCTATTACTATTGTCATAAAATCTACTTTATTCTTGATTAAACATTCTAAGCTTACATTCGGCAACTTTCTAAAGATTTTTAGAAAAAAACTCTAAAAGACCTAAGTAGATGGATGAGTAGTAAGTAGCACAGCTTTTAAAACTTTTGAGTAAATGACAAGGTTTTTCAAAAGGGACAATTTGTTTGTTTTCTTCCAGATAACTTGATCAAACTTTGTAAAACTTCATTCGGTTAAGAGAAGTTTTTGAACGACTCCACAAATAATTCAATAAAAAACGTTTTAAAAAGTTTACGTATAGATTTATTTGTGTTGACAATGTTCAAATAAAAAATAACATTTTTGTACGATTGCTTACAATTGTTATACATATTTTAATAAAAATCTTTGTTTGAAAAAGTGTAATAGCTTACATTTATTGTGTGTTAAGCACACATAGCAACGACCTTCAGCATTGCATACTATGTAATCTGTTTTATTTCTTCACAATACAATGTTGTAGGTAATATAATATAATATAAAACATTTAAAATTCTAGCTTAAACTGTCTTGTTTTATTTGATTTTTTTTTAAATTAGCTTAATTTTACACAGTAAGATCAAATGATTTAGGTGGTTAAAAAAGTGCACCTAATCGGACTATCTAGTTAACCAAAAAATTAAAAACGTAAGAAAAGCATTATTTCACTAAAACACTATGAATGCAGTAGCAATTCAAATCGCAAGGGTTGCATTTGATAGCATTTGTAAATAAAAAACTCATGTCTCGTAAAATTTTTAATACCAGACACGAAAACTCGTAATATAAGCTAAATAAAAAATAAAGTTTCGCCACGAAACTCTTGTCGACTTTGATGAATTAACTGATTAACTGTTATTTATCGTAACGCATTTGTAGAAACCCACCCTGCAGTAAATTAAGGACTGGATACAAATTATAAACGAGACATGAGAAATAATTTATTTCAATGCTGACCGAGACATAATATTCCGTGTTCAATCACCTCTGACCTGCTTCAATATTGAATATTTTACTCGATATGTGGAAAACAACGCTATTTATCATTTAACCGCATTTGCAATGCTCCCATTTAAAATGCGCTATTTCTACATCAACAAAATTTATCAGAAATATACCCTAAGGTCATTTAAGAGTGACTTTTAGCATCAAAATGTAGAAACATGCTTTTCCAATCTTAATATAATTACCGTCTAATAGATGTCGCTATTTTTACTATATTACAAAAACAATACTTGAATAAATATAAGACTAAATCGTTTGTGTAAATTTTATTAAACACGCATCTGCTGCGACTTACTGAAGAGTTCTAATTAAACCGAAACATGTTATTTAATATAGAAATTTTGTATTTAAGAGGGCTCGATACCAAGGCGCGAATTCAAACGTAAACAAACATTCGTCTTACGTCTCCGCACAAACTACATCCCATAGTGGTCAATAAGTTTTGCATCTTTGTCGGAATGTCCGAGCCAAAGTGAGATAGACTATCTAACGCATCTCTAGCAATTCTGGAAAGACGAAAAAATTGCAACAGTGCACACAGAAGCATTTTACACCGCCTTGAAATATAAGATTCCTATTATAAATAATGATATTACATTATTTACGTCAATCTTATTTAAAGCAGAAAAAACCGTAGCACATTTTCAATTTAAAGACGTTTAAAAATTATCAAATTGAAATTTATTGAAAATAATCTAAATTTCTTTTTAAAAAATTTTTACATTATTTCAAAACATTCAAATATTTTTTCTAAATAGTTTATAGTAATTTAATTTCACTTTAAATAATTTTAAAACGTTTTAATGAATCTTAAAAATTATAGATAAAAAGATCTATTAAATTTTTAAAAATTATTTAAAAATTGTGAAAAAATATTAAGATTATTTAAAAAATTTTAAAAAATCTTAGCATATATTTCAAAAAAGTTAAAACAAATTTTAAAGACGTTTAAAAATTTTTAAATTGAAAATAATTTTTATTTCATATCAAAAAACGTTTCAAACCATTAAATTATTTTTTCTAACTAGTTTATAGTAATTTGTTTTCAATTTTAGTAATTTTAAAACGTATTAATAAACTTTAAAAATTATATATAAAATGTTTAATTAAATTTTTTTTAAGTTATTAAAAAATGCTTGAAAATTTTTGAAAATTCTAAAAAATTTCAAAAAATTCTTAAACCTATTTAAAAATTTAAAAAAAACTAACAAAATTTGAAAATTATTGAAAATAATCTTTATTTCTTATTAAAAAACTTTTAAACCATTTCAAAACATTAAAATATTTTCTTTAACTAGTTTACAGTAATTTATTTTTACTTTTAATAATTTTAAAACGTTTTAAAAAAATTTTACAATTATAGATAAAAAAATCTATTAATTTTTTTAAAAATTATTTAAAAAATCTTAAGACTTTTTTGAAAATTCTAAAAAATTATTAAAATTATTATAAATATAAAAATTAAAAAAAAAACCTCAACATTTAATTTAAAAAAGTTGAAATAAACTTTAAAGGCGTTTAAAAGTTTTTAAATTGAAAATTATTGAAAATAATCTTTATTTCTTATTAAAAAACATTTAAACCATTTTAAAACATTAAAATATTTTTTCTATCCAGTTTATAGTAATTTGTTTTCACTTTCAGTAATTTTAAAACGTATTAATAAATTTTAAAAATTATATATAAAAAGTTTAATAAAATTTTTTAAAAGTTATTAAGAAATTCTTAAAATTTTTTTAAAAATTTTAAAAAATTCTGAAAAGATTTTAAAATTATTTTAAAAATTAAAAAAAACCTTAAAATATATGTAATTTAAATAAGTTAAAACAATTTTTAAATCCGTTTAAAAATTTTTAATTGGAAATTAATTAAAAATAATCTAAATTTTTTATTAAAAAATTTTTAAAACATTTCAAAACATTCAAATAATTTTTCTAACTAGTTTATAGTAATTTATTTTCACTTTTAGTAATTTTAAAACGTTATTAAATTTTATAGATATATATATATATGTAGATATTAAATCTATTAAATTCTTTAAAAAATATTTAAAAATTTTTAAAAATTCTTAGAAAATTCTAAAAAATTTTAAAAAATTATTAAAATTATTTAAAAATCTTAAAAAAACAACTTGAACATATATTTTAAAAATATTTGATAAATAAATTATTTATCCAATATTAGTTATGGAACTGTTGTCAACTACTTATTTATTTAAAAAAAAAGTGTATAAATTGGAAATGCAAGTTTTGTTGGTGATCTTTTAATAGTCGATTTTATAGGTAATCGTTAAAAAATTAGTTTTTAGATCTTGACAAATGTTTCGTTAACCATGTTAGTCGTTTCATAAAGAGAATTAAAATCGTATTTTCTATTCTTTTATAAGAAAACTAAGACTTTAAAACCTGACAAGATACTAACAGAAACAAGTAAAATACGAATAATATTTTTATTTGAATATTCATCATAATCAAATCTATTTCTTGTTGTTGTTCAATTACTAAATAGCTTGTTTCTTGTTCAAAACCTGAATGAAAAAAATGGGGCTAGGTTCACCTCATTCATCGATAAATTATTTTGATCAGTTATCGATCCCATTTTCATAAAATTTTGCACACTCATTGTAAAAGGTACATGGCATCTCAATAAAAAAAATGTGTTTTTATAGAATAGAAAAATGGCAACACTCATTAAATAAACTGATAAAAATATGAAAAGACAAACGCAGCCATAGTCGCGATAAAAAACTGAAAATTAATAAGAATCCCGTAGAAAGCGGCCGTGGGCCGCGCTTAATTTATGAACGGTTTTCGACTACTGGCCTATCACTAGTAACTACTAATTTGTTAATACTTCAATAAATGTATAAATACTATGAAAGTGCATTTATTTTTCTGTTTATTTGTTAAATTATCATTTTTACTTGTACGAGTCCTTTAGTCTTTTAGCAGAATTCAATTTTGGCTATCTAAAATAATGTTTCACAGTTTTTTTCAGTAGGACTAAAAATAGAATTTTGCAAAATGACTTTATTCCTGCTAGAGGATTAATTTAAAAAATTTGGTATTCTTAACATAATATATTGCGTTATTACATTAACGGCTTAAGTAAGTTACGACTATAATTTTTTTGGATACTTGTTTAGAAAACTATAGCGCTTCTAATGCCAGTCGCAAAAACTTAAAAGTAAAAGCTTTTTGAAAAAATGAGCCCTAAAGTTGCCTTTGACGAAACGTGCGAACTGGCCATGACCATCTCAATTAATCGATTTTTCGAATCGCCGTACAATGTTGCCAAGCCTAATTAAAAGCAAAGTTAAATCAACTTGTACGAGGTGGCACCACATCCCAACTCAAAAATTAGAAAAATGGTTTTTCGATTTGTGATGTTATTTAATAGAAAATCACAAAATTTTTACTATCAAAAGTGTTTAATATATTTATAAGAATATTCGAAAGTCAATTAAAAGTCTTTACCTCAACACTGGCACTCTATTTAAAAAAAAAATATTTTTTTTCTTTTACAAAAAAAACATTATTGACTTTCGTAAATACATCTTTTAGAATTGTTAGTGTCAGTAAAAGCAGAATTAACAATTAATGAAAATTAACAAAGTTATTTGAAAAATAAATTTTCTAACATGGCGACGGCTATCGAACCCTCTTAAGCTTATAATTAATTTTGTTATCAATTATTTTCCTGTGTATGCAAGGTTCGTGTTAATTTGTGGTCATTTAATTAATGTGGATTCAAATAAATCTAGCGTCAGGTGGTTTTACAGAGTAATAATATTTTTAATAATCGTACATCTGTTTACTGCATAAACAACACAACTAGCCGCTCAAAATTCAATAATATACAATAAGCTATATGGTCCTGCTGCTCAATATATTAGTTGAAAAATTAATTTCACCTTCAGAATGATCGCTGCTAAAAAAACCAATGCAAATTTATTCTGTAAACTTGAACATATTTTGTTCTTATTGGAACTCATTGGACTCAGATTTGTTCTTATAAGACCACTAATAGCATTAATTTGTTAATAAGTGTTAAAGCACTAGGTGTTTTGTGCACACTTGTACTAATCAGAATTTTGAAAACAGTTTTATTAAAAAAGGAGCTTTAAATTACACAATATTTTTTTTTTATTGTTACATTATTTGAACAAAATCTATCGTTTGAATTATTCTATTTCGAGAAACGCCTATCTTTTCTAACTGGCTGAAAAAATTTTCATTTAATCAGATGACGCTAGAAACATTGGGAAGCTTAATATAGAACTGTAACTTTTTTTTCTATTATTTTTATCTATTTTATTCTTTTTTATATTTATTATGTCGCTACCATACTTTCTTTTACCTCCATGCATTCCCTTTATCATGTGCTCACTCTAATGGTTTTCGCTCTCTTGCACACATCCTGCATTTTGCTTAATTTTCTCCATTCAAAATCTGTTGTCTCTTTCTTCATTCTCACATCTAAATCTTGCAATCACTTTCTTCTCTCTCTTATTTTCACTTTTTAGATAGCTTAGAAGTTCTTCAGTAATCAGTCTCTCATATTTTCTATTATATTTCTACTTTCTGTAATTTCTCCTCTTCTTTCTTGTTTCTTTTATTTCTTTATTATCTCGCTTCTCTTTTCCTCTCAATCTCTTTTGAGCAATGCACTTTTTTGGCCATCGCAATTTCCAGATTTATCATCTATTGAACATGGGTGGTAGGTATATCAATCAAAAAGTTTTTTGTCGCTTTCAAAAAACTTTTTCACTGATTTTGTCTGGTTTTACCGTACACAAAGTTCATTATCTCTAAGAAGCATTAAAATAATAATAACAATTATTGATTTTCTTAATTTATGTCTAAAATAAAAACAACATTTTGAGCTATTTTACTAAATGAAAATGTGTCGTGTTTGATAAAAGCTTATCAGATTTTTCGCATGCATCGTAGTGCTGTAAGTCCAGTAATAAATGTATTTTTCTTTAAATAGCTGTATAATAATGGTTTTATTTGCGCACACGTGTTATTAAATATAAATTACAGCCCATCATGGTGGTAATTAGTTAGAAAATAATAATGGATCAATTACTTTACATTATTTCAGTTGAAATTCTCAGGCCGCTTAACAGATATAGTAATTAAAAGAGTTATTTTATTTTTTAGCATTTTTATTTATGTTAAACAGTTTAACTATAGTCTGACTTTTTAAATATTTGTTTACAAAAAAAGCGATCAATTTGGTTTTTAATATTTTTAGTCTATTGGGGATACGACTGACCATCTGAAAACATCTATTTTATGTTAAAATAACAAAACAATAACATTACAAGCAATAATTGCCGACTAAAATGCATTAACATCTTAAAGAAAAAAAAAATTGAAAATTAAAAAAAAAATAAAAATGGCATTTGCGGCAGCCCGAATGATTCTCAAAGACAAGAGGAGGAAATCATCAAAAGAGGATTTTGCACCGAAAACCAAAACTAAGGTAAAATCATTTCCTGTTTAAATTGTGTACAAACCTGACAAAGTGTCAACGCGACTTTGTTTATTATTCTAAAAATTTTTTGTTATTATTTTTCTGCCTCGTAGGTGCTAAAGTTAGTGACGTAATGGTTGTCTATAACTTGAATGGTAAGAGTCATCAGAAGACAAAAGCGGCAGTGTCAAATGTCGCCAATTCTGGAAAATTAGCCGTTTCCAAGCTGTACTTTTGTTTTCATAGCCTGCTTGATCAATTTTTTTTTTAGAATGTATTAATCATTCTTGCTCTATTATCTTTAATGGAACAAGTGCTTATCGTGCTTTCCTGACCCCGGACAATGAATTTAGTGCCTACGATGCTACAGAACATGTAAGTCGAGGCTTCATTAAGAGGGTGGAAATTGTGTCAGGGCAAGATCGGACTTTATCCTTTTGCACAACACCGGCTCCGGTATATTACTCCTCCGGAAATTAACCATTGATTTTCGGGTTCGGGAGGGATGAATCAAATTTCATTCCCGATTTCGACACGTCAGTAACCTAGTTCATGAAAATGTTCTCACGTACCACGTCATGCTCAAACTTGAAACGCTCAATATCGCGCAGACTTTCCGGAAACTGTGTAACAAATCTGCAATGAGCTGCACATGTCTTAAAGGGTGAAGGTTGAAAGATTCTTTTTGTTTTTACTTATAAATACTGTTTGTTACTTAAACTTAAGATCTTTTTTAATAATATTTAGATTTACGCGACTGTAAGAGGACAACGGACCAGCAGGTAACTGTGAAACTGTGAAGTAAGCAACGTACCTCTTCTTCTTGTCATATTGCAGAAATGACATAAAGTAGACTTTAATACCATTTAGAATAAAAATTATTATACATAAAACAAAAACCTTACATTTTAATGACCTTTAGTTGTAAATATCACAATTAGGTACAATCACATGCGGTTATCAGGTTTTGTTCAAAAATAAACAATTTTTTCTATATTATTATTTTGTTTTTTTGATAGGTATTAGATATGTTCTATTTTTTAAATTTTTATATTGACACTTTTTTGTTCGCAGGCGCGCAGCGGAAGCGCAACTAGCTATAGAAGTCTAAGTCAGGTAAATTGACACTGTTTGCCGCAAATACTTAAATTTTTTCTTAGCAAATACTTTTACTTAGAATTGTAGAAGAATGCCAATTAGTTGATAGGTTTAGAATGCTTGTGCATCTTGCCATAATACTATAATAATTTACACTTTTTTATTATTTTTGTCATTTGCTAGTAACATTAGGCTTTAATAAATAAAATAGTAACATCTACTTTAACATCTTAGATGTGCTTATACCTCAAAAAATTCAAAACAAATCTCAAATGTTTTTACTTTGTGACATAACCTGAATAAAGATTATTGACAACTGACCGGTTGTACTACCAACTTACTCAGTCCTGCCTCTGTATTTTTTGCTTTATTATAGTTACTTAGTACTTATTATATACGAGTATAATTGAAAGCGCAAAAGCTTGCTTGCTTAAGTAAATAGCTTAAAATAATATTAGTTGTTTAAATATCATCTATGGTTATAAAACAATAGTAGGTTATGTCTATTATACTAAATTGTTCATTGTCTTTGGGATGAAAGACAAATAAGTTTGTAACGTGGAACATAAAAAGAACAAATTTTAGAACGCCGTAGCATTCTTGGCGTTTATGTAAGAGCTTATAGTTGTTGTATAAGCTGTTTGTAACATTCTGAGCTCTGAACAAACTTTAGCAGTCAAAACTAATGTTTTGAAACCGACACAAACAATTTCAATTGTTGCCTAAATAATTTTTTGTGACTGTTATCAACTTAAACAAAAATAATTGAAAATTAACCAAAGTCACAAATAAGGAATTTCACTAATTTAGTGAAATGCAAATGAGTTTGTTCGTTAGGTGTTTACAACTTTGATTTTGTGTCACAAAAGTGACACAAAGTGACAGTCGAATATTATTGTGTTTACCAAAACAACAAAGCATTGATAATTGGCATTATTATTAATAGTTATAGACAATAGCAAAGCCAACGCTTCTCAAATAACGCAAATTATCATTAGAAGCTGTAGCGGTGTGTTCGTGCATTAACTATAGGATGAGATTTGACTAATTTGGTGATTTGATTACATTATAAATTATATAAGTACATGACACAGAATAATACGGTTACAAAAAATAAACTATTATCGATTATTGTTAACATAATCAACAAAAAAATTGCTGTCTTCTAATCAGTGAAAAAAAAATATAAAAAGTCTAGCATTTTTTCTAAATTCTACATGAATTATGAAAGTGTCGTAACAGATAAAGCAGGCAGCTTTTTATCTACTAATAGATTTATTTTTGACTATACAGGCTTAAAATATATAAGTACAGTCATTAACTGTTTCAATCTTCTCTTCCCTGTTCTTCACTAATTTGTGTTCTCTTTCCCTGTCTTTATTTCTCCTCCATATCTTTTTCATCCATCTTATGACTCTTTCATTTTTTCTGTATTTTGTTTTTGTTTTGTTTTGTTTCAACTGAATTTTCTCTGATTCTTTTTTTTTTCTCTTTTTTTATATATTTATATATAAAATACTTATTATTCTGTAACTTAAAATTTGCAAATAAAAATATTTTTTTATGTAATTCATTTTATAAAAACATGAGGATATAAAAAGATTCAGTTTTTGAATATTTACAATTTATTTTTGTAACGTTTATGTCATAACAAAACCTATTTAATATATTTGATTGAAAAATGTAATAGTATTCATTAACAATAGAAAAATATATTTAATCATTATTTAAAGCCGTTTCAGTCGCCAGTCATCATTTCTATAAATTCTAAAACATCAAAATTCGTAAATTTTTTAAAAATTATTTATCAAATTTACCATCAAAATCTACTGTTCCTGATGAGTCTGTATCAATTTCTGCTATCATTTCATTTAACTGGTCATTAGTTAATTGATCATCTAGGGCAATTAGAATTTCTCGTAAGCTTGAGATTGGAATATATCCATTGCCTAAGAAATAAAAGATGAAAAATTATAGAAAAGTTATTTCTACATTTTTACCTTGTTTGTCGTACAACCGAAAAGCTTCTTTAAGTTCTTTTTGTAACACTTCATCATCCTCGGGCTCCAGAAAGTTTCCAGCCACTCGACAAAATGCGTCAAAATTTAAATATCCGGTTCCTAAACAAGAAAAAAAATGTTTTTAACTAAAAAAATAGAAAAAAAATTACTAGGTTGCTATACATAATCAATGCATCTAAAAAAGTGTGAAGTTAGTCCGCCTCTTTCTGTTTGTGTAAATAAAATAAATACTTTAATTTGGTTACGTTAATCAAGTATTGCCATAGAATTTTAAACAAATGATTAATTTTTGATTTGTTCATACGCAGAAACGTTATAGAAAATTTTGACAATTGCTTGACGTTTATTCTATCAAAAACAATAAAAATTTGTCAAGTCAAATTACAAAGCAAGACTAGATCTTAAAATAACATTTTAAGATCTAATTTAAATAAAATAAAAATTTTTTAAGTATAGTGAATAAAAACTATTTATAGTAGACAAAATAATATTGTAATATATAAAAAAATACAAAAATAAGAGAGCAATCAAAAAATCAAATACGAAAAACAATGATAATAACGTTAATAAAATAATAGAAGCTGGAAGAAACTAGGACTAAACCTGATCTGACTTGTAAAAAAATATTATCATGGGTAAGACGAACAAAAAAAAAGAGGCTTAGATAATTAACAAGATTATATAAAGCTCAACTTTATCTGATTGAAACACTAAACCAGCTTTAATAAGAAAAAAAAATAGTTGAAATAGAATCCTGCACTCAAATTACCTAGTGGATTACATTTTGACGCAAAAAAAAGTCGAAAAAACATAAATAATTCCTTTTAAAACTGTTTATCTTTGATGAAAACTGTAAGCTTCCATCAACTCATGTATAAACTTGCTGAAGTTGAAATAATCCTATTACTTTATCAAATAAATAAGTAGGTCAAAAATAAGCCCGTAGGATTTCCACCATTATGGAAATTTTATTCAGACAAATTGTACTTTTTTTGTGTATTGTTGATGAGTATTACCAGGTCTACCAGCAGCATTAGATAATACTTTGCTAGTGCCTCACACATCTATTGACTTATTATCACTACGCCGCAAGAATTTGTTTTTATTGAACAAAGGGGCTCAATCGTAAGGCTTCCTACATCACCGGATATAATATTAATTTTTTTTAACAATTATTATACTAAAGAAAGTTGTTATTTAGAGCTAAACCAATTGACTTGATTCTCAAAAAAAAATTTATTAGACAAATTATAAGAAATAATTGAGGTGGCTTCTTTTTATTAATAAAAACAATTTTTTTTGTAATTTTAAAATAAAAAAAAATTAATAAAGACATATAATATAACAAATGATCAAGATATTTATTTTTAACTTTAAATCTTTTCAAAAGAAATATTGTCAACAAATTCTTACATCTTGTAAGAGGCATTATTTTGGCAATTTCGACCTTGTCAGTCCTAATTTTAGTTTTTATTTTATCCTCCTACAATAATTCATATTATTTTTCTTTATAAAAAATAGTTCGCTGATTTAAATGACACATTGTAGGTGTTTGGAAGACAATTATTTATGTTATTTGGCTACTTACGCAATAATACCTTTCTCTACAATTCGGCTATAGATAATAAAGTTATGGTTAAAATAAATAAAAAAATTATCAATTTCATTCTATAAATAATAATATATTTATTTTCTATTTGCTGTAATAACTATTAACAAATTAATGAGAACAAAAAACAAAAAATAAAAAAACCACCTGCAATAATAAAAATTTTTTTCTCAAAAAAATGTTTACTATAAAACAGTATAAGAAAAATTACTAAAATTTTAGAAATACTATGAATAGAAAAAAAACCAAAAAATATAAAAAACTAAAAAAAAGAAAGAAAAAAAAATTAACAAGTTTGAAACACCAAAGAGAAATAAACAAAATACAAAGATAGAAGAACTGACCAAAAAGATGAATAAAATAGTAATAACGCAAGATTATGAAATAAAAATAGAAATAAAAAAAACATACTATTCTGTTTGATTATTTTATGTATTTGAGCTGACAAACTCTACTGTCAATTCAAATTTTGAGATTAAAAAAAAGACAAAATAGAGTCCTCAACTATAATCAATTATTCCTGCTTTAGTCACTTTACAGCGCTCGGTTTTATTAAAGATTTTTTACTGGCAAGATCTTTAAGGAAATGGCTTTCTAGCATTATTCTCAACTTTATTTTTCTGTAATCGAGTTAAATTTTAAATCACATGTTATGTCAAAACTAGATCGATTCTTCTTCAAGTGTAAACATCGGAACCGAAACATCCATCACTAAATATTTGATCTACGATTGAAAATTTGTTTCTCGCTTAGAGAGTGCTAAAAAACACAAACAACTCAGCCAAGGTGGTTGTGACAACACTCTTGACATTTAACGATCAATCAGAGCACTTTCTAGAGAATAGATAGAATCTTGAATTCTGATCTACAAACTGTATCTCGCGCTTTTTTTCTTTTTTTTAATTAACTAATTGTACTATAATTAGTAATAAAGTCAAAACAAATTTATTCAAAGCACAGATTTGTAGACTCGTCTATATTAGCACTCATCAGTGAGCAATTTCAGCTTTTAGACGCAAGTACAGATTGGTTTCAAACTTGACCCATTGTTTTTTCTAAAGTAATTTTTTATTAAATTTAGAAACATTATTGGCGATCCTAATAAGATAATTAGAGAATTTTGTAAAATAAATCAATCTGATTTGAAGAAATTTGCTCTGACTCAATAATTTAAAAGCTTTGCTTCTCGACCTTGATTTAAGAAGCTATTGATAGGTGTCACTGTACTAAAAATTGAAAAAACTTACCTTCGGGGTCTTCTCCATCTAAAAGCGAATTTAGTTGTTTGTCATCGTATGTGTGACCTAAAGTTGTGAGAATTGTGCAGACTTTTTCTTTTTCAATTTGGCCAGTATTTTCGTAGTCAAACATAGAGAAAGCTCTCTTTAGTACTAGAAAAGCAAAAACATAATAAAATTATAAAACTTATACTATTACTATAGTAGAAGAAACAGCAAAAAAATAGAAAAAAATGTATACTTGTGGGAAAAAATTTTAACGGAAGAATAGGTGAAAGAGGAGCTGGAAGAAAGAGAGGAAGAGAAAAGAAAATTCAAAGACAAAAGAAATAATGTGAAAGAAAAAATTTTTTAAAATTGACAGAAGAATGGGAATTGAAGAAATTAAATAGTATATAGCACAGGAATAAGAAGGAAAAAAAACTATTGAAACCAAGAGAGAAGTGTGGACGGAAAAAATAGAGATTCTGTAGAAATTACTGAAAGAAAACAGAAAAGGAATAAAGTGGATAAAAAAGATATAGGAAAAGAGAAAAAAGAGAAATAAAGACATGAAAAGAGAACACAAATGAAGATAGAAAGAAAATGTGAACTGTTTATAAATGTATGATTGACATATAAAAATAAATCTGTTATTAATATAGTATTGTTTTAATTCACAAGCCATTTATCCCAAAAATGTTTTTTATTGTTAAGAAGATAAATAATCTTTTTTAAGCAATAAAGTGTGTTATTAGAAATCTCAGACTCATTAGTCATTTGTTTTTGATCCTCATTCATCACTTTTTCTTTATCTTTGCTTTTAATCTTCTGAGAGATTCCGCTTTATATCTTTTATATATTTTTTATCTTATCCGATTCAAAGCGTTGGGTCAGGCTTTGTTCTATTCGGAACTATAATAAACTGATCATCGCAAAAGTTGGCAGCGACTCGAGATTCTTCTCCGCCAATTAAAATTTCTTATAAAATTTTATTAGATTGGGAAATATATCAAAATAAATTTGTTGTCATATTTTTTGTGTCCTCGCTTGTTATTTTTATATGGCAGCATCTGGCGCCCACAATCTTTCCCACTATAAAATAATTCAGTTTCTTTCTTGCCGCCACCACAGTTCCCATTTGTTAATTTATAAGCTTATTTTTAAATTTTTTCAAAAACATTTTGAATTTTTCTATAACAAAACGTTGTTTTTATAGGTCGCTAACACTTTCGGATTGCGGTATTCAAATATGTATAACGTAACAATAACTTCGACTATAGTTGCCAAAATTATACACTTTTTGATAATAAATGAAAAAATTTGAAAAATATTTAAATAAAAACAAAACATGTTTTTTGAGTAACAAAAATAAGTTTTAACCTTTCTCAGTCGGACATAAAGCTATGTGCAATTAGTATTTTTATAAATTCTTCTAAAAGATGTTCTATAAAGAGCTAGATTATGTACTTATCACCTATAATTTTTTTTCATTTTTTTATAAGAATAACATAAAGAAGAGCTTGTGGTAAAGTTTTACAATTTATAGCTCAATAACAATAAGACTTATAACTTACGGCCACTAACTTAAATTGATCTATAAATAATATTTTGCTCTGAAGTGTACAAAAAATCTCTCAAACTGTCATTATTATAGAAAATAATAGCACAAAAATCTTGGTATTTTTGAATTTTAGCAAAATAACGACATATTTCTGTAATTAAAAAGTTATAGCTTACCACTATAGTCCGAGAGCTGTTGGGTAAAGTTTGTCAACAGTTTTATTGGCTCATAATTCAAAAATGTCTTAGAGCTAAGAGTGTACAATGTTACAATGTACATAAATCTGCACCCACGAGAAACAGCTAAATTACAATAACGCAAAAAAACTGTCAAGCCGTTTAATTGTAGAGCACAAGCCGCTGAAATTTTTGCAATAACAACTTAAATTTAATTGTAAAAACGGTTATACAAAATAAATATTATACAGTGTTTAACCTAAGAGTACGACCCTGATCAAGTCTGAACGCAACACAAAACCAATTTAACAAAACATTTAAAAAAATGAAAACCAAAAAAAACCAAAAGTTTCTAAAAAATGCTTTTTAATTCCTACATTTTATACAAATTGAATTTTGTTAAGAGAATTTACCTTACCACAGTATCATACAAGTTTTGTGTTTGTTTTGTGCTGCAAATTTCATCAGAAAAACATCAATTTACTTTGCTGTATAAAGTTGCAAATACCGACAAACGATTTGAACTTTTCAGTGATACATATTTTATGTTGAAAAGACGCTTTATGGAAACTGGAAATTGCTTTCTGTAGCTGTTTATACATTTTATTTGCAAAGTTATAACGCTTCTTGTCGAAAAACAACAACAACTGTAAACTTATTTTTATTTAGTGGTAGTTGAATGTTGTTTTTTCGAATTTGAGCTTATTAATGTTTTCAATTTGGTGTTTTTATAAATATGTTCTTAAAGGTTGGTATAGCATAACTGCCATAATTACGTCAAATGTCAATGTCATTTGAAATAATTTGAAATTTTTTACTTACGGGCAAAATTCATTATCATTTTAAACTAAAAATATTTTGAAATTATGTTCAATAGTTCAAAATAGATGACTTCAAACTGTATTATTGTTATATAAGGAGACCATGCTACATTCACCATTGTTAGACTATTTTGGATTAATCGGAATATAAATTTTTAGTCGTTGCCTCGGCTATTTCCCTGATTTCGAGTGAAGTACATAATCTATTCTTTTTTATTTCCTATCATTTATAATCAAAATCAAACAAATTATGTCAAAAAATGTGAAATAAAATGGCTTGTTGCTGTTACCAACTGTTTAAAGCTTAAAAACCCGCTAGCGCTCGGCACGAAATCTGCTTTCTTATACCAAAATGGCTCTCTTTAAACACTAAGTACTTAAAATGTGTACGAAATCACGTGTATCACAATATACTATTTTTAAATTGTTTTTTGAAAAACGAATAATAATAATAATTTTTAATTGCCTACAAAATTTTAATTAGGCAATATTTTTATTTTTAAAATAACTTTTTTAGCCTACTTTGAACGGCAACGCAAGTTTTAGTTGTTTTTTTTTGTAGAGAACAAATGATGCGTTCTATAAGAATTCTTTTGTTTAGGGCATTTTGAAAAAAATATTTGTGTTTGTGCCCAAAAAATAAAACGTCAAAATATGTCCGACATAACTAGTGACAGCTAGTTTTCACATAAATTTTGTTCTGCCCTTTTATATTAATTTTTGGTTAAAAATTAAACAAATTATGTCAAACACTTTTAAATCAAATGGCTTGCTACTGTTACCATTAGCAACGAAATTAGCCAATAATTAAAAATTTTATATTTTTAATCTCAATAAGAAAAAAAGGCAAATTTTAAAAAATAGCTTAAAGCACTCGTTTTATAAGGAGTATTAGCACACGTGTTGCATAAAATTTAATCTACCCTAAAACTGGTGCGCCAAATAATCCCTTATAAAACTAGTTTGTTAATATACTTTTATTTCTTTTAAAGAAGTCCTTTAAAGTTAGTATTAATAGAATATTAAAGTTTAGGTAATTTTTGACTTTGTAACGTTGTTTTATTAATAAAATTCAGGTAAGTAATGTTAGTTGTATTTGAATTAATGTGTCAAAAGTTAAAAAGAGTAAAAGTGTTCCATGAAATAAAAGACAAATAACAATAAGAAAACAAAAGAATACTTACGTTTTACTTTTTCATTATCCACTCCGTCTGCCTGAAACAGACAAAACGGATTCAAAATTAATAATCCCAGAGCACTTGAAAACAATTTATAAGGTAAAATAACAGAAACAGAGGGTGGCGCATCTGTCACCCTCTTATTTACCCTAAATCCGTTTAATTACACTGCAAATCCTGTCATGTCTCAGCTTGTAATATTAGATATATCCCTTATTTGAAATCGTTTCCGGTATAAATCCATCTAGATCCGGATCACGGATTTTATTATATTTCAACCCCCAACTAACCAACACTAGTACTAGTACTAACCATTGTGTTTTTGAGCACTGATCGGATCGCTTCAGCAGCTTGAATCTTTATAATGATTCTTCTGGATTTGAAATAAGAAACTTTGATATTCGCTGAGAGAGTTTTATATTTAGAGTGGCTTCGCAATCGGCTATACTTCAAATTATAGGTGTCGTGTCGTCGGAGAATTTGGCGATTCTTTTGGATTTTCTTCTCTCATCGTGTTGGCAGCCATGCTCGATTGGAGCGTGTTTTGCTAACGAGCGTGATGTTTACTGACGGAAATTTTATTTGACAATAACAAACCGAAATAAATCAAAATCTATTGCTTTTTTGTTTTCTTAAATGACCAAATAATAGCGACTCCAAAAAAGTTTCAAACTTTCTTAGGGAATTTAACGGTGCGGAAAAGTTTTTAAACACCTGCTACACTTTTTCAAATTACGACTGTCAAACTTTTTTTTTGGCAAGTTTTCATACAAATAAAAATTTATTTTGACAAATTTTTTGCTACCGATGTCTTATTGACTTTTATATTCGAATAGAAGAATTAAATTCTCGATAAACGTCAATTCAAAGTCTTTCTGTATAAAACATCTTCTTTATTTTCTTACAAATATATATTTATTTGTATATTAAATTAGAGAAATGAAATTAAAAAAGCTTTTTTTTTAGTTAAAAAAATATTTATATCTTATGATGGAAATTTCAATAAAAAATTTAACATTTAAAGACTTTCATTTAATAGAAATGTAAGGCAGATTTGGATTCCTTATTTTATTAGCTATCCGGAACAGTAACTGGAATTACTGAGAAACCTTTATTAGCTTAGAAATCGAAGAAAAAGCAGACCAAAAAAAAATTATTTTGAAAAATTCATTTTCTAACTCTATCACGTTTATGTCATATTGTTCGAATGTTCTTGAGCGTAAATCGATAGATCGTAATTTAGCTTAATTTTTTAAAAAACCAAAACTTTTTTTTCTGATATGACGTTTTAGTATGTGGTCTTCAATAGCGTTTTTGAAAGATTGATATAATCTTGTCAATGTTTTTCGTTTATTTATTATATAATGCAAATATTTTGTCTTAAATTTATTACTTCAAATCAACAGCCAATTTTGCAATATTAGTTTTTGGCAATTACTACAAAGTTAATATTCCATCTATTGACCTTAGCATTATTTAGAGATTAATTTAAAACTTGGCGACTATTGCTATATTTACCCCATTAAGCTAATTTCTCTTATTAATTAATTTTTGCTGATTTAATTAATTTTGACAGATTTTTATTATTGTTGAAAGTTTTCTTAGATAAATTTATTCTGTAGATATTTTCAGCTCAATCAGAAGTATTTTTGTTTGAGAAAATATGACTGTTTGTTTAATGATATAAATAGTTTACTTATCCGAAAATATCTACATTTCACGTGATTATTGAAAAATAATTTCTCTTAAATCTAAAATTATATTGATCCTTTCAGGACTTTTTACAAAAAAAAATGCAATCAAGTAATAAATTTAAAATAATTACTAGTAATATGTTGTATTTATTTATGTACTTTTTTTATGTAATAAATTGCTTAAATCTAAAGTGTAAAACAAGCTTAAAAAAGTAATAAAAAGTACTCAAACACAAAAAGTGTAGACACATAAAAAATTTGATAAAATAGATATCAAGTTTATTATTATTTTGCTAAAAAACTAAAATTTTTGAAAAATATAATATTGGAAGAGTGGTGGAAGTACGTTTTTTGTTTTTATATTCAGCAAATATAAATAAAAAGCAAAATTATTAAAACAATTTGTCTACCAAAAATAAAAACAAGCAAAACATTTAAATTAAGATTAAATGCCACTAAATTGTATCTGGCTTTGTGTCAAAATTCTCACTTTTAAGAAAGATTAGGTTCTTGATAGTGCCGACTGACTAAATATTCTATTTAAAGCGGAATAAGATAATTAATTAATAAGAGTATTATACTTTCATTCAATAAAAGTGTTTACTAATTATATTAAATTGTTTACTACATATTGAACTGAAAACAAAAATAGAAAGTGCTGATTACGTAGAAAAAATCTGCAAACTTTTGTACAGACAAAAATGACCATAAATAGTACCGGTTAGTAAGGTCTATAGCTGAGATTGCTAGAAAAAGTCTAATTTCTATCAAGCTAGCTTAAATCCACCTTAGATGATGTTTCTTTTTGTGAAAAATAGCTTTTCTGTAACTTGTTTGAAAAGTCCTTAAAAAGCTATAGAGCTACTACAGAAGCTGACTTCAAGTTGACAGATTAGCTGGTTTTTGATTGGTTTCTCTTGTACGAAGACCATCTTTAAGCTGAGCAACAGCTTTTGTGACTTCAAGCACGCTTTGACAATAGAAGCAGTTAAAAAATTAAAATTATTACAAAGACTATTTTGGTCTTTTTTGGTGTCATGATAGTGACAACCCTGACAAAAGAGTTTTTGATAGAAAATTGAGAAACTGACCTACTAAGAGTTTTGTACTTTGAATTTTATTAGGCACTATTAAGCATTATTTTTATGTTTTACTCTCACCTCATAATTTTCTTTCTAATAATAAAAACATTTTAGATTGGCATTTTTCCAAACAAAAGAATTTTGCACCTGAAAATGTAAATAACTCAGCTGTTGACATTGTGTTCATGTTATAGAATTTAAGATATTTCGTGGCTCTCCAATTTGATTTTGACAATTACGTCATCAGCTAAAAATAAGAAGACGAAAAAAAAAGTGTTCTATTGTTGTTTATTTTCAAAATTATCTTTAAATTGTTCTAATATTTTAGGTAATCTGAATCACTTTTTTTGCAAAATCAGTCAGAACTGAATGATTCAAAGCTAAAGAATGGAAAGGTTTCCGGCGTTTTTGTTTTATAAACTATTTTTATTAAGCCGTAGGTGTAGTTGATGCAAAATTTTCAAAGAAAAATTTATTTAGAATTTGGCTACACTATTCCCAAAAAAGTCTCATTACAATGAATTGTATGACGATGAGACAAAATTGAATGAATATTTAAATTTCTTTTATTAGCTGGAATAGTTCAATATTTTGGCAACGACTTCTATAAATTTTGAGCAAGCTGTTTTGCAATAATTCTTAAATCACTTTGAAGAAAATTAAAATAAGCCAGCCGAGCAGCCACACCATCCTGTTGATCAAAATTGCGAAAGGTCAACCCCAAAAATGATTCCAGTTCTAATAATACTCTTCATACATATGACAGTAATTAAAAATCAAGATACCAGTGTCTTGCTGCTATTTGTTTTGCATTTGGCATAAATCAGCGAGCGCTATTAATAGCAATTTTTTTTGCAAACGCTCCAAATTTTTTAGTTAAAAAAATCTCTTCTTTTTTTTTCAGGCGCGGAATAAGCCTGCCGATGGTCACACTGTTCAAAAAATTCAAGCGGGGCAACGAACGCCAACACATGGGTCGAAAAATGGACCACCAAAAACACCAAGTAAACCATCGCAAAAATCGGGCGCCTCCCAGAAAGGGCAACCCATCAAGCAGGCTCCGGCGAAAGCGGCAGCGGCTGCTGGGAACAAATCCACGAAGAAAAACAAAAAGGGGAAGCATCACGTACATGATCTCATAGTTACGATCAATTTGGTGAGTATAGCAGCTAAGATTTGTCATTTTGGTTTAAAATCGCTTATCACAAAAAAAAGCTATCACAGCATCAATATCAGATCACCTTGGCATAACAATCACAATAAACAATTGAACATATTTTATCTTTTTTGTCAATTCTAGCTAATAAACATTATAAAATAATACATGATGCGTAAAAAAAATGAAAGAAATGTTAAAAAACCTAAAAAGAATGTGAAGAAAAAAGCTAGAAGTAAATGGAATTAAAACGAAAATAATTTTGTTCTACAAAAACAAGAAGAAAGAAGAAAAAGATGATTGGAAATTGAAACAAAAGAGAATAGAGCAAGTAAGACTCTTCAAGTATTCAATGAATCATCTACGGCTAAATCGCTTAGAGTGTGTACTGTGTATGGAGAATAGAAGAGAAAAAGTGAGAAAGGAATTTTATGTGGAGAAGGATGATGTTTGAGCACTTGGTATAAAGCGTATTAATGTACGAGGCAATAATATAAAGTGGAAATAACAAGAGAAAATAGAGAGAATAATGGTTTTTAGAAGTGTATAGAAAACCTCAAGATATATAATAAAAGAAGAATGCAAGAAAAACAAGCTGAGAGTGAAAGAAGAAAAAAGAGCGACTATGTTTGAGGATAGAATGCATGGAAGAAAAGAATGTAGAACATTGAATGAATGTTAGAAAGAAAAAAAATTGATACATAGAAATAAATATCATATAAAAAATGAATATGCGAGTAAGAATTAGAAAGATTAAGAACAGAAAGCAAATGGATGAATGAAGAGACGTGTAAAAGACACAAATATGTTAATAAGCAAGGAAAAAAAAAAGAATCTAGGTACAACAAGAATTATAAGAAATGTATGACAGAGGAAATCCCGAAGTACCTGAGAAAAGAAAGTGCGAGAGAAAGAAAAATACTAGCAAAGTTTAAGTGCAGAATGAAGAGAGAGCGAATAGGTACTAGACAGAAAAAGAAGAAAGACTGTGTAAAATGAGGATGAAGAAAAAGAAACAATAGAGCACATGTAGAATAAATGCAATGAGATGAGAAAGAGAGGAAGTACTGAGAGAAAATAAAAAAGAGATAAGATGGATGAAAAAAAGTATGGAAGATGAAAGAAAGAAAAAATGAAGACAGGGGAAGAGAACACAAATGAAGAGCAGTATTTTTTACTTGTATGTAATAATGATCTGACAGAAACATTGACATTTGACGTAATTATTTCTTGACAGCTATGCTATACCAACCTTTAAAAACATATCTATTAGAACACTTTTGTCGGAATCTATAAACGAGTTTAAAAAGATTTACAAATTTATCAAGTGTCATCCATGTTAGGCTTATTACTACCTTGACTGCAACTACGGCACGTCGTTAACATTTTTCCTTCGCAACCCAAATTTATGAGTTTTTAATTTACCACATTTAATTTTGTGATGAGGCGCTGACCCTAACCTATATCCACTAATTGACTCATGCTCGATCTTGAAATTATAAATAACGACAATCTTATTTGTGAATGCTAATAAATAAATTGGCGACAAACTTTTTCAGCGTTTTTGTGGCAAGAAAAAAAAAAGAGAATTTATTAATAGCTAAAGGGTTTATAGTTTTATACTTTTTTGACAAAATTTGATATTTTACAATAAAATAGCTAGGCGAGGAGGAAGCAAATTGGTGGTATTTTTAGAAAGCTATATCTAGTTTAACATTTTTACAATTTTCGCACTTTTTACGACATATTATGTACAAATTATAATTTTTTACACTCATATAGGAAATATAAGCAATTAATTTGCAATTTAATAATAAGCTGTTTGTTGCTGCCAAGCCAAAATCAAAGTAAATAAATAGAAGGTTACATAAACATGCCGTTTACTTAGTTGTTGTGCCAAAATTGCGTCGATTAGACGAAAACGTCTGGATTATATTTTTATTTTAATAATTTTCGAAAAAAAAAATTGTAAAATATTTTGTGATGACGGATTCTGAACGTTACGGTAAGGAGTATAGGCGGCTGAGAAGGCTTACTAGCAACTTAGATATAATTGAAACATCTGTGAGTGCATCAGCTTTGTTCAAAATATAATAGATGGCGTTTTACTTGAAGTTGTTTGCAGAGTGAATATGGTTTGTCTGAAGACCAAGTAGCCGAATTTAAAGAAGCTTTTATGTTGTTTGATAAAGATGAAGATGGAACTATTACAATGTCGGAATTAGGAGTAGTTATGAGATCATTGGGACAGCGCCCAACAGGTATGTTCTTAAATTATTTGTAACATACCAGTGTACTTATCAACAGATCATTTCTAGAAACTGAATTGAGAGATATGGTAAACGAAGTGGACCAGGATGGAAATGGTACCATAGAATTTAATGAATTTCTTCAGATGATGTCAAAGAAGATGAAAGATGCAGATGGTGAAGAAGAATTAAAAGAAGCATTCAGGTACAAAGATCTAATCGGATTAACATTTAAAACAAAAAATAAAAAACTACTTTAGAGCTCCTAAATCTAATAATTTTGAAAGAAAAAATTTAATTAATTTTAAATAAAAAATTTAGTGTTTAGTTTTTTTTTGGTAAATTAAAAAATCTAGTAATTAGGTTTAACAGTTGATTTTCTACGCTATAGGTCTCTAATCAGAATGTTCAAAAGCTTTTTCTATTATAATAAAAATCTATTTGAACAAACAACAGCGTAATTTTATGAAAAATCGTACATTAATAAGGTACATTAACAATCGATTTGTAATCAGTTTTTCCAAGTAATAAGTTTTGAATAATCCGACTGGTAATAATATCAAGTAAAAATCTAATACTTAGAAGATTTGTAAAAATTCTAATTATGTACTTCAAAACTCACATAAACAACAATCAATTATCGTACTAATTTGTTTTCTTTTATAAATCTAGAGTTTTCGATAAAAACAACGATGGTCTGATTTCATCCAACGAGCTGCGACACGTTATGACTAGTCTTGGAGAAAGATTATCGGAAGAAGAAGTGAATGATATGATTAAGGAAGCTGATTTGGATGGAGATGGACAGGTTAATTACGAAGGTAACCCTATAGGTTTTCATAGCAACCGTAGTATAATTATTTAAACTTTTGGATGTAATTTTATTGCTCTCGGTTGGTTATAAATATTATATTTTGTTCAGAACAGTCTAGAATTGTCTAGATAAGTTCTCGAACTCTTGATTTCGTTACAATAGGTCATGCTATTTTTAATAATATTAAAATGAAACTAAACCTTTGAAGCAAATGAAGTATAAACGATTTTAAATTATATTATGTTATATTATTTTCAGAATTCGTCACCATTCTAACATCTAATAAGAACTAGATAAAGAGACTGCACGAATATGGTCCAATTATCCAAAGAACTGCTTATATCAAACGATGCCAGCAACAATATTCAAACCAAAACGTATTTACTGAAATAAAAGCACCGCTTCTATTCTTTATAATTCTCTTAGAGTAAACAAGTGAACTACAAACAGGGTGGATGATAATGTTTATTAAAAATAATCAATCAAATTATTTTTACTAAATAGTGAGCCGTCATTAGCTTTCAATAAATAAATTATTAGGCCTTTTAAAGTCGTCTTTCGAACAAAAAATAAAGTTAAGATGTTTAAATTGTTTTTGCAGTTTATTCTTCACAATTTTACAAATTTATGAGGTTGTATAATCATGTTATGTACACATAGATAGCAATTATTATATTTAACGTTATTGTATTATATTCCATTTTATAACGCTATTTCCCATGATTTGTATACTATTTTATTCAAGTTTTTGATCTGGAGGCAATGATTTTGTGAAAATTATTATATAACAGTTAAATGTTGATATCATGTATAGAAATGTGTTTCAAGTATACTTAAGTCTTCCTTTAAGAAAATTGATCAACGTGTCAATTTCTTGGAGAAGACTGTCATAATAGACAATAATTATAATCACTGAATGGCTATAAGTTTTGTAGAATTTATCAAATGTTGTTATATTTTATGGATTTTGTTTATTTTAAATATATAGCGTGTTTTTCTTGATTGCCGATTAATAAAGCTAAATTATTACTGTTTTCCCATGCAGAAGTTCCCAGAGTTTAATAGATGGGGGCTATATTTAGTTTAGTATTGAGAAACTCAGCTTTGGGGTAGGCACTACTTAATATTTGCTATCCCTATAATTAGTCAACTTTGAGCTAGAACTAGTTAAGCTAGCCCAAGTTTGCCCATTTCTCGAAACCTAGGCTTGAAAATTAAAACTCAAATTAAGAAATAACTTATTAACCTTGCCTATATTTATAGTAAGCTGGCTTAAAACTAACACTAGAAAAAACCTTTTTTGGCGGTTCAATTACAAGCTAGCGTTGATTAAACTTAGTTTTAGCCGTATTTATAAATGCCCAAAAGTAGATCAAAACTGGAAAAATTTGGGCATTCAATGGCAAGTTAGGATAGATAAATCATTCGATCAAAACTGGAGACTATAAATTTGTTCATTCAATTGTCAAGATTAACTCTACAAATTCAAATTTGGGCTCATTTTGAGGCACATTATATTAAACGATTGTCTCAACAAGGGTCTCAACGATTGTATTAACGGTCGTCTCAAATTCACTCAACAATCGTCTCAACCGATTTCTCACAGTCAAAAATTTAAGCTAGGCTTCTAATGTTTAATGCAAATAATTCACTCCAAATGACAGATTTATATTTTAATTAAAGTTATTCAAAAAGAAATTTGTTGCAACTTACTGAAGAGTTCCAAGAAGAACGAAACATGTTCAAGTCTATCGATCTAGTTTGAATGAATTTGCTTTGATCTTATTATTTACTAACAATATTTTCTGCGTGCAAATGTAACTCAAAAAAATAATTGTCTAAGTAGCTAAGACCGTTCTGCTTAAAAAAAACAGTGTTTTTACGCTAACTGAATGAAAAAGTGTATAAAATTGATTAATTTTAATTAAATTTTTTTACAAAAACTATTTTGTTTGTTTTGATTTTATGTTTTTTTTAGATTATTTCTTAATATTGAAAATCAATGACATATATTACAATATTTTAAATAATGGTTTGTACGTGTTGCGGTTTTCATGCATTGTTGATTGATAATTGAAAAAAACATCAACACCAAAGTAAATTTTAAAAACTAAATACAGTGCGTTAATAAATTATTTAAATATACTCTTGCTATGAAATTTTTAGTTTTTGATTAGTTTATACAGAGAAACGTGCGATATTATAGACGAGCTTTGACGTTTGTTTGACATTTGCCGGCAATCATACTATCAAAGACGATGAAAATCCGTCAAGCTATAGAGTAGATTTAAACGGTCAATAAAAACTTATTAAAATTAAAATACAGTAAACATACTATAAGGAGCACACCCTGATAAATCAAACACTTTAAATAATCAAAAACTACCTCAAAAAAACGAAATACAACCAAAAAAACCATTAACTGTTGTTACATACTGAACAACATTAAATTAACAATTTATAACATATCATAAAATGATTAAATATAAATTAATAATTATCGCATTACGTCTACATTAGCCTATCTGGATCCCGATAAGTAATCAAATAGTAACGAGTTTTTTTAAAAACAAAACAGAAAACAACAACAATAATTTATTTGATTATTAAAAACAATTATCTAAATAAAGCATTAGCTTCTCTTAGAATGACAGATGGGATAGTTTTCTACACAACATTTCCTTCTGTTTTC
The DNA here is from genome assembly GCA_947359425.1 of Lagria hirta. Lineage (NCBI taxonomy): Eukaryota > Metazoa > Arthropoda > Insecta > Coleoptera > Tenebrionidae > Lagria > Lagria hirta. The sequence continues at coordinate 244,257 of OX375804.1, read as the reverse complement.
TTTCTACAGATATATTGTATTTCTTGTGTCACTGTGTCATCATTACTTTTAATTTTTGAATTTTTTTATCAGTCATAAGATTGTTTTTATTTTTTAAACTTATTGTCTTAGTGGTTGAAGATAGTGTTTTGAAACCAAGTTATACAATAAAACTGGGCTTAAATCCCATTCAGGCAAGACTTTTTTCTTGTCAAGAGGGTCTCTTCACTAAAAATGCTTAAAACTATAAATTATGTTAAAAAAATAACCGTGTGACAATGTTTCAAAATCATGCAAAAACGCTAAAATAAACAAAAAATAAATTGAATTTTAATGGGTGCGTCGTAGTCTCTACAACAAACAAGATGGCGGTGTCACACCTACAAACTTTCGCTTTTATTGTATTGTCAAAAAATTAATTAGTTTTTTTCTAAAAATGTCTTTTTATATTATTTGAATTGTTAATAATCAATATTAAATCTTATGAATTATTTGAAAATTTAAACTTTTTTTTAAAATAGGTACATGTTTATTTATAGGAAAATTAATGTGTCTGGTTTTTGATTATAGATGCTTGTTTAGTTGATTTTTTTGTTATTTTTATGGTTATGCATTTTATTTATCAGCATATTTTGGCTGCTTTAGAAATCCTTGAAATTTTAATTGACTTGCCTAAATCAAAGCTATTGTCGCACATAAAAAACCAAATGTTTAGAATTCTAAATATTGAATTTAAAGAAAATTGACTAATTTTTCTAAAATTTTATTAACTTTTTACAAATTTTCTAGCGACAAGACCAAATAGATGTTGCTTTTACCGACTATCCAAGAGCAGTCAATTCGATTTTGTTCTTTTTTTTATAATATCACTAGCAGCCCGTCCCGGCTTCGCACGGGGTAGACAATTATTTATTTTTGGAAATTTGGATATTAAACACTTTTTTTCACAAATATAAATATTTTTATTTATTAAAAAATTATTATTAGAAATTAAAATATATAAATTAGTAAAAACAATAGCACAATAACTAACGGGGTGGAGCACAGAAATGCAGTAAACATGGCGCCCAGCTAAGTAGATCTAGGAACACTTTTTCCTTGTTCGATAAAAAAAGACTATATTCTATTGGTTGAAATCAATCACATGAGAAACAAAGCGTTTAAGAAGCATGGTAATGCCATTGTATGATGACATTTTTTTTGGCAAAAGTAAAAATTCCCGCAAAATTTAAAAATACATACATTCCAAAAACATTTTTTTTAGTTTATAATATACAAAATGACCTTACAATACTTTGTGTTTACTTAAAACCTGTTATTACACTTGGATTTATGAGAAAATATAAAATAATTGCCAACTGTCTTGTGAAAAATTAAAATCTGTCATAACTTAAAAGATTGTTAAAACGAAAAAATAAAGGTATTGTTGATTTTTCTATGCTTATGTTTATATAATAGAAATGATCATAAATAATAAACACAATATTTGTTCTAGACATTCCAACAAAAGTGAGAAATTTTATTCTTTTTTCCAAAATAGTCGCTAAATAGTGACGATAATAGCTATTGAATATTTAAATATTAATTTTTAATTTATCGAAGTTTTTGAGGACATTTAAACAGCAAGAAAATAATCACTTTATTATTAAGGTAATTAATTTCTTAAAATATGATAATACAAGGGAAGTAAGGAGCGGGAGGGGGGCGGTCAAGAACACTGGTACTACTCTGGTATATAACATTTCTAAGTTGATTCTTAATAATAAAGTAACAAAAATGTGTAGGAATATTGCATTTTTTGTGATAATTTGTTTAGTTTTACCATTTTCTACATTGGAATACGGTGAGTGATAAATAAAAACAAAACAAATAGATTTTTGTAATGTTTGCATTATTTTTATTTTTCAGGCGATTATAATATGCATCCTCATTTTTCCTTTAACAAAATTCGAAAACGGTCAATTTCGGAAAAAAGTGAAGAAAATGAAAACGTACAAAAATTTTGGGTTGAAAAGGGCCAAGAAGCGTTAAAATCAAGAGTAAGAAGAAAATTGAATGAAAGTAAGTACCACTTAGAGGGTGACATTTTACACAGAAGCCTGCTAATTTTACAAAAATTAAATTTGAATTTAATGGTAATGAGCGCATACATTTTCACGTCCTTGGCATCATAAAAATTAAAAAATCGCATATCAAATGAGGTTGATGAAAAAATTTAAATATTTACAGCCTCCAAAGTATTTATTTTTTATAAAATATAATTGTGGCTGTTTTTATCAAAAGTATGCTAATAATTGCATACTGATAATAAAGTTTTAATGTCAAATGATGTTAAAATGCAAATATTACCACTACCAGCGATTAACATAATCTAAAATTAATTAATTAATTATTTTATAATTTTTAGTTTTTCTACTTTAACATTTTAAAAAAATTAAATTTGAAGCTATAAAAACAGCTGGTTTTTTTCAAAGATTTTTGACAATTTTTTTTTGTTATAAGTATTTAGATAAAACAAAATCAAATATTTCTCTTTATGAAACAAGGCTATTTCCTATCAGAACGTGTGTTTGTATATAACTGCGGCTGTTTATTTTTAATTATATTTACTTTTTTCCGTTTTATGTGGTTTATTTATGAGCTTTGGACCAAAACTAATAATTATTTTGTTTTTTTCACAAAAGTTGATGCTAAGTAGTATGTTACATGTACAACAGTACATATAACACTATTTTACTGTTTAACCAAGTTTCCACTTATCTTAAGACTGTTAAGCTAAAATAAGAACATAATTTCTGTTTCTTCAAAAGAAAAACCGCTCTTCCTAACGAATTTCTGTCAATTTAAAGGTTTTTGACAGTTATCAGATAAGTGTGTTGATTAGCTTTGTTTTCTTTCTTAGACAAAAAGGCTTCTACGACAAAACATCTTTAAAAAACTGACCAAATTTGTTTTTAAAAATTTGGGAAAACTTTTGACCTTTTGCACTCTCTTTGGTAGAAATGTAATCAGCACCAACAAATAATAGCCAATCTTTTCAAAATTCACTCAGACTTATTCTAATTATACTTTATGACTGCTGGAGTATTTATGTTTAGTAGAAGAAAAAGAAAGATAAAGAAAACAATAGATAAAAATACTGTTATAGAAGACAAAACCTATTTTTTCTATTTTCTAATTTTTTCACATTTTTTATTTTAAAAATTTAGAAATTTTTTAAAAACTATTTGCTTACTCGGTATAAAATATTTAATAAAGAATTATTTTTAGATGTTAAATAATTACCTCCAGCTTTAATTATTTATTTTGTTCATAAATAATAAAAATTTCAAACTGGATTTGAAGAGTTAAGGTCACGGCTCATGTTGCTTCTAATTCGTATAAAGAATAAATTATTGCTGTTTACTTACAAATATGGCCAACTTCCTCTATTTTCACCATTTTTCACTAAAAAAAATGACGTAAGTGTCATCATGTGTCACATCACAAATAGAAAAATGTTTTTAAAATTTTTAGAAAATGTCGATATAAATACCTTAGAAGACGTTTATTTCAATTTTATAGAAACTTTGAATTTTAAATTTAAAAATAAAGCACTTAAATTCTCGATTTTAATAAATTGGCATGTAAATAGTTCTCCTGAGTACTTTATTGCGTTTAAATATATATATATATATATATATATATATATATACATATATATATATATAAAATAACATTTTATTATTAAAACGTAGCGTCTCCTCCTAGGAGCTCTTTAAATCGAAGATGGAAATGCTTTCACCATTTGGTGTCAAACGATAATAGATGAAAATGTAAATATCAATTATATTTAGATCAGGTGTCTTCAGTAAAATGTGATACATGTTAGATACTTGAGTAAATAAATTATATTAGTTTATTCAACTGTGTTATTTCTGCATAGCTGATTTGAATCTTAATCGTTAAGTTTCACTGATGAGTGCTCATGGACATAAAACATGTCTGAATTTTGAATAAATTTACCTTGATTTTATTACTTTTTAAGATGAATTCTTTAATTTGGACGTAACCTTTATTTTGTAACGTATATTGTAACAAATCTGGCACTTAAAGGTTCAATAATTTAGTATTAAAACAAGGAAATAATTATTCAAACATGTTATACAGGATCAAATTGTGGCAATTTGGAAAGTAGAAGGCTTTGGTCAGTCTATTCTAATCCTTGAACGAATCAATGAAAGCAAAATGAACCTTAAACGAGCCAGTCAACCTACAAGTTCAATAAAATTTATTTTACTAAATATTTATTTGTTATTAAAGATAAACAACATCAATTTAAAAATAAATAATTAAATAATAAAAACACCGGAAAAAAATTATTGAAATGAAATAATAAATAAGCAAGTGCTTATTAAAGCTATTGATCATTTCTGCAGTAATAAACAAAAAAAAACTTTTTATTTAATATTTGTTTGTTATATCATTAAAAAATTTTGATTCTGAGATTTTAAAATTGAAATTTGTGTAATTTGAGCACTGAACCATAATTCAAATTACAAAGTAAAGTTTTTTTCTATAATAATGTAAACAATTGACTATTTTTGTTGATCAATAATAAGAATCTAATTAAATTAAACCAAAAAAAAATAAAAAAAAAAAATATTTTTTTTGTTTTAAATAAAAAATATCTAAAGGATGAGGTGTTTTTGTTTGATTTATTGCCAGTTTTGTGGTTCGCTGAGAGCCTTGAGAATTAATAATAATTGTTTTTACATAATTTGTTATATTTTTAATAAAAATTAAGTATCAATAATTAAAATGAATGTAAATAAGCAATAATGATATTATTTGTTTTTAAACACGCTCTTATTTGTATTATTAACAGAAAAAACAAATATTCAATTGTAATTTTTCAGTTATTTCCAAAATCTACAAACAACAAAAAAATATTGTTGCCAAGAGCAATATTAGAGCATTTTACGCCAATAATAACAATGATAACTAAAATTTGAATTAAAATATAGCGCAAAATATTTTATTGGCATCTATAAAGATGCTTAATTTAACGCTCAAAAAAACTTGTAGATTGCAAAGATGTCAAATTCTTATTATTAATCTCGGTTAATAATGAAATTTATATTAATACTTTTAAACAACAATAAAATGGTTCTCTTCCCAATTGGGAACAAATTAAAAGTTTTTTCTTTCGATTTTGATCAATAATAAAATAGCTTATTCCCTAAGAAATAATAATTTATTTTCATGTAAACAAACTTATTTCATCGGCGATCGTCATCCTCCTATACTAAGATTGTTATATACCCAGAACCCATTTTCTCTTATAATTTTTGGAATGAAAGTTTTGTATACATCTTAGAAATAAACCTTTCTTCATCTCTAGGCTAAACGTGCTTTTGTCGCTCTGGCATCACTACAGCCGCGGGATTTGACTAGCCGTTTATTCTTTTAACACATAAATAACTATTATAATCAAATGTGTTTGATTTCCTTAAGCACTATTAGACTAAAATTGACAAGAGTAAATTTAGAGTAAATAAAAAGATTACCTTGCAAAAAAGAAATAAAAATTGTTACTTTATATACAAAAACAAGTTTTTTCTGTTTACTAATAATAGAATTTTAGCAAAATCATCTAAATTCGGCGTACCATAAGTTATAATCACTATTTTACTAAATGTAATTAAAATATTCTCTATTCTCTCATGCATGACTACTTTATTTATGCAAAAATAAAAAAAACACGTGTGTTTGTGAGATTTTAGTTTATATTAATGTAAAAATGTGTTTATTATTTAAAAAAAAAATATTTTTATCTATTTTGCATTATAAATAAACTCATTATTATATCAAAAGTATATAGTTTGATAATTGATAGTGTATTTAGACTATCTTGGTTTTGTTACAAGTGACAGTTTACATCAGTCACGTCACACAGATTATCTGTTGGATTTAACGTTTTGTTTTTGTAATATATTAAAAACGCAATACTTTTTTATATATGCCGGTTTTGACAGTACAGGAAAAAAAGTAGAAATAAATTTATCGTTTTTAGCGCTCGAATTTGTATAAGAATGTATAAACCTTGATTCAAGTGCCCTCATAGCATCCAGACTTAAACATCATCGAGTTACTGTAGAAACTGACGCAAGTATTTCTTACAGATGTTGCTAAAAATGTTATAATGTTTTTGGGAGATGGCATGTCTATTCCTACCATCTCAGCAACCCGCGTATATCTAGGAGGTGAAGAAAAAGATCTAGCATTTGACACATTCCCATTTACAGGTTTGTCTAAGGTAATAACAAGCGGTAGTGTTTTTCTTGTAACTTTAATAACTTTTTGTAGACGTATTGTATTGACAAACAAGTAGCCGATTCTGCATGTTCTGCAACTGCTTATCTGGGTGGTGTGAAGGGTAACTATGGTACTATAGGAGTTACTGGTAGCGTAAAAAGAGGAAATTGTCCTAAAATGTTAAATGTAACTAATCACGTGTATTCTATTGCCTATCATTTTCAACAGCAGCATAGAAAGACGGGTTTGGTGACCACCGCAAGAGTGACGCATGCTTCACCTGCGGGAATGTATGCTCATGTTGCAGATCGAGACTGGGAAAATGATCGTGATGTAATGCATGCTAATTACAATCCTATTCTATGTACAGATATTGCAAAACAACTAGTTTTTGGAGAAACAGGGCGTGAACTAAATGTAGTACTAGGTGGTGGACGAAGCAATTTCCGACCATCCTATCTTAACGACGAACAAGGAATAGGAAGCCGTTCTGAAAATAACCTAATAGATGATTGGCTCCACCAAAAAAAAGATTTAGGTTATAGTGGAAAATATGTATGGAATAGAGACCAATTAATGGAACTAAATTACAATAGTACAGATTTCTTGTTAGGCTTGTTCAATGATGATCACATGTCTTTTAACTTAAAGAGAAATAAATCTATTGAACCTTCTTTAGAAGAAATGACTATAGCTGCCATTAAAATATTGCAAAAATCTCTCGATGGTTTTTTCTTGTTTGTGGAAGGAGCTCGGATTGATATGGGTCATCATAATGCCCAAGCAAAAATTGCTTTAGATGAGACAGCAGAGTTTTCAAAAGCAGTACAAGCAGCAATTGATTTGTCAAAAGAAGAAGATACTTTAATAATTGTTACATCAGATCATGCGCACACATTAAGCTATAGTGGTTATGCAGATCGTGGAAATGATATTCTGGGAATTGCTGGGAATGCTGATGATACATTGCCATACACAACTTTGAATTATGCCAATGGACCAGGATACAGAGAAGATAAAGATCACCACCGCTTTGATTTCAGCCATGAGAAATTATGTAAGTATCACCAAATTTTCATTTTGCTTCAAAATGGCAACCTGCTCTAGCATTTTCCGACAGCAGGTGTCTATTGTAAGCAATTTTGGACCTAAATACCAGACCATATATCTATTCCAACTTATATAATAATAATTTTTAGATGACGATGAGTTTAGGTATCCAGGAATTGCTCCGATGACTCAAGAAACGCATGGAGGTGATGATGTGGCAATTTTTGCTCAAGGGCCTTGGGCACATCTTTTCACTGGAGTGATGGAAGAAAATGTTTTACCGCATCTGATGTCATATGCATCATGTGTGGGAAAAGGTGCAACCGTCTGTGATAAAAAAGAATGGGATTTAGATAACTCTTTGCATTTGAAAAGTAATGCCAAAAAACAGTAAAAGTATAAAAATAGAAAAAAAAAAGGTTTTTATTTCCACGATAAATTAATTTATAATAGACACAATAAAACATCAAATCAGTAAGGTTTTATCTCACTCACGTGCGTCTCAAGTGTTCCTGCACATGTGAGTAATAAAAAAGTAAGCAAAACACTTAAGATAGACAATGTTGATAGAATAATCTAATTTAATTACTGAAATTAGATAAACCATTTTATATAAGTACTTAATATGTCAAAATTATCAATTTTTTTCAAAAATTCAAAAGTTTGAGACAAATTCAACTCTAGGTTATTATGTAACATTATAACCAGCTTTTGATGCGAAGCTACACCAGAATTTAAAAAAATTCATTCTGTTATGATATGAAAAGCCGCACAAAGTGGCCGTAGATATAAACAAAATGTCACCAACTTTGTAGATATACTAGTCAAAGCAAAACTCTTTGTAGCAAAATTCTGATGATTGCGTGAGTAGTTAAGATGCTTAAAATCTATATTTTTGCCTAGATTCACAAGTGAAAAAGTTATGGATAAAATAGAGCAAAAGGGTGAACTTTCCAAAAACCAAAATGGTTCTAGAAAAGAAAGATCTACATAGTTTTAGTCTCGTAAAAAGGCGTTATGGGGAAACTAATGCGCAAAGGGTGTTACTGTATTTGAAAGCTGCCTGAGTGAAAGAAGTGTGTTCCTAGAAAATTAGAGTGAGATTGAAATGAATGCAAAGGTTCTGCAGGAGTTGGTTCTTGAACTGATATGTTATGATAAGGTGTTGAGAAAAGAAAACAAAAAGAGAATAGAGAAAAAAGGAGAGAGTTGGTGGAATAAGTGAATGAGAAAGAGTTCGAATGAAGACATGTTACTAAGTGGATTACATCCGGTCTTCTTGGCTTGGGGGTGGTTTTTATACTGTTGGTAGACATCCAACACGCCATTGGACAGTGTCTTTTGAAAATTTTTCAAAAAAAAAAAACTTTGCTTGTCTATGAGATTTTAACACCAAGAGCTCAAGATGCCAACGTTATACGCGTTTTTAAAACAAAACAGCAAATCTTATATCTATTACAGCTGTAAGGTACTTGCTTGTCATATCAAGTGCTCAGACATTCTATTATCAAATTAATATAAAGTTGTTTTATAGTGTTTTTATTGACAGAGTTTGTCTACTCAAGGAAATGCAGATTGGGGCAATTGAAAAGATTAGAACTGATAGCACTTCTAAATACATCACGTGTTCACGTGAAACTATTGAAAGTTATATAAAACTTTAAAGTAACTTTAAAATCTTCAAACAGATTTAAATTATTCAAACTTTAATCTGTTGCGACTCGCTGAGGTGTTCCAATAAGAACAAAACATGTCCAAGCTTACATACGTAGTTTAAATGAATTTGCATTAATCTCCTTATTTTTAACTATATAATAGCAAGAACTAATAAAAAAACAATCACAACATTATACATCAAGATTATAAATATGCGTTTTTTAAAAAAATCTTTGAATTAAAATTTTCATTCTGTTCCTAAAATAGCCTAAAATGTTTTTATTTCTACCAATAGAAAATTAAAGCAGCAGAGCACATAAACCGCAAAGCTACAGATGCGAGTAAATACTCAAATAAATACATAAAAAAAATAAAAGCAAAAAACTTATCAAGAAAATATTGGTTTCTCAGTTTCTACGGCATAATAAGCAACAATGTTGCGATATGCAGCTATAACCAGTTGATTTATAAAATTTTGCATAAATTAGTCTCAAACAAAATCAAATCTTTTTCAAGATGCCACTTGAGATAACCTCAAATCATCTCAAATTAAAAATTATCGAATCATTTGACGCAAATGAAAAGATCTTAGAAAAATATTATAAAAACCCAAAAAAGCCATAAGAAAAATGTAGTCGATCAAGATGCTGAGAGTTGGAATACTTGTCTTCCTCAGTTTCGCAGCAATCACAGCTGCTCCTAAAGAACATCACGATGAGGTCACGCATCCAAAATTGAAACCAACCTTCCAGCATCTAGAGAAGAATTCTGCTGAAGCTTCCATTTTATATTGGCAAACGCAAGCTCAAGCTACCGTAGCTTCTCAAATGAGAAAAGTTGTAAACTCAAGTAAATATAAAGACTATTTAATGGTGATTGGCTAATTTCAATTTTGCAGATGTAGCCAAAAATGTAATTTTATTTTTGGGCGACGGTATGTCCGTTCCTACTGTATCGGCAGCACGAGTGTACTTGGGTGGAGAGGAAAAGCAGCTTTCTTTCGATGAGTTTCCATGGACTGGGCTATCGAAGGTAATTTAATAATTTGCAATTATTTAGTAGAATGTGAAAAGATTTTGAAACTCTAGGCCACCTATAGTAGAGTTAAATGTGTTACTTTTTTAACAATTTTAGCAAAATTTTTGAAATTATAATCTGATATTGTTACAGACTTATGCCGTGGATAAGCAAGTACCAGATTCTGCTAATACTGCAACTGCTTATCTTGGAGGTGTCAAAGCAAATTATGGTACTATTGGTGTAGGTCCTCAAGTTGTCCGAGGTGATTGTATTGGACAATCTGACACCTCCAATCATGTCCTTTCAATAGCATATCATTCTCAAAATGCAAATAAACGTACAGGATTGGTTACTACTGCACGTGTTACACATGCTTCACCTGCTGGTGTCTACGCCCATATTGCAGATCGTGACTGGGAAGCTGATACAGATATTACAGATAGCGGTGCAGATCCAGCAATTTGCTCAGATATAGCCAAACAATTGGTTTATGGTGAAACTGGAAGCCGTTTAGACGTTATTATGGGTGGTGGTAGAACAAGATTTCTTCCGAAAGAAATAAGAGATGAATCAGATAAGAAAGGCAAAAGGTCAGATGGCTTAAATCTCATTCAAGAATGGATTGACTTGCAAGATGGTAAAGGACAATATATTTGGAATAGAACAAGTTTGTTAGCTCTGGATAATAGTACCGAAAAAGTTCTGGCTTTGTTTAGCAATACTCACATGGATTATAATTTAGAAAGAGATATCAATTTAGAACCATCTTTATCAGAAATGACCAAAGCTGCTATAAACATTTTGAGCAAAGGTGATGAAGGTTATTTCTTGTTTGTGGAAGGAGCTAAAATTGATATGGGACATCATCTTGCTCAGGCCCAGCTGGCTTTAGATGAAACAATTGAATTTTCTAAAGCTATTCAGACAGCTGTAGATATAACAAATGAAAAAGAAACTTTAATCGTAGTTACAGCAGACCACGCCCATACTATGAGTTACAGTGGTTATGCTGATCGTGGTAATGATATTTTTGCTTTTGCTGGCAAAGACTCTGATAAAGTACCATACTTTACACTAAACTATGCAAATGGGCCTGGATTTGTAAAAACAAAAGATGATGGTACTCGAAAAAACCCTAAAGACGATGATTATGGTATAAGCTCGTTTGTATTTTAACAATTTATATCAATTTTTTTATTTTTAGATAGCAAAGATTACGTATTTCAAGCTGTTGCACCTTTAAGCTCAGAAACTCATGGAGGTGATGATGTGGCTATTTATGCAAGAGGAGCTTACTCACATCTGTTTTCTGGCGTTTTAGAAGAAAATGTTATTCCACATTTGATGTCTTTTGCTTCTTGTGTAGGAAAAGGCTTAACTGCATGCAAAAGTTAAACCATTTTTGAAAAAAATTGAATATTATTTAAGCAATAAAATTTAACAAACATTTTAATTTGTTAATATACCCTAAGATGTACTTAGTTGATTAGCCTAAAACAATTCAGTTTTAAAGAAAAGTAAAAAAGCAAAGTAAAGTAAAAAATTGCAATAAATTACTGCTTCTTTTCATTATTGTTTTTAAAAATTGAACACATGCAAGCAATTACAAGACTCACAGGCTGAGCTAGAATTGCAAAATCTTCCAGATTTAGTTGAAAAAATATTTAAAAAGTTTGCAAACACCTTAACAATGGCTGCAGGTTCTACAAGGCTTTAATAATAATGTGAAACATTTCAGTTCCAAAAATAATATATACGACGAATAATTACTTAGCCTTTTTTTTTTTATAATCGTTTTTAAGCAGTTTGTGAATATTTTAAGATACCTATGCAAAAAAGTATTGGTTTTTAAAACCTTAAACGGGACCTCTAACTAAATCTAGGACAACGCCAAAAATGTAACATTTAAGTCAGTTGATAATAAGTCTAGCTTGTATCTGGAAGATGTTAACCGATTTTAGAATAATGTTGATATTTTTTTTATTAACATTTGTATTAGCAACAGCTTTACCAACATCAAATGATAATGAAGATGAAGATCAGCATCCATTTTTTGAAAAAGTGTCGCTTTCTTTATCTCGTGTTCAAAAAAAAGAAAATTTGAAATCTTTTTGGAATGAAGAAGCTCAAAAAAAGTTGAAACATAAATTAAGCAATCCACTTAACACAAGTAGGTTCAAAATGAACTATTATTGTTGACAATTGATTATGTTTAACCATTTCTTTCTATCCTAAATACAGCGATTATAGTTCAACATTTTTCAGTAAATTTCAGTAAATTTAAATGAACTATTTTTACAATAACATCATTTATACAATGGTCGAAAATTGCATGTTGGAAATTATTAGTATTATTATTTTTAGACATGGCCAAAAATGTTATTCTATTTTTGGGAGACGGTATGTCAATTCCTACCGTAGCAGCCGCAAGAATGTATCAAGGTGGAGAAGAAGTTTTATTATCTTTCGATAAATTTCCATGGACTGGATTATCAATGGCAAGTAATTTCTATTTATTTTTAAATTTTACCAAATTTAGAGAAATAAATACACAATTTTATGAGAAAAATTTCTAAAAAATAAATTATGAAATGATACTATATTTTCGCTTTGCAATTAGAAAATAAAAATTTCTAATATTTTTTTTTTGTTATCAGTTACAGAATTGATATTAAAAATTATTTAGGTATAATTGCAGAAGGTCGCGGTTTACTATCTCTACAAAGGCTTTTTAAGAAGATAAACCGCTACCTAAGGTTACTAGTTATTACTAACCTAAGAATTTTTGTGATTTATAAAAAAATCATTTATTACAGTATTTTAAAGCAAAATAAGAAGAAGAAAGCAACATTAGAAAAACTAACAATTATTATAAAAAAAAAATCACAAAAAAAAAATTAAAGACAGTCGAAAATAAATAAACATAGAAAAAATAAAAAAGCAAAGTACAAGTACGAAATAAAGATCAGAAAAAAGACATAAAGAAAAATTTAACTATGTGCATATGTATGATAATTATCTATCTTTTTGCACGTCTATTAAAAAGTTAATAATTGGCAACTTGTTAAAAATATATAGTTTTTATTTTAGGGCGTAAAGTCGTAACATTTAGTTATTTTTTATTGTCATATCTTTAAGTTTATAGAATTCAAAACAAAAATTTAATTTTGTTGCAGACATACGCTGTAGATAAGCAGGTATCAGATTCTGCTAATACCGCAACTGCTTATCTTGGAGGAGTTAAAGCCAACTATGGTACTATTGGTGTAGGACCCCAAGTTGTTCGAGGTGATTGTATTGGTCAATCTAATACCTCCAATCATGTCCTTTCAATAGCATATCATTCTCAAAATGCAAATAAGCGCACAGGATTGGTTACTACTGCACGTGTAACAGATGCCTCACCAGCTGGTGTTTACGCCCATATTGCAGATCGTAACTGGGAGGATGATACGAAGGTTAGATCTAGCAATTCAAATCCAGCAAGATGTCCAGATATAGCAAAACAATTGGTTTATGGTGAAACTGGAAGTCGTTTAGATGTTATTATGGGTGGTGGTAGAACAAGATTTCTTCCTAAAAAAGCAAAAGATGAATCAAATAAAAGAGGTCGAAGATCAGATGGTTTAAATCTCATCCAAAAATGGCTTGACCTGCAAAATGGTAAAGGAAAATATATTTGGAATAGAACCAGTTTGTTAGCTTTAGATAATAGTACCGAGAAAGTCCTGGGTTTGTTTAGCAATACTCACATGCATTATAATTTGGAAAAAGATATCAATTTAGAACCGTCATTATCAGAAATGACCAAATCTGCTATAAATATTTTGAGCAAAGGTGAAAAAGGATATTTTTTGTTTGTGGAAGGAGCTAAAATTGATCTGGCACATCATCTTTCTCAAGCTCATTTGGCTTTAGATGAAACAATTGAATTTTCTAAAGCTATTCAGACAGCTGTAGATATAACAAATGAAAAAGAAACTTTAATCGTAGTTACAGCAGACCATGCCCATACTATGAGTTACAGTGGTTATGCTGATCGTGGTAATGACATTTTTGCTTTTGCTGGCAAAGACTCTGATAAAGTACCATACTTTACACTAAACTATGCAAATGGTCCTGGATTTGTAAAAACGCAGCGCGATGGTACTCGAAGAAACCCTAAAAAGGACAACTATGGTATAAATTTCATGTTTCAGCAACTTAAATCACTTTTTAATTTGCAGATGACAAAAATTATGTATTTGATTCTGTTGCACCTCTTTCACTGGAAACTCATGGAGGTGATGATGTGGCCATTTATGCAAGAGGCGCTCACTCACATCTGTTTTCTGGCGTTTTAGAAGAAAATGTTATTCCACATTTCATGTCTTACGCCTCATGTGTGGGAAAAGGATTAACTGCTTGCAATAATAAAAACAAATGTTGAAAAAAACAAAATAATATCTAAAACATAGAATTTTGGGTGTTTGTCCTCAACCTTTACTGTACTTTACTTTGCTATTGCACATATTAAAAACAAATTCAAAGCTATATTATTGTTTTATTTTGATTCCAAGTTGAATCTCAAAATATTATAATTAACTCATTATAACAAAAAGTTTAAAAATACAAAAAAAATATTGATAAATAAAATCAACAAAAGAAGAACTAAATTACATGTTTTATTGCTAATTTTTTTATAAACAATATGCACGGGCAAATAAAGTGCCCGAAAAACATGACAGAAGCTCAAAAAACTTTCAACTACTACCAGGTCTACTAAAAGATTTGAATTTAATAGTAAATAAATTATAGTGGCTATCGATATTAATGTAAATTGTCACTAATATTAAAAACAAGACTTATAATATTATAAGAATTAAACAATAGCTAATAGATTGTGTTGCAATGTACAAATCCAGCAGTATTAAAAAAAACTTTTAGATTAAAGTAATAAATAAAATACTTAAAATTATATATAATATAGATAGAAATATAATTATACTAATGCCTGTGCTAATGCTACATTACTTATCTGGCAATAAAACAGCAGTTAACTTAAGTTCTTATCACAAAAATGTTGTAAAAAATAAAAGTAACCTCACTTTCCAAATAATGTACCCAACTTTGATTTTTTAGATTAAATTGTCTTACGTGAATTATTATATCTTTTTTTTTCCATTAATTAGCTCGGTAACAAGCTTACCCAAGCTTCAATAATATAAAAAAAAATTATTTTTTCTTGTTTTTTTATTTCTATTTCCGTGATAACCACATTATTTCTCCGTTCTTCTACTTTCTTTTATCTCATTTCTCTCTTCCTTTCATTTTTTCTCTTTATTTTCTACTTTTTCTTTTATTTCTTTTAACTTTATTTTTATTTCTCTGTTTTCTTCTCTCAATTCTTTAATTTTTTATTTTTTATTTATTTAGGTTTATTAATATATCTTATGTTGGCTATCTTTTTGTTTATTCTTTTGTTTAAACGTTTTTTCTTTTTTTTCCTCTAGTTTATCTCTTTATATATTTTTTTTAATTTAAATTTGTTAAAAATAGCTTATGATTATGAATATGTAAAAGAATTGTTTTTTAAAACCTATAATAGAACCTTTTAATCCAATAAAACGCCATAAAGATAACATTTAAGTAGATTAATATTATTGTAACAAATAAATCAAGATCGGTTTTAAACAGATGGCAACCGGCTTTAGAACAATGTTAATATTTTTTTTATTAACATTTCTAGTAGCAACAACTTTCTCAGCACCAAATCATGATGAAGATCAACATCCTAATTTTGAACCAAAATCGGTTCTTCCAACTCGTGTTCAAGAAAAAGAAAAGTTGAAGTCTTTTTGGAATGAAGAAGCTCAAAAGAGATTAGAAGATAAACTAAGCAATACACTTAACACAAGTAGGCTTAAAATAAATTTACCATTATCTTATTTTCTTTTAAGTAAATCACAATGTTGTTATTATTATTATTTTTAGACATAGCAAAAAATGTTATCCTATTTTTGGGAGACGGTATGTCAATTCCGACTGTAGCAGCCGCAAGAATGTATCAAGGTGGAGAAGAAGTTTTATTATCTTTCGATAAATTTCCATGGACCGGATTAGCCATGGCAAGTAATTCCTATTTATTTAAACATTTTTAGGTAATAATATTTGTGCAAACATTAACTTTTGTACAAACTTTTTGCTTTTAATGTTTTTTAATATGTTACATTATCTCAAGTAAGAAATAACTGTCAAATAAATTTTCTACTTCCTTTGTTTAACATTACTCCCTATCCGGATTTGATACATCTCTTATATTTGATTTCTAACATTGTGGAAAAAGACCATCATCTATCTAGTCGTTTCCTCTGTTAGTCTACGGCTACGCTACACTTCTTCCCCTATCTCAATTTGAATATTTCTTATATTTTGCCGTCTTAACGGCTAACCCCTATTTACATAACTTTTCCAAATAAGACACACATCTTTTTCCACGTTATCTAAAAATGCGTCGTGCTTGCATGAGATTCCTATTCAATACAAACCTCATGTCGAAAGCTTTTTGCAGCATTACGAGTTTTTAGGACTTTTGCTTTTTCTAACAAAACTAAACACTTTTTGCAGACTTACGCTGTGGATCGCCAAGTCGCTGATTCCGCTAATACAGCCACAGCTTACCTCTGTGGCGTCAAAGCAAATTATGGTACTATTGGAGTAGGACCTGAAGTTTTACGAAGTGATTGTACAGCTCAAAACGATACATCAAACTATGTATTTTCAATAGGTTACTATTCCCAGCTTAGAAATAAGCGCGTGGGAATTGTAACCACATCTAGAGTTACCCATGCGTCTCCTGCAGGAGTCTATGCGCACACAGCAAACCGGGATTGGGAATCTGACACAGATGTAATAAGCAGAGGTAGTGATCCTGAAATCTGCACAGACATTGCTCGTCAGCTTGTTTATGGTGAGACTGGCAAAAATATCGATGTTATTCTAGGTGGTGGAAGGCGAAAATTTATACCCCTAGATTATGAGGATGAAGAAGGGCAGTTAGGTACCCGTACAGATGGATCAAATTTAATAGAAGAATGGCTGGCTGCACATGACAACAGTCAGTATGTTTGGAATAAAGCTGACTTGTTCAACATAAACAGTAGTACGGAAAAAATTTTGGGATTGTTTGCATCTGACCATATGGATTACAACTTGGATCGTGATACTGATTCAGATCCATCTTTAGTTGAAATGACAACAGCTGCTATCAATTTACTCAGTAAAAGTAAAGAAGGATTCTTCTTATTTGTTGAAGGAGCTCGAATTGATATGGCCCATCATGATACCAAAGGGAAAAAAGCTTTAGATGAAACAATTCAATTTTCGTTAGCTATTGAAAAAGCGGTTAATATGACAAGTGAAGATGATACTCTAATAGTAGTTACATCAGATCATTCGCACACTTTAGCTTACAGCGGATATGCCACTCGAGGAAACGACATTCTCGGTTTTGCAGGCACTGCTAAAGATCGAAAACCACATTTTACATTAACATATGCCAACGGGCCTGGCTATGAAAGCCATTTTGATGATGGTGGTAGATATGATGCAACTAACGATTTGTATGGTAAGTAACTATACTGTATACCACAATAGTAAAATTGTTGTAGACGTAAATCAGTAGCGCCAGTGGTCAAAAATAGTGCTCCGCAGCCAAGTTGATTTATTTTGCCAACAATTTTCAAAGCGTGGTATAAAAGTTTCTGTTAAAAAAAATTGTTGCAGCTGATAACAACTATAGATATCCTGCATCCTCACCTTTAGACTCAGAAACCCATGGCGGTGATGATGTTGGTGTTTTTGCAAGAGGGCCTTTTGCTCATCTATTTTCTGGCGTTATAGAACAAAACGTTATTCCACATTTTATGGAATATGCCTCCTGTACCGGTGTTGGAAAAACCGTTTGTAACAGAAGCTTCAAGTCAGCTCATCAAAATCTCATTCTCACAATCACTCTTTTTGTGCTGGCTATGCTATTTTCTACTCTAATTCACAAATAAATTATTTTGCAATTTTACCTTTTTGCTAAATAAATCTGCCAGCATATTTATGATATCTAGTTTTTAAAATAATAAGATCAAAGCCAATTCATTCATAGACCTGAATATGTTTTGTTCTTATTGTAACTCTTTAGTATGTAGAAACCAGGTTTCTCAACTTTTAATGAATGGTAGTTTCTAATAGATGTCGTTAGTTTTACCATAATTTAAATAGTCTAGTAAGGTTGAGGTTAATAATTCTCACCTTGCTTTATTGTATAAAAATTAATTTAAGAAAAAAAACATTTTACTTATTGATACAGTTTAATTTTAACTTAAAAATAAAAAAGTGTAGTTTAGTAGATCTAAAATAATCTAACAAAAATAGAACAAACTTTCTGCCGTTGCTGGAAAAAGTAGAGTTCAAAAGGTTGAAAGTTATTTCTGCTTTTGTATTTACTTTAGATCTGAATCTAATCTAATTAAGACATCGATCTTCCTTGAAAGGAGAATTGACCTCGATGTCTACTAACCGACTCAGTTTAATCTAAGCGTCAGAAAACACCATTGAAGTACATTAAGTCTGGAAAAGCACTGCGAAGCGATAAAGCTAAATTAAAGCGTTCTAATAGTTCTTGCACAGCATAAACCCCAAAAATATGGTATTAAACTTGACAATCATCACTTAATCAGTATAGAATAATTTGATGAAAATTTCTACCAAAAAATGTACAATTTTGTGCGGTTGACATGGAAAGCAAAAATTATCTTTTGTGCGCTGAAAACAAGCGCTGAAACTAGATGTTCAGTAGCGTCTGTAAGCGTCGAAAAGGCGGACCTGTATCAAGGTGCTCCTCAATGATAATAATATTATCGCACGTGTGTATTCAATTGTCAAGTCAAATTAGCTTGTTGCTAAATAAACTAACAATAATGACTTGAAGTGAATTTAAAAAAAGTTAATTAGACTACTAATTGTAAGTATTTGTAGTAGTTTGCATGAACTATTTTTTATATTTTGAAATTTTTTTACTTAAATGAGAAGCTTTTGGTTAGATATATATTGTTAATATTAAAAAATATATATTTATATGTATACAAAGTTATAAATTCAGCCACTAAAGCCAGAAAGGTATTATATTTTAAAATCAAAATAGAATAGACGTTAACAATATCAAAAAACTCTAAGAGAAAGCTTTTGTTTGGTATTTTTTACTTCTTCTTGTCAAAAAATTTAAAAAATTGTAAAACGTTCTTTAACAAAACATTGTACATTAAAAGCATCCGAAAAAAAAAGAGTAAAACCAAAATAACTAGAACATAGAACGAACAGAACGTAGAAGAGTACAGAAGCAGACAAGACAATCTTAGATTGAAGAAGCATAGAGGTAGAGAAGATGGAAGTAGAACTGAATAAAAAAATATTAGAAAAAGCAACAACAAAAATCAGAAATAAGCAGAAATGAAAAAAATTAATGGTGGAACAATAAATACTACCAACTAAAAAAAAGAAACTCCGAAAATGCTAAGAGAATTTAAAAACACGTCTTTTAAAAAATCTGGAAAGTGATCTTAAAAAGTAATGAAAGAAAAGAATGAAGTGGATATAAAAAAACCTGCAAAGCAAACAAACTAGACAACACCATCAAGAACAAAAATTACATTAAAGGAGATCGAAAAACAGATAAAAAAGCTGAGAAAGAGGAAGGCACCGGGGGGAAGAAGAATTTCCAGCAAATTGGAGAGAAAACATAATATGTTCTATTTACAAAAAAAAACGAAAAAAGTAGAGTAAAAAGAGCCGTACTATAGTACTACTAATACTATAGTACTATTAGTAGTACTATAGTACTACTAATTTAGTTTATTCTAGTTTTACTCAAAATTAGTTACATTTTAATGTAAATAATTTTGAGTCGGTGGCATACAAACTCTATCTATCTTCAGAGTTAATGTTTTCTATAGTCACAGCCACCAAAGTATCTATAAAAATAAACCGTTGCTATTTGTTTATTAAGCGCTTTAATAATAGTTAATAAATATACAAATTTGCCATACAAAATATAAACAAAAATCTAAGTGCGCCAACTGTCAATAAACGCCATAATAATTATTTATCCAAATTAAAAAATATTTTGTTATCAAAAAAAATTGTATATAAACACAAGAATTGGATTGAAAAAACGTTTCTAGACATATTCAAGCATCAGAAGCTGATGCTCATACTTCGGCATCAGTCGCTAAAGGGTTAAGCAAAATTATTCTATTTATTGTTTAAATATTTTGAACATTCTATCCAATTAACATAAAATTTAAATATATTTTAAAATGTAACAAATTTTTGCTAATAAAACAAATTATTCACTCATTTCCATGGCAATTTACACCGAAATTTAAATATTTCCCTTATCTGACTAATTGAAAAGGGTGTACGCGGTGCTTAAACAAGCAATTATTCTTTTTTTAAAGTAATTGAACTTGAAAAAAGAAAAAAAATTGCTAATTAAGCCGCCAAGAAGGCAATTAAACTTGAACAATTAAATTAATTTAGAACAAAAGAAAATGGCGCTGCTGCTGACGCCTGATGCTTTACGAATCAATCATAATAACATTTTTATACTTTATTATCATTATTGTTCTAACAAAGAATAAGTGTAAGATCATAAATGTTGTTTTTACGGACCTGTAAGTGTGCACGATATTGGAAAAACTACTCTTTGTAAACAAACTTTCCATCTGGTGGATTTTGTCTTCTAATTTAAACAATTGATTCACTTTTCAAATTACTCTCGGTTCAAATTTTTTTTAAATAATAATTTTGTAAGTAATAAATTATAAATTAATTACATTGACATTTGCCGCAATTATGATAGTTATGATAAACAATTTTTTAAAAACTGAACACATATCTCTAAAAGGCTTTAAATTTAAAACATTACAAAGTTTATTAAAATCTCAAATTCAAAAAAAATATTTTTTTAATTAATGCATGTGGTCCAAATTCACACCTTCTTAAATGCAAATTATTTATTATTATTTTTTTTTGTATGTAAAAGTACTGAGCTTTTGATTGGTTAATTTGAATTTATTCCTAAATATGCTATTTTAGTTGGCTCATGTTTGCTTGAGCACGCTGTTCAGGTATTTCATTTACGGTTTAGAATTTGATCCATTAGAAAAAAAACATTGAAGAGAAAAAGTAATAATCTGTAAGTGTTTTCTTAAAGATGCTGGAAATTCAACGCGAAAGCTTTTAGATCGTTCTACCCTAAAAGTTCGACGACACCACTTAATGTGTTTTCTTTACATTTCATAAAAAAAAAACGTATTTTTGATGAATTAGAAACATTTTTTCTAAGAAATTTGTTTTTTTTTTGTCAAATTTTTTGTGTTTTTTCTAATAAATATACAAAAAATATTTTTCTCATTTGCACCACATAAATTATAAATTGTAAATTATCACCAAAGGGCCATCAATAAGTTAGATAAGGGTCTGTAGAGAAGAAAGATGGGAGTGATATTTGTTACACTGGAGGGCAAAGGTGGTATAAAATAGTGTTACGTAGCACAAATAAATTATGACGTAAAATAGAGAATGAGGCAATTAATCTTGCTAATATTAAAAAGTCTATTAATAAATAAAATTATTAAGTCTTTTGATGTATGCACAAACAAATTATAGTACTTAAGCATACAAACACCCATAGCCAGACGACTCTTTTTAGACCTTTATTTCTATTCTCTATTTTCTCACCTTATAACATTCTAATATACACGCTTTTTCTTGGACAGTAAATGCTATTTTACCTAAATAATTTACCTAAGCTACATTATTTCATTAATGTTAATAGTAAACACACCCTGTAGCAAAATTTAACACTTTTATTTGTGACGGGAACTCTAAAATCACTAAAAAACCATTTTTTCATTAATTAATAGTATTTTACCCATATAAATGTTAATTATTTGATTTTAATTAAAATTCAATATTAATATCTATCAGATACAGATGTTAATTAAGATATTAATTTTGACAAAATGCAAAATGATAAGTATTAGGAAAATTAACGTTACTGGTATCCCGGCGCATCCGCCATTCTTCAACTTTAAAATGAATAATAAAATTTTGAAATAGATTCCCTACGAACTGATTAATTAATTTTATTTGGAGCTTTAATTGGAACACAAATTACAATTAAATTAGAATATTCTTTAAATTTTTTGAAAATTATAGTTAAAATGCTAATCCTAAAGTACAAATGAAGATTGTGAGCTTTTTAGCTATTAATAATATTGCTGAAATGATATTAATTTGGTAAAATACCGTGTCCTTCTATCAAGTAAGCTTTGAAATAAAGAACGTATATCGATGATAAACTGGCGGAAAATAATTTGATTTAACTAATAAAATTAAACGAATTTAGAATATGAATGTTAACTGTCACTTGCCAACCTAGAGCCGCAATAGATAATTTTCAGTTAGAATTTGAATAGGTATTCATCTAATGTTAGAAAAAGACATATTATTATATATATTGCAAATGAGAAGAAAAAGCCTCGTTGACATTAAAAAAAATAATTCAACGTAAGCGTTTTTCTTTTGTTTTTTGAAATTAATTAATCTTCATTATTAAATCAGTACTCAATACACTTTTAAGTGTTTTTTCCTGTTACAAGAACCTTTCATTCATTATAAAATCGATAAATCATGGAAAATTTTTATAGCTTTTGTCCGCCTATTAATTGGAAATTTCACACGCTGATGAGACCATATATTATTATACCTACCGATGGAAATGATGAGTTCATTATTATCATGAAAATGAATGATAATTGGGAGAGAGCTTTTATAGAGTCGCTCATTTAAAAATATTATCGCCCTTAATGTTCTAATTAATTAGATGGAGATATGATTACATAGAGCCAGCTTCATTAGAGAATATAATTATGAAATGTAGCACTTATTCCAGAATTTTGTACTTATTTGCTCTAACTAATTGATTTGATACCTGGAAACAGAAAGGTTAACAGCCATTACAACATTATTATAATTTATTGCTTCAACTTGTCAAAAATATTAATAAACAGCTCAATTTTCTAATAAAATTTAAAAAAAAAAATTTAAAATCACGAAACTAAGGGTCTAAAATCCCATGGTCTAAGGTCAGCTAAGACCCCATAAAATTTTAATACATTTTTAAGTCATTTAACAAGAAAAACTAGGTAATGATAAAAAATCATTATGTTCAAAAAAGACAGATGACAGCTTATAAAAGATCAAAAAATTGACGTTATTGTACGCTTATCGTTTCCTAATGAAGCCAAAATACGCTATAACATTTATGAGGTATTATCTGAGTGAGTCGATTTTACACTCCTTACTCATTCATCAGACATAACAAATTTTAATCTTAATTCCTATTTTGGCAGATTACTCCGACTTTTTTTTATTAAGGTTCTATTGTACTTCTACAGTCATATACAGACATTTATACCCCATGAGCCAGACAAGAGCAATTCTCCCTATAGAAAAATGCTTTTGCCTGTGTTGGAATCAAACCTGCACCTCGTAGACTAGTTTCCAACGTACTATCGTTTGGCCAGCTGGTCTACCAAGGCCTCTAATTCCAATGTTAATGGCACTTTTTATACTTTGCTTCAATATTGATGTATTTAAATTTAAAACAAAATAAAACAACATCTATTTAAATCTGATTCAAAATAGACAAAGACGAAAAAATACAGAAAAAATCAAACAAGCGCCAATGTAATCAAAATTAATTTTTGATTGTTTATGTAAACGCTTTATTTTTATTGTTTTTAATTTCTTTCTCTGATAGGCTTTAAAAACATTTTAATAAAGATAAATTTTATAAAGATCTGGATTTCTTAGATAACTGTTTGTTCTCACTCTGCTTTTTCTACGTATTAATTGAATGATTTATGATCCATCTAATCGACACAAGATTAAAAATAGCCTTAATCTGTCCACATAATGTTAGAAATTATATAGATGAAACAATAAAACCCTTTTGCTTAATGAATTATTAATAAGTTCAACAAATTGGTAAGTTTAAATTAATTATAATTACATATATAAATTATAATTTATTATGCTTATAGGTTCTATTGTTTATTATATTTATTTTGACAATAATTCTATAAAATGAAATTCAAACTGCCTCTTTCTCTTAAACAGCGTAAAAGGTAATATTAAATTGTTATCAGATTATTATTTTGGTTTGGTTTTACATTCTAGCTACAACATGTCAAAACCAAATTCCAATAATGTTTCCCAAGGAGAGGATTCCTCCATACGATCTCTAAGCTCTGAAGATGTTTCCCAAGCTCCTCGTGGCTACTGCTGTGCCAAATCTGCTAATCCAGCTGACGGAAGAGGTAGAAAGCTACATTTGCTGCAAATGCTGATACTTCCTTTTATTCCTATAATGGCATTAATTGTGCAAACGGCAGTTATTCTAAACAATATAATGGTAATTCGACAAGAAGTTATGGATATTGAAACTCAGGTAGGAAAAATTATTATTATCTAGACATTTGTAATAAATCTTTTATCTTAAATATTATAAAAATATAAAATTGTAAAAAAACTTTAAAGTTCAAAAAATATATTTGTTTACGTTTTACTCCTATTAGGTTTATAAAAACAAAACTTTGCTGAGAATAAGTTAGTTTCAAGTTTTTTTGTTCTTTTTATTTAATTTTAATGCTATTAACGCCAATAAAGCTAATAATTGACGCAGATCAAACCTACACCCCATGTTCCTTAACCGTTGCAGGTTATTTCATTATTATTAAAATAAATGACAATTATCTGTCAAAATTATTACAATTTTTATCTAAAGTTTTTAATTTTTCAATTGACTAGAGATTTAACAAAAGGATTATTGTAAAATGAATGTTTAAATGATTAAAAAAATTAAATCATATTTTTGCAACACTTATAACACTTAAAGGCTTATCTCATAAGAAAGAAGACGGTGTTGAGAAAATAAACAAACAATTTTCAGGTGAACCAAATCTCTTTTTTTCTTATTTAGTTTTTAAACAAAAAATCAGTTATTTCTTTACAACAAAATTGTGCCGGAAAGGAAAAAAATAGTATTAGAACGGCAGACCTTAGCCAATTACAAATATAAACTTTGCTCGTGGTCTGCAAGAAAGCACTTTCTCATTTCGGTTTGAAATATCCTATTTTTTGTCTTCTTACTTTTAAACGTTAATTTAAATCTCAAACAACATTTTATATCTACAATCTCCAAGTTTTTACGTAAAAATGCTTTTCAGAGACTTTTATAAAATAAAATGTTTTTGTAGAAGAAAGATATACCTGTCAAAACGGCAGATACAAAACTTTTTTTACTGTTTGATTTAAAATATGTTTTAGTTTTAATTAAATTAGCATCATATTATGTAAAGATTTTAGGTTAAGAACTAAAGTATTAGAGATTATTAAACTAATTTTAAAAAAAAATTGTTTTATAGCTTACTATTCTCATTCCTGTCTTTCAGAAGTCTTATTAACCTGCAATAGGTTTCTGTATCGCTTGACACAGTATCGAATGTTGATTTGAAAAAGAATTTGATATCTGATCATAAATAATAATAAAAAATTATTTTATTATATTATTATGCACTGCTATTTATTGGTCAATTGTGCTCTCTTTCCTCGAGACATCTCAGTTTATAGCTCCCCAGTAGCTAGAAAAAATTATAATGGCACCCTTCTAATGCCAAACATTTTCAACTAAAAAAGTTTTCTTTTAAGTGATGGAAAATCTTTTCTATTGTCTTCTAAAGCAGTATCAGTTAAATTAAAACCCATAAATCAGGGTTTTCTTGTCGCCCGAATGGAAATGTCTTTGGGACTTCAGAACTAGGAATTGATTATCTGAAATGGTTTCATTATTTGTGTTTGTGTCTAGTTTTCCCAACCTGTATTGGTTTCAGACCATTTCAACGTTCATTCTTAATGAAACGATAACATCATTGATGTTGTCGCTGAAAGAAATAACGATTGTAATTGATCTATTTAGAGTATCAGGCTTTATAGAGTAACCTTCTTCTTGCTTTTTTCATTTGAACGAGCACAAACATCACAAAAAGAAAGAAGTTTATTATATAAGTATCTATTGCTAATATTATTCATTTTAGTAAATAAACAATTTGCGATAAATAAAAGCATATATCTTCTTTTGACTACTACAGTGTAATGGTATAAAAATAATTGACGCTGTTGGAAAAATAGTTCATTTAAGTTCAGGTTTTAAATTTAATTTAGTAAAAAATGTTGAGTCATATTTTAAAAATATATTGAGATCAAACTTTACTAAATGCTTTAAAAGGTTGACTATATCTTATGTGCTTGAAGTGTTTTACCTTCCCGACATTAAAAATTCCCGGACAATTAAACAAATATTGACAATGGAGGAACGGCCTATAATACTCTTAATTCATCAAGGTGATTAAACAAGTCAGCATATTTGTTTGCTGTCAAAGTAATTAATACCAATTTTGAAAATAATCTATTATAATAATATTCTAAAATCAGTCCAATTGGCGTCGGAAGACATCATTCTTTCATCTTTGACCTCCCACAATGAATAAAAACAGCTCTGCTCAACTGAAATATGGAATTTGATGATTACCTTCTTTATTTTGTTCTCCTTTTATTAGATCTACAATTTATATTCGTTTCTTAAAGGAGACGTTAATTGGAAAAACATACAAAAATGTCTTTAAGAAGGTTAATGTTTTGAAAATTAAAAAAAAAATAATTTTTAATAATTTAATATTGTACGGTTTTTGCCGAAAATCTTAAAATAGATTCCAAATTTAATCTGGATTAACCAAAATCTCACCAAAAAATTATTCTATTTGCTCATAAAAACCAGTGTTCAGGTTTTTTCTCAATCTTAATTATGGTCTTTATTTTATATTTTATGATTTAGCGTTCTTTTTGCTAATTTTTTTTTTTGCTTTATTTTATTACTCGTATTAGTAGAAATAAAAGTAACATTGCGTATCTTCCTTATGCGTTTCAGGCGAAAGGTTCTAATGTCATAACTGGCTTCTAATTCTAATGTTGCTAATCTACTACTTTGTTTATTATACTATGTTTGTTTTATCTTCAGGTAACTATTGCAGAAGAATTAGGAAAAGTCGTAACAAGAATGCAATTGGAACGATCTGAAGTAGCATTTTCAGTGTACACAAATGGAGGAACAACAAGGTACGATTGATTTTTATACTAAAAATGTTATTTAATGCTTTTGTAGATCTAATTTAACAACACGATTTGAGTTGACTGATGCTGCTTTGCAAAATATGAGCAGCTGGCCCACTATACCATTAGCTTTAACAAGTGGTCAAACAGAATTACTAGACAAAACAACTTTCCAGACAAAATTGAATGAATTCAGAGAACAAATTATGAATTCAGAGGAAAGTACTGTAACTGACGTACTTTTATGGTACACATCAGTTAATGCTGCAATGTTAGACCATTTAACCAATCAAATTAAAGAAGCAGACACAAGTGGAGTTTGGAGGTTAACGCAAATCTAAATAATCTCTCTATTATTTCCTTAATATTCTTTCTCTATTCTTAGATATTTAATCGCTTTCAAAAACCTGCTACGCAGCATAGAAAACACAGGAATTGCAAGTGTATACGGTGTCTATTTTTTTGGAAAAGGATATCTAAAAAGCTCCAATTACATAAGCTATATCCGTCACGATGCCATAGCTAAAGATCTTTTAAATTCATCGCTAAATTTTGTTCCCAAAATGAAAGACGAGTATCGAAAGTTAACATATTCAATGGTTGATTATGGAAAAGTTAAACGAAAGTAAGCAGATTCCACTCGATGCCATTTTTCTAATGATATTTTTTGACAGAAATGATATAATTGTGAGAAACGTTGCTCGTGCGCCTAATTTTAAAGATGCTACAGATTATTTTGATTCTATAGCTACGTATACAGATGAACTACGTAAACTGCAGCGGTATTTACGATTTACCATAAGGTGAGAGATTGGCTATGATTAGGTAAGAACCCACTCATAGGGTGCGCAGCTTAACTCTCGTCAGTTAAGTCACTACGTGTTCAGAAAGCGCCATTACAAAATGCTACGATTTGGCGTTAACAAGGATGTAAAATGCAAATGTCGTAAATAAAACAAAAAAGTCGCCAGCTTTAAAAAATTTTGTTTCTGACACTTCAATTTTTTATAAACGTCACTCTATTTTGTTGGTCACCAGATTGGACTTACGCTGCGACAAGGATAAGAAACATAAAAAATTACTAATGGCGCTACCTGAACATATATTTAAAGCGTCTTAACGTAGTAAAAGTTTTCTTTCTTCTATTCTTTTCTTTTCTTTTTTATATATATATTTGTTTCGTTTTCTATATTTTTATTTGTGTTTATTTTTTATTTTAGAGATTATGTGAATATTGCTCTTTATGAAGCATCAAATCGCGAAGCAATGGGCGTTGCAATCCTTGTTGTGGTATTAGCTGTTTCGCCTGTCATTATTTGGCTAGTACATAATGCAGTTGCCACAATTCAGGTAACTTCAAATGCTTCCAAGCAAACATAAGCTCCGCAAAATATGCGAACTAAATTGGTAAATTCAAATTAACCAATCAGAAGCGTAAAAAAGATAAGTCAAGCCACGTCTTTCTAGAGCTTATGTTTGCTTGAAAGCACTGTATCTCTAAATTGAAAAAAAGCTTTTGTTGTTTTTTTGCAGTTATATGCGGCAAATTTAGCCAAAAAAGCAAAAGAACTAAAACGAGAAAAAAGAAAAAGTGATACATTATTGTTCCAAATGCTACCGCCTAGTGTTGCTACACAACTAAAGCAGACTAGGCAGGTACCTGCAGAGTACTATGCTTCTGTAACTGTTTATTTCAGCGATATTGTTGGATTTACTGAAATTGCAGCTGTGAGCACCCCATTAGAGGTTAGTGCAAAAATACAAAAGACTATTTTGTCTTTTAAAAGCACTAGTGCTCTTATAGATTTGTTTTTAGTTTTCAAAGATTGCTATAGCATAATAATTGTTATAATTTACGTCAATGTTGAAAGAAAATTACATGTTTATTTTAAACCAAAAGTATTTTGAAAAGTGATTTAATAAATCAAATTAGAAGACAAAAATTTGTTTACCAAGGGCTGAGAGTTCTGTCTTACTACATTCAGATCTGTTTATTTTTTAGGTAGTAACATTTTTAAACAAAATTTACAAAGTATTTGATGCGCGAATAGAATGCTATGATGTCTATAAAGTAGAAACTATTGGAGATTCATACATGGTAGCTTCAGGCCTTCCAGTCGCTAATGGTATAAAAATCTCTTATTTTCTCTTACGTTTTTTCTATACATAAAGTCAAAGCAAATTCATTCAAAACCGTGCTTTTTGAAATCAAATTTTTGTTTGAAGAATTTGAAAACTTATGATCATGTCTGAGTCGTCAACAAATCTTGATTTTGAATAAATTTGCTTTAACTTTATTCTATTTGTAACAATACCTACACAGTGTTGATTTAATAACTTAGTTGTCCGACCAGCAATTTGTTTTTTACAAAATCTGACTTTTTAAAGCTGATGTTACAGGGAATAATCACGTTAGTGAAATAGCAAGCATGGCTTTGGACCTATTGGCTGGATCTACACAATTTAAAATACCTCACAGAAAAACCGAAAGACTTCAGATCCGTTCCGGTGCTCATACAGGTCCTGTGGTGGCAGGCATTGTCGGCTCGAAAATGCCTCGTTACTGTCTTTTTGGAGATACAGTAAACACGGCATCCAGAATGGAGTCAACAGGAGAAGCGTCAAAAATTCATATAAGTCCAGAGATGAAAAAAGCATTAGATCTCATCGGAGGCTATCGTACAGAACATCGAGGCCTTGTCGAAGTAAAAGGTAAAGGCTTAATGGACACTTTTTGGCTAACATGTAAAGAAGGAAATTCTAATAAAAATGTGGAAATGGAGACTCCAAATTATTATTATCATGAAGATGATACTGAACCAGTCTTTATGAGACGAATACGAGATGTAAATTATTTTTAAATATATTCTGTTCTATAACATTCTTTGATGTTGATATAGTATTATCGTTTTTTTTTTTATAAAATAAACATAATGTGAACAAGCCATAAAACAAAATTTTTAGATAAAAGCAGAAAAAGAATTTATATTTAAATCTGTCACTGTGAAACAAGTCAGATTTTGGTTCAGGCTCTAACAAAATTCCCATGGCTTGCCTAAATTATGTTTTTTTTTTATAAGAGCACGTCATTTTCGATGTGTAAATAGGTTTCTATTCATAAACTTTTATTAATTCTAATGCGACCAGTTTTATATTTTCGACAAATTAATCAATTAAATGATATCTCTAAACTAAAGTGATTTCATTGTAACCTGTAACTTATTGGAGACTTGAAGTGACCAGACAGTTTAGACAGCACAAAGTCTGGTACCACTACCAACCCAAAACCTTAAAAAGTTGGTTACTTAGAAGCCTTTTAATACCTCCTGATATAAAACGAATTTTGATCAAAACCGTTTGTGCAGACAAAACAGCAACAGCATATTCAGAATAAACATTATTATTATTTAAGCAAATTATGAAAAAAATTTATTATTCAAAATATAGAAAATGTGAGTGAAAAAGTCCTAGCAAAATAATAATATATAGAACAAAAACAGCAAATTTTTGATAAATAACTAATTTTTTAGTATAGAAGAATGACATTTTGCTTTTAAAATCATTTTTAATCTTAACTAATTAATATCTTTGGTGGAATAGATAAATTTATATTACATAGTGAATTGAAAAACATTTTTTTCATCGAATGCATTTTATATAATAGAAAAAATTATAATATTACAACTTTTTTACAAAAAATATCTTTCTCATGATAGTGATTGAGCTTTTTGAACAGATACTTTATTATAAAACAGTAAAAAAAACATTATGTTTTTCAAATTTATTATTGCTTTTCTTTTAGTAATATCTACCCCGGATCTGATTTGTAGCCAAAAAACATTGAAAATAAGGCCAAAATTACGCTTTTTGTAGTCTCTGAAAAAGAATTTATTTTGAGCGTAAAATTGCTGTAGCTCTTAAACTATAAAGAATTTTGAGAAACAGTTTTTACCAATCGGCTTTTAATGCCTTTCTACATAGTTTTCTGCAAAAAACTAAAAACGTAAAATTTTGAAAAAAAATCAAGCCTATAACCTTAATTTGTTTTTGATAAAAAAATTTTATTGTTTTTTCTTTAAACTTTTATGCTTAACGCCTTTTCCTTAGTAATATCTACTGTGGATCTGATTTGTATCCAAAAAGCATCAACAATAAGGCCAAAATTAAGCTTGTAGTGTCTCAATAGAAATTTATTTTCAGCGTAAAATAGCTTTATTTTCTAAACTATAAAAAATTTTGTAAAACGGTCTTTACCAATCGTCTCTTAATGCGTTTCTACATTGTTCCAAAATTGTTTGTTTTTGTGTTTTCTTATATTAAATTTATTAGTCATCTTAAAAATTAATTTAATTTTTTATTTTAGAGCGCTACTTATTATTCAGTAGCTAAAGCTATAGCTCTAGTTTCAAACCAAAATTAATGCATACATTTTCCACACTTATTTATGCGTTAGCATTGCTTATAGATGACGCTAGATAACGTTTTTTAAAAAATTACCAAATTTATAACTTTTTTTGCTATTCTTAATATCTATTGAAGATCCAATTTGTAGCAAAAAAACACTGAAAATCCTTTTAGGTAAAAGTATAAAAAGTAGGTAATACTTTTGAAAGCAACAAGAAACATTATAAAAAACTACAAAAAAGATGATAACAAATTTGTTATTTTGAACAAAGGAAAACTGATAAACAGTACTATGTAAGTACGTTCGCTTTTTTATTTCCGTTCTCAACGTTCTAATATTATCTCACTTTATAATTTTTCTCTTTTATATAAAAGTTTTTATTTTTTGAGGTTTAAAAAAAATAAATGAATAAAAACATCAACAAGTCGTGTTCATTGTATATTTTTTTACATTTCGATAATTTACAAAACATTTTACAAAATCACAATTTTGTTCTGTACACCTAAATGGAATGCTAAATGAATTCTAGTCCTTCATATTTCAGATCCGAAATATATAAGTCATCCAAAAGCACTTGACCATTAATTTTAAAAGCTGTAATGTATGAAGCTGTTTTTCCATCCAATTCTTCAGTTCGTAGTGCCACTATTACTTGATCTTCGGAAGAAGGAATAAATTTGAAGCTCGAAAAGCCTCTTGTATTGGTGGACGAAGAAATCTATAAGCAATTTTGTAAAAAAAATAATTTTATCCACTTAAACCCAGCCCACCTTAGTGGTTTGAACATTGTATAAATTTTCATCAGCACTAAGTAACACTGAGCATCCTCTATGCTCATCTAAAGATTCATTATATTGCTCTTTGCTACACCTTCGAGGTAAAAAAAACCACCGTCTATGAACATCTGACCATACTCCACTTTCATGTATCATATATCCTGGCCAATGTATATCCAATACTTCTCGTAATCTATTATACTCATTTACCCAATTTAAATGACTAACCTAAAAATTGAATACACTTTCTAGTGTAAAAACTCATTTGAATTCATACTTGTCCTTTCGTTGTTACAGCCTTAACAAACTGAGGATTATTATTTACAAAGCTGCCTGTTGGAGTCGTCCACTCTTTTCCCATTGAGCCCACATATAAAATTTCGTCCTTAACTGTTGCCCATTCTGCTTTAAATCCTTTACTGTTTCTGCAACAATATATTAAAAATAAGAAATAAATAATAAAACAATCTTTTTTACCTGCCATCACCATCCATAAGTAATAGCCATGGAACAGTTTTATCATTGATTATCTCAAAAACCAATCCTGTTCTATCGTCAAATGTTAGCAATTTCCCATTAAACACAACCAATTCAGACAATTCCATTCCTCTTCCTTTCAACGAGTAACTGCTTGTCAATTTCATAGGCGTTATACGATCCCATGTAACAACAACAGTTTGCCTAGTTGGACTATAACTTAAGTAGCCTTTCATTAGATAGGAATACCAAACATTTTCTTCACTTTCACTTTTTGAGTTTGTATCTAAATCGGCAATAATACCTATTCTAAATGTATGCATTGAACTAGTTTTAATTGGACTAGTTAAAGGATACGTATAGTTATAATCACTACTACGTAATACACTTCCCTGCACCCCTTTTCTGGGATACATGTACAACAAAATTAAAATAAATAAACCAACAAATGCTACGATTGAAATAAATTGAGTCTGTCCACGAATTGTTTTATTAACTATTCTATAAGCAGGTTGAGATCGTAGGGCTTTGCGCCAATCCTTTGTATTTCCCATCTCGTCGTCGTCATCTAATAAATTCATTCGTAGATTGTGACTCAATTCCATCAATTGTGTTCCACACACAACACTTGAATTTTAATCAACTAACACTAGGTATAGAGATAACCGAAACGTGGTAACCTCATCATAAAATATTATAAATTGCAATTATTATGTTGTGGCATTTCAAATTAACCTATAAAATGACAGCAATGAGCAATACGTCACTGTGATAACCATAGACAAAAAAAAACCATAAAAGACAAAAAATTGTTGATATCAGTGTTGCCAAAACGTTAACAAATTACAGCTATGTAAAAAATCATGCAGCGTTGTTAAATTTATAGCTTAAAACCTTAAAAAACTATTAAAATTAAAAAAAAAATATATTATTTAATAATATTATTGCTATAATTCTCAATTAAAATGTTTATTATTGTACGAAAATATAAAAACTTAAAATTTCTAAAACACAAATAAATAATAATTAATATTATTTTATAAAAATAATAACGTTTAATCTTAAAAAATCAAGACCTTCGTTTAAGTATAGTTGTTTAAAAACTGTTTTATATTTATGAAAGTGTCTATTGTATATTTACAACAGTATAAGTCTAGTTGGCAAATCAGTAGAATATTTTATTAAATAAAAGTATAAATTATTTTGTAATCTAATAACACAATAATTAAAAAAAAATATATATATATATATATATATATATATATTAATATACAAATAATCTACTAAAATACTAATTCATAATGTATTTGCCTTTAAGTATCAGAGTTGCAGTAAAAATAAATTTGTGCACAAAGCGTTTTTTTTGCCACTACGTTTAGCGCTTGATGTAGTTTACGTAAGAAAAAAACCTAATTTTTTCAAAAATCAAGTTATGTCATTAAAGCAGAACCATTGATAACAAACTTTTCATAATATTGTAATTTAGATTACAAAAAACAGATACTAAAATATAAACAAATGCTAAACGTTAATCCTTAATGCACTGTTGCCACTTCTCTCTCTTACGGCTATGTTGCCTTGTTAATCTGAAAACTTTTAAGTCTCCTAATTTGTGCGTTGTGACGTAGTCCATCTTTTTATATTCTTTGGTCACGGTTCACACGCATGCGCATGGAGCAGCGCAAGCGCATGGCATGGCGTGAAATCCGCATTTTTAAAACGAATTATAATTTATATTTTGTCGTTTTTTTAGTTACATTTTTCTATTTGATCTAATATGAAAGAGACACCGTCTCTTAAAAACTTAACAAACGTTAAATATGGAGCACCTTCTCTAAAGCAAAATGAGGTATTTGTTAGTAGCACATGCTTTTATGAGGTTATGTTAATACTTTTTTTTTTATTAAAGCTTCTCCAACAAATTGGGCTTCCTCACATTGCCAGCTTTAATTTTATGATTAACAAAGGAATGAATAGAGCAATTGAGGATTTAAATCCGGTTGAGTTTATGTTCAATTGTGACAGAATAAAGTTGTCTATAAGTTCTGCTAGTTTGAGCCCTTGTTTGGTGCCAATGGGGACTGTGGGGGTTAATAACACAAGGGTGTATCCGACGGAATGTCGACAACGGGCTGCAACGTATAAGGGGAGGCTTATTGCCACCGTTAACTGGTCAATGAATGAATCCCAACAAGTGTCATTTGACAAGGATATGGGAGAAATACCGATTATGGTTAAGGTATTTATCGTACTGTGCGTCGATAAATTATTTAGATCTACTCTAACTGTGTAATTTAGCTTCTTTTTGACAGTATGATGGCCGACAATAGTCATACAAACGTCAAAGCTCGTCTATAAATATCGTACGTTTCTCCGTACGAACATTCGTTTGAAATTTTATGACAAGAGTAGATCTAAATAATTTATAAAGGCATTGTAATTACAAGAGTATTATACATTTGCTTGAATTTATCAAATTGATAAAATATATGCATATCAACAATAAATTACTTCTTAGGTTTAGAATTTTTAGGGAAATTATCTTTTTCATATTGGATGTATTTGAAATTTTCAATGCTTAAGATTTGGTTAAACTTGATGTGGACATATTATTTGTCAAGCATTAATTGAGAGATTTTCTTTCACAAGTTTAATTAAATATGTCACCAGAAACCAAAAATTTATTGCGAAACTAAAAGGATCTACCAGCGGGAAATTAGCAAGGACGTTCCTGTATTAGATTTAAATTTTTTTGAAATATTGCTAATGTTGTACCACTGTACGATAATTATGAGTATAATTTATTAATAATAGTTTTACAATATAAGCCAACCTAACCTCAATGATTGACATAGTTATAATATTTTTTGTTTTCTACCAAGTTTATGGCAACTTATCAAAATCTAGGGAGTAATTGATTGCTGACCAGCATGTACGTATATGATTCTGCTTTTTTAGTCTAACCGATGTCATTTGAATAAAATGATGCCCAAAGATTTAGTAAAACATGGTGAACACGAAGAAGAATGGGGTGGTTATTTTATAGTAAAAGGTCATGAAAGATTAATAAGAATGTTATTAATGACACGACGGAATTATCCTGTAGCAATTAAAAGATCTGGATGGAAAATGAGGGGCCCACTATTTTCTGAATATGGTGTGACAGTAAGATGTGCAAAAGAGGATCAAACAGTGACAGTAAAAGAAACTATTTGCGGTCGAACTCTCAATTGATATTGTAATTTTAGAACAATGTTCTTCATTTTGTGACAGATGGGACGGCTAAACTTATGTTTAGCTATAGAAAGAATTTGTACTATTGTCCATTGGTTCTTATTTTGAAATGTTTATACGATTATTGTGATCAGTATGTCTATCAGAAGCTAGTTCAGGGTTACCAGGAGGACTCTTATTATGTGGAGTAAGTACAAGATTTATAGAATCGCATCTGTTCGCCTACTTGATTAATATTCTGTTTTTCAGTTGCGTTCAAAAGATGCTCCAACTCATCCATAACGAAGGTTTACATACTCATGAGGAGTGTAAGAAGTATGTGGGAAAAATGTTTCGTGTGAAATTTTATGAATGTCCAGAATGGTATACCGACACTCAAGTCACTGATTTTATCTTGAAAAAGTGTATTTTAATACATCTCGATAAAAATGAAGATAAATTTAATTTACTAATATTTATGACTCAAAAATTGTATATGTTTGCACAAAACAAATGTAAACCAGAAGGAGTTGATTCGGTGATGATGCAAGAGTTGCTG
Source organism: Lagria hirta (assembly GCA_947359425.1). Lineage (NCBI taxonomy): Eukaryota > Metazoa > Arthropoda > Insecta > Coleoptera > Tenebrionidae > Lagria > Lagria hirta. The sequence goes on along the minus strand of OX375804.1, from coordinate 207,560 downwards.
TTAGGAGGACATTTGTATCTTCAAATACTCAAGGAAAGATTACAGAATTGGTTGCTTACCTTCAAATCGAATATACTTAAACGGGCGTCTACGGGATCATTATCGCCAAGTGAAGTTATGAATGTAGCTAAAAGAACCGGCGGCTTAGAGCGAGGTTTTGAAAATTTTTTGGCGACGGGAAATGTACAAAGCTCTTCGGGTCTTGGATTGATGCAAGATAAGGGTCTAACGATTGTGGCGGAGAATATAAACCGAATGCGGTATATGTCACATTTTAAGGCGGTTCATAGAGGAGCTTTTTTTCAAGAAATGAGAACGACAGAAGTTCGACAACTTCTTCCAGACGCTTGGGGTTTTATCTGTCCTGTTCATACACCCGATGGTAGTCCATGTGGTCTATTGAACCATTTAACAACGAATTGCATCGTTACAGACGTATGTGATTCGAAACAAATAGACAGTATTTCGATAATTTTAGCCAAATTGGGCATGCTTCCAATTCACTATATGACCGATACAACACAAAATTATGTGGTACTTTTAGATGGCAAAATTATCGGTTATGTGGCAAAAGATATTATATTGAAATTAGTTGAAAAGCTACGTTTATATAAAATTAAAGGAACTGAAGTACCAAATACTTTAGAAATAGTTTTAGTGCCTTTTAAAAATGTCACAGCTCAATTTCCGGGATTGTTTCTTTTTACTGGACCAGCTAGAATGATGAGACCTGTATTGAATTTATCAACGAAACAAATTGAATATATTGGCACTTTCGAACAAGTGTATATGGATATCTGCATTAGAGGCGAAAAATTTTATCCTGGTAAGTCTAATTTTTGATGTGAAACATCTGCTTTAGACTTGGCAATTTACTGGGTTCGGCTTCGCGACAACGAGCTTGAATACTTCAGCCTAGTCACTGATTAAGAAAATTCAGTTTTTACAACTGGAAAAAATTCATTTTATGCATATTACTTGTACAAAATATTTTATTTTAACGTTATTGATTTAATACTTTTTGTATTTTGTTTATAGGAGTGACGACACATATGGAACTTTCAAAATTAAGTTTTTTATCAAATTTGGCTCAGCTAATTCCAATGCCTGACTGTAATCAATCGCCTAGAAATATGTATCAATGTCAGATGGGTAAACAAACAATGGGTACGCCTTGTCTGAACTGGCCAATGCAATCCGAGACAAAATTGTATCGGCTGCAAACACCTGGTTCACCTCTATTTCGTCCAGTACATTATGACAATGTTGATATGGATGACTTTGCAATGGGTACAAATGCTATAGTTGCTGTTATTAGCTACACTGTAAGTGGTTTGTTTGTAAACTAGAACTTTTTTTTTTTGAGTTTGTACAAGATGTCGCATCTCTGATAACTACAATGTGTGTAAAGTAGAGGATCTAAAGTAAGATAGACCTTAAGTTAAGGTTGACCTTATTTCGAATTTGAGACTATTATCTGTCATCTACGCTGCGGCCTCTTTGGTATAGCTTAAAATTATTTTTTTACTATTCAAGGGTTATGATATGGAAGACGCAATGATAATTAATAAATCTTCAGATGAGCGTGGATTTGCCCATGGTTCGATATTTAAAACCGAATTTGTAACATTGGATCATACGACTTCGTATTTTTGTCGGGATTCAGATCAGAATCATTTATCTGAATATTTAGATAATGATGGTTTACCTTACATTAGCAGGCGAATGAAAGCAGGTGACCCTTATTATTGTTATTATAGTGTCGATGAATCACAATATAAAGTAATCAAATTTAATGGAAAGGAAGAATGTTATATCAGTAATGTCAAATTATGTAGTAGCTTTGAAACAAGCGGTAGGACTGCGGCTATATCGTTCAGAATTCCGGTAAGTGTATCTATTTTTGTATAAAATAAAGATATTTTTATTTTAGCGGAATCCAACAGTTGGCGATAAATTCGCTAGTCGGGCGGGACAAAAAGGTATTTGTTCACAAAAGTGGCCAACCGAAGACTTGCCATTTACGGAAACAGGTTTAGTACCAGATATCGTATTTAATCCTCATGGCTTTCCATCCCGTATGACAATTGCTATGATGGTTGAAGTTATGGCGGGTAAATCAGCTGCAATTCATGGTTTAGTACATGATGCAACTCCATTTAAATTTAATGAAGAAGATACAGCTATTGATTATTTCGGAAAACTTTTAGTAGCTGGAGGCTATAATTATTATGGTACCGAAACTATGTATTCTGGAATTGATGGACGAGAAATGACCGCTAGGATTTTCTTTGGAATTGTTCATTATCAACGTCTAAGGCATATGGTTTCTGATAAGTGGCAGGTAAAGATATACTTATTTGCTATATCCTAGAGAAGTCTTGGTTTTTCTTTAATTTCTTCTCCTAAATTTGAATATTGAAGAATTTATTAAAATACTGCAATAGGTGCGGTCTACTGGTCCAGCAGATATTTTAACACGACAGCCAATAAAAGGACGTAAACGAGGAGGTGGTGTCCGCTTCGGAGAGATGGAACGTGATTCATTGATCAGTCATGGAGCTTCATTTTTATTGCAAGATAGACTTTTACATTGTTCTGATAAAACTTTAGTAAGAAAAGTTTTTTTTATTATTGTTTTTGTTTTATTATTTATATTTTTTAGAGTTTTATATGCACATCTTGTGGCACTCTTCTCGGACCAGTTACTACAGTCGTTAGAGTAGCTGATAGGCCAATCAAATCAATTACCAAAGAAACGTGTAGGCTTTGTGGTAACGGGGATAATATATCGGAAATTTATATACCCTATATTTTTAAATTTTTTGTTACTCAAATGGCTTCTTGTAATATTAATGTGAAGATTAGTACGAAGAATGTATAGAATTAAATAAAAAAGACAGTTTTACTTTCTCTGTATTTAAAATCATTCATAGATAGATATTTTTAAATTAAAGTCATCGCTACGACATGGGGCGTGTTTAGAAATTTGAGCAAATATTTTGTATTTATTACATACCTACTTATTAGAACGTGTAAGCTTTATTTACAGTACTTGTCTAGAACAAAATAATTGACGTTACTTAATATCTTTGTAAATAAAATAAAGCCATTGGCACTCTCTTTACCATTGAGACTGATTGTTTCTAGTGGCATTTACATGTGTGCACTAAATTGATGTTTGTACTAATTTTTTTAGAAAATGTATGTTTGCCGAAGAATAAGCGTTTGCAACTCGTTCCTAGTGTATATTTAAAATTGGTTTTTACAATATTTTTTGTTGTTAAGTAATTGTCTTTTTAAAAAAAAACTGTTTTTTAATGCTATAAAACCAAATTATGCAACGTTTTGGAGCCGCTGGTTTATCAAATGTCATTATATAATCTGTTTGAAAGCGCTTATTTGAATTTAAACTAAAAACTCGTGCTAAAACATTAAAAAACAACATTCATATTTTCTCGTGAAAAGTGTATTTTTCGTAGGAACAATAGAAATTTTAGGTTAATTAACATTTTTATTTCCACTGTTAAAACAAAGGTACATGGAAGCTTACAACTGTCCCAGTGAGTTATTCATCGGTTTTTAAAGAAAATAGTGAAACTAGTATCCGAGGAGAAAATACTCTCCAGTGTTCTATAATTTTCCACAAAAACTTTTCTAAAATTTTCGAAATTCTAAATCTAACTTTAAAAAAATATAAACAAATTATAGTTGGCGTTACTTATAGCTTCGTCGCCATATTTACTTTTTTACATTTTTCAATTTAGTTGCGTCGGGTAAAGTGTTTTTTAATGAAAAATCGGGAAAATGTGAAAAACTATTATAAATAAAGTGAGGTGAGGTGTATCAAAAAGCGTTCAATGAAAGGTACTCTCCAGCGGTGTATAATTTTCCACAAAATCTTTTCATTTAAAATAACCAAAAGTGTTATAAATAAAGAATTTCCCTTAACTTTTCCGAAAAGAAATAGTGCAATTGTAGGTAGGTTTCACTTTGTTTAAAAGAAAAGCGGCATTTTCCGAAAAATAAATTCTACCTTTTTTTTTATATAACTGGAACCTGGCATCGAATTTTCTAAGTTCCAAAGCTGGCTTTGGAAAAATTAAACAAATGATTGTTGGCGTAGGTCGCCATATTAACTTTTTCTTACATTTTTCTATTCGGTTGCGTCGGGTAAGGTGTTTTTTAAAGAAAAATCGGGAAAATGTGGTAAACTATTATAAATAAAGTGCAGTGAATGTCTATCCAAAGGGGTTCAATGGAAGGATGAAGGAAAGAGGGAAAACTATCCGAAAAGGTGAGTTTTCTAAACCATTGACAAGAATTTTTATATTTCGACACTTTTCGTCATTTTCACCTAATTATGGCGGTTTAAAACATTAAAAGATAAGTTCGGAAAGTTTCTAATGTGTTTATCATTAATTATCATCGAAAAAACGAAAGAAAAAGTGCATCATAAAAAAACCGAGTAGGATCTTGCGTAAGACCTGTTGTAGTTTTCAGGGGAAAATCGCCCTTGTTTGATATTTGTTAAAAAACATGCAAACTATTACCATTGTTTATCTATTACTCAATTTATAGCTTGAAGTTTCAGAATTTAAGAAATAGTTAGAAATACAAGGATAAGATCATTTCAAATTAAATCCAGTTACTTTTGAGAATCAAGTTGGCAGTCTTGAAAGTTAGTTCGTTTGTAGCTTATGATGTGTTTTTTATTGAAATTATATCTAATTTTTGCATTTTTTTTCGATTTTTAAATGCCGTATCTTTTTAATTTTTCCTGATAGACTTTATAAAATAAAGTTAATTTTGATTGACTTATTCAAAGACGTTTAATTTTAGCATAAATAAGCCATTTTAATTTTTAATATTTTCTATTTTAATTCAGTTTTTATTTAAAATTCGTTTTTTTTTTAAAAAAATTATGAAGAAACTTTTAGGAAACAAACAAAAAAATCTATTTTAATATTTCTTATTGTTTTTAAAATATGACGTTTTTTATTATAAAAAAACTATGAATCTTTAAGCTCTCTTTCGGTTCTATAGCAGATCATTCTCAATCTTTAAAGTAAAATAACATAAACAAGATGTATCTTTTCAATTTTGCTTCAAATGAGTGAAAATTTTGATAAAGTTAAATAATTTATTTTTGAATTTCGATATATTCAAGTTACTTACATAACTTGTTTATCAGTTTTCCTTTGTCAAAAATGAATTATTGATAACAAATTCTCTGTTATGAACTTTTTTCTAGTCTTATATAATGTTTTCTTTTTGTGTTTAAAAGTGCTATCTCTACTCTAGTGCAGTTCCAAACTTTGTACTGTTTGGCACGAATCGGTTGTTTTTCTTGCGTATTATTAATAGAAAAATTCGGATTAAAAAACGTATCAATTTGTTTGTCCTTGCAGATGGGTCCTAAGAATTCCAATAAAACCCCATAGCTTTCTACATTAGGAAAGAAAAGGTACAATCAAATTTTAAGCAGAAAAATGTTAAGATTTACAATTTCTTTTATTAGAATTTTTTTTTAAAAGTTGCTTTTAGTTGTAGTTTTTGATATCAAAAAGAAAAATAATTATTTAATATTTTTAATGATAAAAACTCGAGTGGCCAATATTTTTGAATCAAGTAGGCCATGAATTATGACATTAGAACACTACTTGTTTTTTTTTAAATAATTATAGTGCTGACGGGGCACTTTTTAAAACGCTTGTTAAATTAGTTTTTGGTCTAAAAAGATTATTCAAATTACATTTTCGGGTTTAAAAAAACAATAAAATTCATTTGTGCAGTGCGTTTTTCTTATTGTGTTTATTTTTGAACAAAGTAGGCATAGTAGAAAACGGATGTGAGATTCCATCAATATCTAGGGCTTTCTCTTATTTTCCAGTGGATTAGTCTTACTGGGGACACCACTATAAAAAAACGCACTATTTACTGTACCTCTTAAAGGTGGTGTGAAAATCGGTGAGTCCTGATATTTTTGCAAATAAAAAATTAATCATAATATATAATAAAAAGAAGAAAATGAAAAGGTACTAAAAAATTATAGTCGATTGTTGTCAACATTATTATTCAACAATTTATTAGAACCACAACGCAAAACACAAAACAAACACACAATAATAAATTATCTAATACACAGATGTAGAACGTTGCGTACAAATAAATTGTTATTAAATAATATAATTTAAAAAATTTGCTACTTTATACAAATGTTTTTTTTTTGACTAATCATACAAATGACGACAATTGTATGCTCGGAGGTCAAATTAACGTCCAGCTTCAAAATAAAAATTACGATATGTAAAATAATAATGTCGATAATTACTAATTCGTAATTTCTACTTTAATTAACGATGTTGTTGTTTTGCTGCAAATTACTTTGTTGCCTGTTCTAAATACGCAATTAAATCAGCTCGCTCTTGAGGTTTTTTCAAACCAGCAAACACCATTTTTGTACCAGGGATGTATTTCTTTGGATTTTCTAGATATTCAAATAAAGTATCCTTGTTCCATGTGATGCCTGAAATGATAGAAATAAATCAATTAACAAATGTGTATTGCTAGAAAATTATAACACTGACCCTTGGCTTTGTTCGCATCAGTGTATGCAAATCCTGTAGCCTGGCCTGTTTTTCGTCCAATTAATCCGTTCAAGTTTGGACCTGTTTTATGTTTACCACCTGCCTCAACTGTGTGGCATTGTGCACATCTTTGAACGAATAGTTTTTTGCCCTTTTCTGCGTCTCCAGCTGGTACACCCATTTTTCAATTGAATCCTACAAATGGGATTTTTTTATCAATAATACACCATGTGACTGCAATCTGAAGTGACTAATAAGTAATTAATTTTTGAGGTTATAATAAGTCACGTGCTATATCGTTGTACTATTTGTATAATAAATAGAATTAATGATTAGATAAATTTAAAAAAAAACGAAAAGGGTATCATTTATTACATAATGCACTACAGAAAGAATAAAACTTAACCACTGACCTATATTGCAAAATGTTACATAACCTTGAATCAGAATTGATCCAAAGCTTCCATGTTGCCAAGAATATAAATTTAGTTTAGGTAATAGAAAATTCAGCTTGATCAGCCAAATTTAATAATTATAAACTATTACATAATAGAATATAAATTAGTTAAATCAAATAATTTACAACTATGTAATATTAAATCAAGTACCTTTCGATTATTCTCACAAAACCGAAAATCAATCTTTTTCACTCGAACACTTTTAAATTATTATCCTCAAAAAAAAATTTGTTGAAATGATCTCACCCTCGCCTTACTTGAAAATTGACTGAAAAGAAAAATGGAACTCGATCGAATGCTGACAATTGCCTTATTTTTGACGTTTACGTCAAGTTTTAGTTAAAATCCCTAGAAAAGTTAGAATGAGTTTGACATGTGACGTCACTGGAATACAATGTTTCCCGCTTACAAATCAACAACATAACTGACGATTGCGCTACAATGTGTTAGATAATAAAACAAATATTTCTTCCACTGTTGTGTATAATATTTTATTTACCCTAATCCCTTATAATTTACATTGACTGCAGATCAGAATGTATAAGTATGGGATCAAACTCAGAACTTCAAAGATCTTTGAAGTAGTGACTCTGAAATAAAATATTGTAAATTGACTAGAGTGACAGAAACATTGGGAATGCTTTCAACATATATACAAAGTCGTTAAGGGCGACCAAAAATCTCATATTTACATATATTATTTACATTATCAATATTAGCAAAAATAACTTAAGACAGTCGTAAGTGCAGTAAATTATTACCACTTAGTCAATGGATAGACATTTTCAACATTTGCTTCAATAAAAATAATTCCTTATGTTAAATTAAAAAATAAAAAAAAAAAATTTCTTTTTGATAGAATCAAAATATTGTAAAATTTAGATATATTCGAGCCCGCTTCAATGGGGAAGATGGAACATCTTAATTCAACATAAAGTTTATAAATTTTAGCAAAACACACCAAAATACTTAAATAACTTTTGACAATATTAAAAGTCTTGCGCCATTTAAACATATTATTAATATGTTAAAACAAGAAAACAGCATTTTGCACTTGCAGAACTTAGACACTATCCTAACATACAACATTTTGTTCTTTAACATTAAGATAATAAAATATTTAATGCTTTTACTCAATATAATACATTTTAAAATATAAATATGTCACTAATTTAAAAAATCACAGTAAATTACAATACTGGAAAAAAATGTTGTGATCTATAATAGAGCAAAACATTAATGTTGTACATGATACATCGTCCGACTGATAAGCGTTTTAAAATTTGTGATTCTCATCTATTTATGAAACATTTCAAGCCCGTCCTAGGGTATGTAAACATAAACATTAACACCTTTTGTACATGTGATTGGTGATCGAGATCTTTTTTGCGACCAACCCCGACCAAAGGCAAATTTTACAAAAAGTAGTAACATATAAAATAGAGGGGTTTTTACTTCATTTTTCTTCTTCTTCTTCTTGGTTTTAAAATACCGACTCAGCAGATCGTGATAAGTGAATTGGATGAGAAGGACTACGGGCTAATCTTTTCTTTGGTAGTTTTTCCAAAATATTTCCAAGACGAATAAAATCCGGTCGGTCCTCTTCGCGGAACGACCAACAAAGCATCAAGATATCCTGTAAAAAACAAAAATGCACCTTGTTTGGATTGCAACATCTAATAAGAGAGAGAGAGAACTATAGTATTATTTAGTCTTTCTAGCCAGCCAATCAACGCATTTTCTGCTAGGTCATGTGATGATTCAACAAATAGAAACGCCAATTACATAATAAACATTGACCTTTCTTGTTTACATCTACTACTTCTACTTACCTTAACATCACGAGACGCTTGTAAGTTAGCTAAAGGCTGTTTAATGCCTTTCCCAACTTGCCAAATTATAGCTTCTGGAGGTTGTGCTTCAAAGGGCCAATCACTACAAAGCAACTCATACCATACAGTTCTAAAATACATTTAATAAAAATCAATTATTCCAACAAATAAGTCGCTTACCCAAAAGCATAAACGTCTGAAGCTTGGCTAAAAGGTAATTCTTCTGCATACAGCTGATGTGCGTGCAATTTCCTAATAATTTCAGGAGATAGATAACACAGCCATCCTGGAGGTATCCATAGACTATCACTTTTTCTAAAAATTTTATTTCTTTTATTATTTTCGAATAACATTAAAAAATAGAATTACCGATTTCCAAAGCACAGCTTTGTTACGCTGCACAATCCAAAATCTGTAATAACTACTTTACCATTTTCAAGAAAAATATTTTTGCTTTTCAAATCCTTATGAATAATCCCTCTTGCATGCAAATAGCCCATTCCCTAAAAAACTTAATTCAAGAAAAAGTATCACACCAAAATTTAAACATATTTTTTACCTGAGATATTTGTTGAGCGACAATAGTCGTTTTGTTCATGTTAAATTTATCTTTTCGTAAATGTATATGCGTATAGAGGGTCATTCCTTTGCTAAGACTTGTTATTATAGCTAATTTTGGTGGCTGCATACATGCTCCCATAAATAAAATAACATTTTCATGTCTGGTTTTTCGAAAAGTTGACACTTCATTTTTAAATTGCTCCAATGTTTTTTCATCATTCAAATAGCTCATATTTAAAACTTTTACAGCAATATCACCATGCCAATATCCTCTGCATACAGTACCAAAACGTCCTGTTCCAATTACTTCTCCCATTTTTAATTCCTCAAAAGGTATATCCCATTCTCTCATAGACATACTATTTTGTCGCGGCCATCGTTGACCATCTGTGAGCGTTTCCGTATCAGAAACTTGACTATCTTGAGAGTCTACCCTAACTGGTGTCTTATCCGAATCAGTACTTGTACTTCCCGAAACCGAAACAGTGCGATCGCTTTCATGAGATTGTTTAGATGAAATCAGTTCATTATTATGTGAATTTGACAACGGATAAGTTTCAATTGCCACTTCGTTCCTTTCGGCTTGTGTAATATCTTAAAAAAAATAAATTATAAAAAAACAAAAAAAATTAAATAGAATACACTTACCGGGAAAATTAAATTGTTGTTTATGACTAGCATGAGGAGTTGGAATACTTTGAACTGCGGGACTGGAGGGAGTTGAGCTATTACAACTTGATGTATTTGAACTTGAATCTGGAGGCTAAAAATCATATATATACATACAATAGAATCCAAAAGAATTGTTTATCAAACACTTAAATGTTACTATAAGCTGCATAAAACATAAAACAAAGTTGGCATAATAAAAAAGAAACAATATTTTCATTTAGCCTCAATGAACACTTACCGGAAAAGATGGAATGTTAATAGAAGGCTGTGGATGAGATCTCTTTCGACGTGTTATTGAATTTATAATATTTTTCGCGTTTCTTGCTCGACCAACCACATTCGATTGAACAAACACAGGTCCATCATACGATAATTTCTTTTTAAATTCGTCAAGAAGTTCAGGTGGTAAACCGCAAGATGGCGCTACAAAATCTTCACATTCCCGATGACATGTATATTTACACTCTTTACATTTTAGTCCCGAACCAAAATAAATTTGTCTCGAACAATAACAACAGGGTGTTATAATTTTGTAACTCTTTCCAAATCTATGATTTATTTGATGAGTCATATTTCTAACAACTGGTGTAGGAGTGCGTGGTGATTTCGGCACTTGCAAACTTGTAGCAGCTGAAAAAGTTATAATTAAATAATCACAAGCTCTTACTCTTTTTTTTCTTATGTTTACATTGGTTTGATGTAACATTATCAGTGATAAGTAAATTAAGTTGTAAACACAACAATCAGAGAAATAAAAAAATATATTTTTAAAACATAACCACAAGCTTTCATTATTATTAATACATATTATCATAAATTTTCGTTGCGAAGACACATTTCCAATACCCCAAAAGCAAATTTATGTATTTCGGCCAAAATCGCTCGAAAACCCGAAAATCTTTCACTAGACCACGTTTTTGAGAAAATGCATTCTTCCGTGAGATAATAACGATTTTATCGCCATCTTTTTAATAAATTTATTTTTTTCCACCATTAAATATGTCAATTAATAAAGACCAATAATTAGAATTTTGTTATAAATGCTCGCTAAACATTAACAATTGTAAAAAAAAATTCTGTAAATTTTCACACCAAACAAATTTTATGCTTTATTATATGCAGGGTGGCTAACACCATGCATAAAAATTTAAAATAGAAATAAAAAACTTCAGACCTCTCACTTACATTTATAACTATTGTCGTCACTATCGTTTCCCGCATTATTATAAGGAGGCGACTTAATAGGACTGGTTAAAATAGGACTGGTATATTCCGTATCAGGCCCTGGTTCGGTTGGTAATCTCGATCTCTTTCCAGGCCCCTTTTCCCCGCTTATAACTTCCCCACTGTCACCCTTAGCTAATTGGGACTCATGTGATTTACTTTTCGTTAAAGGATAATCTGGTAACAAAGCCCCACTGTGAATTCCAGTATGATGTTTGCGTCTAGGTGGTGGAGTTGTTGGAAATTTGTTTCCTATAATATTTAATTAGTAAAACAACATAAAAACATTTCAATACAAAAAATATAATTATATTTATAAAACAATAAGAGGATACATTATCATGCTGTAACATGCGTACCTTTCCCCCTGTTTTGAAGCGGGGGAGTAAGGGGGGGCCCAAGCACACACTGAGCATTCAGAGAATTGATGCTAGACACAGAGGAAGAAGGAGGAATCGCACCTCCTCGAATATTATTGGTGAAAACACCCAAACCATCTTCAGATGGCACCGACGCTCTAGTCGCACGATTTCGATTCATCCTGGGTGATAATCCTCCTTTAAGAGGATGTTGACGATCCCATGACTCCCACGAATAGAGATGCATGTCAGAATTATCACTATCTCCTCGTTTGAGCACATCTATAATATTAAATATTCACAAAAAAAACTTGAAAAACTCTTTAAAATAATTATTGTTTACCTGTGTATCTTTTAAGATTACGAAGAGCACGACATAGCCTATCAAGTTCTTCAAGCCGCGCTCCTCGATCGTTAAGAATAGATCTGAGTTCATGTTCTGATTTCTCTTGTAACTCCTCCACAGAAAAGATTTTCTGACAAAGACCCTGAATAGAATTGCCGCCTAATCCTACAACTTCAAGCCACTGAATCAGCGAAGGAGTGTTATAAACTTCTCCACGTAACTTTAGCTTAGTAATAAGTTGATTTGCAAATAGTTTGATAAGTTTGCCCTAAAAGGATGGTTTTTAGAAAAGGGGCATATTATACTACTTATTTATTATTAGTTAAATACCTCCAGAGTTCTGATTTCTTGTTGAGTCAGTTCTGCACTTGTTGCACATTGTGTACGGAGCCCCTCCAAACGCTCAGCAGAAACATCAATCATAGATTGAATTATTTCAAGGTTCTTCTTTATTTCTTGCTCCGCCGCTTCGTCATCGGCCATTCCCAATATCACAGTACAGTTACAAACTAGTATTTACATTTAGTACTTTAATATAATTATTTACATATCACTATTTCTTATATCTTATAGCTAGATCAATGCTAATTTTTTATACAAATCCAATTCTTGTCATCGGCCATTTTTAAAACGATTGACTGACAGTTTTTTGACAGGCTATAACACTTGACTGATACATGACAGAATACTGAACGTTCTCAAGGAAAGAACACCCATTCAAAATTGAAAAAAAGGGTCATTTTGCCGATTATGGACTATGATGTTAGCTCAGAATATTTTTTTAGAATATATGTAGGAAACGATATTGTGCCAATTAGTGTTATTATTATGAACAATAATAGCACTTTTTAAGTAAAATTTTTCTAAATTAATTAATAAAGAGAAACATGAATTTAATTTGATTTTGTTCCTTTGAATAATATTTGACCAACTTAAATGATCTTATCCTGCTTTTTGAATAATGGGGTGAGTTTGTCTCATTGTGCGTTTGCCTTAGTTATAGTGCATTAAAATTATTTGGTAAGTTTTTATCATAATTATTCCATATACTTCTTACATTTTAGTGACTTTTTTAATATTTTTAGAACCGAAAATCATTTTCGTAGTTTTTTCTACGACAAAATGTCAACATTCCTCCGCAAACCAATCTAGTTGACTTTCCTTGCCCTAAAAGCTTTATAGGCAAGTTAATTCTTTCACTATTTTGACGTGATTTAAGCTTTTTATACGCATATTTTACCTACAGCCCTGTCTCATTTTCCATTCCGTATGTTAATAGCACAGACTTTTATTAATATTATAAAATTTTTAATAAGGTTTTATTAATGTTTACGAATTCTTTTTTTTTAAACAGCATAGTTCATAATCGGCAAAATTACCAAAAAAGTACATTCTTACGTTTATAGCAATTAAAAGGACATAAAAATAGGTAGGCTTCAGTAGATGAGTTTATTAATTAGTTCTACAACGTAGAATTGATATAAATACAATATAAACTAACAATAATAATAATAAAACATTGTAAAATTAAAGTTTATTAAAACGCTTAAAACTAATTATTAATTCACAGTGTCGAGTATGTGGGAACATATCGACTGCCACTGCTTTTACTGGCACTAGAGGCTCGTTGTGCAACGTTTTTGAAGGTTGACGTCCAAGATCAACAAAATTTTTTAATGCGGCGCTGGGATTACAAGAGACATATACAAGTTGATTGATTTTATTTACTTTTCTGATTTGAAGTATTGCTTTTTGTTCTGTAATAATTTTTTTAAGTATTTTTTTTTATTTTAATAAATGCAATACTTACGAAGACCAGCTCGAGGTGGATCTACCACTGCCACTACATCATTTATAGCTCTATAGCAAACAGACCCCAAAATTTCTTCTGCTTTACCAACAAAAAATTCCGCGTTGGTAATTTCATTGAGTCTTGCGTTTTCTTTGGCATCTGCAATAGCCTCTGGTACAATCTCAATTCCAAGGATCTTACTGGAAGACTTGAAAAAAAATCATTCTTAGATAGCAATTAGTTAACCATTCTGACAACTTACCTTTGAAAAGCATAACCCTATGGTTCCTGTTCCACAACAAACATCCAAAACGGTAGAATTATCAGTTGGAGCTGCTAATTCCATTATTGAACTATATAAAATATCCGCACCTTTTGTATTAATTTGAAAAAATGCTTCTGGCGAAATTTTAAACTTCAATCCATGAAGACTTTCACAAATATGTGTATCACCCCATAAAAATTCAGTGGCTGCGTTATCTTCCCCAGTCATTCTATAATTAATAATTTGAACTGATATTATTATACCCACAGTAAAGAGAAAATTAAGTACTTTTTAACTATCGGCTGATAATACAATGATGTTACATTTGCCTCTTTACCATTTCCTTCCGTAAAATATTCAATTAGAGAATCTTTAAACAACTTTAATCTTTCTTTGGATAAATCCTGAGGATGAATTCCCACAACTAACATTAATTGATCTTCAGTACTTCTTATCATTAATTGTCGAAAGTGTCCTGAATGAACTTCAAAATTAAAAACTTCCAGATCTGAAGCTCTAACATAATCTTGAAATAATTTAACAGCGATTTTCATTGATTGTGGAATGTGTTTTAAAGAATCTATTCCACCAACACCTGTAATACCATTTACATAACTTCCAATTCGAAAGCCTACTGTTGGAAGTTTGGTTTCCTCATCAATTCCTATTGTAAAACTGCACTTGTTTCTGTACCTATAATAAATTACTAAATAAATAAAAACTTAATAATCAAAAATAATTAATTACCCATCACATTCCGTCGCATAACGTATGTTAAGTAACTCGCAAGGAAGTCCATTATGCAATTCCTTTTGATTGTTTAACCAATCTCTTAAATCAGGATTTAATCTAGCCAACTCGTTTCCTAAACGTTTTAAAACATTACGAACTTCATCTTGTTTTAATTTTAACTGAAAATAAATGTTTAAATAGCTAATAATAAAACGCTTATCAAAAAAAAAAAAACAATATTATACTCAAAATAAGCCTAATGCGTGTTTCTATCCAAATATTGACTTAAGATAATCCAATTTAATTTGCTTTGACGATAATAAATGAATAACCCAAATAAATATAATAATAAATCATTTTGTATTGGTATTTGTATTAGTATTGTTTCTTTTAATTAAGATACGTTACAAATTTTACAAATTGTCTTCTATGTTTATAATTTGCGTGCGCAAAAGATGTCCATCTCATAATAATTGTAGCCATTAATCCTTCGTAAATAAGTTTTATTGCTCCGATAAGATATGAGCCTCCCTTAAAATTTAATCCGTTTCCATTCCACAGTAAAATGTGGTTTTGGGTGATTTTAGTTTCATTATTTTCGATGAGTAAGAGAGTGTAAATTCTATTTTTAATATAATTTCAAGTTTTATTGATTAGGTTGCGGTAGCTTAAAATGCTACGATTGCGAACCAAACAATAACAAAAATTGCTTAGATCCCCAAGATAATAACGTTTCACTTGAGAATTGTGAATCTGCAGCCTATGCTGAGGGATTTTTTGTTGATTCGGTCGTTTTTGAATGCATCTCATTGTACTTTGAACCAAGAGGTAAATTGTTAAATTTTTTTTAATTTCATCATGTATGTAAAAGATATTCTTTTTAGTGAGAAAAGATTTTGAGGAAGGAATGTATAGAGGTTGTGTCTCTAAAGATATTAATGATAAAACAGATGGGTGCGACATTGCAATTCAGCGAATGTCAGAGTTTAAAGTAGCTAATTGTAAAAACTGTTCAAGTGATGGTTGCAACACAGAAAATTTAAAAAAAGAAAATTATATAACCGAAGAAAAACTTCCACTTTCAAATAATGCTACTATTTTAATATCCTGGCACATAATCAAAATTATAATTTTTGTAATTTATTTTTTATTAACAATATAGTAGCTACTATAATTTAGGTGAATTAAAATTGTCATTCTCTACTAGTTATGCAATATTTTTTATAGTAAAAAAAAACTATATATCATGATACTTTTATAAATCTACGAAAGTTTGTTACGTAATTCAGTATTAACACCGGCTACACAAGATGTCGGTTTCGAACATTTAAATCGCCCATTACGCTAACAGCGTTAGGGGGTCTATTGTGTATTGTGGGCTCAGCTAAGACCGTAGTAGAAGTAAATAGGTACAGCTTTCAGATCACATTAACTAATTGTTAACTTACTTAAGTCAGTGTACAAATTTTGTAATCTCGCTTACATCACAAAACAATTCGATTAACCGATATAGACCCACTGGCTGCGTTGCCAGATTTTGCTGTTCACGGCTTGTTAAGTAGAGACGGCTGTGACTCACCTGCTCTTCATATGGTATATCCCAAAGTGGAATAGTTGAAGATTTCAGCTTTTCCTCCTGACTGCGGTTATCGATTTTAATTTTTTTGCTGGCCGATTCCTCTAAATGTTCTTTTCTCTTTTTAACCAAAGGATCTGGAGATGGCTTAGCTTTCTGAAATATTAGTAAAACGTTAATCACGTTTAATCATCGATGATTTTAAACATTACAATAGCCTGAAGAACTTTTCCTTTCCATTTAAATCCTGTTAATGCCCCAATTGCGTTCTCCCTATCCTCATTATTACGAAAACACACGAAAGCATAGCAGCTATTTCTTTTAGGAGCTTTAACTTTTGATGAATTTAGTTTCAGACGATTGTTGAGCAGTTTGCGAAACTCCTACAAACATTAATCATTAAACATTCATGATATAAGAAAAACGTAGTTTTTACATTCATTCCATAAATTTTTGGTAAATTTTTTATTTCGATTTTAAACTTCTCCGCAGAAAAGTCCGCTCTTTCTAAATAAGCGTAAGGGTCATCTTCAGATTTTGAGCTATTTGCTTCTTGTTCTGTGCTCTCTTCGTCCATGTCTTTCGCATTGTTTTCAATGTAAACACTTTCCACGTTTTCCATTTTTTTTGCCTACCTTTTTAACCTCACTTTACTTTTCAAAATAAAATAAAAAAACAGATGACATATGACAAGTGTCACGATAAATCTAATAAGACATTTGCTGTCATTTCTGATAATTGTACAAAAACTTGTACTTTACAAGTTTTATAGTATTATTATCCTAATTATACTTATTTTTATCAAAATTTAAAAAATTTAATAAAATAAAACGTTTGCATTAAAACAAAAAACAAAAAAAAAACATATCAAATAAAAATTAAAAAAAAATAGTAGATATTTGTTTGTGTGCAGCAAACATTGCTAGTCATTAGATATTTTGCTTCGTAAGTACATATTTACTGAAAATACTACATCAAAACATTGCGTAAAATAATATGTTTTGCGTTTACAATTTTTTTTCCATTTTTTAAAATGGCTTCTTGTGGCAAAAGAAGTTAATATCTGACAAAAATAATTTAATTTGTGGCAATAGAATCCAATAATTAAAAAAAAACAATTAAAAAATTAACAAACTTGACAGGCATAAAAACAACACAATGGCAAAATTAAGAATAATAAACAAATAAAAAAAACAGTTGACGCATGACTAAACGTCACATTACATTTGTTTTTCATGAGATGTAAAAAACCTTATCTATTAATAAATAAAAATTTATATAACCGATCGAGAACAAAACCGCTTTATTAAAAAAAAATGTTTTTGTAAATACGAATGCGGTTCTCATATAGCTCTATGGTTCTTATAGATAGGCTTATTCTCTAGTTAATTGTCAATGTCAACAGTTATTTTCATAGATAATCTATTTTGTTAGGTTATGTTTTTTTGAAGTGGCGGTTTTGTGCTTGTAGACATAAGGTTTTTGAACTTTTCTAAATTTATAAATGAAAAGTTAATTTTCTAAACGAAATGGATAATGGAAACGCGTTATCTTGCTCTATTAATATGGAATGGTTAAATTCCCAAGGAATTACGCAACGAAAATTGGGTCAAAAGTCAGGTCTTTTAAGACTGATTCGAAGTAACGCTCGAGATATTTTCCTCGAGGCTGTGATAGGAAAATTGCCACCTGTAAAGCTTAGATTGAAAGGCATTTCCGTTCATAAGAAATTCATGAATGAAGGTAAAGCGACGATTAAATTTCAAGAGGAGCGATGCACTGTGATGCTATCGAATGCGCCCCCCAATCAACTTATGAATTTTTTAAGAACAATTTTTGTTAAAATGACTGGAGAGAAAAATTCAAATGGTCTGAATACATCGTTAAGGACTCAGTTATTGTCTAATAAACCAAAACAATTTGAAGAAATTAGTCCAGTTACAAATTTGGAATTGGATAGGGCACACAAAAAAGTATCGAAATAGTTTATATTAATTAATTAATTAATTAGTATATTTTTATTGTTTTACACTTTTTAGATATCTAAAGCGTCAGATACAACGCCATCTCCTTCCAGTAAAAAGCGAAAATTAAGTCCGAATAGTAACGCAAAAACTTCATCCTTTAAGAAACTGTATACACCTTCTCCTACTCTAAATGAACCTTTAAATATTGCACAGAAAGAAATAATGGATGTTTGTTTGAGTGGAAAAAATGTATTTTTCACTGGAAGTGCAGGAACTGGCAAAAGTTATTTGTTGAGAAAAATTATCGGTGCTCTCCCACCAGATGTCACAGTTGCAACGGCGTCTACAGGTGGGTACCCTTCTGTTTGTCTTTTTAATTTTGTGTATAATTTTTTATTTGTTTTTAGGCGTTGCTGCCTGTCATATTGGTGGCACAACTCTTCACCAGTTTGCAGGAATAGGTGGAGGTGAAGCCAGTCTAGAGCGTAGTATTCAATTAGCATCTCGTCCCGGTTCGAGTACCATCTGGCGCAAATGTAAACATTTAATTATTGATGAAATATCAATGGTCGATGGAGATTACTTTGAAAAAATTGAAATTGTTGCGAGAAAAGTTCGCAAAAATGATAAGCCATTTGGTGGTATCCATCTTATACTTTGTGGAGACTTTTTACAATTACCACCGGTTACTAAAGTCAATAATCAAGTCAAGTTTTGTTTTCAAACTAAAGCTTGGGAATCGTGTAAGTTGAGTACTTATGAACTAAAGACTGTGCATAGACAAAGTGACGACGAATTTATTCGAATTTTAAATAGTGTGAGAGTTGGACAAATTTCTGAGAGAATGGCTCAAAGATTAACTGATACAGCTAAGCAGAAGATTGAAAGACATGGAATTTTAGCCACACAACTTTGTTCGCATACTGAAGATGCACGCATTATTAATGAATCAAAACTAGGGGCGTTAAATGAAGAGAAAGTTATTTTTGCTGCTGAAGATTCTGATCCATCGCAGGAGAAGCAGCTCGATCAAAAAACATCATTTTTGTCAAAACTAGAATTAAAAGTAAATGTTTAATTTTTGTTTTTTATTTTGATTTAAATACTTTGCTTTTGTAGGTGGGTGCCCAGGTGATGCTATTGAAAAATATAAGTGTAGCTACAGGTTTAGTTAATGGTGCTCGTGGAGTGGTTAAAGCTTTTCGAGACGGTCTTCCATTGGTCCAGTTTCGGAATAAAGAATATCTTACGAGACACGAATCAGCTCATGTTAAAACTATGAGTGGTGCAATAATAACTCGCAAACAAATCCCTCTAAAGTTAGCATGGGCTTTTTCAATTCATAAGTCGCAAGGATTGACATTAGATTGTGTAGAAATGTCTCTTGGAAAAGTTTTCGAAGCGGGACAAGCTTATGTAGCTTTAAGCCGAGCACAGAGTTTAGATACTCTTCGGGTGTTGGACTTTAGGGCATCACAAGTATGGGCAAATAAAAATGTTTTAAAATTTTATCGTCAAATGAACGAACAAATGGAATTAATGCGATTCATACCTTTAGGTCTACAAGAAAAGACTAAGAAGATTGCAGCAAAAAGAATTATAGGATTAAAATCGTTAAATAAACCGTTAGTTAATATTAGCTGATATCTCTAGTCGTATTAACATCGTGTGTCGACTTGCAAAATGGTTGATATTTTTACTTTATATTATATTTACAGTTTTAAAATTTTAAATAAATAACCATAGTAAAAACGTTTGAGACATATTCAGCAGTAAATTTTTGTGCACTAAAGTTATATCTCAAACGTTTCTACTATAAATGAAATTTGCTTGTGTTGTTTTATTTGTTTTTACCTACCTATAAATAAGTATTTTCTTGGAATTGCTAAGAATTAAACTTGGCTCAGAAAATGGACCATTTTTAGGTGGAAAGTTTTGTGGGTTATACTTCCACACGATATAGTTTTTCTGTTATTCAAAAGGCTTTAAATTGGACGATAAAATATAGTCAAAATTTGCGATGGCGTCGGTATGCCATTAGCATTCTCATATTTGAAACTTTTTAATTTGCTTAAATTTTTTACGCCTTGAAATTGGCATAATCAAGGCAAAAAAATGCTTTTGACAAAGTCTGACATCTGCTGTCAATTTAATGAGATAATACCATATACAAAAAGTCAACTATTGGCGAATAATTTATTGAAAACCGTTAGAGAACGCTTTAAATAACAATATGGCGGCTGGAAAAGTAAAAAAAAAACCTACGTTCTGTGTTGGTTTGATTCTGCTTAAAATATTGAACATTTAATGAAAATATTAGTTTTTCTAAAATAAAAAATTAATTAAAATTTCAATAGGTATTTTATAACAGTTGTAAAGGAAAATAGAACAAATTTTTTTTGAAATGTTTTCTACAACGTTGTTAATCAATAAAAATACTTTACTAAATTGTAACTAAAAGAGTTTAAGATCAAATAAGAGAGAAATAATATGAAATGATACTAAACACTGTACTTTGTAGGCAACTTTATTTTTAAACATTTTTCTGAATGTTTTTCTTTTAAAATATAAAGAATACAATAAATTCACTATTAGTGTCTTATAAATCCCATATTACTTGCGATATGTTTACACTTGGTCGATATCTCTTCTTGTACTAAACTAAAACACATAGCAACAACAACTAGTCCAAGAAAAAGATACAAACAACAGGCCAAAATTTGTAGTTGAGCATTCGTATCCGGACTTTGAGGAAGATTGTCGCCGATTCCTATTGTTGAAAGGGCAATAAAGCAAAAATATGTGGCATCAAGAAAGCTCCATCCTGATGTTGAGGCAAATGCCGCTGCTCCAGCACAAACGTACGAAAAGAAGAATACCAAAACTAAACTCGCAGGCACTGATGGTGACAATGGTAGGTTTGGCGACGGTGTTCTTGGACATTCATTTGGATGCCAGATTAAAGGAACCCTCGATGGAGTGTCGTGAGTGCAAGTTCTAGAAAAAACGTATTTTTAAAATGTATAAAATAAATAAAAATAAAAACATTTATATTATTTAGGGACCTATCTCAGCTAAGAATGATATGACGTTATTGAGTTTAAAAATGCAAAGTTGTCAAGTTTTATTGTTGACACTTTGTTTTAGGAAATTTTGTTGCTAAAGTTATTTAAAATTCTTTTTTTTCCAATAACACTATGAACAATGCCCTGTTTACACAACACAATTTTATGGCCTGACCTAATCTCACTTTCGCTAAAAAAAAATAAAAAAAAACAAAATACGTCTTGAAAACACGTTCTATTAAAGTTATATTGGTGCGCTAAATGTTCAAGATGAGGTAATTGCCAGATTTAAAAAATTTTAGGCTTAAGACATACGTACTACTAGTTGCGCAGAATTTCGAAAACAACTAAAAAATAAATTAGTGAAAAATTACTACCAACCGTAACAAAATCGCCAAATTTAAATTGTAAAGCATTATATATACTTTTCCCTATAAAACAGTTGTTAAAATTCAGAGTTGCTATTTTAATAACAATTTGATTTAGCAAAACAATGTATTAATTTCTAGAAACAATTATTGATTTATTATTTTAATAATACATTTTTCAACAATGAGTAGACCTATTCCAATTAATGTTGAAATAAAAATCGCTCTTTTCTTTTTCAATTATTAACGCCCTAATTCTGTTGAACATTTGGATAAATTTGTTTCAATGAGAGGGTTCTTAATTGAATCCGACATTTAAATTGATTCTATTGACTTTTCATTTTACAAAATAACGTACAGTATCTTTTATATTTATTTATTTTTTTTTCAAATGAAAAAAATATATATGGAGGATTAGATTAATAAGAGCCTTAAATGGTTTTTAATTGAACTTGCAGTCTTACACGTTCTGTATTTTATCATTTCGTTTTCTGGTCAAAACATGTTTTTTGTTTCCACAGCTAAACTCTTGACTTTTTTGATATTCTAAATAAACAAAGTGTTTTACAAATAAATTAGTGTTGTTTAATTATGTCTTGGCTTTGTGTCTGTTAAATTGAATTTTTTATATATCTATTGCTTTTTTTTCTTTCAATATTAAGCTTTATTTGAAAAATCTTTAAGTTTAACTTACACTTGCTCATTTTCATCTGTTTCTTCTGCTTCATCTATGTCAGATGAAGAGAATCCTGTGACTAGTAAACTTTTTGTAGGCGTTCCATGACTTTGTGGTGGACAAATAGTTGGATCAGCTAACATTTGTCTAACTTGACCTTGTCTGCAACGACCTCTAGAATGACTTGCTCTTACAGTTGCTAAAATTGCTTTTTTGGGAATTGTTGTATGTTCTATGTGCTGGTAACTGTTTTTACACACGTTGTTGGGTGTGTTTTGCGACGAAGACGTAATTTGAATTGAAGACATATCTGAAAGAAAAAAATAATTACACTACATAAAGCAATAATAGTATAGTAAATAAAAACACTATTAAATAAAAAAGAAAAAATAAATATACACAAAAAAAGTTTGGAAAAAAAAGTAAATTAAAAAAATGAGTGTGACTTTCTACACATCTGAAAAACTATAAGTTGTAAGCAGTCGGAATCGGTAAATTCTTGAACGAGAGTATGTAAAGCTCAAAAAATACTCTTTAGAAGGGTACAACTGAGCCACTCTTAGATGCGCTAACTCTTGATAACGATAATTTTACGTAAAACCCATCTGTGCAACACAGACGCTTTTATCTTCCGCTGTACCACTGCGCATCTAATTTGAATAATAAGATGTCCACCCATCTAAAGCAAATTGTACTTTTAGACTAAAGTAAAAACTTACCGTCATGTGTTTTGCAATAGAGTTTTCCTACAGGACTTGTAGGCGTTTTATAATAACCCACCGAAGGGTTTTTACTTTTTGGAGTTTCATGTTGGCAGCATAGTTTCGTATAGGTCTTCCTGGCTCCGGAAGCTAACATCGTCCCTAATGTAGACAGCAATATTAACATTAGCGGAACACCAATTAGAGCATAAATTACTGCAACTGCTTTACCCAATGCAGTTTTCGGTGATAGACGACCATATCCTTAAAGATTATATAGAAAATAATAACAAACAAAAATTAAACAATAAAATTTAATTAAAATTGAACAAAAATGCAAATTTATTCTAACTACAATTTAATTAAAATAGGCAAAAAACTAATTAGACTTTAATTGGCTAATCAGCATTATTAAATTATCTACAGTGCTTCCAAGCAAACATGAGCCCTAAAGGAGCGTAGCCTAAAGGCGCTTCAGCTTTCATGTACACATGGCACTTCATCTCTTTTAAGCTTCGGATTGGTAAATTTGAAATTTACTTTTGATTTTGATAATGTAGTTCACATATTTTTCGGGGCTCATGTTTGCTTAGAAGCACTTTATCTTTAATCTTTAGCAAAAAGCTAGACTAAAAATAACAATAACATTTTCACCGACACTATAAAGTGTTGGATAATACTTATTAATTTTTTTTTTACTTACCGACTGTTGTTAGTAACGTAAGAGAATATAGAAGAGCGCCTCCAAATGTCCAATGCGGAGCTCCAGAATTAAGCTTTCCATCTGATTTTTCCGATTCTACAACAGCTCTCTCAAACCTTTTGAGCTGCTCGGTTACTAATTTTGTCCAGTTTTTCTCATATAATACGTTTAGTCGTTCTGCAAAAAATACATATAAGAATTATTTAAAATTATGTTGTTAAAACTGGTAAAGTTAAAGCAAATTTATTTAAAATAAAGATTTGTAAACTCAACCTACAAGTATTCATTAATAACAAAAAAAAATTTGTCATTTTTATCTATTTTATCTCTTTGCATTATGTCCTCTCTCGATATTGCACCCTGCATAGTCTTTCATTTTCGTTATTCTAAAATCTCGTTTTCTCTCTTTTCATTTTCACATTTAAATCTTGCAATAATTTTTCTCTCTCTCTCTCTCATTTTCTCTTTTTATAGCTTCTGCAATCAATGTCTCATATTTTCTATTATATTTGCTCTTTCTAATGTATCTTCTTCTTTCTTTTTTTATCTATTATTTTCTTTATGTTTCTATCTCTGTCTTTTCTTTTATTAATTCAACTAGTTTTCTTAATATTTCTTTCCTTTTGTTTTCCTTGTAGAGAGACCTTCTTATCATCTTGGTTGCTAAACGCTTTTTCTTTTTTTTCTATTTTTTTCTATTTTTTTTCTTTTTTTTTTCTGTACGCTATGGAATTGCAATTGGTTTTTGCTCATTTGTTACTTTTATTCGAGTATTTTGTCACCGGATGTTTTGCCCTCTGTGTGTTTAATCTATCAAAAAAAGCTTAAAATAATCTCTTGTGTTAATAAATTTTTTTTCCTCTTTGTACCAAACAGCAATTGTTATCTCAACAACCATCGCTGAATAATAATGACATTATAATAAATACCCTCTTTTAACAAATCGTTTTTAAATAATTGGTTTCCACGCTCAGTGTAGCGTTAGTGATGAATGAATGTAGCGTTAGTGGTTGGTGGTTTAGAAGATAATAAAGAGCAATGAAGAAAGCTTTAGGTGCCTTTTCTTTGCTTTTCTTCTGCATAATCAATAGTCTCCTGTCTTGGGATATTCGAATTGGAGTATCACATTTCAAATTGCAATTTCCTTTCTCTCAAAAATAACTCAAATTATTTTCAGGGAAAACAAACGCGATTTGATCGTTTTGATGGAATGTGTCAAGGGTACAAAGATATAAAGATTTTCTTTAATTATTATGGTCTTAAAATGTTGGGCCATAAACTCTACATGAATTCGACTATTACTGTGAAAGAAGATATCATTACTCCACCAATAGTAACAATAAGAATTTATTGTCTGAAAATCTCATTCAATTTAACTTTTAGATGACACTTCGTATACAAAGGTGCAGATCTAAGGAAAACTTAGACACTTGCGAAGACTTTCATACCTTCAGGACCAAACAATACTGCAAGTTGATTCAGTCTGACTCGGAATTGTGGAATCCTTTCTTTTCTACAATCGAACCTAAGTGGAAATGTCCAATAAAAAAGGTTCTTTCTTCTTCTTCTTCTTTTGCTTAGTCTCGCATAATGTCACAATTGTCACAGTTAGGATCTTTTAACAAGAAAATAGGAGCACACTATTTTCATTCTACAAACGCTTACATTCTATTCAATTTCTTATCAACTAAAAATCACAATTTTACAATTTACCAAATTACTTATTTTTAACATAGTGGAAAGCTTAGTTCTCACATTTACTTGCAAAAGTACTAAATATTGTTTCTACTATAATAAGTCAACAATAAATATTGGCTTAGAGCAAATACAAATCAAACTTTTATAAAAAATAATGGTTTTAAATAAAAATGATAGAGGCACCAAATATAATTTTTATTAAATAATAATCTCTCTTGTCGATTCTATATCAATTGTTATCATTTTTAAACTATGAAAGTAAGAAAAAATAACAAAAAAAAGACGTTTGTCTTTAAATTTGGTTCAAATAGGATATTATGTTGTGATATAACTAGTTTTTTGTTGAAATTATCTCTTCTTTTTGCATTTTTTTGTTTCAAAAGTATTCGTTCCATTGCTATTCATTGGTTTTTCTAGGATAAGTTAACCATAATTATTGGCATAATTCAATTGCAGGGAAAATACAAATCAATCAATAGCACTTTTGATGTCACAGCTTTTTTGCTATTCCCAACAGATGGATACTTTTGGAAAGTTAGAGGAGATATTTTTGATGGATCTACAGGAAAACGAATAATGTGTCTTATTATAGAAGCGCAAATCATTTTGACTTAAATGTGCAATACTGCAATAACTATATTGTAAATAAAACAATAAATAAAGTATATCAATATTAAAATGCTTTTTATTTGAATTAAATCTATTAAAATGATATAATAATGAAAGATTTGAACTTAATTATAACAAAAAAGGTCTTTTTGATGTGTAACTCAATAACAACGTGGTTATTTTATTTTACTTTGCGATGTTAAAATGGTTACCAGAGAATCAAAATATAAAACCTGCGTAATGCAACAAATTTTGAGAAAACATAATATATTTTTTTACTATTTACTGTTAAAAGTAGCAAGTAGTTTATTTAAAGCTTTCTAATTTTTAGCAATAAAATTAGGTCGTGTTGATCTTCTCGGCTGCACTTTCAAACTTTTCTATTTCTTAAAATACATTTAAAAATTTAAATTTTGACCAACAGTTAAAAGATAGAAATTAAAAACATATTCAAAAAAAAACCATAGAGGGATTGAACAATACAAGTAAAAAAACTAACAAAATTAAGAGAGAAATAAACAACACAGTTATTCTCATATTTCCTTAGGTGGACTATACAATAATTTTCTTGTTTTCCGAGCGCTATTTCAACCATCATTTTTATTTTCTGTTAAATTGATTTTTCTTCCAGTCAACAAAAGTTGTTCCAATTAAAATCACAATAAATAATTTAGTATAGGCCGAGGGATTCGAATGTCACTAAATTTGACGTGCAGCAATCCTACCTCTGTGTAGCCTTTATAAATTAAATTTAAAACCTTGAATGTCGAATTTATTTGCCAAATGGATTCAGATATTTCCTTTTAAAACCAAATTTTGACGCTCATCTACTCGAAATTGATATTAGATGTAATTTTTTTTTTCTTGTGATCGCAAAAAGTTGATTTTTGATGTTATTTGTAAAAATATTAAAAGTGTAATAAAAAAGAATATGATTTACAATTTTTTATTTTTTCAAGGGAATACAATATAATCAATCGTAGGATGGCTTAAAAGGCTTCATTAAATACAATTCGGCGGGCAGAGTGATTGTAAGCTTTCATCAATTTTTTAATAAATGATTGTTCAATTAATGCTTTTATTACATTTTAATAGTTTATACAGTCAAATAAAACTCATCAAAGCTGCCTATTTACAACTCGAAAACCATTGAATAATTTTCAAAAAAGTCAACTTTAATAAATAACTAAACAAAACACAAAACAAATAAAAAATACCAAAATTATTTTAAAAATAATTTCGGATTTAACAAATTTTGTGAAAAAAAATTTAGAAAAAAAGTGTTCAAAAAAGTTATCAATTTAAGTGCTCTTCAAGATATAGTGATAGGCCAAAAGCTTTTGTTATAAAGGTTTAATTATTTTAAAAACTTTTTCAAATGTACTTTTTATTGCAAAGCTTTTACCTAAAATATTTAAGCTCTTGGTATTTGAATATTTTATTTTGGAACGGTTAGTGTTTCTTGAAAGATAAGATTTTCCAAAACATTTAAACTTTACATTGTAGATTTTATAGTTATCCCCAATTTCCTTTTTGTAAGTGTCGTGTCAAATCGAATCTATTATATCGTAAACGACGGAATTCTCAAAGCTGTGCAAATACCCGGCTTTTAACTCTAAAATGACAGTAGCAAGCAATTCAAGACTTGAGTACAATAGATGCGCCCTTTTTCGATGAAATTAGATCTCTACAGAAAGCCAAATTGAATTTTATATTAACTGTCGATATTTGTGGTGTTGATGGTGTTGTGCGTGTGGGAAAGAACTTTTGGATCATCTGCTTTGCGTGTTTAAAATGCAAATTTATTCTCGATGTAAACAACTGCTTTTTTTCAAAATGGCTCTATGTTTTTCTACAGATTTTATTATGTCTTGAAACACGCAAATGTTTGGATACACCTCGTCAATGCTTTTCGTGGAGAGCAGACAAATTGCGCTTTTATGGTAAATACTAAAGAAAAAAGCATTGCAAAGCTTAATGTTGACAAAGACAAAATTTAAATTTGTCTTTTAGACGATATAATTTATGAAAATTGACTCTATTAGTACCTAAAATGCCCCAATGATGGAATACTGCTAAAAAATACCATAAAGCTAATATTGTATCAAATCCCATTAGCGATAAGAATTATCTACAACTTTTCTAAAGAAAGATTAGAGGTGTTAATTAGACAAATTAATTAAAATACTAATTTATTATAAACATGAATCTGTAGCCTCGATGGAATTTGATTCAGATACTAGAGACTAAACTCTTTCAAGCAAAAAGAAACTTCAATTTTTTGAATAATAATAGTATATTTCTTAGAGTAAACTTCTAAAAATATAATTCTATAGAAAGTACTTTTAAACTTGGAACCAAAAAAATATATCCACACTTTAGGCTTTATTTTGTACAGTTTTATTTTAATCAATACATTTTGACCACTTTTAACTTGATTGGTTTTCTTTCTTACTGCACTGCTATTCAAAACTTATTATCTTCATCATTTATTGGTTTACCTAATACATCTAGAACGTTATAAACCTTCTCGCATTTTCTGCTACCTTTTATCTCTCTTCCACCTCTGCAAGCTTCGTTGTTGTCTCTCTCTGAAACGCGCTACGATTTCCCGCAAATTAATTTCTAGATATTTACAAAGAGAACGATAGTCATAAGGTTATTATAAAATTATTGATAGTGTATTGTGAATAAACACAAATTAGAATTATTTCAATAACGCAATATCCTATCCGGTTAAAACTAAAAATATAAAAAAAGCTAATAAAAATAATTATAAAACTTGTTTGCTCAAAAATGACGATATAAAATATGAATTTTTGTTTAAATCTCCAAAATCTCATCACTTGAATTTAACTTTCATGTATTTCAGATCTTTTAAATCTTATCATGCCAAAACAAATATTTTCATCTTGTTGAAAGCTTTCAGTAACATGATATTATGATATTTCTTTCATCTTGCCAAGCAAATCATTTTGCTGGAATTGGAGAAACTGAAAATCTTATTTTATTTTTTTAAGTATTTATTACATTGAGTTTGCACCGATTTAATATAGACTTTCTTACGTAACTACAAATTTTCAAAAGACGTAACTTTTACGTAACGAAATTTGATATTAATTATAAAAACCGTTATAAATTTTGATTTACATCAGTTACAGCTGTTTTCAGTGTTACTCTTACATCGCCAAATCTGTCTTAAAAATTTCCCACCCTCACTTTCGACAGTTTTGCATAAATCTCGTCATTGTTTCTTCATCGTTTCGTTTGTTTCGAATTAAGAAAAAAAATCCTTTATCGTTCCTTTCAAGACCGGATTCGTTTTCTTTTTTACAAGTTTTTTCAGTGCTCAAAGCAAAATGCTATTGGTTGGATTCTTTGACATGCAAATAACAAGTCCGTTTGTTCGACAAGCAGCTGGATGATTTATGTTAAATAAGAGAAAGTTTCTACTGTCACTACAGGTGTCTTTAATATGTCTTTAATATGTCTGTTGTAAACAATTTGTACTACATTTTTACGTTTATAAAAATAAAAAAATGTTAGGGTGGTATTCTCGAGCATACGTAATGAGATATAATCATAAAATGATTCTGCGTATCAATTAGATTGTGACATTATATTTCGACTGACATTTGAAACACCAATGAAAAAATAAATTAAGACGTTTTGCTCATACGGAATTATTTTATTATCTCTTCTCATTACGCATGCTCAAGAATGCCACCCTTAATCATTAATAAACATTTCCAAATTATTTTAAATACGGGTGTTCTGTGATAGTTATTGTAATAATGAGCAAGTTGGCAAATTATTGTATCAAAGCAAACAGTAGACAGATGAAATAGTGAAACAAAGTTCTCAACCAGTATCTTATTAGCTCCCATTACGACGCTCTATAAGTCACATCATAATACAAAGGTTTACAACTTCTGACAAGTAGAGAATGTAAACTTCATCACGTACTCTCAATATAAGCTATATTCTCGAGAATAGTCTAATTTAGAAGAATCTTGTCGCATAATTGTGTAACAGGTTGACGAAACTGTAAACAGAATACAGTTTTAAATATTTATTCAAAAATTAGACAGTTTGCCATTCAAAGCAATGATAATTATTTCTACTCAGTACATATACATATAGAAGGTTTCCATCTTGACAATTTTTTTCAATTTACAAAAAAACAGAATCTAAATTTGAAAAAAATTAAAACTAAAATTGTTCGTCTGTTTTATCAATTTTGTCCCGTAATTGTTTAAATTAAAATGTTTAAAACTTCAACCTAAAAAAAAAATTTTTTTTTTCTTTAATTTTTTTTTTTACTTTCGTCATTCTTTTCTTGCTTTCTTTTTGTTTTGTTTTTTGCTGCATAGTTTTTCTTATATCTCGTTTCAATCTTTAGCCATTCTTATTATCTCGAATGTCTTCATCTTTTTTTCTTGCTACATTCCAAAACACTACTTTTTTTAATTTATTTTTTATCTCATTATATTTTTCATTTATTTTTAGCTTTCCTATTCTTTTTTCTATTTAATTTAATTTTTTCTGTTATGTTTAAATTTTTTTTTCTTTTATTTTATTTGCTTCCTTTTTTTGTATTTTTTACCGCGTTTCTATTTTGTCTATATTCTTTTTCGGTTTAAAAAACTCAATCATCTGTTTGGCCAAAAAGCTTCTATTTGTAATTTTGCTTATTGTTTGAATAATATAAAAACAATTAAAATAACGTTTTATTGTTATTTAAAACAAAATTAAGCTTTATTAGTATTTCAAATAGATTTGTTTGTTGACGGTAGATTTCCACTAATGTGCGCTAATATTTAATGTAATATAATTACTGTTTGTGCTACGTTTTGCAACAAGCTACATCAAAATAGCACCGACTTTAAACGCAACTTTATGAATATATCATCAGGGAGCTTAAAACGTCGACCAACCCTAACAAACGCACTCGGCTAAGTGAAGTGGATTTGGGGGTGAAATTGTCGTTAGAGGCATTATTTAAAATCAAGCGTTTTTGATTCGTTAGAGAACTGAAATTAGGTTAAAGTTAATGAATGATATCTTATTTGAAGAGTAAATAATAATTAAAAAAAAACGCTTTATTTGTAATAATAGTAATAAGCCCACCGGTTAAGTCTAATATTAGACCTAGTAAATTAACATTATATGATTGTACTTAAAATTTTGCTTTAATAATTCTCTGAACTAATCTCTCAAATAATCAACTAAAAAAAATGTTGTAAGCACAGTCTTCGAACAGGTGTCGATAGATTTATTATTCAGAGAAAAGAGCAACCATTTAACAATTATTCTATTTGGACATAATAGAACATATTTTAATTTATTTCATTTTAAATCTACTCAAACATTAATTAAACTGAAAAAGTAACGTGCATATTTAATTTTTTGTGAAGCATAAAACTCGTTTCGATTGCAGAAAAATACGTCTTTGGAAATCAGATTTATCCGGTAACCCTCCCAGCTATACGAGCAGCTTTTAAATTACCATTTTAAATCAGGCGGAAACGCACGTTCGAGCGATTGAAAAGCCATCAAACACCTGTACAGTAAAGCCGAGCTGCTTCAGGTTATACAGTGGAATGCACCAGAGTCTATATAAATTCATCCGATTTATGCCGACTTTGGGATTTCATAAACTAACCCGTCTGCGAAAAGTTTTTAAAATAACAATAAATGTCATATGAAACGTAAAGACTTTTAAGAATATTGGGTTGAACTTGAAGTGTAACGAAATTCGTCGCGCAGCAAACAAAAAACGTGCAAAAATTAACAATTATTATGCAATAAGCCGTTGTATTGTCACACGAGTGTGTTTAAGACAAAACGAATGTGATAATAAGTCTTACTATACACTGTTTTATGTAATTTGTCTCACTAACAACCATTATTAGCAACTATTAACACAGTTTTACCACTTGCCAAAAAGTTTATTTTAGATCTCGAGAGCTCTTTCGACCAACATGTGGTCATCATCAGGAGATGAATAAAACTTTTTTTATAAAAAGTTTATTTTAGATCTCGAGAGCTCTTTCGACCACCATGTGGTCATCATCAGGAGATGAATAAAACTTTTATAAAAAAAGTTTTATTCATCTCCTGATGATGACCACATGGTGGTCGAAAGACCTCTCGAGATCTAAAATAAACTTTTTGGCAAGTGGTAAAACTGTGTTAATAGTTTATAGTGCCAAAGATTCCAAATCAATCAATTATTCACTAACAACCAATTACAGCAAAAATCCCTACAGAGACAAAAAAATAAGTTTTTGCATTTAAATTTAAAAAAAAATTATTTAATAATCTTTATTATTTGTGTGCTAAATATGCTAATGTGTAATATGCACGCTAAAAACAATAACAAATTTACTGCTACGCTGCCTGAAAACGCATAGCAGCTTAAAAGACTATTAAAATTTGTTGCGTAGAATGTCAAAACTGGCGTATAATAAATAGTATGTATCTTTCAACAGATGAGTTGTCACAGAAAGCAAATGAGACATGGCTAATGACTGTTGTCAGCCGTTACCAATATAGCAAAGCTAAATGTTACCAACATTAGTTCAATAATACGATTCATTATTCAACTACTTTTGATATAATAATAAGCTCACTTATAACGCAAAGTAGATAAAAGTTATTATAGGATCAATTATAAATGTTTTTATCTAGATTTGCTTTAAATGATGAACGATTCAACTACAAATTAAGTAGGAATATAAGCAATAATATATATATATATATATATATATATATATATATATATATATATATATATAAATCATAATATTCAATAGGCTTTCCAAATTGTAAGTTTCAAAGTAGGAGAAAGGTAATGTTGTGAAGTGGAAAATGGATATTTACAAGTCACTTTGGCAGATCTGGTGCAAACCTAAACTCTAAACTATAAAAAAGCGGCATTGTGCTTTGCGTAATGTAAAAATTGGTGTTCGGATTATATAAATAATTCATAAAAACGACCGGAGAAAGTTGCTGTTGTAGTAAGGGCATGATTGTTGCAATTCATACAATTTTTATTTTATTGAAAAAAGTAGCTTCACTTTTTTTTTTTAAAACTGTAACGTCTATAACATTTTGAAGCAATTTTACTTAAATATTAGATTATCATAATTATGTAATTAAATTATTAGTTTTTTTATATGATTATTTGGCTTTAGCTTCTCATAGCTTGGAACAAAACTTGAGTCAAACTCAAATAAGAAAATCCACTCAAGCAAACATGAACTCTGAAGAAGCGTGTCCTAAAATCGCTCATCGGTTTAAAAAAAAATAAAATAAAAATAAATAACTAATGTAAAGAAATCGAAGGTTTGAGAACTTATCTAGTTTATTCTAGAATCTAGACTGTTTGGTGCCGAACGAAATATATAGGACCAACCAAAAGCGACAAAGACCAGCAGCGAATCAGTAAAAGTTGAAAGTTAGCGGTTTTACAAAATAAATGAAATAAATAAATTGCACAGCTTTCACGTTACACTAATTTACTTTAAAGGGTTTCTTTAAGTAGAAATTTCTATACTACGTAAATTGCTTTCAGTTGTTAATTAACATTCAAAATGCTTTCAAGAATGGATTTGAAACCATTAGGTTTTATAGATAATATAATACCCAATCAAGAAAATTCTGATGTAAAATTCTGATTTCATTTCATTAAAGAGGCACATTAAACCTACCCTTAAAATAGAGATTATGTCTGAACCTTTCCTTCACGGATGCTACAAATCGACTTTCACTTTCAAGAAAAACAATTTTTTTTCTAAAGCATAAGCCGAATAGACAAAACAAAAGCGTTTGTAAAACCAAAACAATATTCCTCTTAGAATAGTACAGAATAAGGCTTTCTAAGAAGAAACAGTTCCATCACAAAAAAATGTTTGCCATATAGAACAAAATTTAATTAACGTTAGCGAAACGTTTGCGAACTAACAAAAAGCTGAGTAGAGTTTTCAAAGCTCTCATCTGCAAACTACTACATATCTACAAATAAATTTTAATTTTATAGAATGATGTAGGAAACATTTATTTAATGAATAAACATAAATGCTAGGGTTGTTTGCAAAAAAAATGTATTTAAATACCATGCGACAAATGACAGCTTTTCAACTGACACTATTATATTGTCACTGTCAGCAGCGATCTCAAAACTTGGCTAAAATTATCAAAATAATTTGTCTACAAATAAAAACTAAAAGTGCCCTTGCAAGTCTTGGGCAATTACAGATCTTGCCTACGGCTCGATTTATAAATTTTGCTCGCGGACTTTAAGAAAACACTTTCTTACCTTGGATTGAAATATCCTATCTTATAACGCTTAAAAAAGTCAGTTCAACGAAAAAAAAATTTGTTTGAACCAATTTTTTAGTTGCTTTAGTGTGTAGGTAGGTATTACGTGGTCTTGTGTTTTCTCCAATCAAAAACTTTCCAACAAAAAAAAATTTAGAAAGATTTAATTAAACTTAGGTAATTTTTTAAGATTTTTTAAATTTTTTTGGATATAAAAATATCCATATGTTTTGATCGAAATTTTAATGAAAAATTTAACTTTTCGAAACTTTCACTTGATAGAAATGTAAAAGCAAGGCATCTATTAATTAAACTTTTCCTTCTTAGTACTGCACTTTTTTGGTCAATAAGAACTGCTATATTGTATACTCCACAAAAGGCAAGCTTAATAATAATTATTACCAGTAGTTTTAAAGTTTACAAAATTAACTGCTTTAAATTTGAATAAATTGTCACTTTTGTCGAGTTCTTGTTAAGGAAAAACAAAGTAAAAAGTGTCATTTATCGTTATCCTTTTAGAGATCTGGAAAAGCTTCTCTTAGAGCCATCTAATATAAAACAATTTTCAGACAGAATTCTAAACGTCAGTGTAGAGAACTTCAGTAATAGAAACCAAGAGATAAAGCAGATAAAACGTTGTCATCAGAGGCACGACACTAACGAAATTTATAAAGTTAAAAGAATGTGGTGATTTGTATCTAGAGAAGTTACAAATTGAAATGTATTTGAAAAGTTTCTGAATATTTATAAGAATAAAACGTATTGCAATAAGTTTCTCCATAACGGCGACCAAGATTGTCATTTCACTTTAAACTTTTTTTCTCTTTTAATAATTAATAAAAAAAATGATCATAAACACTACTGAATCTATTTAGTGAACGATCTGAACGATCTAAATATATTTTTTTACTTCAATTGGTGTTTTGGTGTGTTTGAGTTTGCAAGGGGACCTTGGCGTATCTTTTTAGAATTATCTTGTGCATTTATTTTTTAGTAGATGAGGGATTTTACCAATTATTATAACCGTCAAATTTCTCAAGTAATACGAAAGATGAGCGATAAACAATAATTATTAAGCCAAGAGCGTTAGTAAAACAATAAACCTTCAAATTATCTCAACCATAATCGTGATCATCTATGACTTTACCTTAACGTTTTAACAAAACGCTAAACCTCAACAAGCTGACTGCGCAAAAAAATTAAAAAAAGTAAAATTATCATTGCACTTAGGCCATCAAAATACCAATAAACCTAACAAATATTCATTATTTGTCTTTTCCAGTTATAAGACCAGATTCAGTTTTGTTGTCGCAAATGAATCATTATAAGTACTTGCAACAAAAAATTACAGAAAGTAAGCTAAACAAAAATTATGTTAACTATATTATTAATTTAGCTACCTAAACCCATCCTTAAATATTTTTTTTATTTTTTATTTTTTTTTTGTTAAAAAATATTTATTATTTTATGTTTTCTATGAAAACGCATTACTCAAGCTGTAGGAAATCCATTTATTCATTTCTCCTGGTGCAAATCACTGTCTTATTCCAGACCATTTGCATCGTGAGTGAGGGGATGTAAATAGGGAACAACATCAGGCGCGTAATGTCAAGCATAAGTTTGTCTCTGTCAATGATTGTAAACATCCCTACGCAAGAGCACCTGACGTCAGGATTAAGAGCCGGTTAGGTTTATTCAGATCGGGGTTAAGAAGATCAAACAAGTTGAAAAGGGTCACGCGGTTTCAGGATAGAGAAGGACTTTAGGGAACTTCTACTAGGTTCGGGTTTATTTAAAGTGGCATATTAGACCAGTGAAAATTTTGTCTTCCATATATGTCATATTTGGACACAGCTGCATTTAAGGCCTTTTCAATTTCTAATCCTGTCATAAATTGCGTTGGATTAACAGAGTGGGAAGCACGTGCGTATAGCCCTATTAACCCTTCCTGTGTAATCGATCCTGTTATTATGCATAACTCACTTCATTCATCAAATCACACAAAAGATAACATAAACTTGAATTATTCTACCAAATACCGCTTGGTTTGTTTACTTATTACCAAATCATTTAATTACTTACAGATTTTGTATTAAACAAAATATATTCAAAAAACAATATGTTTGATTAAAAAATATTAATTTGTTGTCAATTACGTCAGTAGAGAGAGAGAAAGAGAGATAAAATGTTAAATTCAATTTAGTTTAATAACTTTTTGTAGAATAATCACAAATCTGAATCCAAAAAGAATCTTTTTTGTTTGTTAGAAATATTAAGTTAATTTAGTAATCTAATCTTAAAATCACAAATCTAGTAAATTAATCTTTTTAATGATAATTCAATTTCAACTAAAAGTCGGAAACTCACTTAGAGTAAGTCTTCACTTCTAATACAAAAGCAGAACTTTTTGTAAAAAGTAGAAGACCTGAATATTTGTTAACTTCTAGAAACTTTCTAAATGACCATCAGAGTAAACTTTTTTAAGTGAATTCGATTACAATGTTTTTCTCGCAAATAAATTTTGAGTGAAAGAGAAGGAAAAAAATCAAATCTGAACCAATTTGATTTTTTAAAAGCTTAAAATTTAATTATTAAAGTTTGGAAGTGATTATTTTAGAACGAGGTATATGAGTAGCAATATAAAGTTAGGCTCTAGAAAGTTTTCAACGTAAGCTTCTGTTGTGTTTTATAAACCGCTGAAAATATTAAACGTGAAAATATGCATCTAACTCAAGCTCTACTTTCAAAAGGCTTTTTAGTGCTAAAAGAATTTTATGTATACTCAAATTATTAGTAGAAAAAAATACACGCAAAAGTTTTAGTAATAAAAAAATAATTCAACTTTTCAATTAAATAGTCGAATTTATTAATAAATTCAATTATTAGTAAAATAAATAATATTATAATAACATATTTACTTTAACAACTGGACAGTGTTATACTGTGTTTGCTGCGTTAAGACTATTATAATAAAAAATTATTTTTAGTTTTCGACTGCATTTTAAATTTTTTTTTCTGTTTATGCTTTTTACACTCATTTTTTTTTTATTTCCTGTCTTGTTCAATTATTCTCTTATTCTTACTATTTCTTTATTTTTATTTATTATGTCTTTTTTCTCCAGCTTGCTTTCTTTTACCTCCCCGCATTCATTCATTATTCATCATGTGCTCTATTGTTTCTCTCTCTTTCTTTCAACACATTTTACATTTTCTTATTATCTTTCTGTCTCTCTCATTATTTTTTAAGAATCTGGGTTTAGCTAAAGGATTAAATCCGCTGTAAACATAATTTTTGTAGAGTTTTATTTCACTTAAATTTAGAGTTTCTTCGAGTTCCAGTGGTAATAAGTTGCTGGTGGCCGTAGTTTTATTTTCTTCTTCTTTTTCTTCATTTAGTTATATGCTGTTTTTAAAAGTCGTACTTTTCTGCAACCAATCTTTACGTGATTTCCATGATCTGACAAGAGGTCATCAAAAACGTATTACTACCCTATTTAGACCCTTGCCCCCGTTTATTATCAATATTATTATTGCCTTGGAAAATGTGTACCATATTATAAGATCAATCTAAAGACCTAATTAAAATTAAAACTAAATTAAAAAGCAATAATCGTTTGAGAAGATTTTCATTTTATCAGATTCAATCACTTTATTGTTTCAAGTTTGCCCAATAGGATCAAACTGGAAGCAGGTCATTGTTTGAGAAGAGAAAGCTTTTCAAAGAAAATTGCAACTTACTAAAGATTTTCTATAATTAAAGCGATTTGATTGACTATTAATTGAACAACAGTTATGTAAAACAATTTAGTTAAATTAAAAAACAAGAAAACAGATGGTATAATCTCTTGTGCAACTTTTATCTCAAGTTTATTGTTTATGTAACTAATTTGTAACATTATTAACTACCGTTACAGTTGCTTTTATATAACATTTTCGCAAAGAAGTCATCAAATTAGCAACGTGACAAATTCTTGATTAAATTTTTGGAAAAAAAACCTTGTTTCGCTTCCTCTTCTCGCTTATAGTCATATCACATTAATTATGAGATGAAGTCTGAGAATCTTAAAATGAAAACCGAATTACGTTCCATAGTGCCTAAGCTTTCTCGCAGCACACCATTCCCTCTTCGTGATATCCCGTCGATGCAATTAGGATGACTTTAGACAAAATTAAATTTGGTCCAGGATTACTTCAACCTGATGAATTAAACCGGTACAAGTAGAGGTTATTATGCAGCTTTTATCGAATTTAAACTTTTAACTATTGCAGAGAAAAGTTTATTTATTTTATTCTTCGGTTTCGTCTGCTACGGAACTGCAGATCGACTAGATCTTTACTTTTAACAAAATGTTTTTCAAAAAATAAAATTCATTTTTTTTAATCCAAATTTAATTTGTTTCAAATTATTATTTATTTATCTTTTCTAAAAATTAGCCAATTTCGGTCGCAAAAAGCAAATGTCTTCTTGAACCAAAAAATAAAATGATTTTAAAATCTACTTTGTTTACATTGTTGTAATTTTATTATCCCTTTAATATCCAAACCGTTAATGATGTTTATAGAGATAGCTAAAGTTCTCTTTGCATTGCTGTTTTATAACCATTAGGAAGAGTAATCTCCAAAGCGATGGCCTTATTAGTATTTCTGTGAAGCATAAACAGCCCCAATTAAAGATAATTGCTGTATATTATTTTCTAATAATGTTTGCTTTCTGTCAAATAAATTTTGTAACTAATGTTTTTTATTATACAGTGTGTCCTAGAATTGATGTTACAAGAGGTGAAACGGAACACACTGCATAGTAACTTAAATAATTATTAATCAGATGAAGGTGGTTAATATTTTCTATAAGCTCTTAAAATTGAAAAAAAAAGCTTTTCATAAGTAATAAAATTGTCTCTAGTAACAAAAATTCAAAACCAATTATATCTTTTAAATTATTTCTAATGTTTTGTTCATGGTTTGTTAAAAATATTCCTTTTTACCAAGTTAAAAAAGATTTTTAATTAATATAGCAATTAAATCTAAAATTTATTATCACAGCGTAGCGTTTTGTTTCAAAACTAATAATGATGCTAGTTATGGATTTGACGTCATAAACGGTTCCAGGCGACAAGTTGGAACATAGTTTAAATTTCTATAGGAAGAATATATAGGAAGGGTTTTACAAGACATTTTATAAAGTATAAACAGTTTTAGAAGATTATCTAAACGAAAATAAGCTTTTGAAATCAATTTTCGTATTATCATATTTGCTATGTGATTGAAGAGTTTTTTATTCAAGTAAGCCATGATATAGAAAACGTAATGACAGTTCTTGTTTATGTAAAAAAAAATATTTTAAAGTTTTGAAATTGTTTTAATTGTTAAAAATGATCCTAACAAGTGAACACAAAATTTTTTCAATAAAATCTTACTACCGTAAGTGTATTATTCGCTTAGAAAACGTAGACTAAATTGCCGCAAATCCGCAATATCTTCATGATGGTCTTCTAGACCTCTCTTTTTTACCGGTTTTATATTTTTCACTTGTTTAAAGTTACAAAATATACTGTTTAAAATAATTTGAAATTTATTTTGCATTTTCTTTTTTAAAATTGTAACATATAAATATCTTCTGCTAGTTTAGCATCGAAATACGTTATTTATTTCAACGCCTACTTGATGTGTTAAGCTACATCAATATTAGTAAAACTTGTATAAGCAAGTCGTACTCGATTAATTACAAGAAGCCGGTCACTGCCTAAAGAGCACATTGCATTTCTATGCATAGAATTTCGATTCAATTTCTGTGCTTGTAAACTATCAGCCAGATCAAATAATAATGTTGTCGAAAATCAATTGCATTTCAATGTTATTTTCGATAAATAAAGTCTCAACTGGCAGTTTAAGTTTAAAAGCTGGAACTTGAAGCACTTTAGTATGAACTAGATTTATATAGATAATGTTAATAGTTCAGCGACTTTTTATATCGATAAATTAAGCCAATGGAGTGAATTTGTGGATTTTTTTGCTATTTATATATTTAATTTTTATATTTTGTTTGTTTATCTTATAAAAATAAATTTGATTAAAAAGATTAGTAAATTTTATTCGGTTAATTTTACAGAAGCATCAGAAATAATTAATTATTACAATATTATAAAAAAAACATTACAACAGTGTTAACTGAACTTATAATTAAACAACAATGTAAATAGAATTTGAAAAAAAACTGCGTCATAGAACAAATAATTATGAGGATGGTAATACTGACATAATTTATAGCAATCTGAAAAGATAGAAATGTTTTTTTCTACCCGCTCTAAATATAAGAGCAGTATAGCAAGTTGTCTTCAAAGACACTTCTACATCTTCTTCAACAACTTGTTCTAATAAGTGTCTTCTTAGCACTTCTTGTGCATTGGGGGTGGTTCTCAATGACCAGAAGCTACGCCATAGCGGTTGTTGGGAACTGCTTGGTCATTATCAGGTAAATAGTAGGTGAACTGGTGAGACAAACCTTAGACAAAGTTTTTTACTAATTTTTGACAACTGCAAAAAACATTTCTTTTATTTTTATACATTGTTGACTTTTCCAGTTTGATTAAAAAACTTGTCAGTACTGGATAAAATTTGATTTGATATTTTATGTGCAGGAAAATGAGCCATTTATTATTTTCATTGCTCTAGAAAACACCTAAATTGCACAGATTTCTATATCTGTTGACACTGGAGAGGGTTCATAAACCTGCTGTTTTTATAGGTGAATGCAATATTCAGTTGAAAAAAGAAAGCATAACTGGTGTGTGTGTATGTGTGTGCGTCGATAAAACGGTGGAAAACTTTAATAGCTTTCAAAGAAAGGAAAGGAAAAATCTGGAAACAGCTACAACACTTCCCGATCTCTTTATCAAGCTGTCTTCCAATTATCGGTCTGATATGTTCGATTCAGGACGATCAGGATAATTGCGCGAGTGTAACTTGATTCAACTTTCTATTTCGCTGAAGACAGGATTTTAGAAGCGAAGCCCGAATAAGAGTGGTTGATTGTGGAAGCTTTCTCTATAACTTACTAATTGCTAAACTTTGTACATCTAAGGTCAGAAAGGTAAGATATAGTTTGTTGTTGAACTATTGTTTTAGTGCTTGGCATCTGCTGGGAAAGCTATTGATCTGCTCTGCCATTACTATTACAAACCTTATTTCTATCATTTTAAAAAAATATTTTTTGTTGCACAAGTTTTGCACAAAAATATACTTAGTTTTTTATACAAAACTAATTTTGAGTTTCAACTAAACTCTTATTCATTCTACACTTTTGGTAGAAACTGGAACTTGAAGCTTGATTTCTAATATTGCATTGTTCTCAAAGCTTTGTAAGTTACAACACTTGATGCTACTTTGAAATTAATTGTTACATCGCAGCTCTTCAAAGCTTTTTTTGCTACTTGTTCTAGCTTTTAGAGCTAAACTTTTCCTATGCGTCAAGTGCAAATGGATGTAGTTGTGGTACACTTTTTAAGATGGTAGAAAAATGACGTTACTTCAGAAACAATGAGTCGTTGCCAAGGAAAAGTCTTTACACATTTTACATTCGAGATTAAGCTCTTAAGCCCGTAATCGTACATTTATAATAATTTTCTTGTTTTATGATATTCGACTCTAACTTGCCTGATTATCAAATTGTTACAGTCTGCTAACTATATACAAGTGCTTCCAAGCAAACATGACTGCACCTCATCTTTTTTGAGCTTCTGATTGGTTAATTAGAATTTACTCTTGAATTTGCTTGTTCAGTTTACATATTTTCTGGGGCTCATGTTTGCTTGGAAGCACTATATATATAATTACAGCATTGCCAAATAAAAATGTTAGTTACAATTATATAAGTGTAAATGCAAACTGATTTAGGTTTTAAGTTTTTGAAAATGTGTTTTCTGTGTGTATTATGTTAGATTTATAATTTAATTATAAATCTAATTAATTAAACATCATCCTGCAAATAATAATCAGTTCATCATGTAAACAATTACAGCTTTGCCTTTCCAGCAAACGTCATCATATTCTCATTAATTAAATGAGAAGTGCATGTAATGGGAATAATGTGGAATTAAACATAGACAACTTCTATAGTTTAGTTATCCTCGTACCAAACGTTCAAACGTAATTTGCCATTACCCTTCGAACCAGTGGTCACTTATAATCAACGAAACGGACCCTCTTTGCCATTCCATTTAAATTTGCGGCAACTAAACTTCATTGTACTCTAAGATAGAGATCGAGTGTGTAAAGAACTAAGCAATGGTATATCTAACTTTAATAACTAAAGTTTTGGAACGCTGGTCAACCAACTCCAGTCTTACTTTAATTATTATAGTAAACTTTACACTACTAATATTATTCACTTTACAATACTTAAATTCCAGAAATGTTTCCAATAGTAATAATAATTAAAGTTGGAATTATTTGACCTTAATAATAAATATAATGTTTGAAATTGTCCATATGAAGTTAAATACAGTGCTGCCTGTAACACTAAAAGACCGTTAACATAATTAAGTTTAATAAACAGCTAAAATAATTGGCTAGGGAAGATTTGACTGTTTGCTTTTGTAGATTAGTGATTATTATTCTTATCATTACAGATCTACCTTAGCTAAAAGTTTAAATGTAAGTCG
The DNA here is from genome assembly GCA_947359425.1 of Lagria hirta. Classification (NCBI taxonomy): domain Eukaryota; kingdom Metazoa; phylum Arthropoda; class Insecta; order Coleoptera; family Tenebrionidae; genus Lagria; species Lagria hirta. The sequence continues at coordinate 164,381 of OX375804.1, read as the reverse complement.
ATCTGTCGTAAATGGGCAGGTCAGGTCAAGTCAAGTCAGGTCAAGCGTCTAAAAAAAACTTTTAAATTGCTGAACACCGTAGAGCGAGAAGATTGTTTGCTGAAAAACATGCCAATTAGGACTTAGAGCAGTGGAGTAACGTGCTTTTTTATACTCAAAAAAAGAAAATTTGTCATTATGATTTGTGTACAAGCAATGTCTAAATGTCTATTTCTTATTTAATCAAACTCATTTTTAACATTTTTTTGCATTTTGTGTGCGTGCGTGCGACAAATTGCACTTTATATGCATTTTTGATCTAACACAAAAATTCCGCTGTTGTGTTAAAGAAGTAACAAATTATATGTTTTAGTTGTTTTTCTTAGAAAATGTGCTTGAGTGCAAGAATACATTTTATTTATGTAATCTATAACAGTGACAAAGTATTTGAGAAAACGCAAAACGTTCACAATTCTTGCTTTTAAAACCTTACACGGTTATTGATGTAGCCACATAGAAACCGTTATAAAATATATATTCAAGAATCTATTACCTACAAAGTCGTTCACTCTTTCTGAAAGAAAAATTGTTTCAAGAATTGTCATTATTCTTTCCAGAGGTCGTTTTCGCAGTCAGAAAACTGAGAATCGATCAAGCTTAATACGTTTTAGGGCAAATCTTGCAAATGACCGGCTTAATTCGAATAGACCAATATAATACAGAGCCGGAAGCAAACCCCTTCATTCAAATTTCTACCCTGATTAAAGTGCAGCCACCTGTGGTCTCTTAAAAAAGCAATATTGGCGTAAGATAAAGCTATCCTAGCGCACCAAGTTAAAAGCTTTTTTTTTCTCTAAAATTGAGTTATTTAACGCTTTTTATGTAATCTAGATTAATATTAATAAAATTAAATAAAAGATTAATACAAAACTACATTAAATTTTATCTATAACTATTTAATAGTTATGAACAATTAACATAAACTTGGTTAGTAAAAAGTTTATATATAAATTACAAATTTCTAATCTCAATGTACCTAAATTATTAGTTAAAAACGGTTTTTTTTTCAACTCCTTAGTCAGATTATTAAGAAATATTCACAGAAATTTCAGAAACCAAGTAAATTTAAGCAATAAATAATATATTTATCTCCTGAGGATGACCACTTGGTGGTTGAAAGAGCTCCCCCCGAGATCTATTAATCCAACTTTTTGGCAAGTTGGTAAAATTGTGTGAATAGTAAAAATAGCAGTAATTAAATAAAAAAAACTATATGAAAAGAAAGCTAACTTTAATTCATAAATGGTTTACACACAGTAAAACAATGCGACAAATGTCAGATTAAGCAATTAGTAATTTCAGAGACGTACTCTCACATTAATCCCTAGACATCCTCTGTAATGGAGACTTTAATCTCAAGCTGCGATATAATGACGAAAACAGATGGCGTTGGTTTTCCTAACACTTTCAGGAGCTAAAATTATTTGAGATATGGAACGACAACCCAAGACATTTTACGAAAATGAAATTGTACGAAACTGGAATATTAACGTATTCAGAGAGTTTCATTTTCTCCAAAACTACGCGCCAAGGTCCCTCAGAGCAAAATTAATTGACTTGTGTTCGCCTTTCATTGGTTGATACAAAAAAAAAAAACATAAAATATTACACAAAAAAGCTGCACAGTTAATAAGTCTCTTAAAGTAAATCTATTGCTCTTAAATGAATAACGTTTTTCTATTTTTAATTTATTCGATTATCTGATATTTTATGACTTAGTCGAGATATAAGTAATATAATAGTGTAAATATTAACCTAGCTCTAATTGAATAATAATCTGTAATGATTACACAAGCATCAATAATTCTTATGTCAGCACTACGGTTGACCCAAACTTAGAATATCGATTTCTTATACGTCATTATTAACACAATAAACACTGTGTCATTTATTAATATTTATATAATTATCATGATAATTTATTGTAATAATTATTGTTGATAAAATGTGGTATATTTTCATAAAAACCACAAATTATCTGCATCTCTTGATTCCACTTTAAGATGACAACTTTGACCAAGTTAGGACATCACAATCTGCTAGAAGTCTCAAATTGTTTTAGATAAGCAACCTTCTACTGTATAATAAGATAATAGTAAAAAAATTAAAACACTTTTTTCACGCAATCAAGAAGAAAAGCAGTCAAGAAAGAAAATTTCAAACAATTATTTCTCACTCAAGTAATTTTTAACAATTAAAGGATAAGTTATTAGAATGAGCTGTAAAAACATTTTTATAATTCAGTTTGCAGAAATATTTTGCTGATTTATAATGTGAAGCCAGTGAGACATTCTATTCGCTCTTTTAACTCGTGAATTTATTTTTAAGGGGTTGAAATAATACGAAAATAAACATTTTCTATTTTCATATCTGAAAATTGTTAACGTGGTTGGTTGGCCAGTTTTATTTTAGTTGGGAAAGTATTTACATTTTATGGGGAATCTGTGGTCACGCACCGAAAGCAAAACAAAAATATAGAGGATGACCCAAAAGTGGCGACGGCTTTGCGGAAAATTATATTCTTTTTTTATCCTAAGCTTAACAAAATACTGAATTTGTAATTTGCATTTTATGTACTTTTCCAGTAAAAATACAATGTTAAAAACTAGAAAAAAAATCAAGGATAAAAAATTTATTAAACAAACTTTACTCACTTTATAATGCATGTAAATATAAAAATAATTACAAATTAATTAAATTTTAAATAATTTGCAGAAACAGTTTTAATGCATTTTTTTCTGTTTAAAGTATAAAATTTTGAACAAATACGATTTTTTATCATGTTCAAAAAATATTAAATTTTTGAGAATTTAGAAGAAAAGATTTCTAAATTATTTATTTCAAATTAATAAAACATTTAGTAATTTGAATAAGTTACTAAATATTATCAAATGTGTAAAATATAGCAAGTGCAAATAATACAATTTTCTAAATTGCTTGTTTTTTACTAGCTTCCTAACTTTCTTGCATAAACTCTTGTCACTTTTATGTGAATCCCTTGATCAAATGGTAGAGTTTTAACCCCCATTTACGTTTCAACGACCTGTTTCTTTTAGAATTACAAATGCAATTTGCCTGACTATTTCTTCAAACTGCGTACAAACGTGTCACTTTTCCAATGCAAAACTGAGTTCATTTCCACTTAAATATGTATTTAAAAAGACAAAATTGCCTATTAGAAAGGTAGTCCTCGAGAATTCAAGTACATAAAGAAACGACAAATATTGACTTTAGTCAAACATTTACTTAACAGAGGGTTGAAGATTTCTCTTTATACTTTTTTAAAAAGAACAAAAAACTGAAATACAAATAACGATTGGAATCTATTCATGAACTATATAAACAACGTTATATCAAACATTATTTGATTTAAATAATATTCTAAAGGTATTTTACAAAACAAATAGCAAAATTCGTAGTGAAAAAAATTTATATATTTGATCTGGACTAGATATAAATATGTATATAAGTATTTGAATTGTGCAAATATTAACCTTGTTTGAATTGGATATTAATGTGTAATGATAACACAAACACCCATATGTTAAATAAGCAACAATAATGCTTTATGTCAGCACTACGGTTAACTCAAACATAGAATATCAGTTTCTTTTACGCCATTATTGACACTATAAATATTGAGGTAGTTAATCTGCTTCTCTTAATTCTAATCCAAAATGACAACTTTGACTAAGTTTTCATTATAATATAAACAAGTATGTTCAAGTTTTTTAAAGTTTAAAAAACTATCAAAACTATTCAATTGTTTTAAGTGTTGTTAAACTTTCTAAAGTGATTTAATTGAACAAAAAATATAGCATTTTTCATTTCTGACACGCTGGTCACGAAGTATAAAAATATTCAATCAATTATGCTAAATACATGAATAAATTAAGCGATATTCGTGCGACTCATTATTTCGACCCCAGCTTATGTTTTGATAACCTTAAACTTTTTTCTCCAATTTACAACAGGAAATATAGTGAGGGTTGACAAATGAAATTATAATTAAAATGTTAAACTAGAATTTAAATTTTAAATGTTTAATAGTAATTTTTTTATCATCCGTAATGCATAAAATGAATATTTAAATCGGGTGCAATGTAAGTGAAATTAGTTGGCCTAATTTAGCAATTAGCGAGAGCACTACCGCATAAAATTGTAATTGTCAAATTAAGATCAATTACAAACTGTAATAAATGAATTAAGCATTACTTTATTCTGAATAAATTTGTTTGGCAACCCCGGAAAGTATTCGAAGTAAATTAGCAAATTTAAATTAACCAATGAGGTTAGGTGTGTATAAGAAAGATAAGCCACTCCTCTTCAGAGCTCATGTTTGCTTGGTTGAACTGTATTAACATTTATTTCTTGTGTTATAGTCTAAAATTACAACATTTCCCAAAGGTATTTATTCTTTAATCATCTGTAGGTACAATCTCAATGTACCTACATACGGGTAGGTAGGTATATCAAATTGATTCTCTTTCATTTCTATTCAACTTCCTCATATTATTCGTGGCATAGGTGCAGCAGATATCTAATGAAATTGTCAATGGGATATCGTCTAACAGTGGTGCTTTCAACCACCATAAATTTATTAGTAATCGATTCTAGTTTTGAACTGATCCGGATTACTATTTTCTCCTTACTGGCACAAAAGCAGATTAGAAACTAATATGCTTATACAGACGAAGCCATTCGAAAAGTTGAAATAGAAGAGCCAACGATTTATAGAAATTACCAAACTGTCGAATTGTCACAGGTGAGAATAATAACTTTTATAATTGAAATCATTATATCTATTCCAATAATTATCCTCTATTAAATAAAATATAAACCAAAACTGTAAAATCAGAGCTTTTTGGCGGCCATAAAACTGGGCCACTTCTGCTAATCTAGTTATCTCAAATTTGCGACATATTGTAGATTAATCCTAAAAATGGTTTTGATTTTTATTTTTTGGTAAAAGACTCTAAACTATTTTTTTTCATATTTTTAATAAGCAAAATTCAAAACTATCTAGCTGATATTGTCAATTCATGTCAATAGCTGATTTTATATGTGCAGGAGCCAAGCCAATTTTATTAGCTCTCTCTCTCTCTATTTTGCAAAGATATCAAAATGCTATCAAAGTGTCTTTTAGCTATTTTGCGGGTCCTGCGGTCGGTCAGTTTCCCCTAGTGGTTTATATTTGCTTGCAAAGTGGTTTCTGATTGTAAATACGCAGTGTTGCTTCAGGCTATAAGTTGTTTTAAAATTTAAACGTGAATAAAATCAATAAAATGATAAATTTTGTGCAGACAAATTTATTCAAAATAATTACAATAAGCTCTGTTTATATTAAATACTAAAAAAAACACAGCCAAACATCATTTTCCGATAATGATAATATTGAATTTTTGAAAATAATACTTGGAATTTGTGTCTTTTTGTGTCATTTAAATATTTTTTTTTAACTTTTAACAAGCATTTGCTTAATGAATATGTTAGGCAAGAAGAAGAAGAATTTATGCACTTTTTCTTCAAAAATCGACAATTAGCCGAGACAACGACTAAAAATGTATTATCTGATAAATCCGAAGTAGGCTACAGAAAACAATTTCAGAAACTTAAAAAATTGGTGAAAAGACAACTTTCAGATGTATTTTTTTTTCAAAGATATAATAAATTAAGAATCAATGATAGTGACATTGACGTAACTATTTGCTTTTGCTTTGACAGTTTTTTAAATAAAACTATCGGGTTTGAATAGATATCTATAAAAGACTCCAAATTGAAAACAATAATAAGTTTTTGACACACGTTGTTGGAGGTAAAGAAAAAAAATAAGACAGTTTATATTAAAATTAAAAAAACGGTTTAAAAAAAGAAAAAGTTTAGTTGTCAACGCAAGGGCAATCGGATAAATGTATGTTAACATACTAAGAAACTGCCATAAAACGAAAATTGCAAAGCTCCCAACCATAAAACGTCTAATTTTTTAATTTTGACAGAAATGCAATGCATAATTGAGCACAAAATGTTTGGGAAGAAAAATTAATTTTGCTGCTCTCAACGCCTATTTCACTTTAATTATACCGCTTTATTCTTTTATTATTTAGATGAAATTAATTCAGGCGTTTGGCGCAATTAAACTGGTTAGAAGATCGAAAGGGGACTTTCGTCATCTTATCGTAGAGTCCATGAAGCGTTAACGGCTTCTACGATTATCTCTGATTTATTGTTGAATCGATATTTTAATTATCAGTATTAGAGATTAAGAGAGGGTGTTAATTTTGTTTATAGAGACGAGAAAAAATAAACTACAAAAATATATCGATTTCGAACGCTGTCGCTAAAGCTTGCGTTTTATCCTATTGTTTATGTTTAGAGCTAAGTGATTGATACTCTTGTGGCATGACTGCAAGCAGTATATAGCAAACAAACTAAAAGACTACATGTTTGTCAAGCAAATATTAGAAAATGTTCTATAGTCCAACATAGTTTCAATTTTACCTATTCCAAAATATTAGATCAAGAATTAATGAAAAAAATATTTTTTATTATCGACCGTTTTGCAGGATTCAAAATTGGCCGGAAACAGCAATTGTGACACTAGAAGTAGGGTAGCAGCATTGATTGTCAACAAGCTTAGGAACTTTGACATATAAAAAAAATCAAAATATGGCATTGCATAAATAAACAAATAAAGCCTATGAGTAAACAATTTTTTCAGTTTATCTTCATGCGGATGTAATCACGTAATGTCAGTTGTTTTTTAAGTTAGGTGCGGCATGTGAAAATGTTTTCATGAAAAATTGTGTTTAGAAAAATGTGTAGCAAGTGCTCGTTTGGCTTAACGCCGCGGCTATGCAATGACGCTTGCATTTGCAAAATATAATTTTCTAGATTAATGATCTAAATAACTATTTTATTATATTAAAAGACGACGGAAGCTGCCAAAGTTTTTTATGCATGAGCTATAGCATATATATAGATATGTTTTATCACAAAATTATTTACTTTTTTTAAGATTGTTGCTAATTATTCTACAGTAGATGTGTCACAAATTATACGCTGGTTTAAATTAAATCATATGTGCTTTATAACTCATGTCGTTGCTTAATACAAGCTAAAACTTTAAAGACTTTTATCATTGTTTGGACTTAAACTCTAATTGAAAAGTCGGATTAAATAAAGTAAGTTCTAACTGCGGCATTGTGTAGGTGTAGATAATCGAAGTAACCTAGAAATGCATCAGCGCACAAGAACAATCTCTTCAAAGTGATTTTTATTTACAACAAAAAGCCTGCAATACTCTTCTTGATGATTTGTTGAAGTACGTTACAAATTAGGTAATAGCATAGACTAAAAAGGTATATTTAGTCAATGGTAATAGACACTGAAACAGTTTAGACTAGTTTAAAATGAAGTAAAAAAAACAAAGTTAAGTGAACTAAATAGTTATTAATGTCTTTTGGTGGTACAATAAAGCTTCCAGTGACAAAGACAAATGATAATAATGACAGCTAGCACCTGTCAAATTATAGGCATTATTTCAATAAAAGGAGTAATTTTTATTAAATTATTTATAAAAAAGACCCGTACAAGAGGTGGTGTTTTTTCTCTGATTTCTCAGTTCCAGCATCCATTCTGTACCGTTATTTAAGTTGTTTTCTCTAATTAAAATTATGACAGGGAACAAATTAGTGTAGGTAGGTGTAGTGGCAATGTTTTGTTCTAGTTTAGATGATTACAAACGGGCACCACGCCCCTGATCAAAGCATGGTTATTACAGCGTTGCGGTGGTTTGCCCCATCAGCCACTTAACCCATCGTGAATATCGTATGCGGTTAAGTATGCGACCCTCCAAAACTACATTCAGCCCATTCATCTGATCCTTTTAAGAGATCATCTTTCAACTCAAACGAAAATCAGGCATTGTTAGAAGAGAGGCAATTTGAAATTATCGGCCATCGAACCAGAGACGTGCGGCCCTCTTTACCATCCTAATCGTATATTTTCTCGAAATTCTTTGCATTCTCAGAATATCAATCATTTTGCTAATAACGAGGGTTTGGCTGGCTCTCAACGTATTTCATGTGAGAGAATTCCACATATGGAATATGTTTGAGAGTGAAATTATATTTTTTGACATGCGGTGGTAGTAGGTATTATTAGGTAATGCAATAGACCGTTAAACCTCAAACATTTTGATATTATTTCGATTGTCTCATGCAAATAATCCAATTGCTTTTAATAATAAATATAAAAAAAGTCGATGCTCACTTACATTCATCGCTTTGCTTTGAACTTCTTAACTAATCGTTTAGTTGAGCGCCAATTACCGTAGCGTACTTTTTCTAAGGCAACTCAAGCCTGACTAAGAGTTAAATGGGAGTAAGGTAGTTAATAGAAGCCTAGTCCTAGTTGCTTTGCTGCTCAAAATCTATATGCCTGACCAGAACCTCAGCCAGAGTGAAACGATTTGAACAAGAAGGCAATCCAACAGGATAAACATCAACAGCAGCTGAGGTCACTCTCGTCTAGGAAAGCACCTGATGAGACTCGGTCTAGAAATGCTAATTTTGCAGGAAAGAGAAGAAAATTCTAGAACACTTGGTAATAGAATGTGTCGCCAGTAGAACGTAACGTAAAAAACACTTAGAGCAGGAATACAAATTAGATAGAGACTGGATTGGGAACTATAACCTGAAACAGAGGTCAAACAGCTCAAGAAAGGAAAGCACAATAGACGAATAGATTACAGTGCATACAACACCCTATTTCTAATCTATGCTATTTACTACAGTCAAGAATCTGTAAATATAGTTTTTTCATTTAATTTTCATCTACGTGCAATACAGTAGGTATTCCACGTCCCAAAATTGTCTCACTTTTAACCTGAGCTATAATCAATATTTTCGCTCCGTAAAACTGAATAATTTGGTTTTGTAAAGTGAAACGTTTGCAATTATTAGTAAACACATTTACTGATTTGTTGGAAGCAATTAATCATGCTGCCTTCAGTTGAAACGTTTGCTTAGAGAGCACTGGGTCATACGAATTGTGCTGGAGATAGTAGAGTAGGTGTTAAATCAGAAACACAATGGAAGGAACAAAGTGCCACTTGCTACAAAGAGAATTAATAATTGAAGTGTTAACGATGAAAAATGTTTGCAGTCAAGTATGTAATATAATCATTAGAAACGGAAGATTCTGCATTAGACGTTTCTTCTCATTAAATACTTTTGACAAAAAAATACCTAATTGATAGACTCTTTTTAAAGTATTTCGGTTCTATTAAAAAAACGTTACAAATTTAAAATTTAAAATTTCATGCTTCTAATATTTTTTATCATCGAGATTTAATAAGTTTAACTTGCATTATTTGTCTTGAATTGGAAGCTATTGCAGTTATTGTGAGAGGACTACTGGATACTGTTGTATTTTGGCCATTATTATGGTGCAATTTACATTTTCAGACAATTTTTTAGCTAAATAGTAAAGCAAGAACAGTTTAAATTTACAATTAACGCTATTCCCTTGAGGTGACACTTCTAATGAATCGTAGTAAAAGGATTTCAGCCAGAACTAATCTGGAAACCTAACTGGATGATAGGGAGAATGAGTCACATTCCACTAAAGTTCCTTTAGGACAACATGTTGCCTTGGAGATTACCTTCTTCGACGTCCGGAAACGTGAGGAAATATTTAATTATGTCATAAAGTTCTATTTGTAGTTGACGCTTTTGCTCTTTTTTTTTGATGTTTGATTAAATTTTAATACCAACACTCTGTTTTGACGCTTTATATGAAGACAGTAACATGACACTTGGTTATAACAATTTAGCAGCAGCTCCTATATATATAACATTGCAACTTTAAGTATAAAAAACTTTTCACCAATGGTAAAAAAGTCAATATGTGCTCATAACATAACACTCATAAATTTAGTTAATGTTTAAAGGTAATAAATAATTCATTTGCGATTATTCGCGGATTGGTGAAAACAGCGTATTCAGTTGTTTGTTTCTTTCAGTTTCAGCAACGATCATTAAAAGTGAGATATTTATTATCAATGTAAAAGCAACATTGTAAAAAAAATTAATGGAATTTAGAATACATATTTTTAACAAAATTTAGAACATGGCGTGACTAGGATTACGACCTCTCGATCTTTGATAAACTTAGAATCTAATTTATGTGAAGAATTATTAGTTAATTTTTAATATCAAAACTTATTTATTTAAAATATATTGTTTTCTAAAAGCTTCCACTTATTTAAATAGAATCTCTGACGTTGTGATTTTACCGGCAATTACATAAACTTTCCAACTCTGTCAATAACAGAAACCTTACGCTTTGCCTTGTACTAAACTTTGGCAATTTAATGAGTCTCATGTTTGAACAGAGTTTGTAAACACATCAATTAAGGGTTGTGCAGTTAATAAGTGTTGAGGCGACATTCTCTTATTAAAATCAATCAAAAAATCAACTAGAATTTTTGATGTTTTGTTGTCGAAGTAATACATTTGAAATGTATCTTTCAATTCAATGTTTAATAACGAAACGGTAGAATCTATTTTGATGTTTTAGTAAAAAGTTTTTTTCTAAAATTGCCCAAATCGCTTAAACAAAATTTGTTACAAGTTCAAAAAAAAATGTTTTGAAACACACACTATGGTGACTACAATAAATGAAGTCCCTAAAAAAGTAAATTGTGACAGAAAACTCAAAGTTGCATTCCTGTAATGGCAACCTTTGCTATATTTGTCTTTTCACCTACATTCATACTGTCTCATATACTTATAGACTAGCTTACATTACTAAATTCTCGTAGCCTTTATGTTACTTAAACTACTCTCTGATAACAACCTCCCATTTACTGTTGCTAAAATAATGTTGTACTTCTGATGGTTATTTTTTAAATCTAAGGATAATTCAATTAGTGCGTTTAGGTATGTAGAAAGACTTTGAAATTATTTCGTAAGATTATAGTTTTTCTATATTTTAAAATTTTAACCTAAAATTTTTTGAATAAAATCGCATTTTAACAAACTACAATTCATTCAACCGTCTTTACATTTTCAAACCGCAACTCTATAAAGTGAATACAAAAAAAACATTTTACATCAAGCTCTAACACATCATAAATATATCATTGCAATGTATATAGCAAAAATATTCTATCGTAGTTCTAATTCATCTGTTTTAATATTGTCGAAATCCCAATAGTGTAATGTAGATTGATTGTCTATAACAGCAAAAATACTCTGAAAGTGCACAGATGAGTTGGATAGAAACATAAAACGCGTTCACTTACAAAGCTTTATATTTTCAAGTTGGAGAAAATACAACAAAGGACTTTGACGGTAAACAATATTACAGTACTGAACAAACAATAGTGAAAAGCTTTAAAAACATAGATCATAACAAAGTAAAGTTGAATCTCAAACTTTCAAAGTAAATTAATATACAAGTCGGTTTAAATTATTTGTTACGTTTTAGGTTGAAATACTTCAAACGGATAGATACTGGTGCGAAATTAAGTACAGATAATATACTGACATATTATGAATCTGACAAACAAACGCTTCTGTCTTATAGAATAGAGGTAGATGATATAATTCGGTAATTAATTCAAACTAGTATGATGCCACCTCTTAATACTATACAGAACAGAAAATATAAATCTTTGTCTTTAAACTATTGAACCAATTTTCAAAATATTCTTGTTGAAAAGAATTCGAATTTTTTTTCAAAGATAATTTGTAAATAAAAATTAAAAATCAATAGCATTAACATTGACATTTGACGCAATAATTTTTTTGACACTCAGGTATATCAACTTTTAAAAAAACTATAAGAGCACTAAAGGTAGGAAAAAAAAACACTAGCAGAGTATCTTTCCTATAAAGTTGGGAAAGTAAAATTATTCATTAGTAAAATGCTCTCGAGACAGGTAACTTTAGTCTTTCATTTATATGCAGCAGGTCTCTAGAGTGTAATCGTAGTAATTTATTCCGTGTTATTAACGTAATTAATAATTAAGCTCAACGGTTTTTGTTCTACATAAAGATTTAAATAACTAAAATGCTTGATAATACTTTTGTGTATTGTTTATTATTATTGAAGTGCGCTATTGTAATAACAATAAACATTTTATTACAAGTGTAGATTTTTTTTCTTTATAACGTAACGTGAAAGCTGTACAATTTATTTATTTCTAATTATTTTGTTAAGTCGCTTGCTGGTCGCTTGCTTGCTCAATTCGATCTGATCTGACGCTCTAGGTTGGTTATATATATACATATATATATATATATATATATATATATCGTTCGGCACCGAACAGTCTAGAATTGACTAGATAAGTTCTCGAATCTTCAATTCCGTTACAATAACTTGTGTTGAGATGCTTGCATTACTACGAATGGGTGCTTCAAGGAGGCAGTACAAGCTTTAAAAAAACTTTAATAAGCTTTAGGAAAAAAATTAGTGTTTGGTTTCTTATGCTATAATTTGTTAAGAAAATGTTTTTTTTACAAAATTAACTTAAAAAATGATTTTAAGCTATTTTTAAGTTGTGTGGCCAACTAGCTCGCTTAAATTTCGTGTCACATTCATCATATTCAGACAGTCGTGCATTTACGAAATGAACTTTTGCTAATATATCTCACTTTACGCTCATTTGGCTGCTTGAAATCTTCTAAATTCTTGATATAAGGTAGGAAAACTTTGTTTCTATATGATTGATTGCTTTTAGGTTTGTTATTTACAGAATTTGTCTGAAAGCTGAATCATCTGAACACTTATACAAAACGTTTTTCTTTGTAAAATAGTAAATTGTAATATATTTACAATGCATGGTTACCTTTCAGAACATTATAAATTTGTATTTTTACGAGGTTACAACGTTATCAGCTTTATTTAAAAACGCTCACGCAACCAACCAGCTTTTTAATGTAATAAATTTAACAAAAATTTAGTTCCTCTATAATTATTTCCAAAAAAACTGTATTTTGCAAGCTCAATTTACAATGTTTTGTTACAATAATTGATGTAAAGTTTAAAGTGAACAATGAGGCATCTAGACCACGTTAAGCTGTATGTATAAATTACAGCTTTATCAAGAAATTATCAAAAGGTACCATCAGCTAACAATTGTTTGGCACGCCAACGTAGGTGTTGATTAAAGACCTTTAAAACTGATAGTAGATTATGAAATGTACAGCTGTCAGTTGAGGTGCTGTATAAATTTACGAAAATATCAAATTTATTAAAAAATTGTATTTATTTTTTTCATACTTTTTCTCAAGCTTTTTCCCGCACTCGTGCGATAAGTAAATTATCACCGCAAATAAATAGCGCTAGGTGCTTAATGCATGAATGTTTTAGAAAGCTGCGCTTTAATCGTAATCGAAAAAACAGAAAAACAAAAATTGTGAAGCTGCGTCTGCTTTGTGGAAGTGCAAAAAAACTTTTTGCCAACAATACTAGAATTATTGATGGTTTTACCGAGCGCTTTTAATGAAAAAAGCTTTGGTGGTTTTAATAGCAAAGCACGCAAGAAGCTAAAGTCTACGTTTTGTTGTGTGTTGGTGCCCTTAAACACTTTTCCAAAAAGTCTAATTATTTAAAATGATTTAATAATAGAAACTGTTGATGATTGTAATCAATTGTATGATCTTAATAGAGTAATATATTATAAAATTTGGCTACGAGCAGTAACGTGAAAGCTGTACAAATTATTTATTTCTAATTATTTTGTTGAGGCGTTGGCTTTCGGTAACTCTTACTGATTTGCTGGGCTTACTTAAATAACGCTACTTTTCTACACTAATTTATTTGAATATTAATATTACACTCTATTTGATAGAGATTATTATTACACTTTGTACATTAATATTTATATGGATATAAAATATTATTCGCTTGCTGGTTGCTTGCTCAATTCGATCTCATCCTGTCGCTTTCCCCCGCTCACCGAACAGTCTGGAATTGACTAGATAAGTTCTCAAACCTTCAATTCCGTTACAAAGTATAGGTATGTATTTTATAAATAAAAATTAAAAATAAAAAAACAATTGAAACACTTTATTAAAACTCTATAAATATATCGTCACATATTTTTTTTATTATTAGAATTTACAAATATTTATTCTCTAAGCGCTTACATGCCGTAAAGCATAATAAAATCGATGATTATGACAACGTGAGTGAAAAATTGCACTTCTTTTTGCTTTTTCCATTCGTTCCAGCTTTTGAGTTAATGTAGTTTAATGGATGGCAAATTCAATTCATCATATTTTTTACAAATAAAAAAAAATTATTACTCAAATTGCATGCGCTTATAGAAATATAAAACTACAAAAAAAAAGAGACTTTAATGCTCGCGGGCTTCTATTGCTTCCAAGAAACGATAAACATTTATGTAAAAGCGGAAATTAAACTGTTTTCAAACAATAAATAATATTTTGTCCGGCATTGCATTAGTTATCCTGTGTTGTCCTGTGGCAGAAGCAGATGCAATCACGCTTTACCAAAAACACATTTTCCGTTTTTCGCGCACCGCTATTGTGGTCTTTGTGCGTTCTATTGTTGTCCGACATTGTGCTGAAAAATCACACAATCCCTCTACATCCGTCGACCCTTTGCTAATAAACTTGCTTAATAACGTTCTATATCAAATTATATATAGACTAAACTTACACCATAACACACAAAACACCTTAAAATAAAAAAAAAAGTAATTTTTTTTTTGATTTTGACAGCATGCTGCCATGTTGAAAGTACAATTTTATACTGCAGAGAAATAATAATCACTATTCTTGAAATAAAAAACAAAATGGTTTTTTTTTAATAAAAAGAAACTGTTTTCTTTTTTTACTGATAAGTTGACGTATTTTAGACAGCTTATGAAACTGTTATGCCAACAATTTAAAAGCTTGTAGCATGCATCTATATGTATATTGTTTAACATCTAAATATGTACGTTATTAAATTGTAGTCACATAGTAGGCATGGTTTGTTTTAAATCCCAAAATGTAACAATAATTCTTTGCCATCAGATAATGCAAATCATTCTTTATCTTATTGGTGGAAAAAAATAATTGAAAGACGCTGAGGGTGGCGCTAAAGTTGCCGTTGTGATCAGTATCTTGTTAAAGTTAAAAAAAACGCAAACGTATTATCGTGTCAGAATTCACTCCTGACCTACAATTAATTAAGCTTATTTTTTGTAACTAAAACATCTAATGATTGAATTAAATTGTTTTCACTTTAGTATTATAGTGAGTAAGTAAATTAATCAGATTTAGTTACTCTATTAGTTTAGCTTTGATTTGAAAATTTTAGATTTTAAAATAAAGGTTATATGTTATTTTTATATCATTTTTGCTCTGTTTGATGATTTTTAAACGTTCAATAAGAATAAACTGAGCATGTTAAGAAGAAAACAGTAAACATTAATTATTTTAATTTAAATTAAACAAATGATTTGCCCAATATTATTTAATTCTAATTTTAATCACCAGTTTTAATAATAAATAAACTGCTTATACAATATTTATTTAAAATTACTATTGTTGGATGGCATGCACATTATATTCTTGTGTTATTCCAGAGATGTATTTCCGTGTCTTTCTTTATTATAGATTGATTTTGAGAAACAAAGACAAGTCAGACTTATAATGAAAGCTGCTATTTTTGATTGTTGTAATGTGTCCGCGATTGGTCTATTATTGGAAAAAGATGACAGCTTAGAATTTTAGCTTTATTAGTTTTATATCCGCTTGCACATCATTTATATCCTGTATTATATAGAATAAAAGCTTTTGTTTTCATTTCCCAGTGCTATATTTACTTTTCTAATCTTCAATTATTGTGTTAAATGTGAATGTTAGTAGAATTGCGCATTTTTAGAGTTGAAAACATTTATAGGCAGACTTTATGCAAAAAAAGCATTCTACTTGAAGAACTGTAGACTGTAAATGTCCTGACCGATAGTAAACACGCTTCTGCTTATTCTGTAGAAAAACATCGTCTATTGACTGTTTTTTGGTAAAATGAAAAATAAGTTGAAAATATGTACAATAATAGAACCGTTTAGAGAAATAAAAATCTCACAATTTCAAACTATCCACAATGGATTAGACACAGCAGAACAGAATTCGAAAAGAAAATTATTGATGTAAATTAAAAAACCGCAAAAAAATGTTAGAAAAACAATGAAAATTTTTATAAGAAATTGTGAATATTTAAAACAAAAGAACTTTAATTAATTATAATATGCAAAAAAAAAATGTATTTTTTTTCTAAAAAAAAAGAAAAATGGTATACATTGAACAAATAATTGAAAAAATATTTAAAATTTATTTAATACATTCCTGTCTACCATAAATGAAAACCCTATTTCGCTCCCCTTCTGCTGTTGATTACGAAAATATATTCTCAAGTAATAAATTGACCTTTTAAATAAAATTAGTCTGTCATTTACAATCTCTGCTTTGCTTAAATAACACGTTCTGTAACAAAACGTTATTAGTATTTTTTATAAAAACTTTCTGTTTACATTCTAAAATTTGAAAAAATTTAATAGTTGACTTGAAATATGGTCACTTGTTAATTGAAATTAAAGTTTATCTTTTTTAGTAGTGTCTCAAATAGCACCTAAACTTATTACATCTTCTGATAATTAGCTCATCGCTTTCTAAAAAAAAGCTTTTCATCTGTCAAAAATTTTTTTTTTATGAGAATCATGCACTTCTAAGTTTTAATTTTTTTTTATAAATAATAATAGATAATTACTTTAAACAATAATTTTGTTTGTGAGATGAGTTGTCAACGGCAATGAGAAAATAAGAAAAATTTTTTTTCAATCTCGATTTATAAGACAAGCTTATTGCCATGTTATGTTTTTTTATTATCTAATGTTTTTTTTTACTGCAATTATCTATTTTTTCTAAACCTGTATACCAGTAACAGTACACAAAAAAAATTAAATAAAATTTATTTATTTTTTTTTTATCATAGTTACTTTGAACACAAACAGTGTTTACTGAAGCTAGATAAGAAATATGATTTGCAATCTTCAGTATAGTCAGCAGATAAGGCAATTAAGTGCACTAATGTGGAAAAAATTGATATTTAACGACGTCTAAAATATCTATAGAGTAGGTAGTTTCTACTAAAACCTTATAGATAAATGATTTTTCTGCATTTTCCGTATATAAAATTAAAAAAAAGTATCGTATTTAATGAACAAGTGTCCAGCTTAATGATATGTCACTGGCTTGTTTTCCGGGTCAGAACTTAGTAAATTGGATAGAGGCAAAGAAGAAAAAGTCGTTGATGTCACCCATGTTTAAAAAGTGTAGCTTTCAGCTTGTTAGTTACTGACAACACCCCAGTCTTTGCCTAGGTCAAAGAACACAACACATTCGTTTTAAGTGAAAAATGGTTTTCTCTGAAAGGAAAGTTGCGGCTGGCTGTATCATTAGAAAGTTAAAAACTGAGAAGACAAACTGCCGGTTATTCATCTCATCATTTTTGCGTTTTCGTCCTATTCTAATGAAAACGTTTTAAAAGAGTGAAACGTAAGAAGTTACACGTTGATGAGTATTACAAACGGTAATGGCCAAAGCTACAATTTCTTAATCTGCTCGTGATTACATTTTAGACACATTTGTTCTTTAAAAAAACATTTATCTTTTTTTAAAAAATATAAAGAAAAATATTTACATAAGGTAATACAACAAAATGATTCTCTAAAACTAATTTACTTAGAATAAAAACTCGCCAGAGTCAAACATGTTTTGAGGTTTTTTCCTCAATTAGTTGAGTTGTTTTCATATTACACTTTATAAAAACACTTTGTACATTTATATTTATATCGATTCAAGACACTCGCCACTTGCTCTCTTACGTCTGATCTTGCTGGTCGCTAATAACACCAAACAGTCTGGAAATGGTCTCGATTTTTCAATTTCGTTTCGTATTTATTCTTTATGATATAACCTATATTCACATTATATTAACGTTACTTAAGACTACTTTTTATATTTTAGATAAAACAACTTGTTTATTTAAATATTTTTTAATTGATTAATTGACATTTTTATTGATTCAGTTTTAAAATAAAATATTTTTGCAACTTTGCAAATTCCGAACAATAAAAATACTCACAAATACTCAAAATACTTGCTTGGTAACATCATAGACTACTTTCTCAACACGTTCAAATTGATGAAATAGAAAACAACCGAAATTTATTAAAAAAAAATCCGATGTTGTAAAAGAAGTTTATGTTGTCGTTTAATGTAGTGTGAAGGATTTAGCGCAAACCGTAGATCGAAAAAATCCTTTCAAAAGCAGTTGTCCAAATACGATCAAATTAAATCTTGCTCGATTAATAATGTCAACAATCTTTTTTTTTTTTTTAATGAAAAAATAAGAAGTGCTTTCAGCTGATTTAATGTGCAATGTCTTTTATCAATCTTAAATTATTAGGTTTTTAAAAATATTATAAAAAAAAACGTTTTGGTATCGCTTTTGATAGAAATACAAGCAAACAAAATAATTAACTGCCCTAAAATTTATCAAGTTAATAAAGCTATTTTATATGTAAAACTACTTTTTCAAAGTAAATTAACCTAAAAGTCTTCATCATTTATACCTATAAACAAGTTTAAACCTTATCAGACATTATAATTAAACACCTCTTGTAGTAGAAAGTTTTTATACGTAAATGCTTCTATCTCCGTTGGTGAACCGCAATCAATACAGAAACCGGTGCTCAAACGTTTAATTTAGGCGTTTACGTTGAAATAATTTATTGCAATTTGGTTGAACAAATATTGCAACTTAATTTAAAGTTCTCAATTTACAAATTGTTGCAAAATACTAGAAAACAAGTTTACCACCGCTTCCGGTTAAAATCATTAAAATTTTAACTGCAATTCAAATATTAACGTTTAAAAGACACTTTTAGGTTTAGTTTTGTGATAATTTAATCTAAGTTGTTGAACTTAGTGTGTTTAGTCGTACTGATGATGATAAATAACTTTTTTCTCATCAATTTTTTTTTTTTTGAAAATTGATCCTTTGAAACAAATTATTATATTTTCAATTATTTCGCGTTTTTACAAATTGATTTATAAAATTTTAATAAGCTTAAAGCTGAAAATCGATGTTAAGCCACATAAAATGTTAAAGAGTTTAGTTTTCTATCGACTATTTGCTCAAAGACAGCAACCTTTTGCAGTAGATATGTCACGACATCTTACAGATATTGACATTTAAACGAAAAACTTGTTTAGAAAGTAGAATCAGTATAAAATAAAATTTTATTAACATTTTCTGTTGAATGATGATATTTTTTTCTTACTGCTAAATATCAAGTAGTTTGTTAGAAAATAAAGAGACAAACTACGGTTTTATTTTAACTAAGATCTAATAAAATCATATTTAATGTACTCTGTAGATAACAGCAGAAATTTAAACAAAACTACTTATTACTTTGAAAAGGAAGAAATATGTTAATATACGCTAGTGTGTGGTACACTAGCGTAATTACTTACTTACTTAGTAACTTTTACTCACTGAACTCGATTCATATGTTGAAGCTCACTTACAGAAAAAAAATTCTTTTTATTTTAATTTTATTTATTAAGAAAATAATTTTTTAAGAACTGAAGTTTATAAATTCTCTAAGGTTAATTGCCAAATACCCCAAACATGGTTCTGCAGTGTATATCTTTTTGCTTTATAGTTGCCTTTGAATAAGTTGCCACTTTTATTTTAATCTGATGATTTACAATAGGTTTATTTAAGCGGCGACTCTCATTGAACACTTTTAAAAGCTTTTAGCAAATGGTCTATAGTTTAGTGGCTAGACTGGTTTATTTATTTTATGTTATTTATTATAAAATTAAATCGAAATTTCTGTTGTGTTACAGTAATACACTTAAAACCTAAAAAAGTTGATAGTAATTTGAGTTTAATAACTTATATTTTTATCTTAAGTAAGACTTTTAATTGCAATAAATGTTTTTTTACAAAATATACATTAATTGTCAACTATAATCGATGGAGAGACTTTACTATTAATTTTATGTTTAAATAATTAGGCTAATTAATTTCAAAAATACCATTAAATATTTACTAAAAATAAATATTTTTATTGAGCAGATGAAATGCCTTTAGTAGCTTTGACTGCTATTAACTATATTAAATAGCTTTGAAATCCGAAGCTTAAACTCAAATGTAACTTTACAAATAGCATTGAATTCAAGCCAGCCTTTCTAGCTTTATAGATAAAAAGCTTTATTCTGTTTCTCAAATTGAGCAAAAGATTTAAAAATGACTCTTTAAAAAGAAAATTAAAACGGCAAAGTTGAAGATTCTAAATTGATTTGATCTTTAAGAATAAAATTTATTGCAATTTTTATATTTAGAATATTGCTCTAAACATCGAAAACTAGAAAATCTATTTTTTATCTTTCGTATACAGTTCTTTAATAATTGGACAACGTTTCGCCTTTTTTAAGGCTTAAACATCCTCAATGTTTACTATCACGTCATGTCTAATGTCAATGTAACTATATCGTCTACACGTTGATAAATAAACAAAAAAAACTTGCGTTTTCTGTGTTTTTTCTGAATTCTTCAAAATATAAATTTGCTATACTTTACTAAAGCCACTTAAAAAAAACGTAAAAAAGTTTAATTCTTCTAATTCCTGTTTTCAAGATCTTTAACAATAATCTAATCTAAAATTCCAGACAGTACGAATATTTGAGTTAAAAAAAACTCTAAAATCCTAAAATTGTCGGAAAATATTTGCAATTAATATGAAAAATTTTGTAAACCCAATGAAAGTTGAGTGTAGCTGGAGAATTGGGATTAGAAAAGTTGCATTATTACATCATTCATTTGAGGAACAACCACCAATCAACCTATTGGTTTAAATAAGACACGAAAACCTTTCCCTGACATTTTATTTAAAGATGCAAATTTTGAGAAAGCTTTCAATTTTCGAGTTAGCATTTGAATATCTTTTGGCGCCAATGATTGACGTTTTTATTAAATTAAAATACGAATTTGACTGTTGAAAAGTGTTCGACTTGCAATCCTGACAGCTTTTCGTGCTGCTGCTCGAACTTTGTTGGTAGTAATCGGAGACCAGCGTGATAATAATAAGTTGTCGGCAGGTTTTGGATAAGGGTTTTCCAAATCTTGACAGATTTTAGTGTATACAATTAGTTTTAAATTGCCTGCATGGAAATTCTTCTTTAAACTTTTGCTGAAACATCAAATCTAAAGCCCTAAAGCAAGAGAAATGATCTTTTTCTTGATTACCTATAATTCTTTTCAAAAGATCAATGCAAATTGCAAATTTATTCAAACTGTATCTGTAAACTTAAACATGTTTTGTTCTTATTGGAATTTCTCAACAAGAAGTAACAGATTTAGATTCAAAGATAAAATGTTAATGCTGATAGACACAATTTGAAATAAAAAGTTTATCGCTGATCGGGCAATTAAGTTATTACGTGTATATCAACGATAAAATATACAATGTAATCTTTTTCTTTCGATGATCTTTTCAATTTATAACTTATATTTGGCTAAAAACAAAAAAAAATGTTGTAAGGTAGCTCAAAATAGATGCCCCTCTTTGTAACTATGATCTAGTAAAAAAGTTGTTTAAAGAGAAACTATTAAATATTCTTACATTTATTTGCAAAATATTAAAACTTTATCTTGAAAAACTTAACTTAAAAAAAATTATAGAAAAGATAGAAAAAAATGAGTATCGTTTCTATTAAATTAAGCGAGGTTAAGAAATCCACTTATTTACAGTAAATTGAATTACTTCCAGGACTGTTATTTGCCACAGAATCTTAATAAAAACCGTTTTTTATATTTTTTGAAGACGGCTGTCTTTAGGTTTAATAATTTATGATTAATATTTTTTCATTTTATTTTGGTGTTAAACATTCTAATTTGCTGATTAGTATTTAAATTGTTTTTGTTTTAGTTAAATAATATCTCGCTTGATGATTGTGACTGTCGATTATACGTATCTAATTATTTTTACGTTTTATTGCAGACATAAAGTGATTTATAAAAATATCGCATTGTTTTATAACCGAAACAAATAAAAATATAACAATCGGTACAATTGTAATTACAAATTTGGTTCCGGTTCCGTTACAATTTAATGAAAATGTCCGTTTCTGGCTGCGATTCTGATATTTGGAACGTCCCCATTAATACCATCGCGTTATTAGATTACAAAATGTCACCAGACAGACGTACAATTAAATTAAATTTTTGCTATAATTTTATTATTTCATTTATTAAACACAAAATAAATTATTAATGATTTATATTTAGTTGTTTATTTGTAATAAATCTATTAATTCTTTCAAAAAATAAAAACAATCAATTCTTGTATAAACATTTTTTTAAATGTATTTAACAAGCTGTTTTATACTAATAATTAAAATTTGACAGAACATTCATCAAGCATGTAATGTTTATGTCAACAACAATAAATTACTCTCTAGATTTTTAGAATCATCTGTTGATAAGCTGCTATAAATTCGGTTAGGTTTGCGACCATCGGTGCAAAACAAAAGATATTGTAACTATGTCAATCATTTAGGTCGGTTTATTATTGAATTTGTTTGTAAAATAATTATAAATAAAGTCAAATGAACAATAATAATGTTTTGTTTAATAAAAAACATTAATATATAACTTTAACAAGGGACAGTAGATGTCTGGAAAGTTTATCATTTTGACATGCAACTCTTCTTGTAAAATGTTAGTTTCTAATCAACAATTTATCATTATTTAACTTTTTCTTCGCTTAAATTGAACAAACTTTTCTGTTTGACGTTTTCAACCCTGTTAATGGAAGCTGCCGACGAATACTTCTTCAAAGCGGCAAACCACCTTTAATCTAATAAGACAAGAAAACAGGGTGGTGGGTGTAACATTATACGAGTTTACAAGGGCTTTCTAGGAAAGTCACCTCAACGTATGTTGTGTCCTTGCCGAAGTCAAGGATCTATTGTTTTAACGTCGAAGTCGGTCTATGCTATTGTCTAGGCTACATATTTCTGGATACATTACCCACCACAAATTTGATAAGTCTACAGGCAAACAGTGCCAATGTAAACATCTTCTACCTACCTTATGTTTAATCACAGCGACGTAATTAGTTTGAAGAGTTTACAAATTAATTTGGCAATTAAAGCCAACTGCTGAAGGGTGTTTTGAATTTACTTTGAAGAACAGTATTTACCTACTGAAGAGTCAAGGTAAAGGAATATAAGACAAGACAATATAGAAAAATTGACTTTATTGAGTGTTTAAACATGAAATTTTTGCATTAAAACCAGCTTTAAATTGTCTAGAAATAATAACATTAGAGCTTATGTCATGACAATATAACCTAAATATTTTCTTTTGTTTTTAGATTGTATCTCTTGTTATTATTACTCAATATTTTGCTCTAGTTTTAAGGGAAACTATTTTTTGAGCACTATACACTTGTACAAACATTCAATATGGCGTGATTTGTCTCCATAACATCTCGACCGCTCACACCGCTTTTCAATTAGTTCAATTATTCACGTTTAAGTGGCGAAGTTGCGGATGATATCGTAATTACCGAAATGAGCGCAGGGTGAGAGCGAAAACGCAACTTGAATAGTAAACGACTTGTGAATTCCTAAAACACTAATAAATCCATCTTTACCGATAATTTAATAATTTAATTTAGAGCGACTGCTTTTTGCTTTAGTAAACTGTTACTGACCTGTAATTAACCACAATTCTCGTAGACAATCTTCTCGGCTACGTTTTACATGAGCTGAAACATCATTTTCATGTCCACCTTCCAACGCTTTGAAAAGAAGCGCTCCAAACAACGCATAGCCGGTCATGAGGATTAGGAGGCCAGTGCGACCACAAAACATAGCCATAGAACAGCGTCTGGTAGTTCCATCATCCATCTACAAACAATTAAATAGTCAATACAATAATGAATTAATACATAACATTATAAACAAAAACACAGCAGATGTAGTTCCAGTCATTTTATTTGTGTGCAAACTATTTTGAGGTAAGTATTATGTTTGCACTTTTCTACAAAATGCAATATTGTCTGTTGACATAACAATGTAAAATAGCTTAAAATCATTTTATTAAAACTTATCTCTGTGAGGGATGATTTATGACCTTAGAAATTAACCTAGTTCTAATTGAATAATAATGTGTAATAATTACACGAGCATCAATAATCCTTATGTCAGCACTACCGTTGACCCAAACTTAGTATATCGGTTTCTTATAC
Source organism: Lagria hirta (assembly GCA_947359425.1). Classification (NCBI taxonomy): domain Eukaryota; kingdom Metazoa; phylum Arthropoda; class Insecta; order Coleoptera; family Tenebrionidae; genus Lagria; species Lagria hirta. The sequence continues at coordinate 139,987 of OX375804.1, read as the reverse complement.
GTCATTATTAACACAATAAATACTATGTCATTTTTTAATATTAATATAATTATCATAATAAATTAATGTAGTAATTATTGTTATGTGATATATTTTAATAAACACCACAAATTATCTGCATCTCTTGATTCTAATCCAAGATGGCAACTTTGACCAAGTTACGGCATTACATCTCAAATTAAAATTTTTAGGTTTGACTTAGCCTAGTTTCTGCAAAATTTTGTGAAAAAAAATATTTGGTTTTACACGTTGTTTATAAGCAATTAAAATGATTGAATATTGCATAATAACTCAAACAAGCGTAAAAAAACTAATTTTTGCTAAAGTTTCACTCTAATACTCGGTAAAACTTTAACAAATATTATTCTTCTTCTTAATGGAAAAACCAATGTTTGCATAAAACGTTTTTTTCTGTCTAATACAAAAAAAAAAACATTGAAAAATATCAAATTAAAGTGTAAAACACTTTTTCCACATGTGTCTAAGTTAGCAACTCTCTGGAGAATCGAATACATCAAATTGTTGAACGAATTTATCTTTTCTAAAGTTTTTTTTATGTTTTCAAGCAACAAGACAGACGTCTATAATTTGAAACTGCTAAAAATCTGGTCTAAATTTTGATTAATGTTTTTGTGTTTATTGTTGGTAGCAATGATGTGAACAAATTTAGATTTATGTTGGTCCTATATATACCTTTCGCCACCGAACAGTCTCTAAATGGCGAGATATAACTTCTCAAACCTTCAATTCCTTTACAATATTAATAAAAAGCTATAATATTGTTTTAAGTATTATAAATGTTTATTATATAACTTTTTTTGATAATATAAAGATATTATATTATATTTTACAAAATCTGTTTTGACGTTTGTTTTTCAAGTACCTGCTTAGTTTATTATTTTATTCAAAATTAACTCTTTTATGAAGTCAAGTTTTTTAAATTTTTAATAAATATTATTTAGAAAAACAAAAAAAGCCTTTTATTGATCTTTTTTATTATAGCTATATTTTATTCAATTTTGTCTATAAATCTGTCGCTGTAAACTGTTCATTATGTAGTGTTGGCTTAGTCGCGTTGTCCCATCAATTGTAATAAGCCAAATAAATTTTTGTAAACTAAATGTGACACTAAAGATTAAAATAAATCAAGATGGCTTGCTTTTTTTTAAATCATTACCTAACATTTTCTCATATTATTTTTTTAGATAAAAATAAAATACTGCAGCCAATTGAAAAATATAGAAGAAAAGTCATATCTTTTTCTATTATTTTACATAAAAAAATAAATAAATTTTCTAGCTCTAAAAAATTTTAAATCTAGTTTCTAACGGTTGGTAACATCAACAAGCCATTTGATTTCAAATTCAGTTTAAAACATTTGTTTGCCATAATTTGTTTAATTTTTAATCAAAATCTTAGGGAGATTGTTTTAAGCCAGAAAATCTCTTACAGATAGAAGCGTGGTATCTTTGGAGTATAGAGTTTTTTCTATCTCGGTAGAGCAAAAACCATGACAATGTCATCAAGACATTCATTGTCTAACTATGCACGGTAGAGTTTGTGATAATAGGAATAGAAGAAACATAGATAAATAAAAAAAATTGACAAAAGATCATCAAAAAAACCATCAGATAAATACAGATAGAAGACTAAATATGCAACAAAAAACACAAAAAGAAAAAAGCAAAAGGAGGAATAAAAACGAAAGTAAAAAAATACAAGAAAAAGAAAGCAAAGAGGAAGAAGAAGGAAAGAAAGATAAAAATTGGGATAAACAATGGAAAATAAGAACAATATACATGATGAAAAAAAGTGAAGAAAAAAAGAGCAAAAACTACATAAATTTACTGATTGGGGTTGGTTTCAATGCAAGAATAGGAGGAAAAAAGAAAAAAATATGTAAAAGCTATGTGCTTTATTTTAAATTAAAAATTACCTAATAAATATATAAACAACAACAATTAAAAAAAATAACTTACAGTTATAGCAGTTTAACCGTTATTGTATAGTTTTTAAGAAACACACTAGAACATCTACCAAGCTCTATTTAAACGGATTTTCACTACTACATACATTGTTTAATATTTTCTACACATTTTAATAAAAAAAATTCTTTTTATAAAGCGTCGCGGCAACGTCAGTTGTTAAAAACGCGACGCCGGTTTCAATCGCGACGCCGCACGCAAAACAACTGACGGAAACACGACGACGACGACGACGCTCTTGCCAACTTGATGCCCAATGCGCCGGCGGATCCTGAAGCAATTTTTTTCTGAAAGTGCATAAATTACATGTGCTGAAAGAGGAAGAGGAAGAAACCAAGAGAGCTTATCGTGCTTGAGCATTATTTACACTTGAATAACTCTAATATTTCGCTTTTTTGTGTTTTATTCTGCTGATTATTCGATTTGTTATTTAATTCACTGATTTGGTTAATTGATTGACGTTTATTTATTTAATGTAAAAGCTGAATAATTAAAATGTTGTTTTAGCAAGTGTAGAAAAGGATTGTTTATCAAATAATTGAATAAAGCAAGAAAAAACAACTGCTGTGAAATATATAATAGGTATATAACACCCTGCCATGACAAAGTCATTTTGCCGCAAAAGTAATTTCCGGAGCAACACTTAATTATAAACATTATTTATTAAAAAATATTTATATAATGTTTTCATATTATACATTCTTTATAGCTTTATAACAATAGTCATTTAGGTGCGGCAACAATTAAAAAAAAACACGCTATATTAAAAAATGCCCCTTTATTATTAGTTTTTGGGAGAGCAGAACATTTACCTAATAATAATTAGACTACAACATTTACAACATTTAATCCTAAGTATCAATTTGTGGTTGTTTTAAAAATTGTACAAAAATTATAAGAATTATAAATGTAATATTTATTAATTATCCCGGCGCTTCCACCATTTTTCATATAATTATTGTAGCCTTTTACCAAAATATTAAAGATTATTAAAAGTAAATTGTTTATCAGACAATAAAATTCATCAACTTCGATTTAATAAAAGATTTGTTATAGAAAAAACAATGATAATTATCAATTTATAACACCGGTATAATTGCATAGTCCAATAGTCGAGCTACTTTTTTAACTATTATAAACAAAGTAATATGTTATATTAAAAAAACATAATTGTTATTTAAATTAGTTAAGTTAAAATTGATTAAACTGTTTATTAATGTTATACTCTAAACACTGCTTTGTGTATCTTTCTCAACCAATTATAATCGTATTAAAACAAGCAGAAGCCAAATTTGCATTTCTAATTTATTGTTCCGTTTGGAAAAAAATTAAATAATTTAAAAACAATTTTACTTTACTGTTTGCCGACAATTATTGTTTTAGTTTTACAACTTGAAATCTTATCGACAGTGTACAAAATTTGTCTCTTAAAAAACCTGGGTCTTATGTTCTTCTTCGTTCCATCTTGATTTTTTTCTTTGATAAATAATTTTCTCTATCCCACTTTTGCTAATTTTTTTCTTCTTTTGCTATTATTCAGTTTTTTTTTTTCTCGTGTTCTTTTGTTTTTTTTCTAGTTATTTTACTAATTTTTTTAATCGTTTTTTACTTTTTAATTTTTTTTTTGTACTACGTGATTTTGAAGCATTTAATTAAAAATTAGGTGCTTTAAAGATTCAAAAATTATCTAACTATTGACAAATCATAGTTTATGTACGCATAATAGGCGAAATCTGGATTATATTTCCCATAAATAATTAAATACATTTGCTTTATTAAGATGGCTTGAATACAAAAACAAAAAATTTTCCAAAATGCTCAAGCATCCTCCACTTATTTATTTGCTCTTTAATAAAATTGGTTTACAAGTGATTGTCCCAACAAATTATTCAATTAAGGTCCTCTTCTCCGCCTGTGTATAAAATGTGACAAGGTTATCAGAATGGTTCAGTTTTCTTATTACTTTAATGGTAGACTGTAGATAAGAAGTAATGTATAAGTTGATAGGTTTACTATGTGCTGTTGGGGCCGGGTTTACTTACCCCAATCCCGATCCAAAACCGACTAAATACCTTGATCAGCCTGTTATCACAACCCCTGTGGGACAAATACAAGGAACAATTCTAGCATCACGATTAGGAAAACAAATTTTTTCGTTCAGAGGTATTAGATATGCTAAAGCGCCTATTGGGGATTTAAGGTTTCAGGTAAAGAAAAAAAAATTATAAATTGTTGAAAATTTTAATAAGTTTAATAGCCGCCAGTGCCAGTTGATAAATTTGAAGGAGTTTACAATGCCACACAAGACTCACCACTTTGTCCACAACCCACTGATGAGAGCACTTCTGAAGACTGCCTCTTTCTCAATGTGTACACAACAAAGGTAACTATATATCATAATTATTTAAGTCTGTTGAAAACAATAAACAACAATTTTTACTATTTTTAAATTTTTGTAAAGTATATATACACACAAAGTATAAGTACACCGCGCCCAAGCAAACATGACCTACTAAAAATATGCGACCTAAAAGATAGAACTTAAAAATAAATTCAAAAATTAACCAATGAGAAGCTTTAAAAAAATGAGGTGCGATGTGTACATAAAACCTAAAACGACCCCAGAACACGCCTCTTTAAAGCTCATGTTTGCTTGGGTAGACTATAGTAGAAACGTTTTGAGATATACTCGACAGTAAATTGTATAGCTAATGTAAGAAATATTTACAACCTAAATGTATGACTGCTAGATTTTGTGCAACCAAATTTACTGCCGGGTGTATTTCAAATAGGTACTAAATGTTATTACATTGAACTGTAGTATCCAAAAGACAACAGTCATCCTAAACGTCCCGTCTTAGTTTTCATTCATGGTGGAGGTTTCCATAGCTTAGGAAGTTCAAGCAACTGGTTGGGTCCACAATATCTTCTAGATCAAGAAATTGTTTTAGTAACTTTCAACTATAGATTAGGCATTCTAGGATTTTTTTCTACTGGTGACAAAGAATCTCCTGGAAATTACGGTCTTAAAGATCAAGTTCTTGTATTGAAATGGATTCAAAAGAATATTGGAGCGTTTGGCGGTGATCCACAATCTGTAACTATTGTTGGACATGGTGCTGGAGGAATTAGTGCCACTTTGCACTTGGTATCACCTCTGTCTCGAGACTTATTTCACAAAGTTGTTGCAATGAGCGGAGCTGCTACAACACAACTGTCACTCTGCAGTTGCAAGAAATTAGAAGTAGCTAAAAAACAAGCTAAAGTTTTAGGATGTCCTGACGATAGTACTGCTAGTATTATGAAATGTCTGAAAACAAAAACAGCTGATGAATTAGGCGATTCAGTTTCAAAGTTTTTGGAATTTGGTGATGATCCCTTAATTATTTGGAATCCTGTAATTGAACCTGATATTGGTAGTGGAAGATTTTTAGCTGAACATCCTATAGCTTTAATACAAAAAAATGAATTTGCTAAAGTTCCTATCATTCTTGGAGTTACAACTGAAGAATTCGCCGCAAGAGCTTTTCGTAAGTTTTAAAGTCAAATCTATTACTAAATGATACAGTATTTAGAGTGTCAATAATGACATATAATGAGCCACAATATTCAAAGTCTGATTTTTTCAGAAACCGCTTCTAATGAAACGCTGAGAAAACAATTTAACGAAAATTTCCAAACCGTAGCTCCAATCGCTTTTCTTTATGAGCGAGATACTGATAAATCTAAATCAATTAGCAATAGTCTAAAAAAAATCTACTTGAACGACAAACCTATTGACGAGAATAAACTTTCGGGACTAGTTCACCTCTATGCTGACGCTTTAAGTGGTTTTGCGGTTCACAGGGCAGGTGAATTGCTCGCACAAAAAAGCAACGAGAGTGTCTATTATTACAGATTTAATTACAATGGAAGATATAGCCATTTCTATATGCCCAACAGCGATTCGCAAGTTCCTTTCGGTGAGTATTTCTTGTTTGTTTTTAAAAGTTTTGATTTTATGCTGAAAACTTTTCAGGGGTTGTTCACAATGATGATTTAATTTATTTGTTCTACATTCAGAAAGTTTTTCCACTTTTCCAAGACGTTGATTCCGAAACGCAGACAGTAAATAAGTTCACGCTATTATTAGCCAATTTCGCAAAAAGTGGGTAAGTTTACTAATCTGAACAAATTTTGAGCGAATGCTCAAGTCAGGACGTGTAAATTAATAGATGTCAAACCATAAAAAACACTAATTTTTTTTTTTAGAAATCCAACACCAGAAACAAATGATAAATTAGACAACGTAAAATGGGAACGTTTTGAAATAAAATCTGAAAAATATTTAGATATTGGCAACAAATTAGTTGTAAATGAAAAGTTAAATGAAGATCGCTACGCAGAATGGGAAAAACTGTTTCCCTTAAGTGATTATAAATAATAAAAATTATAAATTTCTATAATGAAAATGTTTGTTTTAATTATTTTTATTAAAACTTGTAATTTGTTAAATTCTAATAAAGTGTTGACTGAAAACGCCATAAAAAAAGAAATTTTTAGTTTATTGTTTATTTATTAAAATAAGAAAACTGTTTCAACGTTAATGTACGACCAAATTAAAAAAATGCTAAATTAAAGAAATCGAAGGTTCGAGAACTTATCTACACAATTCCAGACTGTTTAATATTTATAGAGCGAGGACTGAGGGCACGCGGAATAATGCAAGCGACAAATGTCTTTAATTGATGTAAAAATAAATGTATAAAGCGTAATAATAATTCTTAATGGAAGATAGAAACCCGGCGAATCAGTAAAAGTTAGAGATGACTTTCGGACCGAAAATCGGCGACTTAGCAAAATAAATAAATTGTACAGTTTCTATGTTACAATATATTGTTTGAAATTTATTTTTTTATTAAATTTAGTAAAAATTACTTGAAAAAATTTATCTAACTAAATATTCTCTTCTTTGTTGCTCTAGCATATTTTCCAAATATAAGCACTTTTCCTGCAAAGCCTTATAATCTCGAGAAACATTCATCAAAATTTCATCTTTTTTGGCAATTGATACTTTAACTCTAGTATGCAGTTGCTGAATCTCATTATCTCTAGAACACTTAACTTCATTCAATTCATTTTCAATTTTTTTTAAATCTTGTTCTAATTCTTTTTTGACTATATCTTTAACATGTTCTCTCTCATTTTTGAACTGCAAAGCTACGTTTCTATAATATTCATTTTGATTTTTTAAATGATCTAACGCTGTCTGAAGATTAAGCACAATATCTTCATTTTCTGTAAGTTTTTTTCTTATTTCATTATATTTAACTTTTTCTTCTTTTTCATTTTTTTCTAAATCATTAATTTCTTTTTCGTACTTTTCACGCAAACGTTTAATACGCTTTTCTGTCGATTGTTCAATTTGAGATTTTGTTTCAATAGCTTCTTGTTCTAAGCGCTCAATTACATTTTCAATTTCCAAGTCTCTATCTTTCTTACATTGTTCTCTAATTATTTCTTCTTTATCTGTTAGCTCAATTGTTTGTTGTTTTTTATAGTTATTTTTCCACGTTTCTAATTCCATATTAAAAGTTTCATTAATTAATTTTATTTCATTTTCATGTCGCCTTATTACACTTTGCAATCTTTCTTCAAAATCGTTTTGAGCTTGTTTGATGGTTTTTTCTTTTTCCGAATTTATAAATATTTCGCGTTTTTCACATTCTTCTATTCTAGCAGCATGCTCAGCCACAAGACGACGTTTTTGATCCTGCAATGATTTTTCTTCAGATTCAACCATTTTTTCATATCTTTGTCGCATAATATCTCGTTCATGTGATAATGCTTTTTCACGTTCTTGAACCATTTGCAATCGAATACTTTCACATTGTTCTTGCATTTTTTTTGCCGATTTTAATTCGAGATCTTCAATTTCGCGTCGATGAAGAGAGCGAAGATCAGCAAGTTCTTGTTGTTGACGTTTTTCCATGCTTTGAAGCTCTGGCTCAATACTTTTAACTGTTAAATCTTTAATTCTTTGAGTTTTGGTATCAATCCATCTCTCTCGACGAAATTTTTCGCCGGCTATATGCATTTCTTTTACTTTTTGAAGCTCTACGTGATGTTTGTGTTCTATAGCTTTTAGATTTGATTGATAACGTTCATCTAGAATCTTCATTTCAGCCACTAAACTTTCACATTGTTGATTTAAAGACGATTTATCATTGATTAATTGATCGATAAATTTTTGATGTCGCTTAATTGTTCTTTCATTTTCATCTTTTTGTGTTTTAAGTTTTTGTTTAATTGTCTGATCGGTTTTTTTGTTCTGATTTAAAACTTCTTTTCGAAGCGATCCTAATTCTTCTTGTAATACAGAAACAGACAAAAATTTTTCTTTTAATTGCAAATTTAAATTTATTACATAATGAGCTAATTCTTCATTTGAAGAAGTTATTAAATCTTCATATTTTGGAATTGTGTCGAGTAGAATTTTGGTATCTTTTAAATTACTAAATTGTTCTACTTGAGTCAAAGGTTTTGAGCAACTTTGGTCAACTTTATCGAGAAAGTGCAGAAGATCACTGGAACGTTTTAAAGTGTTTGAAGTAAAAAGAAAGTAGTAAAATTAAAAAAAAAACTTACTTATAATTATTTGGCTTCTCCACATTACTGTAGACATAGCCGCTATTCGTTGGTGAAGAAATGTTTTTTGGCAGAAGCAAATTGTTATGATGATGATAATCATTATCAAGAGATATAATTTTTTTATCAAACTCTTTATCAAGCAGTTGTTTCATTGATTCCAGTTTTAATTCTACAAAAAAAAAATTAATAAAAATTTAGAGTAAAAATTGAAAATAAAATTACGAGATTTTTTATCTTCTGCTTCTAAAACTTTCAAAATAGAAGAAATATCATCACAACTTTCTGGTTCCGGTGTTGTTTCAATGTCATGCTGAGGAACATCTTGTGGCATATCAATAGCATTCAAACAAATAGATTTTTCAATTTCGTTGATATTATTTAAAATATCTTGAAAAGCAATATTTTCGTTGTCTTTCTTAGACATCCAAGTTTCAATTTCTTCTGTTGCAAGCGGCTCTTCACATTCTGTACCTGATTTAAGTGATACCGCTATAAATTTAACTTTTGATTTAGAAAAAAGTGTGTTTTCAAGTTTTTTAGTAGATTTTTGTTTATTAATGTTCAACTCAGGTAAATTTTCAGTTAGATTTGAACTACTCCATTTCTGCATATTTTCAGATTCTTCTTCCATCCAGTTTTGAGTGTGTGCATCTTTTACTATTTGATTAAATACGGTTGCATTCTTTTTTGTATCTTCTAACGTAACAGAAGTAGTTTCAAATTCTATATTTGTTTTATTGTCAATTTGTGTTTTTTCAAAATTATTATTAAACTTTTCTTCAATTTTCTTGTTATACTTTATTGTTAAATAATCATTAATAGGATTTACATCTAATTTCTCTTGAGTACTCATATTTTTTTTTACTGTTTTATGTGGTAATGGTGGACGGGTTGTTAAGCCGGGTGTTAGAAAAAAATGTTGTTTATTAGAATTATTTTTTAATGTGTCGGTAGTAATGAGAGATTGATGAGAAGAAGACGAAAAATTTCTCCATGATTTTATTGGCTCAGACAGCAAATTTTTTAATAAATCGGATGAAGACAAATCTTCATCTAAAACAAAAAAATATCTATAAAATGCAAATCGTAGGAATAGGAATAATAATTTTTTTGTATTTTAACCTCTATTGATAAGAATAAATCGTCTACCTGCGATACTCGTTAGACTTTCAATACTCTGATCCCTTGTTGAACTTATGGAATTAATTTGGTGCCCCTTACTTCCAGCCCCATAATCGCCGGCAGAAAACGGTCGTTTGCTTTTGAAACCCATATCGCCCTCGTCCTAAAGCAGAAATAAGAAAAATAAAATTGAAAATTTTTGTTGCCCTCTCAAGAATTCTTTTAAATTGCCTCGAATACCTTGTTCAAAGCTAATAATGGCACTGCCGATACAGGTCGTGGATAAAACAAACATTTTGACGAAGCTGTACTCAGCTTAGTTGGGGGTCGAGTTTCCAAACAAATCTTTCAAAAAAAATACATACATAAATTAAGTAAGAAAAAAAATAAAGAAAAAGAGTAGTTTACCTGATCACCATCTAATCGTAAAATTTCATTGCAATTATTTGATTTGGTTTGTTTATCATTAGCCATGTATGTTGTACCTCAAATGTCAACCGATACTCATAACAAGAGTTACTATAGCAACTCCTACTAATTAGTGGTGGTGACACTAAAATATAATTAACTCTCTCAAACAACTCAACGTTCAATCGAAATAAATAAACAGAAAATGCTAATCTAACTATAATATGTACGCTTCCATAACATGTGTTTGTTTAATAAAATAAAAATTTTCAAATGCCTGAAGAAGGTCGAATATAATACGGCCGTAACGTCGCAAATTTAACAATTATTGGTGTTTTCGATTAATATCCCATGTCCACATTCCTACTATATTTTTTCTATGTAAAATATGTATAATAATTTACTTTTATGAAAAGCACTAATTTTAATACAAAAGCGGTGATCCGTGTCTCTTCTCTTTATCTAGCCTAGCATTAGGTGTGAAACATAAAAACAATCATCGTAGACTTCGATAATAAACCTTTTGGAGGAGAAGACACACCTTACTAACTAAAATTTTTAACTTTTATCCGAAAATTACTCCCTTGTTTACAAAAATTTTAAAAAACGTATTTTAAGATTTTTTATCATTTTCTGATAACAATTTTAAAAATCTAAATTAAGCCGTCGATAGAGAAGACATTAAAACTTTTACATTCTAAAAACTAAGCTCAGGAAATTGAGCCCATGTTTCCAAGCATTTTAAAATATACAAGTCGCTGTGTATGCAACTTAATGTACACAGAAGTGACACTGTTGCATAACCGGCGTCCTTTTTCAATAAAGATTTTAATCAAAGTATAAATCAATGTGGTATTTGAACTTTTATTGTTTTAATGATAAGCCTAAGCAAAGACACGCAAAATAATTATTTTTAACGCCTTTTCTAATTATTTGCTCAGTTGTTAACCCCCATCAACGAATATTCCTCTAAATCTAGGGAGTATTTTATTGTTGACATTGCTTTATAAAGTGATTGTTGAAGTGATAAAATAATGACTTATTACATAATAAAGATAATTTCAAAAAGGTGGAAGTCCTTCTTCAAATATAAATGAATCAAATTTTTCACATTTACTAAAAGTGTTAAAATGACTAGCGCAAACATTATTGTGGTGGGTTCTTGTATGATTGATTTCGTTAGGTTTTTAATTTTTTTTTTTTTTTGATATGAATAATTTTTGTTTACAAATTTTTAGTTATACTCCACGATTGCCTCAACCAGGAGAGACAATTCATGGCACAAGATTTGTTACCACTTTTGGTGGAAAAGGAGCAAATCAGTGTGTAGCAGCTGCTAAACTTGGTGGGCGTACAGCAATGGTAGCAAAAGTAAGAAAAAATTAATATTACTTTGGTTTAGAAGAAACTTTTGGCTTCAGTTACAAAGACTACCTAATTCTTCATTAATAAAATATAACTTTTAGGTTGGTGATGATGTGTGGAGTGATAAATATATTGAGAATTTGAAGATAGAAAATGTTAATACAACCCACGTCCAGAAAGCGCCTAATGCAACAACAGGGATTGCTCAAATTTCTGTTTCTGAACAAGGCGAAAATCAAATAGTTATTGTGGCTGGAGCCAATACATTGTTGTGTGCATCGGATGTGAACAAGGCAGAGGATTTAATAAAAAAAGCGGATGTTTTGGTATTACAGCTGGAGACATCTGAAGAAGTAGCAATGAGAGCAATTGAATTGTGTCCAGGAGTATTTTTTTCAATTATGATTTTTTAAATTTGTTACAAATGAGTATTTGCAGATATCTATTCTAAACGGAGCCCCAGCTTTGGAAAATTACAGTCCTCAGTTGCTAATCCTTCCAACGATATTTTGTGTTAATGAGAGTGAAGCTGCTCTTTTTTCTGGCTTGCCAGTCACCAATATCCGGTACGTAAATAAATACATAATTATCTATAGTTGGATATCTTTAACAACTCCGCATGCGGACCAATATGTCAAAATCATGTAAGGGTTTTCTGGAATAAGTGCTAGCCAAATTTAATAACTGACACAATTGTGCATTTTGCAAATACCTAAAAATGATCAATCTGTCTTAATTTGTGTTTTGCGATAACATTTTGAAGGTTATCGCAAATCTTTATCTTTAATTGTTCTTATTTGTACATAAAACATTGACTCAATTTAAAATTATATGAGTGAATGATCTTTACCAGATTTTAAAAGTTTAAAAGAGTATTTTTCCAACTCTTTTGTCACAATAAATTATTACTACGCAAAAAAAACAATTTTATACTTCGCTTTGCAGAAGGGTGTAGAAGATTGTGATTATTAATATTATTGCAATATTGTTGGTTTTGCATTTTAGGGAGGCTGAGAATGCGGCCCGTTCTTTGATTTTGAAAGGATGTAAAAGTGTGATTGTAACACTGGGTGCTCAGGGAGCACTTTTTCTAGAAAAAGATGCTCTAGAAGTTATCTACGTCTCTTGTCCTTCAGTAAAATGTGTGGATTCAACGGGAGCAGGAGACGCTTTTATTGGAGCTTTGGCGTATTTATTGGCTGAGAGAAAAGAAATGTCTATGCGTAAAATTTTGGAATGCTCTTGCTACATTGCATCAGATTGTGTCACTCGACCCGGCACCCAAATTAGCTTTCCAAATCGAGATATTTTAAAACTCTGTCTTGTATAATATAAATTTATTTTACTTATAGAAAGTGGTTATTGGATGTAAAGTCAATGCATTTATTTTAAATAACGTTTTAATAAATATTTAAAATTGTTATCTAATGATTGAAAAAAAAAACAACAAAAACATTGCAGATTGGAACCATGGATAATAGCAGATAGCTGTCAAAATATTTCAAACATTGCTTTTGTTTGACAATTGTTTTATAACAGAACGAGTAAAAAATTAAACTCCTTTAACGACAATTTATTTTATGTTCGTCACATCACCATCGTATCAATAAACTAATTTCTGAAAAAAATCAAATCTTTTGAATAATTACTTATTGTTGACAATCTATATACTTGACAAATGACAATCGAGAATTTTTGACATGACACATATGTCAAGTGAATGTCATGTTTATTTTTGTAAATTTTTTTATTTTGAACATTATTAGCTAAAAACTTAAATCATTTTGATATTAAACATTCCAAAATGCCGTCTTTACCATCAATACGCAACTTAAATTTAAAAGTGGACCGATAATATGATAGAAGAATTTTTGATAATATAATTTTTTTTTAGATAATATTTTTAACACATTTTGTGTTTATTACTCTTAGTACTTTGGGTCATTGGAATGTGTTGGGTTATTTATTTTACAATTTTATATTGATGCTGTTTTTAGTGTGGTGTATTTATCACCCTGAAAGTGATGAACCGGTCCAAATGGTAAGCGGTCTTATTTTAGGGATATTTAATAATTTCCAATTTGGTTGTAGGCAATTGTTGTAAATGGGACGTCTGTTGTGTTGGATATTTTATTATTAGTTTTTAATTATCCAGCGTCGGGTAAATATAATAATAAAACTTTGATCATAATTCTTTCAAAACTTATTTCAGTTGATTCTGCTGCCGAAAAATTCTCTGCTGCAATGTGTATCCTTCATTTAATAGTACGTCCTTTTAGTACTATTGTGTTGATTAAAAATCTTGAAGAACGATCTGGAATAGCATCGGGACTGTTTGGGGGAGCACCCGATCAATCCAATTATGAAGACATTGATCGAAATCCTCAAACATCACGTGGAACATATGATTTTAATTCGGCTCAACAGATTTAGTGCTCTCTAAGGAGAAAACGAACATCAAACTAAATAATATTAATTAAGCTATCAAAATAATATGATAAGGAACAATGTGATTTCTTTTGTAGTTTTCAAATGTATGTATCTCTGTATGTTATAATTATTCAAATAAAACCTTGAAAGGTTTTTGGACGTGACGTTTTAAGACATTTGAATTTTATTGTTTCACCATCATATTATGTTCAAAAACTTATTGTAGAACATAAACCGCTTTTTGTAACGTTGCAGTACCTGTAATTTGATGAGAATTAATACAGAATCAGCCTTCATTGCTCTAATACGTAAAAGAATGCACCAATATAAGATAAAACATGAAATTTTATAAATTTAACAGACTTTTAACAATAACAGTTGGCAAAAAATAACAACATTTACTAGTTGCATTTTTCGCCACGACGCTGCGCTTTTACATTACAATGTTTGCGGCTTGCACTTAAGTCTATATTTGTAACTTTTATCTTTCAATTACAAAGTTTTGATTTGCATTCCTAAAATAAAATCGTAAACATTACTGTTAAGTTATAAAATAATAAGTTTATTACGGAAGCCTGGTTGGCTCATCGATGACTTATAAGAAAGTGGCGCTCTGGCGCTACACTCGCTTATTGTTTACATGTATACTACCCATAAGTATAAAAGTCACTAGTGCACTTCCAACTTGTGCACTTGTTACTTGTGGATCCAAAATAGGGACAAAATGGCGTCATTTCTCAGTCATTACTCACATGTGTTCAGATGCAAAATAAAAACATCAACAATTAAAGTATAAATAATATTTTTTTAATGATAGTAAAAGAAAATTTTCAACTAAAATTACATAAAAATGACTCAGAAATGACGCCATTTTGTCCCTATTTTTGATCCACAAGTAACAAGTGCACTAGTTACTTTTATACTTATGGGTAGTATACATGTAAACAATAAGCGAGTGTAGCGCCATAGTAAGTCATCGATGAGCCAACCAGGCTTCCCTAGATGAAGCTCCAACTCCGTCTTATAAAAGTGTCAAAAAATTAACAATAATATGTATAACAAACAAACAAACAAATGTGTTTAGAAAGCCATTTTAAATTCGAAAATAAAATAAATTTGTAATTATTTGGATATTTGAAGTAATTGCTTTAAAAATAATGGCCAACTATGACGCCAAATTATAAACAACACTCTATATATAAGTTAGAAAAAATTTCCTATAAACATGAGGCTGCTTATACTGTTTTTATTTTATATTCAATGCTTTTTTAAATATTATTAAGAAAGTAGTAGGAAACAAGCAAAAAATCTTTTTTTTAATATTTGTTATAGTTTTTGAAATTCAACAAAAAATTATGAATTTTTATGATTTTTATCAGTTTTATGGCATTCTGTATCATTCTAAATCATTAAACGTGAGAAGAAATATCAAAAAGAAGATGTGTTTCTTCAATTTCAGTCCAAAAAAATTATTATTTTAGAAATTTAATAAAATTAAATGAATTATTTTCGAATTTAGATATATTCAAGTTACTTATATAACTCGCTTATCAGTTTTCCTTTGTTCTTAAAGAAAAAAATCAATTGGTTTTATTCTTTCTTATCAATTTTTTTGTAATCTTATGTGATGTTCTTTTCAGAAATATTGCCTTCTATAGTTTAGTTTAGTCCAAGACTTCGTGCCGTTTGTCATGGACTATTAAATGGGCGTGTTATTAATTTTTTTTAAACGTTATTATTCTTTTTTAAAGAAAAATATTTAGAAAAAAAATCGGTTTTGCGGTCCGCCGTTTTCGGGTGTTATTAGTGAATAAATTCGGGTTAAAAAACATTACATTGCGCGACGCGTCCTTGCAGATGGATCCCAGAAATCCCACAGGAACATACAACAGGGAAAAATCAAAAAGGTAAAGTACAATCAAATTCCTATATTGACTTTAATTATATCCTGACTAATAGAAAGAAATATTGATGATTTATTCGACTTTTTTGTGTAATTTTTCAACAATTTTGATATAGAAAAACGCTAAAATTTACAAATTTTTTACAGTTGCTTTTAGGTGTAGTTTTTGATATTAAAAAGAAAAATAATTATTTATTATTTTTAATAATAAAAACTTAAGTGAAAAATAATTTTGAATGAAGTAGGCCATGAATTATGACATAACGCTAGTATTCAATTGTTTTTTTATAAATAGTTATGGCACTTTTCAAAGCGGTTGTTTAATCGGTTTTAGGGCTTAAAAGATTATTAAAATCGAATTTTCGGGTTTAAAATCATTAAAGATCATTTGTGTAGTGCTTTTTTCTTATTATGTGAGGATGCTGGTTAACACTTTGCGTTTTTTTTCCAGGTAGGTCCCAGGAGCCCCCAGCCTCCAGCTTTGTTCATCTGGCCAGGTTAGTGGAATCATATTTTGGTGATGGGATTATTTATTATTATATCTTAATTGATAAAATTATTGCATAAATCAAAAAGATTTATTCTACTTTTTAGTAATAATTGTCAAAATTAGCAATTATTTTTGAGCCAAGTAGGCCGTGAGTTTGACATAATGCAAATGCTACTTAATTTTTCATTTCGACGACGTAGTTTCTTTCAAAGCGGCTGTTTTTGTGTTAAAAGAGATAGAAAAGAGTTTAACTACGGATTTTAAAAGGCTTTTTTTGAGGTTGCCTTTAAGCGTTTTTTTTTTTTAATAAAAATTAAATTATTTGGATAAAATAGCATTCTTTTCGTACTTTTGTTGAAATAGGTCATTGACCTACCTAATAGCCTACATATTGGAGAAATTTTTTTAACAATTTTAAAAGTGTTTTAATATTTATTTGATTTGAAGCTATCAGGCAGATTAGCCAACATAATTTTATTTTTTTTATCATAGCTGCCAACTGTCAATGTGTCATATTTTTAAAATTGCCTATAGTACGTTTAATATAGATTATCATCGCAGTAAGCTCTGTGTTTATAGCATACTATGATGCAGAGGTAAATTTCATGTTTTGTTTGAATAAATGATGCGCTCTATTCCTGTCTTTTTAATTATTGTTTAATAAATACTTTTTTACCAATAAATTAATAAAATGTTATAAAACATTGATAAAACATTCTTCTTGTTGAAATAGTTTTTTTTCAGTTTTGCATTTATCATTGAAAGTAAACTTTAATGACATTTACCAAATGTCATCTGTGTTTGGAACTGAAAATCTGTCATTATTTGAAATTCGGTGTTGAAAACTCAAATAATGTATTAAAACTATCTTTTATTACCAATAAAAGTTTATTAAGTAATTAAATTAAATTAATATTAATTTATTTTATTTAATTATTATTTTAATAAATTAAAAACAAAATTGAAATATTGTCTTTAGCTGCGCATGCGTCACAATATGTGAAATTGCTTCTGATTTAAAAGCATTTTAGCACAAATATTATCATTTGATTGATAGTAACTGAAAAGGTCTGGTTTTTAGACTTTAAGTGCTATTAGGTTTAAATTAAACAGTGGTGTCAGCACAACCTCTAACCTCTTTATCGCCTGTCAAACAGGATTTTTTCTCAGCAGCGTGTAAATCCTGTTTAGTTTAAAGCGTAAAGTTTGGTTTTCATGACAACTGTCGTCACATTTTTTTCTACTATTTTTTACTAAATTTGCAACAGATTTTTAATTATTTCCTGAAAATGCACCGAAATTTTGCGAGATATTACAAAGATGCTTTATTGTTTGTACAAATTTTTTACGATGCGGCTTTGCCGAAAAAACATAAGTACAGTATGTTAATTTTTTGATTTGTTTATATGCAGAAACGTAGGTACGATATTATAAATGAACTTTGACGTTTAATAATTTTTACAATTATATTATGTAAAAGCATTTTTTATGGATCAAAAAAGTTCAAAGTAAAGACCATTGCATTTGAAACTCTAATAATTTTATTAAGTCACAGTATACGTAACAGAATAATACTCTATAATATATTAATACTTATTGAATAATTTTTCCTTATCTACAATAAAATAGAACAGTTTTAGTAAAAGTTTGAATATACATTTTTATAAACCTATTTTGATTTTTTCAACAAGTTACCTTGAAAAAATCATTACAATGATATGTGTAAGTTTTGTATACAACATAAAAACCATTTTCAATGTAAAATATAAAATCTATAGATTTTTCCAAATCCAGCCTATGAGGAAAAACCAAATAAATTTTATGGAAAAACGAAATAAATCTTTTTCACTTTTTAAAATTCTGGTTTTAAATAAAAAAAGTTTTAGAACGGTTATAAATTGCAGAGAAACTTTTCTTTATTTTGTAATTTCATTTCTTTGTTTTTTTTTTTAAATATGTATTGTGACAGTTATTTCTATTTCATTCTATGTAGACTAGAGTTCGACGACTAGATGTAGTTGTTTGAACCTAAAAAAGTAAAAATGATGTTATTATTTATAAATATTGATAATAACAAGTTGGTACACAAAATTGTTTGCACTTGTCAAAACCAAAAAGTAAACTAATTAATAGTAAGAGGCATTTACACCGTTTTAACAGTTGACAAATCTTTTTTTATTTAATCTTAAAAGGTTTTGCGACTACAAGCGCCCCCCAAGCAAATATAAGCCCCGAACAATTTAGTAAATTCAGGAATAAATTCTAATTATCCGATCAGAAGCTCAAAAAAAATGAGGTGCGGTAAAACGCCTTCAGGCCATGCTTCTTCAGAGCTCATGTTTGCTTGGATGGTCAGTAGTTTGTAGAAATCATCGGTAGATGAATAAAACTGAATATTGATGAAATCGTATTCGTAATTCATAAGTTTTTAAATTTAGTTGTAACAAATAATTAATGTTATTGCATATAAAATAATAAAAAAAGGATTAAATCTTACATAAAAATTATTTTTGACTATATTGTTCAACATCATTGCCTACAATCCAATTATTATTTTCGTTTTCATTTTCTGTCAAGAGCAACATAAGCTGGTTCATATCTAATTCTTGGTCTAATGGAAAAAAACTATCACCACTTGATTTTTTTCCTCGAACACCAACGAATTTTCCTCGCAGTTCAAATGGAAATTTCTTGCCTCTCATTCCAAAAAATCCCAATTGTTTCGGCATTTTCTTTCCTCTCATTCCAAAAAACCCAGAAGGAGCCCGCTTATCTTCTAAAATCTCGTCTTCAGCTTCTTTCTTTCCACGCATTCCTACAAATCCCATAGGAGCTTTTTTCTCAATGTAATTCAAATAATTATTGTTATCGTCGTCAAATTGTTTTTTCCCACGCATTCCAAAAAAACCAGAAGGCATTTTTTTAACATAATTATCTGAAATATTAAGAATACAATCATTTTTTTTATGAAAAAATTAATGTTTATACCATAATTAGTAAATTCCATTTCCTTCTTCCCTCGCATTCCCATAAATCCGGAAGGTGCTCTCTTGTACAACTCTTCCGGATAAATTTCATTCCACTCTGAAAATGGTTTCTTGCCTCTCATTCCCATGAAGCCTGAAGGCGCTCTTTTGACAACGGCATCGGAAACCAGATTTTGTGTTTTCAGATCGGACGTCGTGACATCGCCTGACGAGTACTCTAAATTTGAAACAGATTTTTTCCCTCGAACTCCTGTAAATCCTGAAGGAATGCGCTTCTGATGTTCTTCTCCAGAACAGATTATGAATAAAATTGCTAGAGCCACAGATAAAGTGGTACTTATCGTCGTCGAATACATAAGTATGGTCTGAAAAAATAATCGATTTTTATGATTAAAACAGTACATATTTAATCGTAAAACTATTAAAATACAACTAAAAATTATCTATGAACGAAATTACACATGTTTTGATGTGACTAAAAAAACATTTAATGTTTTGCTTTTTAGTTTAGTTTTTTTTCAGATGTTTAATTTTTGGTTATATTCTCACTTTTTTAGTAAACTAGTAAAAAAATAGAAATAACTAGCTGAGATGAATACTAAAAATAAGTAAAAAATGAAATGTTGTAAAGTACAAACACAAGTATACTTGCCATTGGAATGGTTTAAAAAAGAAACTTTAAACAAAGATTTTTTACTTATAATGTAAAAATAATAAGCAAATTGATTATAAAAGATTGTGTACTTTTGTGTTAACTAGAGGCAAAATAATAAAAACATTGTTTACAAATAATTCGAAAATGTGTTATTAGACCTCAAATTTTGTTTGCTGAAAAATTGGGAACTATCTTATTATCCAGAATAAAGTATTTACATCGATGATGGTTCTATAGACCTTATTGTTATAGTTGAAACATTTTTGTGCGCATGCTCCAACTTCCGTCATGTTTTTCGGGCACTTTATTTGCCCGTGCATATGGTTATAAAGAAATTAGCAATAAAACAAGTAATAATAAATGACACTTTTGTCGTTTAATATTGAACACTATTGTGGACGTATTACGGTAGGATGCAATAATAAAGCAGTATCAATTAATTTTTAATTTAATTGCACTGATATTAGACGTGATAATGGTTGTTGCCCAGCTATATTTATAACAGGTGCTCGAATATTTTATATTGCCGCAAATTTATCATAATTCGAGAATTTGACAATCAAAATCTAATTGATGAACAATTAACGTCTGGTATTAGTGTTGATTTAGTAATAAAACAAATTAGTTTTTACCTACATAAAATGACACAATGGTTATCATATTGGCTAATTTGGCAAGATTGACAGAGATATTACTGGAAAACAAATTTTTAAAAAGTGATGATGGCTGCTTGGCTGGTAATTAATCTTGCGCTGCTGAAAACATCTATGTGACATTTCTAAAATGTATCACAGCGTTTATTAAGACTAATTTTACACTACTTGCATGCCATATAAAAGCTCTCTACCGACCGTGACAAATGATCAGATTAGATTATTATACATGAAAAGGCATGCAACTAGCAGCTTCTATTGTTGTCAACAAGTTTGAATGCAGACATTAAATAAAATGAAAAACAACATTTAAACTTGGAATTGTAAAAATTAAATCTTATCACTTTTCCACAAACTTCTAACCTCGACAGCCGTCAGAGACGACAATATATCAAATTCTAATTCGCTTGTTGCTTTTTTATTCACGTTTACATCTAAAAAACGTTAAATAAAAACAAGAAAACAGGGAATATAGATTCGAAAGCTTTTGACACATCAACATTTTTTTTTTGATCTCATAGAGAAAAAACTATAAGAACTAACTAACCAGCCGTTAATCATATCGTTTACAAATCATTACGAGCTTCTGGTTTATCTCCAAGATTTGAGCTTTTAATTCAACGTCTGTATAGAAAATCCTCTGCTAATCTCAATATTAATTGTAGGATTACCGTTGTTAGGTTATTCAAAAATAATTTGAATTTCCTCTCTGCTCTAAGATATAAATTGGTACAATCTTAGATTGCTCGAAAATAAATAGGTTGGTTAGCGCAGGTTTATTAGAAGAGTGATGTTCAATTTTCAAATAATTGCCAATTATTGAGCCGTAATAAGCATTTTAAAGGTATCGTTTTATCTTTGCCATAATGGCAATAGAAGGTTTTGGGACAAGCAATTTTCTGTAATAATTAGATTTAATATTTAAGTTGTCTCACATCTGAAAAATTGTATAGTGCTTATTTCTAAATTAATATAAGTTACCTTACAAAACCTTTTGATATTTGAAAAAATAAAAGTATCTGTAATTTAACAAATAAATAAATTTGATTACAAAGTGAAACATTTTGTTTGAATTTAATACAATTTGTAAAAATATTATTGTTTATAAACTACTAGTATTGAAAGTAAGTTTTTAAATTTTTAATTTTTTACTTGGATTTTATAATCAATCAATTATAAAAGTTAGAAAAAGCATTAATAGGAACAACTTAAAAACTACTGGTCAGATCTTGATCAGATTTAAATGGGACCAAAGCACCAGCTTTCAAATAAAAGAAAAATTATCAAAATCAGTTTACCCAGAAAAAAGTTATGAGGTAACACACACACACACACACAAAAATACAGTCGAATTGAGGACCTTCTCTTTTTTGTTGAAGTCGGTTAATAAATATGATTTAGGGCAATTACTTGAATTATGAAACCAGCCTGCTTAACAAATATTAATTTGACAAAATTTTTTGTTTTTCTTTTTATAGCAATAGTATATTGTATACATAGGCTGTAAAGTGCTGTTTTTTCAAACCGAGAGAAAATATGTACAGACGAGGCTGGCCACTTGAAAACCACTTTGCGGCCTGGTTTACACATTATTTTTTACTCTACCTAGCATTATCTTATAATCAAGCATTATCTTAAAATTGGTTAGATGTTATTACCGTTAATTGAAAATGTCAAACCTCGACAGATGTCAAAAATTGATGAATTATTTTACTGTCGTAATTTATACAATTTATCTTGCACAAAACAAGCGGATTCAATTTATTCGTAGAAATTTTTTTTTAATAAAAATCAGATAGTCTAGATTTTTTAGCAGCGACGTCTAGCAGAAAAAATTTAGCCCAGAAATGGTCAGCTTTCTCGAGTTTCGAGTGATTGAAAAATGTCATTTTCAGTTAGTGTAGCATAATAAAATTATTTTTGATTTTAACAACATTAAAACTGATGTAATTATTTTTTTGACATCTATTTTTAAAAAGAACTTTATCAGAGCACTATTGTTTCTATAGATATCTCAAAAGTTATCAAATTGAAAACATTAATTATTAAAGACGCAAATGCAAAACAAATTTTTTAGCTCTACTTTTTTGTTAATTCACTAAATATCTTTAAAGTTAATGGAGGCTTTTAAAGCTATGTTCTATTCTATGACTATGCATTTGGTTCAAACAAAACATCATTTCTATACACATTTTATCCAACATCTAAAAACCCATTTTAAGAAATCTACATTGTTTTTGTGAATCTACTTTAACATATTATGCATTCCGTCTTTTGTCTTCTGTTTATTCTACACTTGGGTCTCCTCACAGCTTTATAAATTCTCTCTCCACCTTACAAAAACATCGTTCAGCATATCACGGCAGACATATCAATAGAACTAAAAGAAAAGCTCCAAACAAAACATTTTATTTGATGAGATTTCAGCGTTATATAATAACATGTTGGTAGATAATTCTTAGCAAAACATCAGATCTATCTAATAATATCTCTTCAGAAAACTAATCAAAACATGGTTCAGACGTCTGCTTCATTTTCTTTCGTATTAGTTTCAGGAACACATGTTTTATTTCCCAGCACCAAAACATCGACTGAGAAAAGTTAGTAGGTATGAGGTTGATGTTAATTCTGTACTTAACGATTTTGTTATATTGTTACTGATATTTAGATAATTTCCAATAAATATAAATTTTTTAGACGGCCATCTGAATTTTCAGTCCGATGTCATTTTTTCGACTGTATGAGAAAAAACTTTAAACATTGTATTCTCAAATAAAAAAAGATTTAAAACTATAACTGAAGTACTTTCGTTTCTATCTCTTCTCTTCCATCTTGAATTAATGAAAAGTTATGAAAATAGAAAAACAATGAAACGTCTATTTGAAATCTACATCTTTGGCTAGCGATTGAATAGCTTCAACTATCAGCCGTTCTTTTAGTCGGTGAATAGCATTTTGCTATTAATATTTATAACTTTTTGCATACATTTATTTTATTATTAGCACTTTCTAAGAGTGCCAAATAAGAATTAGAAGTATAATTATTATTACCTCTTTTGGAACCAAATAGCTTTTTGAAATTTGTTGATTTATACTGTAGTGCCTACACAACAAAACGCTTTATTTTTTGAATGACCTTTCACATTTAAATTTCTTTATTTTTATTTCTCTGCAGTGGCTAGCTGAGCTTCGAAACAAAAACAGTGTAGCTCTAAATTACTGACGTTAATTTATGAAGAGGATTAGAGCGATGGGCGGTGGTTGTTTCCACCAGGAAAAGATAAACTTTCAAGACGGCTGAAAGCGCGAAGCACTCTTACTACACTTACGACCCTTTCAGAACTAATAAACATATTGCAACAATGTCGTCATTTTATGGCAACAAAATGAGAGAAAATCGTACTCAAAAGAAAAGATAAAATATGAAAGTAATTAAAAGATAATCTAGGCAAAGCTTTGTAATGAGCTAACCACTTGAAATTACAAGAAGGTAGGAGAGAGAAAAACGAGTCAACCGTTTTGCTTTTTAAATATTCTTCAAATGGAAAAATAACAAAAGTTTTAATAAAAGATGTAGCTTTTAAAAAATTGTATTGTGCTTGTATATAGTGACCGGTTTGACAATAATTATAAAAGAAGGAACTATTGATGTTCAAAAAATAATGCTATAAAATGTCAATTTTAATATACAGAGTGTTTTAGAAAGGCTAATAAGATTTTATTTAGTAGGTATAATTCTACAACAAAATGGATTCACTTGACTAAAGTATTAGATAAACTAACTAAAATAGTTTTAAATTATTTTGATTTTTTATAAAATAAATAAAGATGATAAATGAACTAAGTTGGTCTTAATAATTAATAATAACTATACTTTAAACATGCTAGGAAAACAATCGATCAACAATAATAATTAATAAAATAGTCGTAACAATATAATATAGCCTAATTCTTAAAAAAACTTAAATAATAACTAATGAGATTTATCATCCTTTAAATCTCGTTAAAAAGTAACATTTTTTAAATAATTTGTAAAAGACTACGTAATTTGTGCACATATAACGTCAAAAATTGCCGCATTTTGAAACTTAATAGCTACCCTATCAGACCGGCTATTTACTTTGATTATCCTATTATCCTTCACTCTAAAGATGAAAAGCAACCATTTAAAAATCACAACCTACACTAACACACAATTTGTCCACAACTAACCAAAAGAATTTTTCTTTTCTGCAAAAAGATTTTTAGTGTGCGTGTTTTGTACTTGGCGTGCGTTTAAAGAAATAATGTTTTAACTAAAATCTAGAAAAGCTCTTGATTATGATAGGATCATAAAGCTAAAGAAATGTAGTTAAAAAAGTAAGAATTTTACATTATTTTTTTTAACCTTCCATAAATTTACACAACAATAAGTAATAGCTGAAGAGTATTGCAGCTCCTCTAATATTATAAATACCTCACACGTGCAATAACGTTTTTCTTTACTAATATTGTTTCTATTTTCAATACACAACGAAATAATAAAGACAAAAGACTTTGAATACAAAAATATTTATAAAATTGATATTATTCTAAATTTGTGTTTCTGACATTTCTATTTTTGAATTAATGGCTTTCTATGTTAGTTTCTTTAAATATTTTTCTCAATAAATAAGCGCAAATATTAAACTAAGGTATAATTATTGTCTAAAGCTCTAAAGGCCTATCTTGTAATTGTTCATAAAGTTAACTCTAAGAAGATAAAAAAAAATTGATTAGTTTTTTTATGAGTTATAACTTTACACCAGAGCATCGGACATAATCCATTATTTAACAATTATTGAAAATAAAAAGTATATGGTAATAATTTAATATTATTAAATATGCCATTTTTTCAAAAAAAATTAGCAAAAACAACTTATTTAAGCGATATGATTTTGTTTCGGGCTGTAATTTCGTTTCCAGCTACCTACCTACTTTAATTAAAAGATTGAGCAAAAAGTGAAAATGAAATAAGATTTTTTCATGCTTACTCAGAAATAAATAGAGTAATTGATGGATGTGAAAAATTTGATTATTAAAAATTTCACGCCTCGTAAAAAGTTTTTCACTATGATTAATTTGTCATACGAGTCGATTCAAAAGTAAATAATAATGTCTGTTGACATTTTGTATAATAAAATCTAATTGGAAATTTTATCAAAAATGTGGTTGAGAAAGCAAAAGTGCTTTAGTATCACAACTTATTAATTTAAAAGTAATGAAATATTTGAAATATGAAAACTAAAATGCGCTTTTGAAACGGAATTAGTGACTTTTAAAAATTGATCGTAGATTAAAATATGTATAAAAAACTAAATAAACACTCAAATAACGCTACTTTTCTACACTAATTTATTTGTATACTAATATTACATTATTTGATAGGAATTATTATTATACTTTGTATTTATGCCGATTGCTTATTGCGTTCGGCACCAAACAGTCTGGAATTGTCTAGATATAAGTCCTCGAACCTTTAATTCTGTTACAATACGTAAGCTCACGTGAATGCAGCCTATTATGTGTATATTATATATAATTCATGTTTATATAACAAAATATTATTAAAAAATCAAATGTTTTAAAAAAATTTTGCTTAAGCAGGCTACAACAAATAAAAGCATTGAAATTGTATAGCCAGTCTACTACTGTCATAAAATGACAATTTTAAAAATAGTTTAAGAACGGTTAATTTTCTAGAACTAGAAAAGCTTTTCTAGCTAGGCAGCATTTGTCATTTTTTTTAACTTTTGAAGACCTCTTTGTAACTAATGAGGTCAGATAAAAATTGCTCGCAGGAATAAAACTAGACAAGTGACGTAGATAAAATTATGCTTTGGACAAAAGGCGTAATAATAATTTAATATAATTTTTATTTTTTAAATTAATTTATATTAATACTGCTAACTCATTATAGATTTAAGAATAAAAGAAAATATTTTGTTCTTATATTTATGTTTCTTTTTTTTTATTTTGCTTTTTTTTCTCAGTATGTAAATATAATTTTTATTGGTTTTTAAAAATGTTAAACGTTATGTATTTCCTTAACACGTTATATAACTTTGAAATTACTATCAGATTATAATAATGTTTTATATTTTAAAAATTGTTGTAATTATTATTCCTAAAAGTAAACACACAACAACTATTTGTCTGAAGTTGAAAAATATGTTAATATGGTTCATAGAATATAAAAAGCTATATAAACACAAAATGTTTTTATTTTATATTTTGGTTCATAGCACAACATTATTGGAAAAAATTTGTTTTTAGGACAGAAATGCATTTAAAAAGTGACGCAAAACAAATTTAAATTGAAGCACATACATAAATTAGAAAATTTAATATTGTATCAAGCACCGCATTTTCATTCAATAAATTTTTAAGGTAGAATTTTACTCTCTCTTCTCATATGTTTTTATTCGACTTATGCGTTCGTTTCATTTGCGGTTCAAGCTAAATCCAGAAACTCCAGTAAAATGATAATAAAGCGGTCGTGGAAAGGATTTTGCATTTATGAGCGTTAAACGTTACGATTTTCCATGTGAAAGCAATAAGACATTTGAACTTTTCAAACTCGCTTTGTATGAACCAACGTTCTCGTTGGTTGTTTAGAAAAAGTATTTTAAAAGGTTAAGTTTTAAAATAACATTTAATGATATTTAGAAAAAAATTAAATACAGAGTGTATACTATTAACATTAATCAAGAGCGGCTATGCTTTTTTGACAGCAGATCTTTGATCGGTTTTTACTAAAGCCGGTAACAATCTATATACATAAAGTTGTTTACGCAATAGCGTAGAGGTTTTTAGAAATTTGTAGATTTGTGTAAATGTGAAAATTTATTTTACATTTAGAAAATGACGCAAATACCGGCTGCAGACTTTTGTGCACGGCACTGTGCTCGAATTTTTATTGTCAGTTGTGCAAGACCGGCTCAGCTTACCGACACTAAAAATGTAATAACGTCACCGGTAATAGAATAGTTGAATTAAGCCACTCTTGATTAATGTACTATATACACCCTGTACATAGTTAAGTTGTTTTTTTATATTTATGTCATATGTTAACAGATAATTGTTTTTGAGAAGAATTTTTATTAGACTTTTATTAGATAGGTAGTTTCTTAAGCATTCAGATTCCATAAAGAATAATAAGTGTTTATATCTGTATTTTGATGACACTCAATCTGTTTTGTGTCAGACACAGAAAACAGTGTAAGCACTCTCTAACATTACAAAGGGCTTGCTTCTGGTGAACTTACTATGCACACTTCAATTTCATTAAGTTGCATATTTAATTAAATGTTTTTGTTTTATAAACAATGTTTTGTCTATTGTATTAAATTGTCAATTATTACAACTAAACCGATCTCAATTTTATTAGTATTTTGTAACTAAAAAAAAAAAACAATTTAATGACAACTATTCTAGTTGTCATTAAATAAATTGCTGCAGCAACAAGAAACGCGCAAACTTTTATCAGATTTAAGTTACTTATGAACAATGTATTGTTGTCTGTTCTTTGTTACGTGTTGAATAATAATGTGTTATTAGGTATTGTGAGGATTTCGCCTGATTAGAGTCTCAGACAATTCAGACGAGTCATAGAAATCAGAAAATAAAAATTAGTGCTTATTAACAATGACAAATAAAGCTTTTAATGTATAGAGTTTTGTCGCGGGAGTAAATCTAATTACAACAAACGAGAACAAGAAAACAAACCGAAAAATAATTCTCTTATCAATTATAGCAGGTCTGCTTTTGGGGGAATCTTAATTCCGGTCAGCTTTCTGAGAAATTCTCGAGAGTCTTGGAATTGTTCCCCTAAGTCTGTTCAATCTTGTCAACAAAAAATGCTGTTAGTGCCATGTTTTTTTTTTATTTTTACCAGTTAAACTTTAGTTTGGTGTATTTTTTTATCATGTAACTATCGTATTTCAACACATATTAATAACGTTTTCTAAAAATAAGCGCGTTAGTTTTCGTACAAATTTTTTAAAGCTACTAACTTTGTGGTCTTAGCAAATTATAATATTTTCTTCTAAAGCATGCTCATCTAATATTTAAAACTCCTATTACAACTTTTTAACTTGCGGTGCAAAAAGAAGAGAGTTTTTTTTCTGAAGCAATTGTTTTTCCGTTTAATTACCCATTCAAACAAGCAATGGAACGTTGGATATACGTGAACAGTTTTCAACTCCACAGTGTTACACTGGTCAACTTAGTCACATATCTTGTGGTCGAAATAAAATAAACAAACTGGGCTGTTGTAAAGTTGTAAAATGCGCCAGCATATATGTAGCTTGCATAAACTGTACATAATTTTCAACGTTAGAAAATAATTATAATATAATCAACAGTTTAAGTGATCAGGTGCCCAATTACTAATTCGAAAACAATCTAGCATAATCACTAAAAGCATCTATGCTCTTAATTAGACAAAATAAAAATATATTTTTAAAAGGATAATTCTTAATTATTGTTATTGTGTTAATTTATTAAAATAAATTTTCACCGATTAACGTTGTTTATTTTATAATATTTAATCATTTTAATATTATAATAAATACATATCTACATTGGGTAGGTCCTTAATACAAAAAGACGTTTGAGATTATCACACTTACCTTACCTTTAGTGTTAATTTGCAGAGGTTGTTAAATATTGTTATATGATCACTTTCCACAAAAGGTACCACAATGAGGTCAATAAATAAATAAACCTTAGGAAATCAGTACGTGTGCTAATAAGTGACAGACTAAGCTAATTTATCAATTACGGATGTGCTATTATACGTGGATTATAGAGAGGTAAAAGATACAAAATTATTAAATTAACTCACGTGTTTGGATTAAAAGCTAAATTGTGTTGAGTGTAGGAAGATAAATAATAGCGTATGGATAGGTTTTGATAAAAATAATTATCGCGCACTTATTCGCAAGATAAAAATGTAAAAAAAAACTATATTTACTTAGATGACAATGTTTTCTCTTTAAAAAAAAATGTGATGTTTCTCTTCATTTTAGAAAAAAAATTATAACATATTATGCCATCATCGCTATTCATCTATTACAATTTTTTTTATTCAATTACAAAAAATCTGTTGTATTTTTGTGAAATCTCTCAACTATTTTAGCTTTGACGTTGACCATGGCACTTCAACCATGGTCGTAACTGAACGCAGGTATGCACTAATGAAACACTATCAATTAATTTTTAATTAATTGCACTGATATTAGAGATGATAATGCTTGTTGTCCAGCCATATTTAGAAAAAGTGCTCAAAGCTTTCAAAATGCCGCGGCGGACGTGCTTGCGCTGAGCATACTCTAAAAAGATCTATCAATTACCATCATTATAAACATTACGACTGATATAATTGTCAATTTTTTTAGCTTTGTTCTTAGTACAATACTTGAACAATATTTTTTATCTTGAATAATCTAGTGGTTTCCACTACGAATGACAACCTGTCTAAAATTTTCTTAAAAGCGCGCCATATTCATAGAGGCTAAGCTTATTCATTTTTGTTTTTTTTTATCTTTAATTTTGCATATTGACATTGCAAGTGATGATAAAACATTACAAAGGAAAATAATATACATTATTAATTTCTATAAAATGCCCCTAGACAGAACAAACAAACCTGGAAAAACAAAACATCAAATAGTTACTTTTATAGACCACACGCAAAGACTGTTAGTAGAACACTCGGTCGCATGAACTATAAAACCTTCACTTATTTTATTCTTAATATCCGAAATCTATCAGATTAGAAAAAAGGTTTTCAACACCGAAAACTGTACACTTTGGGTTTCACACTTTCGACTTTGTGTCTCAGCCTCGTCAGATATGCGCTCCAGGCTCTTCATATGTTACATTTTTACAGCTATATTAACTCCACATTAACTTAGAAGGGTTAGTTGCTTAATGTAATATTTTTTGGCTGGTCTTTTACGAAACTCAGCTAGCAGGGTAAGCAGTCTGCAGTTGTCTTCAATTAGATCTATCTCAGAATTTTTCTGAGAAAGTAGGCTTCTTGAGTTTTCGTAAGAGAATAAAACATAAACATAATTTCAACAACTGTATTGTTAAAAACAGAGAAGCATTACTTTAACTGCACAGGTACAAAATTGTTACTGTTTACTTTTAGTCTGAAATTACTAAAAGTTGGTTCATTAAATTGTCTCGTTTTTCTGGCAGTATGCAAATCAGTTTTTTAGAACCCGACGCCTGAAACTGAACGCAACCTTTCAGCAAATCATTTAAGATCATGTTTACATTTCAGGGAACTGAATTGTGACGTGACTAGAAAATTAATTTGCTTCGATCCGTAAAAAGAAAATATTTTTACTAAAGCTTTTATAGTAATTTTGGTCTCAGTTTCCTAAGCAGAAACAGACAAATATTTACAAAGCATCAAATACTTTTCTTGTTTTCTATAGTTATTCAACTTAGCATTAGTTCACATTTCTTTATTTGCTAAAAGTTATAATTTAATTCAATTAAGAGAGAAAATGGAGTGTTTTTTATTTAAAAAATGTTTGCAGATAGTTTAATCTTTAAATAAAAAATGCGTAATTTGTGCAAAAAACTTAATAATTGTAACGTTATTTTAAAGCTTTAAATAAAGTTACAAATAAAAAATGTTCTAATATCTTTTTTGATTTTAATCGCATTTTGTACTTTATATAAATATGAAGATTTTTGTATCATATGTCACTCGAATGTATCATTTTGAAAAGTTGCACTTACGGCTTATCCTCAAACTACGCAATTTGAATAAAAAGCTATAAATTATAAATTGTTATTGATTCTACATTACGGCAATTACCAAGTGGGCAACTAATGTTGAAACACCAGCGTTGAAAACTTGATAAATATTTAACTACATACTATGAACAAACATGGTAATTAACAATCATTTGCGAGTAAAATATAGATAGCTAATTTATGTTAGGCTCTAATCTACTCTAACTACAATTTATAAATTTTGCTATTTTTACTCCTAAAGCCGATGTAATAAAAAGTTGACTTATTAGATATGTGTCCAATTTAGATTCGTCCTAAACCAATTTATATGTGATTTCAGTCCTTTGATGTTTGTATCATGAATAACTATAAGCATTCGTCTTAATTAGAACATTAAGCTGTCGCACATACACCAGATGAAGATACCAATTATAAATTTACAATTATTTATTAAGCTACATAGCACACCTTTCACTTAGAACTCATTTACATGTCAAATTTCATTTAGTTTTCTGCTGTGTGCAAATATTCCTTTTATGTAAGAAAGTCATAATTTCTAAGCGAAATATAAATTGCTTTATCAAATTGCAATCGTAGAAGTGAAGTCTTTGGGAGTAGTAAAATCACCGAAAGAGCAAAAAAACATGGAAGAAACAGATATGAACTAAATGGAGATTAAGCCGTTAAAACAAGAGAACCGCGAAGTTTAAAAAGAAAAGAGTAAAATGCTACAGAGGATAGATAATTTAGAAAGAGAAGCACAAATAGCAAAAAAAAACAGGAAAAATAATATAGTAATAACTGGAATTGACGTAGCAAGAGAGTAAAAAATAAGTTGAAAAAGAGATAAAAGAAGTGGCATAAAATAGGAAACGGAAAAGTGCAAGTAGAACTTCAAGACTGGGAGGTGAAAAAAAGAGTTATTAGTAACCACCCCCATAAAAACAAATTTTTTACAATTTATTTGTAGCGTATCAATAATACTCTTTTTTGATTTTTTTTTTATTACTTAACTCTGTCTAGTAAGCACAGCAGCGAATATTGATTAAAAGCTTTAAATAAATTTTTAATGAGTCTAATGATGCATGAATAATTGAAATTAATTATGAGGGTTAAGTAAATAATAAATATTTACACAATTTATGCATTTATACAATGCAAATGAAGTGCCTAATTAAAAATATTTTATTGCTATCCTAAACACATAAACAAAATTTAAGCGTAAAGCAGTATGTGCTTTTTCGGATTTGTGCAAACAATCCCTTTTCATCTATGTACTAGAAAATTGCTGTAGCATCGTTTCCTAAAATAATAAAACAATAATTTAGTATTAATAGTGGTCAAGAATTAATAAACTACTGTTTTTTGTCATTTAGAAACAAAATTAATTAATTTTTAGCCAAAACCGTAAGGAATTGTGTGTGTTATGCAAAACGGACCGATTTCTATCTCATTAGAGGTGTAACTATAGAAGATCTCTAGAGAGCCTTTATTAATGAATTGTTGATTCATAACACGTCTCTTTTTTTATAAAATGCAAACAGATATTCGTGTGAAGCTTTATTTAATTCATATTTACGAGTAAAAAGCTTAATTAACAGAAAAGATAATATTGAACAATATCATTTGGTCAAGAATTACACAAGGTCGTAAATTTGAGACTAATAATTAATTACGAGGTTAATACTCTAAGGAAAACGCACTTGTTAATGAAAATGGAACAGTAGTAGTTTCTACAGCATTTGATTTGGTGCATTTTACCGCAATCTGCAAATGAAATCAAAACTTTGGCAGTTTATGCATTGTGCTTCCTTTCGTTTGAAATTTATCAAAAAATTCATAGAATTTTGCAACATTTTTAAAAGCTTTTAGAACATTACTGATTTAGATAGTTTTTTTATATTTTGTTTTATTACTACAACAAAGTAAACTTGATAAAAAAAAATATTTTTTTTACTGAGAAAACTGTGATTTTTTATTAAAGTAAAGCAGAACATAATTTTTCCATTCATGACTTTATGTATTGTAGTTTTATAGAAAAGATCTATTTGTTGGTCGAGTCAGTATCATTTAAACTATAAATTATGGTAATTGTGGATAATTTTCTGACTACCATCTAGTTTAGTATTTACATTGTGAAATTTGTAGAATTCAGTGCGAACTGAAGCGACAATTTTATTCGAAATCTCACCGAATACTCCATTTATCATGTTTGGAAATCGTAAACATTGATATTTCACGCCAAACATGACATTCAGATATCTAATCACAACGAAAGAATAAAATACAGCGGTAAAATAGTTTCGTTACATTATTTGTTTATTTTAATTATTACTTGTTAGAAGTCATTTTGAAACTTTCAAACAGCAACCAAATTAATCTTGTTTAACAAATAGAAAGATAAGAGATACAACTGAAGAAATTATCAATTACGTATTTGACGTTTTCTCTACTAATAAAGCTTCAATTAATAATGAATAAATTAATAATTCACTAGCTATTACAAAAATAAGAAATAGTTGAACAAGTTGTGCAAAAATGTGGTTTTTCTACGGTCACCTATAAAACTTTACTATTACTTTACGCACCGCCATTGCCATGGCTGTCTGATTATTATTGTAATTCAGAACTGTCAAAAGTTATTGGCAATGAGATGATGACGTAACCACCATCACCTCAAACAGTAACAACTTTGTCATTTATCTATTGGATAATAGCAAAAATTTTGTTTTCCTAAATGTATTTCCTAGTGTAAAGAGCTTTTTTGTTATGCGGTTACTTTTTCGTACCTCCCTGACGCTCGACACAAAACCCGTATCATTATACCAAAATCGCTCTCTTTACACACTTACTGTTCTAGGATCTAGTTCTAAATACATTTGAACTTTATGTCTACTTTTAGTGCAAATCATAATTCGACAATAAGAATTCAACAATAGTTGTCAAAAAAAAAATTATCTAACCTTTAACAGCCACTAGAGGTAAATTGTCAACTACTAATTTTTTTGTGTCAATTCAACCGACGGTTGAAGGAAGTTTTAGATAAATTTTTATATGAATACGATTAAAAAACCTTTTGAAATGCTATACCAGCAGTTTCTTTTATTTTTTACAATTTTAAATCTCTGTGGAATAGTAAGCTTAAATGGAATGATTACAAACGTTTACGCTTGACGACATTTTAAGAACTGTATCTGTCTTAAAATAAACATCAAGTAATTTTCCTTTAATATAAATGAAAACTTGTTCTTTTTTTACCACAAAGAAAAGAATTATTATAATCAAGCTTTGAGTTACCGTTGAATTGTAGCAGTTAAATATTTACAGAAAAAAATTAAGATTTTTTTTATAGCGCACCAAATTATAATTAATTCAAGTTGCATTTGTATCTTAAAAATTACTAGCCATGTTGTTAGCAACAGCCGACATAAATTAATTGAAAAAAAACTAAGTACTATTTCTCACATTTTTTTTCACTATGGGCATTGATAATTAAATATTTGCTTAATGTAAAATAATCAAATGAGCAAAACAAAAATTTCAACAACAGTTCAAACAATTTGATTAAAAATTGCACTTTATTTATACTATTAGGCCAATCATAATTTAAATCATACGATATTTTTTTATGTCTCTTTCCTGTTTTTCATCACATTGTCGTTTAATTTTTTACTTATTTTCTATTGTTTCTAGTTTAGATTTCTATTTTTTTGTGTTTATTTGCTTTCAAATTGTATAATTATAATAATTATTTAGTTTGCAAAATAACCAAACTTTTAATTTAATTTTGTGATTACAATACTTTATTGTATTATTCACGCAAAGATCTGCCGTTTTGTTTTTAAAGACGGCTTTTCTATTACACATTATATAAGGCTGCTGCATGTAGTGCATAAATAAAATAAAAATAAAAATTATTGTATGATTTAATTTCCTGCAGGTTTAAGTTATTTAAAAGCGTAAAATGAAGTTTAATTTATTTTAATTTCCACACTATATTTGCCTATGTCAAAACGAATATTGAGACTTTAAACTGAAATAAAATCATTGTAATAAGTTTTATTTTCACTTAAAAATATTTTGTTATGTACAAAGCAAAAATAAATAATTTTAATTATAAAGTGGTGAGTAAATATTTATTTAAACAAAGCATGCTTGATGTAAATCGATAATCTGCTTGTTATATTCAAAATTAACACCTCCTTAAATGTTTGTTTAAAACGTTAACATATTGTTGACATTTCTTTCAGCTACTTTTCCGCCTAGGTTTGTTTGTTTCGAGTTTTTACCTATTGTGTCGGCAATTGTAGACATATTTTGGTCTGTGGTAAAAATCGAAATAACCAAATTTAATATTAATAAAAATAATCTAATTGTAGAAAGTTATAATGTAATAAGAAAAAACACCGAGTTTAATTTACGACAATTTAATTGAGTGCACTCAAGACGAAAAACGTTAATTTACTGAATAATTAAAGAAAGTTTTCGGAAAATTGTCCAAAATTCGTTAAATAATTTTAAAGTTTTTTATTCCTTAATTACACCAATCTACAACAAATTATTTTTTGCTTTACAACTTGGTAGGTAATGTCTGATTTAAAAAAAAGACATTTTTCTATTTCACGTTCAACGATTTTGTGATACTGTTTCTAAAAAAGCAACTTTGACAAAATTTAATTTTGTGTAATCGTTTCTAGTGACTTTTGCTGTGGGTTATTTGGTATAGTCAGTAGTTGTGATGCCAATGGCATTGACAAATTGACATTACTGTCATTGTCATAACTAATATTAGTAGTTATATCAATCATACCAACCTGAGAATATGCGTGTTACAAACACATGTCTTGTGCAACTCTTATAACAATATACTATTCTGTGTGTTACATTTTAAGAGTAGGTATATGTTAAGAATTCGCATCCTTATACCAAATAGGCTCAATCCAGGTCAAAGTTATGATTTTTTCAGCGTTTTATTGTCGTTTCGTTTGAAACTTTAAGATTTACCAACGAAAAAAAAATACTTTTTATTCGTTATTCTTAGACATTTTGTAAAATAAGATATCTTTATCAACAAAATTTTGCAGTGATTTGTCTGGATGCTGATTGGATGCGAAAAATTCATTATTTTCTTATAAATATGTTAGCTATCTTTTCAGAGCTAAAAAAATGCATTTTTTTATTTAATGTGTATAGTTTATTGTTATTGTAAATAATTAATGAATTTTAACCTTGTAATTAGGCAACAGTAGTAAACCGTCATTGATTTTTATAAACCAAGTCATTCCAGATATAATAAAACGTCATAAGTTTATGAATAAAACATAAATGTATATGTAACTCAAAAGCAAATCGATTATGAAAACAAAATATAGCATGTTTATGTAAAGCGGAGAGATTATTAACAACTTTAAGTAAAATAATCAAAAATATCTAAAAAACTTTATTTCAGAAATTAGTAAAAATTTGGTTATTTCAATATTAAGCAGATCTATTTTCCTTAGATTTTTATTTATTTAAAATTTGC
The DNA here is from genome assembly GCA_947359425.1 of Lagria hirta. NCBI lineage: Eukaryota > Metazoa > Arthropoda > Insecta > Coleoptera > Tenebrionidae > Lagria > Lagria hirta. The sequence goes on along the minus strand of OX375804.1, from coordinate 103,060 downwards.
AACGCAGCAAACAATATAGAATGCAGTTAAACATTTTAATGTATGCTAAAATGTTTAAAGTTTTGAATTTATCAATATTCTCTACGATTACAATTCAATTGGTCAACAATATTAAAAAAAAGTTGTAATAGACTGGCTAGAAATAGTAGGCTCAATCGGTGAGAGTGAGTGAATAGTATTCGACGACGTGCTGTTGTACTGATCCACTTGGTCAATATTGATGACCGACAATTGAACGAGTTAGTCAGTAAACAAATTTAGATGAGTAATATATTTTGATAAAATCCACAATTGTTTTCTAGAAACATAATCTCAAATGTTAAATTAATTTAAAAGTTTTTTTTATGTTAAATAACAATTTTTTTTTTTTTTTTGGTTGTAATTTGAGTATTTTTTTAGCTACGCTACTTTCGGTTCTATCTTTAGCAACTTTGGCATTTTTTTAGCTCTTAAACTATTTTTTCCTTCTTAGTTTGTGGATTTTTTACTTATCAAAATAAAGCCTATTTTGTTATAAAGTTTGTTTAAAAAATAAGCTTGAAAATTAAAACTTTGCAATTTCTCAAAATTGGCAATTAAACCATTTTAAACGCAGCGTCTTGTATGAGTAGATTCTAAAAATAATGTTTTTAAAATTCATTTTATAAAATTTGATATTATTCTGTCTAGTATGAATTAGACTTTTACCCTTTTATTAAAAAATGTTTCACAAAAAATATTAAAATAACAAAAACAGAAACAATTTCTCAGTACACATGCAATGCTGAAAAAACATTAAGCGATCCCCTTTTCATTAGATAAAAGTGTAGCTAATAATTACAGAGCTGGTTTGTGTTCAATAAGTTTAGTTCCTTAAATAAGAACAACAAACATTTGCGTGCTTTCAATTAATTTAAACTTGACAGTAAATTAATTTCTTAAATATTTTTTTAATTAATTTAAACAAAAATATATGTGTTATAATGTGCTTAAAGTTTAAAGGTTATGTATTCAAGTGGCTTTTTTTATATATTTCTGGCATTGATAGTTTAGTTCCCGCTTGCTTAATGATCAATTATTAGACTAAATAGAAATAGATTATAAAAATGCTTCTGTTTCTAATTTCTAATTTTTAATAAAATTATTGATTGCTTAAATAAAAATCTACTTTGTGACGTACAATTTAAAATATAAAAAAGAATTGAACAAACTTCCTAAGCAGCAGATGCTTTATAACATAAAAAAATAATTGCTTTAAATCCAAACATTTTTGTGCTTTTTTTCATATTTTTGAAAAGTATGGAAAAAGCTTCAAATTCAAAGTGATTATTTTTATTAGATTAATTAGCTAATTGAGTTACATTTTTTTTTTACTGATTTAAGAAAATAAAAAATAGCAATAAACTTTTTTTGTTCCCAGATTATTTCGATACTTAAAAAAAACTTTACTGTAGTTTTTGTATAAGTTTTTTTGATTTAAAATTAAAAAACATGTTAAAAAAATGTGCAATTTTACTTACCGTTTATCTTGTCTTTTAAAAGTCCTGTGGGAAGAGCACCGCACCAGCAGGACGCGATTGACTTCAGGAGCAAGTATGTTGCTCTGTTAGTGAAGTTTCGAAGCGCACTGAAACGCGCCAAAGCTACGAAGCTTAATACACATTCGTTTAACCAATAGTAATACAAGCTTTTTGTAACATTGCCGCTTTAGCCTATCAGAATAAAACTTTTATCATTGTGACGCATTATCAATGAGAGAATATTGTAGGTGGCCAGTCGCTTCTCTAAAATAATTGAAAAGTTATTGAAATCAAACCAACGATGAATTTATAAAGTTATTTCAATTCTAAAACAATTTTTTTTCTTCATAAACTTTTAGGTCAAGTTTTTGTAAAAAAACAAACCGGCGCGTTTGTGCAATTTAATCACAAAAACGGTTTAACCGATTGAGTTCAGATTTTTCAAATGTAGATGATTAATATATTTACTTAGTTTTTAAGACCGTACTTTATGCACTATACTTTATTTAAGTGTTCGAACTTAGCAATAGTTTTTTTAAGATAAAGATGAAGTGGAGGTAAACAAAATCACGTGCTCAAGCTTGTTTAGCCAGCCAATCAACGCACTTTCTGCTAGATCATGTGATGGTTGAACCAATAAAAATGCTAATATCTCTAATCACGTGATCTACATGCGCTTCTTCTTGTTTAAGCTAACTCGGTGGTGATTAGCTTAAAAATAATATTCGGTGCGTTTTAATTAAGTTGATCTAATCTGATTGATAGAAACAATATGTTATTTGTTTATTTTTAAAATCAAAACAGTTGGTACATTGTTAAGGAAAATAATAAATAATTCAATTAATAACTTAATAAGAAATTTATTATAGATTATAAAAATTAGGAACAGTTTCTTCAACAAAATCCAAGAAATTTTTCACACGTGTAAAAACTGTTGTTTTTTTTTCACGGCCTATTCTACGCCCAAACGAAACCAATCCATATAGCTCCCCATTGACAACTAAAGGACCTCCAGAATCTCCCTGTAAGTAACAGTCAAGTAGCTGTTGCAATAAAGACATTTTAAATTAATTAAAAAGATGCGTGGTCAACAATGACTGTTTTTGAGTTGGCAACACTATTTAGAGATTATTTTATTTGTTTAGTTGCAACACTGTAGCCGGATACGCTTGATTGAAAAATAATTGAATTATAAAAAAAATTGTAAGTTATGTCACAGCGACTAATTTTTTTTTATATAGCATCTATGAGTGTTAAAAGTGTCACTCGTCAACAACGGGAAGTGGTTGCATTGCGATTGTACCACTTTAAAATAAAATGTAAGATTGCCAACTCAAACAGTTATTGTTGACCACGCTGATTGATGTGCACTCTGTGAGTAAGTTAATTAAAAAAACATTTTTAAACTGAAAAAATTAAATTCAACAGCTGCTTAGATAAAAGGTGCTATCGTTATTATTTATATACAGGCTGCTCCAATAAATAGAGTAACAGTTCTGGAGTCTTAACAAAACATTTCGCACAAAAGTTGTTGAACAAAATCTGGGCATTCTGTATAATTAATAAAAGATGTCTGTTGATTATTGAGAAAAAACTCTGTAAGAACTGCGTTTCTGAAATACTCACAAAATATGTTGTACTTCTACTTGGTTTTACACAAATCATATTCTTTGTTATTTTAGGATGAAAAACTGAAGGAAATAAATCTTGACATTTATTCCAGTCTTCAACTTCCAATTCGGTTGATCTCAAATACTTTGACGGTCTTCCTGTTTCGGTTCTTCCCCAACCAGATATAGTAGCTATAGTTCCTCCTTCATGATCACTTGTTGTAACCGCAATACTTTTTGCTTTTCCTCCAAATTGAACCGGATCTTTTAAAGTAATTACGGAGAAATCATGATCGTAATCATGACCATTGTAATCCGGATGCTTTTTTGCACTTGCGATTTCGTACAATTGACCGTTTGGATCATCTAAAGAATTTGCTCCGACGAGAATTGAGAGATTTTCTCTTTCTTGTTCACCTTTGTGAGTACAATGAGCAGCGGTGAAAACGATTCTAGATTTGACAAGCGCTCCTCCACAAATTATTCTTTTTTCGTTGTACACTAAACCTACTTGATAGGGAAAATCGGAAATGTCGACCACACTGCCATATATAATTCGATCATTCGGTTTGTTAAACGATGACCAATCTTGAGCTTAAAATAATAATTACATTAAAAAACACGTTCCTACGCGGTATAAAGTAACGAGTATTAAAGTGAAATCACTAAAATTGATCAGAGTTATATTAAGTCTACTTAATTTCCATTACACATTATTGACGCTAAGAACTTATCTAGTCAACTCCAAACTGTACGGTGCCAAACGGTATATATAGGAACAACCAAGATCCGGTTATCAGACCGAAAACCAGAGGCTTAACAAAATAATTAGAATCAATTAAATTGTACAGCTTTTACTTTACAATATCTTAGTTTTTATCGACTCATCGTTACGTTAAAACATCTACGATTATAAATTGCTATTGCAAAAGCCAAGAAATGTTTTTTAAAAACTTAATAAAAATAATTCGTATTTTTAAGAATGATTAAATTGACCTAGAAACCAAAACATTATTTTTTTGGTAATAATTATTATGATGTGGTATAAAAAGATGAGTGAAACTTTATCGGGAAGTAGTTGTTTTAGTTTATGAGATTGTCAAAATACTTAATTTTTGCTGTCTGCGTCAAAATCTGTTTCACTTTTGTGTACTGTCTCACTGGAGATTACAAAAAACATAGTAGGTACTGTTGTAACATGTTAATTTCTAGAGTTTTTTGTAAATTGCTTGTTTTTCGGTATTTTGAAACCAAAGACGTTTATAGCCCTAAATGTTTTTAGGGAGAAACAGTGCAACTATTTTTGCTTTATTTACCCGCTATGACTTTATCAGCATGTTTCTAATTTTTATTACTTATTTCAAAAAAAAACATAAATGTTTTTTTTTTGCTTTGCTTTGTTTTGTTTGAAACCAATGTAGGTAGATGATATTGCATGTCTTAGATATCCGTTTCAGACGGAAAGCGCTAATATAATAACTTGGCGCTTTAATCAGCGATATCTTTTTGTATATCTGTCATTATAAGTGGAGCTATCAACCTGTAGAAACTTGTTTTCTTGACTTTGATGTAAGAAGCTTCTAATAGATGTCACAATTTATACCTATTTCAAAGTTCTTGCAAAAAAAAATCAAATTGGCAATTTTTATTGTAATTACTCACTATTTGCTGATAAAATCACTACACTGAAACACAGCAATTGATACATTATGAATAAATGGAGAAAAGCCACTTGTTGTAGGATCTTTTATAGTAGTTGCGGATGATAAGGTTTTCAGTCTTCCTGTATTACACTTGACTGTTCTTCGTACCTGCTTTATACAAAGTTTATAGAGCAGTCGAGAGAAAGTATCGAGTAATTTCTTACTTAATCCAAGCATACATTGCAAAAGAATAATCAAACGGTATTATTCAAAAAATAAACGAAAAAAGAGGCATAAACGAAGAAAACGTAAGGTTCATTTCATTTTAATATTACTACAATGGGAGATTTGTGGTATTTTTATAAAACAAAATTATAACTCTTTCAACACTTTTAAACAATAATAATACTGAAAGATTGATTCGTGAAATTAAAAAGTAGCCATGCATAACTTCCGCTACTATTAACAAGTGCGCTACTGTCTTGTTTTAACATAAATTTTTATTAATGAGGCTTAATTGTGTAAAATATTTACTTTGATAAAAATTTTACAATAAGTTTTTAAAACAATAATTGAAATGACAATAAAACGTTTCAATTAAATTACTATAGAATTTTTTCCAAATTTTTGTTTCTTGTTAAATTTAGACTGGATTTTTTTTTGTTCATTTAATCAAAATTTTTGTCGTGTAGCGAAAGATTATTATAAAAGTTGCTAAATAAAAAATAACAGTGCCATTAATTTGGATTAAAACTTGAGCAAGTTATATTTTAAGAAAAATTCAGCTTTTGGTAGCTGCGAGAAAATTGCGCGCTGCCAAGCAATTCATTACGAGTAAATCTCTTCCATATCAAAAAAAAAATCATCTTGAATTAATTAAGTAAATACTCCTGAGAATTTAAAATAGTGTAAATTGGTGTATGAGTAATAAAATTTATAGTAGTAAAAAACTATATTCTAGTTAATATTGATATTTTAAATAATAGCAAATACCGTGGGATCAAAAAGTCCTTCAATCAAGTAGGCGTCGAAATAAAAAACGTGTTATTTTGCATATTAAAATAAAAAAAAATGCAAAATAATTTGATTGAATTTCAAATTTTTTACGGCACTAATCTTTCTTAGTAAGATTTTATTTAAAAAAAATTGTGTTTATTTCTTAGAACTATTTTTAAAAATTAATTGTCATTAGACATACGTCTACTTAATAGAAAGTCTTTTTGATCGCGCGGTATAAAAAAGCTCCCTACGGCAATAATTGCGCATATCTGATAAGTTTGATTACAAACCAATTACAAAGATAATTGGTAATTTTGCTGGAAAATTAAGATAAGAACAAATCCAAATCAGTGATCTAAGAACACCATGAAGAGGAAGGTAAAGTTTTATTGCCTATTATTGTTTTGAATATTTACTAAATATGTGCGTAAATTGAACTTATAATTGCTCTTTTCCAAAAAAATCTCAGTTATTTTATATTTTTATGTAAATTTTGAATCAGCACTCAAGCCTTTTATTACGATATTCTAACAACTTTATTGAATAAGCCAATACTTTGTCATTCAGTTTAGAAGTTTAGTAAGTTTGAAGTTTAAGCAAACTGAACAAGTTCCGTATGAAATCAAATTTTATCTGAGTAGGTAGTATTTACTCTACAATAATTGCATGTTGATAGAACTTCTTAAAGGCTTGAATAACAGACAAAGATAGAATAATAATGCATTTTTATTATAAATCTATTTTAAATATTTATTTTTTTCTTTTTGAATAGCATTATTTATTTAAAACATTTTATAGATTTCTTTACCAGATTTTGAAGAAAAATTGCTAACACCTATTATTAACTGTGGAGTTTTACAATATTTGATAATGAGTATGTAAATAAAATCTTTCTATTAAAAATTTAATTTTTTTGTTTGTGTTTTACTTTTTCTCATATTTCTTGCCAGTAGTTTACTTTTTTTGTCACTTTTGTTTTTTCCTCTGCTCTTACTTTACATTATTATTTTTTTTATCTTTTTTTATTCTTTGAGTATAATTTTTTATCTCATCTTGTTTTCTTTTACTTCTACACGTTATTTTCTTATTTTTTTTATTGAACGTATTTTACAGAAATCTAAAAACGATCAAACTATATAGATTTTTAACCAACATTTGATAAAGTAAAGATACTCAGTCAATAGATGTACGTCATCAAATAAGAGTGACGTCAGTCTAAAGCTTAATTTATATGTGACATAAAACAATTTGGCGCCAATTTTAAAATTTTATCAGTAATATTGTAATGTAAGCGATAAACAAACCTCTAAGCGATAACATGAGGCCAGCGTTTTTAGGTTCTCGCTCATTAGTTTACCAATCATTTTTCTTAAATTTATTGTTTACGGAGAGGTTTTGGCATTGTTAAAAATTCTAGGCACAATGACACTATTGACAGATGGCTTCTACATGAAGCCATCTAAGGTTAATTAGCACCAACCTTAGATGTCAATATTACTGCCAAAAATGTTTTCGAGTTTTTTGCAATAAATAGGCACAGACATGTACGTTTTAGATAAATAAACAAGATTATCACGCTGAGTTATTTTTGTGTAACATACAGTTTTTCAAAAAAAAATTTTATGTTATTTGGTGTACAACTACTTATGACGTCATCATTTCTCGTTGATGACGTGCATTGATTGACTGAGTATTTTTACTTTAATACTGTTTATTTGTTATAATATTTTAGAAATTTTCAATAATGTTATAAAGTGGCAAGTATCTTTTGATTTGTTCAATTTTACAAAAAGCCAGAGGAGCACCGATTTTAAACTTATTACATTCATGGCCCTTCTATCCACCTTCTATCTATGCATTCCTGTGGTCGCTTGAAATATCATTCAGGAGAACACCGTCTGTCGAGTCCGCTAGTGTTGATATAATTTTTTAATTGGTGTCATGTTTTAAGGGTAGATGACGCTGTTGCTGCCTAACTTTAAAAAAACAATTTAAAAAAAAAATTCAACTAATTTAATAAAAAAAAAATAAATACATAATGGTCTATTAATTATAAGCAAATGTTAAATTTGCTTTTATAAAAATTTTTAAATTAATTCTGATTTGTTTAATTCTTAAAACTAGTTGCTATTTTGTTGGAAACGTTTAGTTAGATTAAACTTGCGTCTAGAGGCGGGTTTATCACTAAAAGTCATGCCGTCAAAGAACGTGAACTTTTTGCTACAGAATGAAATATTCTTTGTTCTTTTCAAGTCATGACGTCAAAAACCTAAAACCTAACATTATTTTGTAGTTATCAGTTGTGGCTTTTTGGATTGAATTGGATTGAAATAAGTGAAAATGAATCGAACGTTCAATTGCAAAGAATGTGGGAACTGTTTTCAGATTTTATTAAGTAAACATCACTACTAATTTTAAGTTTTAACCAGTGGCGTATCTATATATAAGATCACTCACAACAAATTAACAAATTGACAGAAATTAAGAGGCTAAACAAAGCAAAAACAACATTCAATCTACTAAGGAAGAACAAAATATATGTAGATTTCTTTCTCAAAATTTAAAAACTAACCAAAACAACGACTTGACTTCAAATTTATTACTTGATAAATCCGAAATAACCTAACAATTCTGAATGTAGCAAGATTCTTTTAGCAAATAAATTTTTGCAGATTTGCTTAAAACCACTTTTAAAAAAATTATATTTATAAATTAAAAACATTAATATGCTCATTTAAAACTTAAATTTAAAAAATAAATTAAAACAAAAAAATAGGTTGTAAACCAAGCACAAAGTTTAAAGAGCTTGCAAAAACTTAGGCATTTAAAAAGTTAGGGCAATGCAGATTTGCTACTGAGTTTATTAAATTTAAAAAATAAATTAAAACAAAAAAATAGGTTGTAAACCAAGCACAAAGTTTAAAGAACTTGCAAAAACTTAGGCATTTAAAAAGTTAGGGCAATGCAGATTTGCCACTGAGTTTATTAAAATATAGACCATCTATATTTAATTTAAAAAGAAAAAAAAGTTGTTAAAGCTAAAGTAATTGTTTTTTACATCAATTGACTTAAGACCCACATAACAAACAACGTTATTTGTTAGGTTAGGCCAAGTATTAGATACGTCAAAATAAAGACACACAGTCACAGCTCCTAATCGCATGCTACAAGCAATAATTTTTTCAATGACACACTTCTACAGCCAACTTTATTAAAGGAGTTTGTAATAAAGGACATAATCGTAGCATACTGGCAAATTAGTGGCAATATTAACTCTCTATTTTCTACACCGCTCTTCTTTTTACGAACGCAGTTTTCACACTCCGTGTGTCTAACTGTCAACTGTCGAAATTGTTTCCCGCTAAAAAATTGTTAGGTTAGACAATTTAAACCATGGTCCATCCATGATCCATGACATTCTGACTCTGAGTGAAATGTGAAATCTGTAATCATAGACTGTAAACTGTAATCCGTAAAATGGAGGGTCAGAACCATTCTGATTCTGGTACGACAAAAAATCTGGATGACTTGAAACCACCCGTAACAAATGAGTTTCTTTCAGATAATATACGATTCTCGAAAAGAAAAAGGCTTCAATATCCAAAAAGTGGCGACGACCACAAAGATGATCGTAAACATTCATGTTTGCGCCGGGATGAATTAAATTACTTTTTTATTAAGTTTCAGATGCTCCCCATTTTTTTTTACCTTCTAATGACAATGCAGAAAAAAAAGTTTTACATAATTGGGGAGAAATTCCTAGCTCTTCTGGAGTATTCCAAACACCTTCCATTAAACGACCGCGAGATGATTGCGAAAGGGAGCCACCAGATGGCACTACAGACACAGTTCCCAAGGATCCAAATTTAAAACTAGCTCAACGAAAATTTTTTATTAATAAAAAGATTCCAGAAAACCTGGAATCAAAAATTCAAACGTATTGTACTCCAAATGATAAAGAGTCTTCAGGATTGGCTAATCTGGTAAAGTTAAAATTAACAGAAGCAGCTTCAACAAGAAGTGGTTTGTTTGTTTAATTGCGCAACTCAAATATTGTAAGAAAGTTTATTTTTTTCAAACGCTTTTCAATAGTTTGTTGTTTTTCCAAAAGCAAAATGTTTTATTGTTGATTGGAAAAAACTACCGATTTAGGAGCGCAGCAGTCTCGAAATCAGCAATGAATTTTGTAGTAATGATATAGGTCTACCAACTAAACTTAAGACCTAGAGAGGAGTGGCCTGAGGGCGCTTTAGCTTTCATGTACCGCACCTCATTTTTTTTGAGCTTCTGATTCGTTATTCCTGACATTGCTGCTTTAGTTCGCATATTTTATGCGATTTTATATTTATATGAAGAAAATAAGCTTGTTTAATTTTTTGAATGTTTTTTAAAAGATTCATTTTTTATTTAGTGGCTTCTTTTGTCATTGATGAGAAAGTTCAAGAGCCAAGTTCAACTTTAACAAATACCTTTCAAGTTGTTAACGATAAGTCTGTTTCATTTGAACACCCAACCTTGCCGTTAATTGAGCAAGAAAGTGATAAACCTTTTCGATTTTTCTGGTGGGATGCGTTTGAAGATTCAAAAAAGGAACCTGGAGTGATTTTATTGTTTGGAAAAACTTATAATATTACCAAAAATATATATTCAAGTTGCTGCGTGGCTGTAAGGAATATTAAAAGAAGAGTTTTTTTTCTACCCCGAGTGACAGTAGTTTTGTTCAAATGTATTTAAATATAGACAATATTTATTTTATCATGTTTTAGCAACAAGATACTGGGGAACCTGTTACGGCAAACGATGTTTATGAGGAAGTAAAAGTCTTAATGAAACAAATAAATATTGTAAACTTTAAAGCAAAAATTGTGACTAAGAAGTATGTTTTTGATCCTGAAGTTCCCTTAGAGTCTGATTATGTAGAAGTCAGATACAGCGTAAGTCTAATTTTTTCATTATTATTTTTTGTTTTTACTCTATATACAATCTACTATTACTTTTCATAGCCGTTGCTTAGTCTTAGAATTCATAAAAAAATTGTAGGCTAAAGATTCATCGATTTCAAGAAGTACTTCAGGTAAAACATTCTCCAGAGTTTTTGGCACATGCACATCATATTTGGAAATTCTGCTTTTGGATCGCGAAATTAAAGGTCCTTGTTGGCTTGATGTATCTAATCCTTGTATTCTAACTGAACAAGCATCTTGGTGTTCCTTTGACGTTGATTGCAATAAAGTCAGTGACTTGGCCGTCAAAAGGGACGTCATCGGAAAGCCCCCTCTTGTGGTTTTGTCTTTTAGCGCAAAAAGAGTTATAAGGTCATTTAATAAAATAAATGAAATTGTTATGTTGGGTGGTGCTGTTTACAAAGATTATTCAGTGGATAAAGAGGCATCGACAACAGTTTTGCAGCATAAATTTTGTGGTAAGAATACCATTATATAAACTTTTTATTTATAAAGTGCATCAAGCTAATGCAATAATTATTTAATTTTTTTTTTCATGTTTTTATCAAACTTAAACATAATCAGGAGTTATGGTTACGCGATTACTGTTGATTAAATCTTGAAAATTGATCGATTGATCAGTGGATTACTGAGGCGGGTTAAATATTTTCATACCACATGAATATCGTGACAGCCTTGCTGTTCGCTGCCGGCAGATGACGCTACACGTCTTCTTTTTTGCTGTTACCGAATCGATTGAACGCTTGATGTAACATAGTTTCGCATTAATTGAACAAGTGGGCACTTAAAGTTGTTTTTAGTTCTTTGCGTATCTCACTGTTTAATTTATAATTACCGTTTATTTACTTTTGTATTTTAATTTATTTATATTTTTCAGTTGTTAGTAGTCCTTCTTGGTTACCGTTTCCTAATAATTTGCTTGAGGAATTAAAGAAATATGATGGATTTCAAAAAGTTCAATCAGAAAGAATGCTTTTAAATCATTTTATCATTAAATTCTTAAAGTTTGATCCTGATATTATTGTTGGTCACGACATACAAGACCACTTTATTGAAATGATTAGCGAAAAGCTAGCTTTATACAACGTTACAAGATTTAGTCAATTGAGCCGCATTCGGAGCCAATCTATAATTAAACAAACACTACAATATGAATTATTTACAGGTCGTTTGGTCTGTGATATTAAAATTTCAGCAAAAGAGTTTATTCAATGCCGTTCCTATAATATGCAAACCTTGTGTGAAACAGTATTGGAAAAAACTGCTTTTAGCTCTATTGATTATGATTCTCGCCAAATTCTTGCTATGTACGAAGACACAAAAAGCATTTGTCAATTAGCGTCTTTTATAATTCAAGAGGCTTTTTATATATTTGATATTATGATCAGTCTAAATATTATACCTACAGTATTGGAAATAACGAATATAGCGGGCAACTTAATGTCTAAAAATTTGCTTGGAGGACGCTATGGCCGAAATGAAAGTTTACTATTACACGCATTCACTAAAAATAATCATATAGTTCCGGATAAAGAATTTAAACCAGTTGAAAGTAAAAAAATACCAAATTATAAGGGTGGTTTAGTGCTTGAGCCAAAAATTGGTATCTATAACAAATATATTTTGCTTATGGATTTCAAATCTCTATATCCTAGTATCATACAGGAATACAACATTTGTTTTACTACAACAATGCCACCGACTTTCTCTGAAGACGGTATGATTATTCCTCATCAAAACTCTTCAACAGGAGTTTTGCCACAGCAAATAGGAGAATTGCTGGAGAATCGGCGTCAAATAAAAAAACTAATGAGTGATTCAGCAATTTCAAGCGATTTGAAATTTTCTTATAACGTAAGACAAATGGCCTTTAAACTTACAGCGAATAGTCTATATGGTTGTTTGGGATTATCAAATTCGAGATTTTCTTCGAGGAATTTGGCAGCACTTATTACTTGTAAAGGTCGCGAGATTTTGCGTCATACTAAAGAATTAGTTACAAAAATGGATTTGGAAGTTATTTACGGCGACACAGATAGTCTCATGATTAATACTAATAGTGTCGATTATGACCAAGCTTTCCAACTAGGCAACATCATTAAAGCGGCTGTTAATGAAATGTATAAAAATGTTGAATTAGATATTGACTGTTTATTTAAAAACTTACTTTTGCTAAGAAAGAAAAAATATGCTGCTGTCACAGTATTTAAATCTAAAGATGGCCATTTGTTAGAAGAATGCATTTATAAAGGGATGGAAATTATACGAAGAGATTGCTCACGCTTAGCTTCTGATGCGGGCAAATTTGTTTTAGAGCAAATATTTACTGATCAAGAACGTGATTGTTGTGTTAAAAACATTTTTAATCATTTGAGACAAATAAAGGAAGGTTTGGAAAATCACAATTTTCCACTATCTTCATTAGTTATTGTACAGCAACTCACAAAAAATCTAAACACTTATAATAATAAGAAGGCGTTGTTTCACGTTGAGGCTGCTTTACGCTTTAACAAAAATTATGGGGGAGGTTTAAAAGCTGGAGATGTGGTTCCTTACGCAATTTGTCTGGATGTTACTGATGAAGAGCCAACTTATCGTGCTTATCACGTTACAGAAATTAAAGCTAATGCAAATTTAGAAATTGATATTAATTATTATTTGTCTAAACAAATATATCCGGTTGTGAGTCGAATTTGTGAGCCAATTAAAATAATTAATAATGTTGAACTGGTTAATGCTTTAGTTTCTAAAAAACAGATGAAAATAAAAGAGGATATTAAAGCGCCATCCGTACAATTTGCGGGTGCTGATAAATTTACTTTTTCTTGTTCAAAGTGCAAAACCATCAATGAGATAGATGGGCCTCTACGTAATGGAATACCAGTCTTAAGCCAATGTCAAAACTACCCTGTTTGCACAGCGAGACCTGTTGAGTATATTTCCGACGTGTTAGACCAAATGGAAGAGCAAGTTTCTAATTACATCTCTAAAATTTATAAAAAACCTTCTTCTAGTAGCAAACTGCAACAACGTGTTCAAAAAGAAGATTTGTATTCAAGTTCTGATCTTATTACTCAATTAAAATATTTTTATTATATATTTGATTTGGAGACACTACCAACACGTAAAATATTTCTGCTAATTTAATAAATCATCATAAATCTATTTCTTTTTAGATTCTCTTATTAATGATGAACTTAAAAGAGCTTATGGACGCATGCAAACGCGTTCTAGAGCACAATTTTTTGAACCTATTCCGTCCCACAACGAAAACTCGATAAACTTACATAAAATTTTCTCTTCTGTATGGAAATCTTATAGAGAAGTTGAAACCGATGACTGGCTTACTCTTAATATGGATAAATTTGTTTAGATTATTAAAAATATTTTTTTACTACTTGATTTGTAACCTGATTTTTTTTTTAGAATAACCTGTTTAATTGTTATTAAATGCTTTTTGATAAATCTTTACTTTATATGATCTACCTGAAAGATTGAAAAAGTTACAACACTTTGTATACTAAAAAAATTACAAAAAATAGAGATCGATAATTTCAACAAAAAGCACGTTATGTCACAAAATGAATCATTTGAACCAAAATTAAAGAGAAACGTTTTTTATAGTTTAAGAATGTTAACGATTGATAGAGAGCTTAAAAATTAATACAAAGGTTATAGTTTTTTTACAACAAACACAATCCTATTTAAAAACTAAGGTAAAAAAAAAAGACTGACTGATCTAAAATTTAACCCACACTGCATCGGTTTCAAACAAAGACATTGCAAATCTAACCCTGAAAGTAATATTTGAAATACCTACTAACAATACCAAAAATACAAGAAATAGTTTATAATATTTTGTTTTTATACAAAATAACAATTGTGTTAATCTATAATTCATCTTTTATTTGAAATAAATTTTCATTCTCTAAAATATTCAATGACTTCCAAAAACTTCTTGGAGTTAATTCGTCGACTGTTTGTAGTTGAATATCATCCAAAGTATTTCCAGTAATATTTAAAAAAAATAACGCTTCATAACTAGAAGGTTTCCAATCAATGCCTTCAATTTCTGGTTTTCTAAAACCTCATAAATAATTTTTTTTAATAAAAAAACTTAAATAGTACCCAGTTTTTGCAAAAGAAACTAACATATTGACGATTATATCTTTCATTTTAATTTCGTTTTCGGTTAAAGGTAGATTGCCTTCCTTAACATTACCAAATAAGTATTTTCCATCAGCTCCATGCATCACATCTAGAATACTTAATTAATAAACAATAATGATAATGATATTTATCTAATTACACTTATCTTTATTATAATCGCCAAGAAAACCAAAAGAATAAAAATATACAGGTGATTTGTTTACTTTCGCTTGAAGACGCACAGCCGACTCGGAACCGGAAAGAAATATTCTATCACTGAAGATATTTATCACTGTATCAAAATTATCTTTACTAATATCTTCATATTTTCCTACATAAAATTTTTTAATTTCTTCAGCCGCATTTTTCCAAGAGGACGCAGCAAGTGTGTAGTTGAAATCTAATAAATATGGCGCTAGTTTTTCCCATTGTTTATTAATAGTGTCCAAATTTTCACGAAAAACTATAAAAAATAGTTAAAAAAAATCTTAAAAAGTGGCATGAAATGGACAAAAATTTATCCGCTTCCATGCGACTTTTTTCCTTATTTGGCTGAAAAGAATGCACATTGCAGGATATAGCCCTTCATGGATTGTATTGGAAACAATCCATGGTACATCTAAAACATCTCCTTTTTCTAACAGTAAATATGGATGTGTGTCTAAGAAAGAATTTTCTCCCTTTTCTATTACAGGTGCAAATGGTGAAAATGGCAGAAATAGATAACCAAAAAAAGATTTCACTTGTTTTAGAAGAGTTTTAAAGGGTCGTTGTTTAAGACAAGTAACCATAGTTTGAATTTCTTTAGTAGGGCACTTTACTAATTTTCCCAATTTTTTTGTTTTTTCTAAAGCTCCTTTTTGTAACGAAAAAACATTAAGAGCAACTCCACTCTGAGAAAAACCTCGTTGGAATAGATTTCTGGATTTATGAGAAAGATAATGTAAATGTACACTTGCTCCACCTGCGGATAATCCGGTCAAAGTAATTGATTTAGGATTTCCTCCGAAATATTGTATATTTTTTTGTATCCATTCTAAAGCCATGACTTGATCCTTTAGACCATTGTTACCAGGAATTATATTATCTTCGGTACTTAGAAATCCTAATATACCCAATCTATAGTTAAAAGTTACAAAAATAATGTTATGATCCACTATATAATCCGGATTAGTGTACGAATCCCCGCTTAAATACATATAAGAACCCCCATGAATATGCACAATCACATCCAAACTTAAGTCTTGATTAGGTTGGACCCCTGGAACATAAACATTTATATGAAGACAGTCCTCTTCACCTTCAATTGCTTCACTGTGCACCATGTCGGTTTGCGCACATTTTGTTGTAAATGTTGTTTCCAATATACCTAGCCAAGATTCGGCAGGTTCAGGTGCCTATAATTAAGATCAAAACTTATTTTAATTTTTATTGGATCAAAGAGAAAGAAAGGAGTCATTAAATTAAAAGAAAATTGCTGCTAAAAAAATATAAAGCACTGGAGAACGAAACAAAAATGACAACAAAATAACAGTCGGCTGATAAAATCCTGCTGCAATTAGAAATGGGATTAGTAAAAGAGTACAAAAGTGCTTACCTCAAATCGTTTTTCACCAATGGGCGGTTTGGCGTAAGGAATACCTTCAAAAGCAGAAAACCGCTTATCATCAAAAGACTCTTTAACGTAACCACTGATTTTTCCTAAAGATAACTTTACAATTGGAGGTACCACCTCAGATTGTCCAACTGTATAAAAATTAATAACACCTTATAAAAAAAAATAAAAATCTTACTTGCTAATAGATGTAAAAAAATCATAAAAAATAAAAACATGTTAAAAGTACCTATTTAAACTGTGTAGGTAACAACTTTCTTATCAGGTATGACTATTTAGGTTGAGTAAATGTGGATTAGGATTAATAATCTCATAAATCTTTCATTATCAGAAGAGGCAGCATAATATACCTACATATAGGTATTAATTAATCTTCTTTCAATCGGTTTGAATATTTAATATTATTTCGTCATTTTAAGTTTATAATCTCTTTTCACTTATTCCGTCTTTTCAAATCGAATTTAAACTACCGAAAATTCAGCATAAATCGTAAAAAATTAATGATATAAGTGTTAATAAAATGACGGGCTATTTAGTCATATATTTGCATGGTTAAAGAGACAATAAAAAATGTTCAAGCAAAGAATGCCGGGTCTCTGCTTAAAATTAGCCTAAATTTTTAAAAAATTAATTTAAAACTGGAAAAACTGATTAAAAATAACTGAAATAAGTGTTAATTAAGTTACCAGTGACAAAATAGCTCATACGCTTTAAAAAATTTTATTTTAAAAACCATTATTAAGAAGCAATTCGTGCAATATGTTTGTTACTGTTTTTTTACTGAAAGAGAAGTAGGTACGTACATGACGGACACGTACAAAAATAATTATAATATCTTAAACAATAATGCATTAGTTGATTAAAATCAATAAAGTTATCTTTACATAATATCTAGTTTTACACGTTTAATTAGTGTATAAATATGTCTTCAACTGTAATGTCTATGTCAAAACCTACATTTTTTTTGCTTAACCTTTTATGTTTATTTCCATTTGATAGATTACCGAACCGAATGATATTACTTAGTTCTTCTAAAAATTTCCTCAATATTTCTATCACAATAATTCTATGGAGTTCTTTAATTTACACATTTCGGACAGTAAAAGATAAAAACCCATTAAAACCAACAGTGTCAAATATTACTCTTGGAATTTATAATGCTATAATGTTGATAGTTGCTTTTGTTACAATAATAACAAATTATCGGTATCGATTGAATTTTGTTTATTTGTGGAATATTATTACAAAAATAGATAAAAAATATCTAAAAAAAAATTACCAACTCAAATACGATCGTTTACAGTACTGTAGTTTAATTATTTTGATAATGGATGTATCTGCAACGGGATTGTTTTCATTTTTCTACATTTATACCTACAAAATATCTACCCTAGATCGTATTTTATCTGTTATACAACTTATGTATTTAAATGGAGTTGTTATGACAAGTTATGCAGTTTATTGTTGGTTTTTTACCCCATTGTGCCAATTGCCATTTTTAATTTATAAAAATCTGCAATCTTATCAAAAATTTAAGCTTTTAAATGTGATCAAGGAAGCAGCTACAATAAGAATTTATATAACTGAACTTTTTTTGATTTTTAATAAAATTATTGGTATTCCGATATTATTCTCAGTTGGATTATATTTTGTTCTTTTCACGTCAAACTTATTTTTTATTTTTATGGATTTGATCGAAAACAACACAAGTGTAGCTACATTTACTTTATTTTCTTGGGTAGTTTTTTTTGTAATTAAAATAATCTATGTTGCGCTCATCGCACAAAATTGTCGACGATTTGTAAGATATAGTTTTAGAATTAATTATAAAATATTTAATATTGTACTTTTTAGGATCGTAAAGTTATTATGGTTTTAACAAAAATTGTTGGATATTCTAAGTGCAGAAAAATTCGAAAAGAGGTAACATATTATGGCTATACTGTGAATATATAGGTTTTTTTATAGAAACTTTTAGGCCAATTTGTTGACTCTGTTTATACATCACAACCCTATACAAATCAATGCTGCAGGCTTTTTTGTTATTGATTTATCTTTAGTATTTACTGTAAGTATAGATATTATCAAAATAAAAAAAATAACAATCCATGAAATTTTTCTTCCATCTGCTTATCTGGGCAAATTATAAATATTTGTTTTTATTTCAGACTATTTCAGCTGTAACATCTTACATAGTGATCTTAATTCAGTTTCAAGAAAACAAGAATAATCTCTAGTTCTGTAAAAAATTCTATAGAATAAAAAAAATCTATTTAAAAACAAATTTTGTAATATTTCATTTTTTTTATGACTTACAATATTCATTTTTATTCTTCTTTTTTTTTCTGTGATGTAGTTCAATTTTTGCAAGCCGACAAACACATCGTTACACATTTTTATTAAAATATGCTTTCAAACAACTTATCTAATCTCTTTTTTAACCTGTTGGCTGATAAAATCGAATAAATGCAAAACACATATTACTATTACTTATTTAAATACTGAATAAGTTTAGCTTTAATTTGTTTGTTTAAAAAACATTAATATTCTACCTAAATGTAAAAAAATTATAATAAATAAGTAGTATAAAAACATTTATAATATTTTAAGTCTAACAAAAAAAAAATCAAATATAATATTATGTGGGTGCTACTAGCATCCTTGTTCTAGATAGATATTAGAGCTATGCCAATTATTAAAAATGTGCTTAAATGCAAACATTTTAAATCATTTCTTGCAAACAAATCTAATTAATTACATTTTATTTAGTAATTCATAAATTAGAATTATAATAATGACAAAATAAACAGTAAAAAAATTATCATAATATAATAATTTATTTTTCTCAAACTTCCTTCTGTTTTGATTGAAAATTAAAAATAAAAATCAATCATTTGGTTCAAGGTGGCTTATTTCAAGTCTTAATAGTATCAGCAAAGCTAAGAACAAAGAAAGTGATTACCCTTTTTTCCGGTACATACGCCGCAATATGAATTAAAATGCAAGGTCTCTTCTTCTATGACCTTAACACTGGAGTCATTGCAAAGAATATCAAAATAAAGATAAACCCACTAATGATGACGCATTTAGACATATATAAAATAATCTTTCGACAAAATTTTATCTCAGTTTGTTTTCAACTTTTCAAAATGAAAATTAAAATTGTGCTATTGTTTTGTTTTACTTTCATCAATTTGGCAATGAGTTCTCCCTTATGGGATTTGTTAAGTGGAGGGTATGAATATAACTACCCTCAATATCGACCCCGAACTAATTATGGAAGATCGTATGAAGGAGGTGGGAAAAGGTACAACGCTATTTGCAGAATTCATTCAGTGGACTCTTTAGCTTATCCAGGGCGGGTAGGAAATCCAATTTGTCCTTATTAAAGTCTATTATCTTATTGTATTTTTATTCAAAAATCGTCGCATCCCATGATATTTATTGCAAGTACCAGTTTAGCTTAAAAAAATATTGCATTTAGTGCTACGTTGAGGAAATATTTTTTTATCATTTCAACTACTTCAATACAGAAAAAAGATTTATCAGTGAAATCTGAACATCATCGCTTGAAAATACGGAAATCGTCACAAATTCTGCAGGATCAGCCTATACAGAAGCAACTGGAACACCTAATCCTCTTATATTTGTACAACCAACTTAAATCATAATTTTTGTATAATTAATTTAATAATTGTATTTATAAGTTATTTTTTTAATCTTTGACAGGAAAATTTAAAACCTTTGTACAAATGCGAAACATATTATTGTAGAAGCATTCACACAAAAAATCATTCCAATAAAGGTATACTAAAAAAATGTGTTTTAAAAATAAAACAAAAAAATCATGTCATAATTAAATTGTATAATGTTATAGAGCAGAAAAATAAAAATAAAGAAATCATAAACAAAAAAAAACTAAATTAAAGCTTTCAAGAAACGAAACAAATTAAAGATAAGAAAAAAAGAGTAAAATAAAAAAATAATAGAAAAAAGTGAGTCGAGTACATAATAAAATAATACATAATAAATGTTTCTCAACAATTCCAGTTACTGTTCCGGATAGCTAATAAAATAAGGAAATCTGCTTTGCTTTTGAATTTCGATCGAGTGAAAGTTTTTAAAAGTTAAATTTTTCAATAAAAATTTTATCAAAAGACATGGAAATTTTTTTAATCAAAAAAAGTTTAAAAAATCTAAAAAAATTACCTAAGCTCAATTAAAGCTTTCTGAATTCAAATCTGTTATTGGTTAGTAGTAGTCAATATAAAATATTTTTAAGTTTGGTTATTTTTTTTTATTATTATTTAAAGATAGTAGTAGCTAGACTACTAGACCCATAAATGAAGGTCTAAAGGTAATAAATACTTCTTCAACTGCATTCTTCTTCGGGTCACTAGCTTTGATTCAAAAAAGGAAAAACAAGAAACGCTGTTTATATAAAGAAGAACTCATCTGTTCTGTGATCATTTCAGCATTCGACTAGGTTCTAATCTTACAATGATCAAGGTATAATATAATCTGTTTTGTTATTCTGGTATTATTTTATTTAAATTTTTTTGCAGATTTTTGTATTTTTTTCTATGGTTTTTTTAAACATTGTTTTGACCTTGCCTTTGCAAAAAAAATATGGTGTAATTATGTTTGCTCAGCCGACTGCAGTTGTTGACAAAACTGAAAATTTTCAAACTGCTGAAAGTGGGTGGAGGAAACGGGGACCTGGTTGGAAACATGAAGGTTACAGAAGAGAACCTTACGGAAATTTAGGTAGCGGATGGAAACGCGGAAATTACAATTTCGGTTAGAAATAACATAAACATTTATTTTTATGCTGTTTGCTATAATAAATACAAATTTGCTGATTTTATTGTTTATTTATTAAAGTTTTTAAATATGCAAAGATTAATTAAAAAAATTAAGACAAATTTAACATTCAATAATAGTAGTAAGGGTTGTAATATCTTCGTCGATAAAATGGAAACGGAAAAATAAATGTTCCACCTCCAATGAATGCACGAGGTCCACCAAATCTGCCAAAACCTCCACGACCAAATCCTCCTCGCCCTATACCTCCAAATCCTCCTCGACCACCACCAAATCCGCCACGGCCACCGCCAAAACCTCCATGAGCGCCACCAAAACCACCTCCATGTCCTCCTCCGCCAAAACCGCCACCACCACGGGGCTCACTCATAGTAAGCACTAAAAGCAAGAACAAAATAGCACTAAATAGTACTACTCGATTGAAAGACATCTTCGAAAATGTAGTTGCTCAAAAAAAAATAGATTTCAAGGATGTCTATTTTTCTTATGTGATAATTATTTGTACAATTGAGAAATAATTATTTTTAAATCATTTTTATGTGAAAAGTGTTATGGTAAACAATAACAGATTTATTAGGTTTTCATCAAACTGATAATTATTAACGAATTACATCAATGGTGTATTGGCTGTTTAATTTCATGCAACATTTTTGATTTTTTATTTCTATTCGGTTTTTAATCAATCTAAACAAATTCCGTAAAGACAAAATTTCAAGAAAATAGTTGAGATTAGCACCGTCTTTAAAAGATTACAAAAAAAAACGGTACCACAATACACTATTTTTTTATTTAATTCAAAAAAAAATTAGTACATAAAAAATAAATATTTCTTAAATTTTATAATTTAATAATTAATTTAAATTATATTTAATGTTAATTAATTTACTAGTTTTGATAAATTTCTATGCTTCAAGACCGCTGAATATTTTTTTAAAAATGGATATTCTAGAGATGTCTTAAATTTGCTGTAATTATTCCATGGTCTATAATAATTTATCATAAATCCTCCAAATTTTCCATATTTTATTTTTGGAACACATTCGCTTGGCTGGAATAGTATTAGTGCTAAAATATAAATAAACTATATCACTGTAAAAACAAATACTAAATAAGAAAATTTTTAGTAATTATACATACTTTCCAAACTGCCATGTTTTCGCTCACCCGCAAATTGCTAATTTACTAATGAAATTATAAAGAAGATGTTTTTTCATTTTATAGTATTTATTTGGGTATAGAGGTCTTTCAGGTCGTTGTACCTGAAGATAAGGTGCTTGACCAGATGTTTAAAGAAACTGTGCCGATAGATCAAGACAGGTAAAATATTCTCAAAAATTTTAATTAGTTGATTCATGTCTTAAACCTATCATTTACCTACTGTTAAAACATCAATATTCTTGAATAAGAATTTAATAAACAATTTAAAAAAAAAACTTCTTAAATAGGCTTTATTTGAAATTCATAAACGTTTAGGTTTAATATTTACAATAAATTGGAATAACTATTTCATAATTACCTAATTAATATTTATTAATTATAAATATTTACATTATCTAACATATACTACTTAATGCATAGTATTATCAATCATTTATTATATCTGATTAATAAACTAAATACACATCTCCTGTTCTTCTAATATCAGTTGCACTCCTAACTACCTTATCTTTTTGCGAAATCGCCGTTACAGCCGAAAATCCTGTATTTGGTTCTGCGATAGTATAATTATGCCCAATTTTGCTTAGAGAGTTAGGAATAAACATATCCTAAACATAAAAAGCTAATCTATTAAAAAACTCATCAAACACTAAACTTACATCTTCAAACGAACTTTCAAACTCAATTTCCATTGGAAAAAGTTGATGATGTAACCGTTTATCTGTTACAGCTTCCTGAATAGTCATATTAAACCATAGATTTTTAATGATAATCTAGAAATAAACATCAGCAAAGCGTCAGCTTATAACACTCTCAGAATGACGAAAGCTGCTTTCTGTGCGAAAGTACTGTTCATCTAAGCAAACATGAGCTCTGAAAAGGTGTGGCCTGAGGGCGCTTTAGCTTTCATGTACACCCCGCACCTCATCTTTTTTGAGCTTCTGATTGGTTAATTTGAATTTGCTAATTTAGTTTGCATATTTTTTAAGGCTCATGTTTGCTTGGAAGCGCTGTTATTGCAAAAAATAAAAAATATAAATTTTTTTTCAAAAACTTATGTGTTTTTTGATTATATATGCAAAACAATAAAAAAGAGAGTCGTTAACAAAAATTTTCGATTTTTTTATGACTGCAATACGTTTAAATAGTTTATTTATTACACTTAGAAAAGCCTTACTAATGCAATAGAAGTTGTAATTTTTGTACCACCCGCCGCACCAACAATAAGCTCCACATCTCCGTCCTTATTAACAATAACTGATGGCGACATTGATGATAACGGTCTTTTTCCTGGTTTAATATAATTTGCTATAGATGGTGGAATATTAAAAGAACTAGTAATGTTTGGTGAAGAAAAATCATCCATTTCATCATTTAAAATAATTCCCGTACTCGTAGACATAAATTGAGCCCCAAAGCTAAAATTTGACAACAGTTTTGAACAATTTAGACAATAATAATTTTTATAATTTAATATATAGGTACATACTATAAATTAATAGTGCTAGTGACAGAAACCGCGTCACCATTTGAAGCTAAAACAGAAATATGAGCGGTTCCGCTGTCATTTGGTTGAGTTGTGTTAGCTCCATAATATGAAGGATCTTGTGATGTGCTGTTGTCAAATATTTTTCTCCTGATTTCTTCAGCAAAAGCTGTAGACGTCAAATTTTCTAAAAGCTGAAAAAGTACGAGGAACAAATTTTGAATTATTTCTTCAATCAGTGGCAAACATAGAAAATGTATACGTTGAAAAGTGTTTTATCAAAAGCGGAAAAAACTACATAAACAATGAGGTGTTGTAACTTTGTGTGTCTCCTAAAATTAATAATAAAAAACAAACTAGAGAAAAAAGTAAAAAAAAATTAAAATCTTATCTTGTAAATCACGACTACTATCAACTTATAACCGCGTCCATACTTGATATTCTATTTTGTATAAAATCTTTTAATATTAAATATTTTTGTAAAATAATTTCTTACGTCATCAATTCCCAAAAAGTTTTTATCGCCTAATTCCGTTCTTCTTGCATATCCCCACTTAAAACTTTCAACAATTCGTTGCCAATTGCTTATTAAAATGGGATCAGACATATCTAAGAATCCATTTAAGATATTCATTATAAATCCCAAAATAATTCCAGAGCCAGGCAATGGTGCTGTATAAAGAATTTGCCCAAAAGGTAAATTACTTGTAACTGATTCTTGCCATTCGATTCTAAATTTAAGTATAAAGTATATTTTATACAAAAAAAAAATTTTTTTTACTTGTAATTTTTTAAATCTTCTGCAGTTATTATTCCGCCGTGATCTTGAATATCTTTTACAAAACCGTCTGTCAAAGCACCATTGTATAAAACGTCTACACCTTCTTCTGCTATAAGTGTTAATGTCTTAGCTAACAAGATTCTTTTGACAACCTGACCCTGAACGTAAGTGTGATTAGTGGCTGGATCAATAAATGAATCTCTATAAAAATTAAATGATTAAGTACAAATTTAAAACAAAAATAAATAAAAAATTATATATAACATCGGGTACTTTCAGATTAGAGACAAAATTTAAAATATTTTGCTTAATAGAAACATAAAAACAATCAAAATTTAAATGTTACAAAATTCGTACTTAAAATCTTAAGTAAAAAATTTGATCAAGTACTCAGCAATCTTGTTTGTTTTCAATAAATTACAATAATTTTTTCATTCAAAAAAAAAAAGATATTTATGTAATGAACATATGGTAAATGATGCAGATATTTAATTCTGTTGGTAACTGCTTAGGAATATTTTGCGCTTTTTTCTAGTCTAAAAAACTATTTGCTCACTCGTTACATAAAAACTGTTGCAATTCAATAAAATTGAATAAGAATTTTACTTTAATCCAGGATCATTAAGAAGCCTTTCTTCAGTACTTTTGTACAGTTTTTCTAAATAAGCAGTTACCATAATTCCATTATTGCATAAATCAATCGTTGGTTGTATCAGATCTTTCCAAGGAATTTTCCCACCATATTTGTTGTAAGCTGCCCAATATCCTCTTAATTCTCCCGGAACAGCTACAGCTTTTCCACCAATAGTAGAAAGCGTGCTGTTACCGTCAAACATATCTTCTGTAGCAGCCGCTGGTGCAGTTTCACGTGCGTTTAACGTTTCTGCTCTTCCATTCATTTTATCGTAAATAGTCATTATAAATCCACCCCCAATTCCCATACTCTGCGGCATTGATACTCCTTCGCAAAATAAAGCAGCTATTGCTGCTTCTACAGCTGAGCCACCTTTGTCCAGAATAGAACCTCCAATTTGTGCACATAAATAGCCATTTGTAACAACAGCTCCTTTAACAATTCGTGCTGAAGATGTGTTGGTGCTGTTTGCATCAACCGCAAAATAAACTATTACTCCAATTACTACTATTGTTACAACAGCTGCTGCAAGAAAGAATAGAAGTTTTTGTGGTTTCTTAACACTAAAAAGAAATATAAAGTTTATTTGAAATAACTAAGTAGACAAATTTTTATTTTGAATATCAGTTTTATTGAAATGTTTTCTTTTTTTTATATTATTAGTTTAATTTTTGCAGTTACTAGGTGATATAATTATAAAGTAACAATGCCGCTGGCGCAAGTATATTATTATTTAAGTACATATATGTATTATTATTTATCAAAATTTATTGCAGTTTTAGTATGAAATAAAGCTGCCATAAGTCAGAAACGTGGCGTCTCATTCTATTTTACTTATAACTTGTGAGACACAACAGTGTGGTCTCACTAACAGCAAAAAAAAGTTGACCAAATAAAATTTTTTTTTATATAATATATTGCGTCAGTCAACGTGTTAAGATAAGATTCTACATAAGTAACGAATTTGGTTTGCATCGGTACTATCCGTGCTTAACTTTCCCAAATCGGAGTTAAGCAAAGCTTTATGCAGTGTTTGTGTTGAAAGTTGATGTACGAAGATATTTTATATTTATTTTCTTTTCATAAACCTAAAATATTAAAACTAATTCATTAATATCAGAGCTAAAAAGTCTTATGTTTTCATTGAAATAATTTATAGTAATAATCTAAAATGGCAGGCAAAATTGGAGATGAGATATTTGATGATGATCTCGATCTAGACATTCTTGTATACCTAATAGAATATGAATTTCCTCGTCAAATATACCAAAAAAAAAAGAATATTTCCATACTTTGGACGAGCTGGCTTTGTATAGAAGACTTCGGTAAATTAAATTAATTATAATTTGGTTTTAGATTAACCAAAATACAACTTTACAATTATTGCTTTCTCTCATCGGGGATGAAATAGCTTCCTTGACAAAATTGAAAGATTTGAAATAAATTATGGTTATAATTAGTCTGTCGTTCATAGAATACCTAAGTCAGGTCAGGTCACTGTCGTCTGTCATTAAACAGTACCAACTTTTAGTTATGTTCCTAAAGTTTTATAGAATCTAGAAGAATTTTGCAATGTTGCCGGAGCCAAAACTTTAAGACGATCTTAAGGTTAAGAATGTCACAAACGGTGCTGTTGCAAGTTAAGTTAAGTCCTTCTTAAGTTAGCATTGCTTCACAAAATACGATGCAAACGACCATGTATGTTGTGACCTCAAACCCAAACAAAAAATCCTAGACAAAAACCAATAACAGATTTGAATTCAGAAAGCTTTAATTAAGCTTAGGCAATTTTTTGAAATTTTTTAAGTTTTTGAAAATTTTTTTTTGATTAAAAAAATATTTAATTTTAATAGAAAATATAACTTTTAAAATCTTTCGCTTGATAGAATTTCGAAACCAAGGCAGGTTTGGCATTTCTTATTTCATTAGCTATCCGGAACAGTAATTGGAATTGCTGAGAAACATTTATTAGCTTAGATATCGGGGAAAAAGTAGACCAAAAAAAAATTATTTTGAAAATTTTATTTTCAAGATAGAACCCAAACGAAAAATTTTAGACAAAAACTAAAAAAAAATCATGTAAGTAAGCAAAACTCAGTCTTACAACATAATTATATTCATAGTCTTGAATCTTTCGAAGTTTGAAAAAACCTCAATATAGTCATTTTTATTTTAAGAAACATAATTTAATAGTTTTTATTTTCTTAAATCTCTAAGTATTAGCAAAGCGCTTTTCAATGTTATTTTTCAAATGATTGAAAATTCGTGTTCAATCTTATTTTGATTTTGTAACTGGTTTAACAACCAGAAACATTAATAATGACATCTAAACAGATTAACAAAGCGTATATAATTGCACAATTATTTTCAAATATTACTTAATCACCTAATTATATGATTAGAGAAAAAACTAATACAATAAGTATAAAACTGATAAAACAAAAAAAATATCAAATATTAAATCTATTGTTATACTTACATCATTATATTATTATTGTGCAATACACTACGTAAAATATAATAATAATAATAATTAACCCGTTGCAAAAACAAATTATTCACCTGACGAAAGTGACAAGCGTTATGCTTCGACGTTACTAATACTAATTAATTTTTACAACGACATTTAAGTACCACTAGATAAGTTTAAGTATTTTATAATCCTATTTGTTTATTACAGAAAACTCTTCCTTGTGAATATTTACTTACTTTTTTTGTTTTTTGAGTATATATATGTTAGTGTTGTGAATTAAAGTCATTTTTTTAATTTTTCCAAAATTAATATTAATTTATTGTTGACCGTTTTTTATAACAATTTTGCGTTAAAAATTCATACTATTTTTGTAAAACCGTAATGAACACTGAATTTGTTTTTGCTTTTGTAAATGTAGATAGCATAATTATTTTCCGTCACAGTTTAAAATTTGTTGGCGCAACAAACTATAAACCTTAACTAATTTTATCAAGTTTGTTGCTAAATGACACTTTTCGTTACAGTAAAGACGGACTGATTGCATAATGTGACAAAATATTAGGTAGTATGTATATTGAGAAAACGGAGCAAACCAAAAACAACAATAAATTACAAAAACTTACATAATATTTTTATAACATGTAAACCAAAAACCATTTGTCGAGCTATTTATAAGTAGAAGTTAAGGTTATAGATCTATTCTGACTTCTGACATGTTACCGAATCAAAAATCACTTTTCTACACTAATTTTTTTTTATATTAGTAATACACTCTGTTAGATAGAGATTATTATTACACTTTGTACAATTTATATTAATATCGATTCAAGACACCCGTAGCTTGTTCTATAACGTCTGATGTTATTCATCGTCGATGACCGTTTCACCCCAAACAGTCTGGAATTGTCTAGATAAGTTATGTAATCACAAAAACTGTGTTTTTGCAATTTTCTTTAAATTTAGATATTTTCTTTGTTGTGATTTAACACTTATCAAACTTAGGGCAAAAATGAATAATTTGTGCTTGAAATACTTAGAGAGGACGCGATACAATGCTTACTTTAATTAATTTCAATAAACAAGCGTTATAAATAAACCATAAATATGTTACTAACTTATTTTTATTGTTATTAAAAATATATTAACAACATTAATTAACTTACTTTTTCTGCCGCTTGCGTAGGTAGTGATAAGAGACTACGTCATATCTTTCTTTGAGTAAAAAAGAGGCTTTAAGTAAATAAATGTAGAGCAACATCATATTATAAAGTTGTTCATCCAATTATGTCTAAAACCAAAATATAGCTTAAAGCTTACTGATTTGTTATATGAAAAGTACTAAATTAATACAAAACTGATAGTCATTCGACGGTAATAATACTTATAATTGAGTCTTCATAATTTTAACGATTTTTTTAAAATTTTTAAAATTAATGTTTTACATCCTAGAAATTTAAGAAAAATTTCTTTTAGTAATTGCCTCCGCACTACACCACTACTTTATAAAAAATTTAAACATTACGATGGTTATTTTTTGACATACAGATTTTTATTTAAATCAAATATATCTGTAATGTTAATAACTTTCTGAATGAATTAATAAATATTTTTTGTTATCATTAGTTTTTCAATTAACAGTCAGTTACATTATAATACTTGAAACTGATAATTTATTGCAAGTCACGCAATCTAGAACTTCAAAGTAATTACTCTTTATCTATTGAGTCTACAAGTTAAATATTAAATATTTTATTATTGAAAAAAAGCCAGACAAGATGCATTGAGCAAGCTATGCTTGCTAAACGTAATTTGGTTCTTAAAAAAACATATCAACTATTTCTTTCTATATTTAATGAAATACATTTTTCATCCTTTCTATCACATTAGCCGTATATGTCTCACATGAATGATGATTGCAACTCAACAAGTTATTTAGCGCGTTATTGTACTTATTATTAGTAATCTGAAAGTTTTTTTTTGCATAAGTAGTTTATCATAATATAGTTTATTGATTTCAAATAGCAGCATAATCAAGTCACTATAATGTATTAAAATACTAAACTAATTTAAATTAAGTGAAATACCTACTAAACGAGCTAAATGTTATAGTTTAAACACATTAGAAATAATTAAAATTTAGTTGCACCTACCTATAATTCGAAAATCTTCAAAACCTTAAACTAGATTATATAAGAAATTTTTATTGAAAAGTTGATACAATATTTTATTTTTTTTTTCAACAAACAAAGAAAGAAACAGTTATTTAGGTACGTTATGCCCAATGAAAATTAGTTATGCATAAATAGTTTAATTGTTTGCTTGCCATTATATGACTATCTATATAATAAGTTTTTAATGTTTTGTTCAAAAGGTGACCTCAAAGTTCTATTAATATATTATCATAAAATAATTTATATTTTCATACGTAAAAACTCAATGTATAGTTGATAAAATTGACTTGCATAATAGCTGATCTTGTATCAAGCTTAAAATATAGTATCATAAATAACTCAATTTTTTGTTAAAAAGCCGCACTTTGAACAATATTAAAGAATGTTTTTATAAAAACTTACTGAATGCACAGTCTGATATAATCCTGTTCCTGATATTGCAGACAGTGACTAATAGTCTAGTGCTACCAAAAAAAGCCACTGTTTTGATAAAAAATAGTGTCGTTCGGTGGCCAGTCCACCACGCACTTTTTTTTATATAAGCACGACACCGGCTTGACAAGAAATGCTGCCATTTTGTGCTAATCACACACTTTTTTTCCCTTAGCAGCCTTGACATTTAAAATATGTCACTGCTTACATTATGCTTTACCTTATTATTATGTAGGTATAGATATAAATAATAAAATAGATAGATTGGCAGTTTAACGCCTGTTTGGCGTCACGTGTTTTGCACGCCAAAACGATTTGTAATTTTCAAAGCAATTAAAAACAACAGTTAAACAGAAATCTAGTTTATCACTTTGAACATAAGAACACTAAACATAAGTGTGTTTACATATCAATAGCTAAACTGGATATGGCAAAGTCACTAATGTGACAGTAGCGTTTCAAAGTTGTAATTTCTTCTGCACTTGCAAGCCGAATACTACTAGCCGTTAGAACATTTGGACCATTAACATAACCAACACATCTAAATAGTAAAAATTGTTTGTTATAAATTAAATGAAAATACTGCTTCATTTCGACCTACCTTATAACTTGGCCTATAGAAAAATCTTCTAATTCAACCAGATGGTTCATAAAGTGCATTACTTGCAAAATTGGTCCTTTCTGATCTTTCAAAAGAAGAATTCTCTGATTTTCAGTGTTTTGACGAACAGAAATTATAGTACCTAGTTTAGACCTAATTGTTATTATCCTAATTATTATTAATCCAAACCATATTTATTTACCTATCACTTCAAAATAGCAATGTTCTTTTATGAAACGACCCCATTTTATTACTTTTTCCACATTTCCAGTAAAAAAAAACGTTCTATTAGAAAATAATTTCTGAAATTTAAAAGCTTAACAAACAGCTTCAAACTGCTTAGACACAAACTTACTTTGGTAAAACCACTATAAGAATTCTTGATGTTTAGCGTTGCCTAGAAATAAATATATAATTATGATGAGAATAACTAAAATAACACAATAAAGTTGGCTGTAGCCTGTAGCAGTAAACATAAAATCTATCAGCTGCCTAACACTGCGAGTGTTAGGCAGCTGACAGTTCTGTTGTGTTTTGCGCCACTACAACTGTTTTCCCCGCTTTTTACATATTTTTGGATAACACGAAGAAAAGTAGGAAATCATGCAAATTATTATCCGAAATGTGCTTTTCTGGTAAAAAGACACAAACGTAACGCCTAACTTCTGAGGCGCCACAAAACTCTCTAAATTTTGAAAAAATATTGTAGTTTGTAATATCATTACCTGACTATCAATTCCGTTTTCATTTAGACGATCATTTGAATATAGTAAAGGTGTCTGAAACCACAAACAGTAACTAAGTAGATAGAATATATTTAGCCACATAATTATTCTACCTGTTTAGCCCCATTAGTTGCTTGCGTCGTCAAGTCATTATTGCTAGGCTTCTTACTACGAGGCAATTCTATCAGCTCAGAAAACTCACTTAAAATACAAATTAATAACATTTTAATTTATTATAAAAAAATCTTACCTTCTTCTTTTCATGATTTCAAAATATTACAACTATGTCGGCCATTAAATTAAAACAATTGAACGTTATGACAGGTGCTAATTACATACACACTTGATTAATAATTGTAAAACAAAAACAAAAAATAAGTCGTAATACTTATAAAACAAGTTTATTTCATTAGATTAATATTAAAAACATTCGTTATCAAAAATAGTAAATTTGGAAATGTTAAGCTTCCTCTGCGGCTTCAGTTTCTTCTTCAGGAAACATCTCCTAAAAATCATTTGATTAAAAACAAATTTACAATAATTTAACAATAATACCTTTAGAACCTCAACGAGATGCTGAGACTCATTTAACATTTCTTTGCAGACTTGATTCTCTTCTCTTAGCGCTTCAATATTCTCTTTCAGTTGCTCAATCTCATGCAAACTCTCGTCTAACGATTCTTGACGTTTTTCAGCCAATCGTTTCCAATAATCAGCGCTAGGCTCGTCCGAGGTTAAATCGTTTTCTGTAATTACGCTTTCGCCGGTTTGTACAGCTTTACTTTCGACTTTTTTCAATTTAGAGTCACTTTTGAGGCTAGAACTAAACAAACATTTTTAAAAATTTTCAATTTTTTGATTGCATAACTGCATACCCTGATTTCTCGATAATTTGTCTCCCAGCCAGATTTTCTTTATCCTGTGCCGTTTGCTGGAGAGTTTTGAGGGTTTTTCGAGCAATTTTAACATTTTCCTAAAATAACTCAAAGTAAACATTTGAACTTTGAATAACAGAACCTTACTTTTTGCTCTTGAGAAGCTACTTTATTAGTCGTTGTCTTCATGACTTAAAAATTAAAACTACTGAAAATTTTAATAAAATTAAAAACTGTTTTGAAACACTAAATTTCTAATTACTCTGAAATAGATTCCAGTGGCGTTAAACAAACCGAAACTATTTATAAATTACAATTACCTAAACAAAATCAAATCAGTTAGACGTTAAACATTTCAGTGGTTAAACACAAAAACCTAACCTCACTTTACAGTGAATTGTGGGTGGTTTTATCTGTCATAAAAAATTAAATAATAGCGGGAATCTTTTTTATATAAATTATTTACTAAAAACAGACCTAGGTATAAGCTTAAATATAAATTTAATAATTGAAATATTAATAAATAAAATTAATTTTTAGTGAAAAATAGTTTTTTAGTAATTTTTTTTTTAAATCTAGTAACAAATAAATAATAGCGTCTAAAAAACAATTAAGCATCAGTCTTTATTTTTATAATTATTAATTGTTGCAAGTAATTTTTGTAAATTATTGATAATTAGCAGCACAAAACTTATAAAAGAATAATTTTAGTGAAAAAATATGTATTGATTGATGTAGTAAAACAATAATACAATCGACTAAAATGGATTTTCAAGAATCGCCGCGGTAAGTTGATAATATGTAATATTTTAACCTTAAAATTTATAATAAAAACTGTTATTTAAACATTTATTTAATTAATATTACTATTAAAATAATACCAATTACAATCTGCGTTGGGCTATTTTAGTTTAACTTCAGGCAACTTATTATACTTTGTGTTCAAGGTTTTGTTCAGTAGCGCTACGTTGAACAGGACTGTTACTATTTTATGCTACTGTAGAAATTCTGAATATTTTTCAAATTCATTAATTAATTAATAATTTAACAATATTAACATAAGTTTTATAAGCTCTATGTTGTTTATTTTGCATTATGCATAATAAATTATAATACTGTTCTATCTATGGGAATTTATACCCACAGCAAAATTTTGTTATCATTGCTTGCAAATCATAAGGTACGGCTAATTTCAAAAAAAACTGATACGACTCTTAAAGCACGTTTTTTAAATATTTGAGCAGTGTATTCTAGGGCACCAGTCGCCGTCACTGTCAAATTAAAAAACTTGTCAGAATTGTCGATTAGAAACAAATAACCGCGCAAAAATAATAATCTTTAAATGGCTCCGCACACGAACAAAGAGCTAAAAGCAAGAATTGTATCAGTTTTTTTTGAAATTAGCCGTACATATTTTAATCATCACAAACTAGATTATTTACTTGACGTGTTAAATATTAAAACCAGTTCAATACAAAAAAAAAATTGAAAACTTAAACAATAGTTGTTATTAATTTTTTTTAAATTTTAAATGATATAATGGATTTTAAAACCATTTTATTTTATACAAAGTTTAGTGACATTATTACCAGAAATTCAGTTGATAAACATCAGTTAGACTAGCAATTTTTAGTAGTGTTTTTTTTATATTGGCATCAGTCAGCAGTTACATATTATTAACAATTTCTCCATCTGAGTTTTAACTGTAACTAAAGAAAAAACATTAAAAAAAGCAAACTCAAATAATATAGACTCTACAACTAAAAAAAATTACATTTTGTGTATTGAAAAACTTAACCGTGAAAGGTCAAAGTTAAGTTTTGCTAGTATTTTTTCGTATATACATCAGTTTTTCTCAATTATTATTTATTGATTTTTTTTGCAGAGAATTATCCGCTGAATGCCGTGCTATTGATGAAATACCGGAGTACTATCGGTCAATTTTTGCTACATATAAAAAATTTAATATAATTCAGTCAAGAATTTTTAAAGACATTTTTTATTCAGGTACCCTATTTTTTTGCAATATGTCATAAAATTAATTAAATTTGTAGATCAATCTTTAGTTGTTGCTGCGCCTACTGGATCAGGTAAAACAGTCTTATTCGAATTAGCAGTTTTAAGATTGCTAATTGCTTTTGAATCTTGTGACATAAAACCATTTAAATTAATTTATAGTATGTTTTCTACAAAAAATTATAATTTATAAATTAATTATTATATTTTTAAGTTTCTCCGATGAAAGCACTTTGTGAAGAACGTTTGGTAGACTGGCATAAAAAATTTTCTCAGTTTGGAATAAATTGTATTTCAGCCACAGGAGATAGTGAAGCGTTTGATATACAAGGTTTATCAAACTACCATCTAATTATTACAACTCCTGAAAAGTGGGATTGCGTAACTCGTAAATGGAAAGAGCATTTTGGATTTTTTAAACGTATAAAATTATTTATGATAGATGAAGTTCACTTATTAAATGAAGACTCAAGAGGATCATGTCTTGAAACTATAGTAATAGTCTAGATTTTCTGTTATGATAACCAATATAATTTCATATTTATTATATTGAGAACATTATCGCTTATAAAATCGGTTTTATAATGTTGAGTGTAAAAGTTATTATAATATTATAGCTAAATTAAAAATTATAAAAACTAAAAACTTTGTTGGTTAACGACCAACCAGCTGAAGTCTAATAACTAGTAAAGCTATCAACCACCTACTTCAGATATAACTAATATGTCACCTATCTAAGTAGGTACCAAACTTGTATTGTTAGATAATTTTTTTTAGTTTATTTACTAAATTTAATTTTTATGTTTTTTAAAATTATATATATATTATATGCAAAGTAGAATTATCGGCTGGTTTTAGAAGTAATTTTAAAATGGTTTTTAATATTGTAGATTTGTCGCATGAAAACTATATCTACTTGTAATTTAAGTGAAGAAAGTAAGAAAAATCTGGATTACTCTTTTAGGTTTGTGGCTGTTTCAGCTTCGATTTCTAATATTGAAGATATAGCAGAGTGGATGGACAAATTTACAAAATTCTATAAGTGATCTTTTTATTATTATTGAGTTTATTTTATTTTTATCAATATGTATTTTGTTAGGTTCTCAGATGATCTCAGACCAGTACCTCTTAAAAAAATTGTTTTGGGCTTTAGTCATACTGGTTCATCTCCATTCAAATTTGAATTAGCTTTAAATTACAAGTTGCAAAGACTATTAATGGAACATTCTCACGGGAAACCAACACTTGTAAGTAGTACTTTTTGTCAAATATATACTTTTTTATTTGAGTTAGAGCGGGGATGGCTATCCTCTATTTTATACTACAACATAATAATAATAATAGTAAAATGTATTGTTTTATTTTTTAGATTTTTTGCAGTACTCGAAAACTTGTTGAAATAACAGCTAAATATATTCTACAAAATTTAACAATTGGTTTAAAAGTTGAACAAAAAGAGCGTCTTGTAGAAGCTGCAGCTGAGTTAACTGATGCTAAAGTTAAAGAAATGGTAGTACATGGTATTTGTTATCATCACGCTGGAATGTTGCCACATACTAGAAAAGTTATTGAAAATTTATTTCGGCGTAGTGAATTACCAATTTTAGTTACAACCAGTACATTGGCAGTAGGTGTAAATCTTCCGGCACATTTAGTGATTATCAAATCTACTAAATATTACACTAAAGAAGGTTTTAAGGATTATAGTGAAACTGCATTAATGCAAATGATTGGACGTGCTGGAAGACCACAATTTGATACAGAAGCAACTGCTTTAATATTGACAACACTTAAAGACAAGGTAATACAAAAGTTATTATTATCATTATCTAGAAAGTATATACTGTAGACTATATATAATAATATAATATAATAGTGCATTATCTTATTCAAGAATTGTTTAGAAATGATCGATTGCATTGTTGAATTATTTGAGTGTAAGACGAGATTTTACGTTATTTCAATTACTCAAACTGTGTACTATATTGGAGAAAAAGTACATAAACTAATTATATTTTATTAAAAACAAAATTAAACACAACTTACAAAAAATTTAAGTATTTAAGTACAAAATAATAATTATGTAAGATAAAAAACTAAACACAAGATTAATGTTTTTATCCTGGAAATCCAGGATTTACATTTTGCTGGAAACTTACTCTGGGTCTATATCCATTTTGATCACTTACATATTCAACAGTCATTAGTCTTCCATCAGGCAATTGTACGTAATAAGATCCTGTAACTCTCCCTGAAAGATCACCATTTTCATTTTGTCCGAAAAAAGTGTTTGTTGGTGGATTGGCAACTTTATATTGAAAATCATACTAAAATGTTTCATATAATAATAATTATTATTATATTAATTAATTGAATAATTACTGGAGCTGGAAGCTCATCAAGTGGTGTCTGTTGAGGAGCAGCCAAAAGAACATTAGATAAATTAAATAAAATTATTAAACGAATCATCTAAAACAAACAAAAAATAGAGTTTTGGTGTGAAATCGAAGAAAATAAAATAAATTCTTACTTTACGCATTGAAAAAGACACAAGCAAATACTATAATATTGTAATTATCAAAAATCTAAAATCAACTGTTTGTGAATATCCTGAATGCTAGTTTATATGTGTTCCCCGTCAGTGTTTTACTCAAGGCTATGCTTCCTCCATGATCCATAAGGAAGATGCAATGGTGATGGAAGATTTTTTAGCGAAAGTATATTTGTCATTCAATTTCGCACAGTTTTAATAATATTACAGAATATACTTTTCATTCCCATTATTTTAAAACGATAACAAGCATTTGGGTGTTGCAAAACTGTTCATGAGACCACCCGCAATAAACATTTGCTGCGAATCATAATTATTATTTTATAATCATTGAAAGCGTTCATGAATTTGTGATTATGATTTTTTTTGCTGTCAAAATG
This sequence comes from Lagria hirta, assembly GCA_947359425.1. Taxonomy (NCBI): domain Eukaryota; kingdom Metazoa; phylum Arthropoda; class Insecta; order Coleoptera; family Tenebrionidae; genus Lagria; species Lagria hirta. Next base: position 65,474 of record OX375804.1, on the reverse strand, counting down.
TAAAAACATTAGAATTTAATCATACTTATCAAAATTGTGTTTTTTGCTCATTTTGTATCTATTTTGACTGAATTATAGAAACAAAACACTTATAATAATAAATTTAACAATTTAAACTATTCATTATTCACACATGTGTGAAATAAATAAAAGATACCTACAGCATTTCTATTATAAAAAGTGTGTAACAGGAAAATAATCGCATTCACACAATCGTTGTAGGAAGAATTGATTATCATTCTATGTCAAAACACAAGAAATACCGTTGTTACATAATTGAATATTTAAATTAATAGGTTTGTTCATTCATGTTTTTACTGAATTAAAAATAATTAATTACATTAAAACTATATAATATATGACATATTGTTTAGAATCATTAGCGTATCGAAAATTGATGAGGTATATTATTACCTTTGTAGTTGCTCATTTTTTTTTCTATATTTTAGGCTAAATTTGAAAATATGCTTGGAGGTCTAAAGCCTATCGAATCAAATTTGCACAAATATCTTATCGAACATTTAAATGCTGAAATAGTTTTAGGAACTATTACAAATGGCATTGATGCGATGAGTTGGCTTTCGTCGACCTTTCTTTATATTAGAGCTAGAAAAAATCCCGGGCATTATGGTTTTAATCCCGAACTGTCATTGGAGCAAATTGACCGAAAACTTTTAGGTAAGACTTTGGCGGAAAAATGAATTAAAAGGTTTTTTATATTTCAAACAATTGGATTTTTTTGATTTGTTTAATAAGACCGAAATAGTTTTTCAATGTCATTTTTTTTATAAAAAAGTTAAGTAATTTGTTTCACTTCTCACATAATAGAAACTGTATTATTTATTCCTTATGAACGTTTGAACAAATAGGTACCTAAAAGCGGTTTTTAGCTAAAGTTGTTTTTACTTCTAAATTGTTTGTGGAGAATAATCGATATCTTTGAACCGTCTCAAAAAGTTTCAAATAAATCTTATATCTTTTTCTAATTTAAATAATTTACAAGTTTTTTAGTAAATTGTTTAAAAATTAGAATACAAATTTCAAGCTTTCACAAATAAAATGTAATACGAAACTCAATCATCATTAATTTTTTTTTTTTGAAAATATAGTTTTAGATAAGAAAACTGTTTAATATTAATAGCTACAGATAATTAGTCTATTTTTAGAGCTGTGTCAAATAGAAATCAACAAACTTATTAAAGCAAAAATACTTTTTGTTGATCAAGATCTCAAGTTTAAACCATCATCCACAGGATTTTGTATGGCAAAATATTATGTAGCGTTTGAGACAATGAAACTTTTTACAGAGGTAAGTTTATCAAATAAAATGTTATTTAATTTTTTTTATTTTAATTTATACATGTTTTTCTTACTGTTATTATAATAGTTAAAGTTTAGTAACGTTTTCTATCATAATTTTTACTCTTAATAATAATAATATAAACTCAATTTTTATATTTTTTTATTTTAAAATTGTTTAGTTAACAGGAGACGAAATTCTACAGCAACTTTTAGCACTAATTTCAAAGTGTGCAGAGTTCTCCGAAATGTATTTACGAGTTAATGATAAAAAGTGCTTAAATTTATTAAATAAGTGCAAATACAGCGAAACTATAAGATTTCCTTTGGTTGGAAAAATTAAAGCACCAGATATGAAAATAAACTGGTAAAAATTATTACTATTGTACGTTGATTAGAAATTTTAATCAAGTTAGCTTTGTTTACGCATAACAATTTAATAGTTTATAAACACAGCGTTATTATGATCTGGCGCTTTCTACTAAAAGCTTATTGCCGACATAATCGAACAGTTTTAAAAAGAAAGAATAAACGTATTAAAAATAAATTCTAAAAAGGCGTTAATGTTAAAAAAAACTTTACATTGATTCCAATACGTCAAAATAAGTCTGCTTGATAAACTTTTTTAATCAATGCATTTTCTTACGTACAAAGTTTAGAATTTTTTGTTTTAGCATTATTCAAGCAGTTTTGGGATGTCTAAATATTTATGAACACTCAATTTTGACAGAAGCTTTTAAAATAATGCGATCTGCTGATAGGATTGTTAAATGTTTAGTTGAGTATTTAGAAACAAATAATCACTGTTTTAAAGCTTTGTTAAATGCAATTATCCTAAATAAATGCTTCCGAGTACAACTATGGGAAAACTCACCTTACGTCAGTAAACAATTAGCAGGAATTGGAAGTGTAATGTCTGCTCAACTTGTCAATGCTGGAAAAATATCATTTAAAATGTTGTCAAACTGCGACGCCAGGGAGATTGAATTAGTAATAAACTAATTTTTTCTATTATTATTATTATCATTATGTTTGTTTTAGATAATCAATAAAAAACCCCCAATGGGTGCTAACATTTTAGAGCAAATCAAATATTTACCGCAATATGATTTAAAATTACTTTTAGAACATAATGTAATCACAATTAAAATTTCTCTCAACAATGCTTCGGATCTTGAAAAAAAATCGACTGTAAACCTTAGCTCTAACATGTATTTAATTGTGGGTGATTCGCTTAATAATATTTTATTAATATACAAAAAATATAGGTGAGTACAATTTTAATATTAGTTAGAGTTTTTGACTTTTTATGTCTTCAGCCATTCATTTATGTTGGAAAACCCAGAAATTGTTAAACGTCTAGAATGCAATCGAGCAATTGACAACGTTGAGGCACATTTTATTAGCGATGATTGGGGTGAGTATTTATTTATTGTATAAATTCAAATTCTATTGGAATCATACAGATTAATGAGCTTGGGCGTCCAAACTTATAACTAACTTTTAAAGTACATAGGTACTTTAAACAAACTTTTATTATGGATAAGAAATTAGTGTTTCTATTTATAAAAAGTTTTGTCGTGAATATTTTTTTGATACTGAATTAATCCATGTGTATTTATTGCAGTTGGCATCGATTGTACCGCTGTACTTGAAGTAAGAAAAAAAAGAATAAAAAAATCTAGTCTTTCAGATAGCAAGCAAAATAAAAGAAAAGAGAACAAAGTACAATATGTGCAAAAATTTATGGAAATGTATATGCATGCTAAAAACAAAATTAAAAATGAAGTATTTAGTTATAACAATTTGCAGCAAAGTAGCGCAGCGCAAATTAGCACATTTTAAATTAAAAGTTAATATCAAAATTAAAAGATTGCTAGAGGGAAAATATAGCAATCTGCGTGACTTGAAAACTTTATTATTCTTAAAAAATGCTTTTTCAATATGAATATGATGTTATTGAGTAATTCAACTTTTACTATAGATCTGAAAACTAAACTTTCCTCCCTACAGAACACAATAACGTATACGCCGGTCTTGTGCGCTGTATTTTGCGCAAATTTTACCTTCTAGCAAATGTAGTCATCTGCATTGCGCTGTCTTGTTTTGTGTGAAAATTTATTAAATAATTTAAATTTTAGGAGACTTGTAATATAAACAAAAAAATTGTTTTGTTAGAAGATAAATTAGAAGCAGATCGTTTTCAAGATTCGGTGTCTTGCTCGTCTAATTTAAAGGAGACGGGAGACAAAACTTCTAAAATAGTAATACACAGCAATATAAACATTTATAATTCAAAGGAAACTCAAATTACGGGATCTGATCAAGAAAACATTTTAATCTCAACACCTTCAGTAAACAATAATATTTCTATAAATACAGAAGCTAGCGATACTAAAAATAAGGTAAGCAATTTTTTTATAAAAATTGAACTGAACTGGAAAATTATAAGAATACAAAATAAGCATGCCTACTAATAATCTGCAAAAGATTTTAAAAACAATATAAAATACAAATGTCGTAATTGGGTTTTCACACAACTTTGCTAGATAATTTTAAAATTAAAAATTAATTCAAAATCAAATGTAAGAAAACAGCAGCTGACTCATAAATTAAGTCAGAAAAAAAAGCTTAAATTTATCAACTGATTCGAATTTGTATAAAATTGCCTTTTTGTAGAACAAGAAAAACTTCAATATTTCAAAAAAATTTTCTTATACTCCTCGAAAATTTATGAACAAGCAAAATCTAGATCCTACATTGGTAGCTGCTGTCAAAGAAAACTTAAAAACTGAATGTTTGAAACCTAAAACTAAAATAACATGGAGTTCTCCGCTAATATATTCGCCACCAAATAAATTTTCTCCAAATTTTGTCTCTTTTGATACAAAAAAAAACATTACCAATTTTAAAAAGTAAGTAAATATTTATCAATATTGTACTTAATTCGATTACTTTTTTTAGAATACAAAATATTCAAGCTTCTTCTACTAAGTTAAAAACAGTACTTCGAACTACATATTTGCAACCACCAGAAAAACAATACAAATCTCAGCTCTCATTACCTTTAAGCGATAAGGATTATGGTAATTATACCGTAGATACTTCTGACAAATTTGACACAACTTTAGAAATGGGAGATATGGTATCAAGTAGTTTTATGGAAACAATTGGATTAGTAAATGAGACTAAAGTCAAAGAAGTTCAACCAAGCCAACTTGAAACTAAACGTGAATTATATCCACGATTCAATGACCAGATAGACGATATGAATAATATAGAAGCAAATTTTGAATTTCAAAAAAATATTAGACGCTCAGAAAATTATAAATTGTTACAAAAAGAAATTACTTTAAATCAAAACTGTAACAAATTAAATCGCATTTCAAAAAATTTAAATGTAAGACAGCCAGTAATAAGTCATTTTTTTATGAACAAAAACAACCCAAAGATTGATAAATTTAAACAAATATCTAGCCCGGAACTAGAATACCATTGGCAAATCAAAGAAAATTCACAGTCGCAAGAATCAATTAAAAATTATTTTGATAAAATGGTAAACTTAGATTTGAGAGAATCTTCTACAGAAAATTTATTTATCAAAGATAAAGAAACAGTATCAATTTTTCAACAATCACCTGAAACCTATTACGAAGAGTCGGAGTTTGCTAATTTAAGTAACAATTTTGAATCAATGATACCTTGGTTTCATGACAGTTATCAGGTGGATAATATAGTACAACCGAATCAGGATTATAAGCAAGAAATATTTAAATCGCAAAACGTTTATTCTCAACCTAACTTCACGTCAGGTTTGCACTCTAATGAAAAAAAAGACAGAAGAGTAACAGCAGAAGGAAAAAGTAAATCAAATCAAACAAAAGTAAATCATGGTTTTAAAAATCATAATAAATCATGGTCTATTGATGGCTTACAAAATTGTGAACAACATCAAAATTTTGATTTCAGCCCAATGCGAGACAGTGTTATTAATCACAATGATATAAGTGATGATAATACTTGGTCATCAAACTTTTTGGCTAACAGTACGATAATCCAACATGATTCTAAAAATTATTTTAATAATGATAAAGCTGTTTTGCCACCTTGTGTGCTATGCAGGAACAAGTGTACAATTTGCACTAGACCCAATTCATCTCCTACCGAAGCTTGTTATTTCCAACATAAATCAGTTCCTGTGAATAACTTGATAGATAAATCATTTGTGAATTTCATAGAAAACTCAACTGCAGTTCAAAGCTATGGACAAAAAAAAATTCATCTTTGTCATTTTTATATTTGCAACTCATTTGTAAACAACGACAATTACGGATTTTGCAAAAGCCGCTATTGTGAAATGTGTCATTTACCCGGAAAGTTTCAAACTGATGAAAGTATACCGTTTGTATTAAACCAAAACAGAGAAGAAACTAATAATTATATGATACCAAAAAGAAACAATTGGATGCCAGATCAAGACACGCAAGTTGAAGATCATTTTAATAATACCACTTGCCGTAGTTTTACAAGCCCTGCTACTAAAGAGTTTGTTATGGAAAAGTTTATTAATTCTTTAGACGAGATGGAACAATACGAAGATCACGAAAACTGTTTAAAAAAATAGTTATGCAGAATTTTTGTTACTTTATTCTTAGAGTTTTTAATTTGTTGTGATGTTAATTTAATAAAGTTCTAATGTTGCATTTAACAAAACAGCTGACGTTATGATACGCGGAAGATTACATTATCCATTTTCTTATAAAGACAACAAGTAAACAGATTAATTGTTGATTGTTTTTACCTTTGTCTTTCTAAATTTTTTTTTCTTAAATAATTGACTTTTCAATCTGTAAAAAAAAGGTTGTGTTTGACAAGTGAAATACTAAAAAACCATGTTTATTACATATTCCAATCCACGTCTCAAATTTCATTGTGCGCTAAAAGCTAATCAAAGCTTTAAACGTAAAGATGATTTTTTTACGCTCAAAAAGAAAATCTTTAATCTTTTAATCGTAAGAAAAGCTTAATTCTTTGGCTCTTTAATGGATCGGCAGTAGATATTGTAGATAAAAGCACTTTACACAAAAATTTCTGAAAGTAATGTTCATCTAGCTATTTTATCCAGATTTAAACTATGAGATCTCTTTCAGGAAAAAACCCAAAGAATATGTCAATACAAGGTCCTAAAGTTAAGAAAAACTATTAAAAATTACCATCCTTGAATATAAATTTATTTAAATTAAGATGTTTACAAAAGAAAACTGCAGCTATGCAATAATTAAAAATATTTCACATTATACTTTTTTTACAATTTGAACCACATCTTCATCACAAAGTATATGTTCCAGACCAACTTTCTGCGGTTGGTGCTTCACAGAAGATCCCCAAACCAAAGCACTGCAATTTATCAATTAATAAAAATTCCAATATCGTAATTTTACTAACTATTTAAATTCTTTAGCAATGCTCCTGTGCAATTTGTTGCAAAAGTCTTCAATCGATGTGTGTTCAGAATGCAAGACAACAGGTGAATTATAATCTGGTAGTTGACCTTTCGGCTTAGTATAGCTAAAAAGTCAATTCAACTAATTGTTATTCTATTTTTTGTAAACTTACATTCGTGTTAGCTTAAGATATTCCCACATTTTTTCCAGTAGATCGTCGAAATTCCATCTGTGGTGAGCGGAAATCGGTACGCAATGAGGAATCTTGTAGATGACATCAAGCTCTTCAATACTAATTTGATCTATAAGTAGTTGTTAATCGGTAAGAACAAGAGCAAAAAAATTATAAAAAGCTATTCTTCTCAATTTAAGAAAACACCTTGTATAATAATTTTAACTGTAAATAATTTTAATTAATGAACAAAAACAATGCGTTAGCATTTTATCGATTAGAATATGTATACTCACCTATTTTGTTTAACAGGTAAATACAAGGAACATAAATTCTGTTTCCCTCAATAACATCAATTAGATCATCACTGGTTGCATCATATTTAAGAGTAACATCAGCATTATGAATTTTATATTCAGAGAGAATAGATTTTACCGTGTCGCCATCTAGTTCTGATTGAGTAACCATACAATTTAAATTAATTCCTCCTTTGTCTTTTTTCTTAAAGTAAATATTTGGTGGTTGTTTATTTAAGCGTAAACCAAAACCTTCCAATTCATGTTCGATTAATCTTTTATGAACCAAAGGCTTAAGCACATCCAAACATAGAAAGATAAGAGAGCAGGTTCTTGCTACTGCAATTACTTGACGACCACGACCTTTTCCGTCTTTCGCACCTTTAAACAAAAAAATAAAATAATAATAACTAATATTGAATAGATTTAATTTTACGACTATTATACGTAATCTGCATTACGAGATTTTTCGTAATTCGTTTTACAATTTATAATATTCAGTAGGCTTTTTGCTTTAGGTCAATATTATCACTTTTTATAAAGCTATTAACTAACTAAAATAACAAATAACCTATTATAAATGGTTTCTTTTTTGATAAAATAACCACAATAAATAAAGATGCGACTTTCATACTTTGTTCAAGTTATTATGAAAGACATATTTTTTCTTTTAATCAGCTTATCCTCCAGCAACTATAGCTAAGTGGCTCATACCTTCAATAATTCCCGGCAGATCCAACAATTGAATTTTAGCTCCTTTATATTTAATACAGCCTGGAACAGTAGTCAGAGTTGTAAATTCATATGCTGCAACCTCTGAGTACACTCCTGCCAAATTGCTTAGTAAAGTAGACTTTCCAACTGACGGAAAGCCCACAAATCCTACTCTTGCATCTCCAGTTTTGGCTACATCAAATCCCTCTCCTGTTCCTCCACCACCCCCTTTTGGAGTTATAAGTTCTCTTCTTAGCTTAGCTAGGCGAGCCTTCAGCAGCCCCAAATGTCCGGCTGTTGCTTTATTTTTTTGTGTTCTGGCCATCTAAAAAGCTAGGTTAGGTATCAAATTATAAACACATGACTTATTACTTCAGCCTCAATAGCGGCAATTTTTTCTAATATTGTGCTCATTTTAATTTATAAATTTCTGTAAGTTTGTTTAAATATTTTATAAAAATATTTCGTTTCAACACTACACACGTTTTAATTTATGTCGTTTTCATGTCACCACATGTCACTTTTCTCTTAATTTGACGGTTTTGACAAGTGACATAAAAATGACAAACAAATAATAATTTTATAAAACTGCGTTCAGTTTTTTTGCTGGTCTATTTAAAAACGTGGCCTGCAAACCAAACATAATACATGAAAAAACGTGGCGTAAAAGCTCCGTAGTTTTTAGGTACACACCGAATTTTATTTTTTTAAGTTTATCATTAATTGCTTCTGAAATTGCTACTTTAAATCGAATATTTTTTGAGGTTTTTGTTTGCTTGAACGTACTATAGCAAACATTAACCTATTTTGGCGCAAAGCAATCTTACTTTAATAATAAATATCAAATTTTTTAATTAGCTATTTTTGCTAAAGATTGTGCGAAAATATCTTCTATTAAATCTGTAATGTTTGAAATTTATATATTTTTTTTGTAATAGTACTACTGCTATTATTCTATTTATATAAAAACGTCACATGTTTGTTATACTTATTACACCTTGGTTTAAACTTGTCTTCCTATTCATTACTTATCAAAATTTTTTTAAATAATATTTTTTATTTTATAGAAATGCATTATTCTTAAATGCATTTTTATTTTTTTTAACAAAATGTTTTTTTTTTAAATAATGTTTTTTTCATTTTTTTGCTTTTTACTTAAAATAATTGTAATAAATAAAATTAAAATTACATTAAAAACGTCAGATTAAAAAATTGCATAAAAAAACGCAAATATTTCTACAAATTAACAATAATTTTTGACATAAAATTAAAAACACAAAAATAAAATTATTTTTAAAACTAAAAAAAAATACAAAATCAACAAAAATTACCAAGATTTACTAGTTGTCTTATTAGAGCTTAAAAAACAAAATGGTAAAATTATTGTAAACAGTAAATGGCACTTTTAATTTTTAAACCTTAACTTTGTTTTGTTTATTACCACATTTGATTTATTCTGCAACAAAAATAATTATAAAAAATTACTAATAGCGCTACCTGAACACGTACTGTGTCAATCTAGTGACTTTATTTATCATTTGGAGTGACTTTTATCATTGACAATATTGACATATATGAGCTTTCATCCATTCCAATAGGTGCCGCTCTAGTTTTTGTTTTTCCAAAGCCCGTTGATTTTATAAAGTACCGACACGAGTTCAAATTTGCTTCGGTAACGATTTATTTTGCCGGTAGGAGACGCTGTGACAGTTAATGTTTATTACATATTATTATTGACAATAATAATATTATTGTCAATAATATTATTATTGACATTTGTGTTTTATTTAAAAATAAGAAAATATAATATTATCTCAAAACCAGTGTCAAAATGGTGATAAACATTAACTGTCACAGCGTCTCCTACCGGCAAAATGAATCGTTACCGAAGCAAATTTGAACTCGTGTCGGTACTTTATAAAATCAACGGGCTTTGTGTTTTTCTATGTCTATGGACTATGATTTCCTCCAACTTTATGTGTGTCTGTGAGTTCTGTGACTCCAACTAACTTTAACAAAAAAGAGTTTTGCAGTGGTTTATTAATAGTCGAAAAATTTCGGTTTGTATTCAATATCTTTCAAATCATGATGTATTATTATTTAAAAAATGTGTATTTTTCGGCTTTTTAGAAGAGTGGAAAAGAGGCAAGTGATCTTAAAATTCCATCATCTTCGATTGTCAACATTAACAATCAAAACAATGGCTGTTTTGGCAGCAGCCCAGCTGTTGGACGAGTTAATGGGGCGAAATAGAAACATTGCGCCAGATGAAAAAGTTAAAGAGTTAAACTGGGAAGACTCGGAGGTAATACAACTCTTGATATCAATATTAATTATTAAACATAACCCCATTTTTAGTATTGTAAATATTTCATGGTAAAATTCTGCCCTCACGATTTGTTTGTAAATACGCGCGCTGATTTGGGTAGCTGTTCGAAGGTACACGACGAGGAAATTCGTAAACTTTTTCAAGCAGCAAAACCTCACCGAAAAATTCACTATCAAGAAGAGTTTATGCGGTTTTGTGGTTCGATGGTGAACGAAGTTGAGCGGAAAATTCAAAAGGGCAAAATGCGATTGGCTTTGAGTGGAAAATCTGAACTTCCAGCAATATCACCTGCTCAATCGCAAAAGAATCAAGAACAGATTAAAATTTTGAATGACAGAATCAACGATCTGGAGGCCGAAGCTGAGCAAGCTGGTACTGATGGGAATGTAGAACAAGCACAAGGATTAATGAAACTTTGTGATCAACTTAAAGAAGAAAGAGACTCACTTAGAAAGCAAATTGAAAATGGGTAGGTACACATTTTACGATTGAGAGAGAAGACGAAGATAACGCCATCTATTCGTGGGACGTATAATGTCGAACGAAGTAATATATATAATTTCAACAACTAAAACACATTCATGATGTATGATTATTATTGAAACGGTTGTTTTTTTAGACATTGGAACACCACAGCAGAGATCGCTGCAGCACAAGAAAAACAAATGGAGGTATGTCAAGTGTGCGGAGCATTTTTAATTGTGGGAGATGCTCAACAAAGAATAGATGATCATTTAATGGGAAAACAGCATGTTGGTTTTGCAAAATTAAAAATAGCACTTGACGAAATTACGGCACAGGTTCAAAGTGCAAAGGAAGAAAGAAGAGTGGGTAGAGTAACCGATGATAGACGAAGCAGAGAACAGGATAGAGATCGTGAAAGAGAACGTGATCGTGAGAAACGAAGAGAAAAAGAAATGGAAAAGAATCGGTCTGGGCATAGGTATTATGACATTATAAAGTTGTATTTTTTCAAATGGAAATTCGAATATTTTTAGGGTTGAAAAAGAAAAGAGGGAAAAGGATAAAGAAAGGAAAGATCGAGAGAGGGAGGCGCATAGGATGAAAGAACGTGATCGTGAGAGAGACAAGGAAAGAGAACGTGAAAGAAAGCACCGCTCCGACCGAGATTCTGGTAATTATGGTAAATAAATTTTGTCAATTTAAAACTAAATAAAAAAATTAAAGGCAGAAATCGTCATCACCAGTATCGTCGATAAATTGGTTTTCATTGTTAGACCAGTAAGATCAAGCATTCCAGGTAGGTGGCTCTCTATTTAATGCCTAATTTTTTTTTCAGCAGTTACAGGTTAGTGATTGATTGTATAAATCATCTTATATTTAATGATATATCGGTTACTCTTGTTATTAATAAACTAAAAAATTTTGCAAAAATTTATAAATATTTATGGAGTTTTGCACTATTTAAAAAAAAATTGTTGGAGGTTTTTTTATCGTTGTTTAGTTTTAGATTATAGATTATATTTTTATGGACCTATAAACTTTAGTGAAGAAATGTCGCGATTCATTTAACGTCTCTATTCTTTTTTCAACTTTGGAAATTAAAAATAAAAATAGATAATCAAATAAACAATAAATTGCGACCAAGTGACCGATTTAACCTCAAAATCACAAAAGTGATAGATAAATGATGAATTTCTTACCTCAAAACTATTATATATTTTTAAGATGATTATTAAATAACACAGATATAATGTAAAATATACCTATGATTCCACTCTGAGACTAGGGCTATGGTAGATCGCAGTATTTGTGATAAAAATGTTAATATATTAACATAAATAAACATTATACCAAATACCATTGAAAGCTGTGATTGCAATGTGCATAGGTCCATGAATGTAATAATTTTTAGTTTTAAGATTGGTGGAAGTGATAGACGCGAAAACAGAATAGATCGGTTGATTCCATATTTCTTTTTCTTATGAGTTTTCAGCTTTATTCAGGTATCGATCGAGATGGTCTCACCACTTGGTCACACTCACACTCGTTGTTTTTGTACTTACCTGACATTTTAAACGAGGTATTTATACTCCAAACGAATATGGTTCTTTTTGACGGGGTCGGGTTTAGCCATACATGTTAATTTTATTTAAATGTATATAGATGGCGTTAGTATTTTTTTTTTATATATATATAATTAAACGCCTAATTGTTGGCTAAATCTTGACGGACGTTCCTAGTTCAAACAATACGTCGTTTTACTGGAGGTATTTATTATGTCTTTTTTAAGAAAAATGTCTTTGGCATGAGAAATTTATAATTTAGTTGTCTTCAGAGACATTTTTTTTAATTAGTCACTGTCACATTTTAAAAGATTGTCTCGCATCAGCGTCTTATCCATGGTCTGGATTTTTGCAGTTGGCAACAAACAGGTGAGGTTACGAGATGGTTTCATTCAAATGGATACCGACTGGGTTCGCATGGGTCTTCTGTGCAATGAGGTGACTATTGCACTTCCATTTCATTATTTTTCAAAAATTTTATATTGTTGGAAATGGAAACGCAATTTTTTTACTCTTTGTATTATAAGTTCATTAATTAAATTAATTTAATTCGTACTGTATTACATATTAAAATAAAGATATTAGACAAAATGTTAATAATAATTTTAGTATTCCTTTGCTTTTATTCTTGATATAAACTGACTGTTTTAACTTGACTCTATTCCCAAAATATTGTCTTCCAGATTACCCGAGATGATATTTTTAAATGTTATTTTGTCACAATATAAAAAACTATTGAATATTGTTGTTTTTTTTGTATTGATTACTATACTAAATCGTGTTTGATTCGATATTTATTTAAATTGCTTTATGTAAACATACGAACTACGAAACATTGTGTCTCAATAATTAATAAAAAAATATATATTCTTAATCTATATATATATATATTGTGCAAAAATTTAGTGAAAGAAAGATGACATGATATTTATTGATGAAAACAAAAGTCAAATGTCTCGACCGTAGAATGCCCCCAGCAAAGAAATAATTTTTAGTTATTTATCAGTGTAAACAGTAATCGTTTGCCAAAAAAGAAAAAATGGTTGATTTTCAGCAGGTAGAATTTTTTTTTTTTTTATTTATTTACTTTCTCATGACGAGAGCAAATTTATTTGGTAACACAATGGACTGAACCAGGTCTATACCAAAACAGTATGTAGGTTTATTTAAATATTGATAAAAATATAGAGCGAGGCTTTAACATTTTTCCTTCAAATTTTGTTTGTGGTAAAAAAAACTATTCAATGAGTTAAGTAAACATGTTTTTCGTTGAGTCTTTTATAAAAATTGATTTGTTTACAGCACTTTATCAATTCAGACAAAATAATTTAATAGACCCCCTAAAGAGGACTTTTTGACATTTAACATTTGTTATCAAAAAGCGAATTTGATAACGTTACGTTGTAATGTAGTGATGTCTGCTTAGTAACTGTATTATTAATGTAGTAAACACGTTTTATCTCGTAAAAATTAAATTTTCATACGCAATTAGAATAGTTTAAACGTTTAATTTTTATGATATAAAAACATTATGTAAAGTAAAGCTTACGCATCAATTGATTTTTGGGTAATACTACCTAACTATTTAAATATGATAAAATATTTAAGCAAATTGCGCAACTGCACCAAGGATTTATCTCTGACGCAGATCTGTCAAGATACCTGCTGTAACCTAACCTTAAATTATTTTTTATTAGATAACATTGATTCTAATCAAAAATGAGAAGAAATGCAAAACGATGAACTCCATGATCAAATTAACGATATTTTCCAATCTTCAGGGGGTCAAGATGTGCCCCCTGATTCTACAAAAACACTATTAGAAGATGTAAGTAAATTGGGGTCGCAATGCCGGAAAAACAAGTGATAATATAATTGAAAAGTTCACTGGGGGCCTCAGTTGACCTCTGTGATTAGTATAAATAGCCTTCGGTTACTACGATAAGATTCACTTTCAAAAGTGCTGTGTTCACTTCAATGTCGCTATTAGATAATCACTAGAAACGGAATCTTCTTTGAGTTTTTCTTTAACTAAAAGTGATAATTTGTTTTTTCTTAAATATTTTCGAAGAAAATAATGTATTATACAAGTTTCTTTAACAAAATGATAATTGGTGATAAGTTTCGTGTCAATCCCATCTATTATTCTGACTATTCTGATACGACTGTAAAATATTAGGGAATATATATATATAGGAAAGTTTTCCTTATTTAGTACATCCCGTACTTAATTCAATCAACAGTTGCTAAAGAAATTATTATTAGTATCTGTTTTATCCAAAAATGGATATCGTTGCCAATGTAAGTATTAAAATACATTGTAGGTGAGATATAGCAAAGTAATAATTATTGGCGAATTTGTTATATAAACTTACAATATTATAGTTGGCAAATGTTTTACAACTGTTAATTATTGTTGCAGTATCCATTGGTAAAAGCCTTCTTAGCTGGCTCTTTCTCCGGAACATTTTCCACTGTTTTATTCCAACCCCTAGACTTAGTAAAAACACGTCTACAGAACCCCACCCCCATTATTAAGTAAGTGTTTTCAGAAAAAAATTAATAATAATGTTTTTCACATGCTTTACTTTTAGTAATGGACATGGAGGTGCTAGAATGGTCACTGTTTTCAGTAACATCTTACAGCAGGAAAAAATATGCGGCCTCTGGAGGGGCATGACACCAGTGAGTATTACAAACGATCGAAAATTAAACGAAATTATTATTTGTTTTGACTTTTTAATGACATTTGCAATAAAAAAAGAACTTTGGTCCTATCGAGATAAGTTTTTGTTTATATTGAACTTGGCCTTAGATTACATAAATACACAGACAAGGTTTATGAGATTTATCGTTCATTATACATATTTACGTTAATAAGTCAATCTCGTTCAAAATGACATTCTGGATCTAAAATAGTTATGATTTTTTTTTTCTTGAATCTTTTTGTATAACAATCTGTATGTTATTTTACTTGCAATATATTTTCGGCTCTACATACATACATCTATTATATCTTTTCTAATCAAAAGGTTTTAATTTCTTTTCAGAGTATTACTCGTTGTGTCCCAGGTGTTGGTCTCTACTTTTGTTCGCTGGATTATCTAAAAACTCATTTTTACGCTGATGCGACACCGTCGGCTCTGGAATCAGTAGCTTTAGGAGTGGTGGCTCGATGTTTAAGTGGCGTCACTCTTATTCCGATCACTGTCGTTAAGACTCGTTTTGAAAGTGGTGTTTATAGATATAGCAGCATTGGCAGTGCTCTGAAACAAATATATCGCACTGAAGGTGTGAGAGGAATGACTTGTGGTCTTATACCTACGTTATTCAGAGATGCGCCATTTTCGGGGCTGTATTTAATGTTTTACAGTCAAACAAAGCAAATGATTCCTAGGGATATTCTGGAATCTGCTATGGCATCTCCAGCTCATTTCTCTTGTGGTGTTATTGCAGGTGTCTTAGCATCAATAGTCACTCAGCCTGCTGATATGTTGAAAACAAAGATGCAATTGTATCCAAATAAATTTAATGGAGTTTGGTCGGTTATTGTCTATGTTCATGGAAAATATGGAGTCAAAGGCTATTTTAAGGGAATGGTTCCGAGAATGTTGAGGCGTACTTTGATGGCTGCTATGGCTTGGACGATTTATGAGCGGATCTCGAAATCAATAGGATTGAAATAGGAAAAGTCATACAAAAATTGGCATTTATTAACTGTTCCTATACAAAATGCTATTTTTATATAATAATATATTATGATATAGGCTTTTACGTATGGAGAGAGCGATATTTGAATTTTTGGGGTTATAAATTCAGTATTGTTTTTGTGATAAGAGAAAAAACCATATTTATTAATTAGTGTTAATTTATATTTGATAATAAAATTTTATTGTTAATATTTCTGCTTTTATGATACATTTCATTCTTATTATTCTGTTATGTAAACTTTAATAACTGCTGGAATAATAGTTTTTTAAAAATCCATTACTTTCCATGCAATGTCACATTGTTTGCCGGCAAAATATCACATTCCAAAACTATTGACCTTGTAGCAGGCAATCGTTTATGGTTTTTCTTTATGTAGGATGACTTGCAGACTAAAAAGCTGTCAAATTTTGTTGAGCTTCTGTTAAAGGTCGGCCTAAGTGAAGTAAATCGTTTTTCAGTTTAAATATTTTAATACTGTAATTTACAGCAAAAATTTAAATATCAAAGACCGAATCTTTGGTATAATTAGAAATAACAGATTTTAATAGTTTAGCTCTTCTAATAACGTCATTCACTTTATATAACAATATTCTATTGTTAATAATGTGATAAAAGCTATGTCCAAACGATGAGCAGTTAAAACTGTTTGTAATATCAACAGTTAAATCATTAACCAACACAATCTAAAAAATAAAAATAAAAACATTACTCTTATAAATCTCAATAAACTCACCGAACACTTATTTAAGTTCGCAATAGAGCGTAGAAGTTGAGCCAACACACAAAAAGAAGTGGCTCTTTTTACTGTTACTTGCTGCCTCAATGGCCAAGCAATACTATCAACAATAATTAAAGAAATCTAAAAAACTCGCCAAATTAAAGTCCGGTTCGAAGAGTATCTAGAGACTTTACTACATAGTCTACAATAATCACTAAAAATCACATACTTTGTTAACAGCAAAAAATTGATCCAAGCTTTCAAGTTTCCTTTGTATCTCATCACAGTTTGTTGCTTCCAAGACGTAAATTCGTTGTAGAGCTTGATTGGCATTGCCAATATATTGCACTGCAAGGGCTTAGCACAATATGCTAAAATAAGAAATGAAAGCTACTAAAAGTACCTACCTCGCAGTCTATGTGGTGCAAAATTTTTATTGGTGGTTATTAAAAGAGCCCCATCCTCAATTCCCAATAACAAGTGATAACATAATTGTGTTTTACCAGTGCCAGGATAACCAGTAATTTCTGTGATCAAATTTGGTCTAATTTGTTCATTTAATAATAAATCTAATGATGGAATAAAAGTTTTTGGTATTTTCCAATGAGCATCTTCCAAGTATATTTGCAGAGCAGTGGTTTTCTGCGTTTGATATTTTACACGACTATTCGTATTTATTACCTCAAAGGAGAGTAATAAAGATTCCACATCGCTATAAGCTTCAAATTGATTTTGGTTTTTGGAGCCATGGATGTTTAGATTTAAACAATCACTATTGATTTCAATCATATTTGGAAAATATTAATAAAGATTTTAAGCCTAAAAAATAATTTTAGATAATTAAACAATAAACATCTTTGAGGACATAACCTATTTATACTGGGCCGCTAAAATTTTCAAATGACATGTCATTTAAAATCAGAGAGCAAAGCTATAGAAAATGTTTTTGAAGAAGAGCACTTTAATATTAAAAAGATTTCGACAGTCAAATCAAAAATTTTACTGTGAAAAAATTTGATAACATTAGCAATAACTTTTTGTAATATTTATTAAATTTGTGTATGTAGTAAAATATAAAAAGTAGTAAATAACCAACAAGTAAAAACGCTTCTAGCGCAAATCGATACAGTTGCTACTTCGCAAAAAAGTCAAATTGTTTCAACTTTTAACATTGCAACCATGTAAACTCAAAAGTAATAAATTAGTGAAATTGCGGACAGTTATTTTCCGTTATAAAAAATCTCGTGATAACATTTGACATCAGATTTTGACATAACGTAAATACATTTATACGGTACAATACGGAATCCTGGGTGGCTCATCGATGACTTATAAGAAAGTGACGCTACACTCGCTTATTGTTTACATGTTGTATACTACCCATAAGTATAAAAGTAACTAGTAAAAAAGTCACTAGTGCACTTCCAACTTGTGCACTTGTTACTTGTGGATCCAAAATAGGGACAAAATAGCGTCATTTCTCGTTCATTACTCACATGTGTTCAAATGCAAAATAAAAACATCAACAATTAAAGTATAAATAATATTTTTTTAATAATAGTAAAAGAAAATTTTCAACTAATTACATAAAAATTACTGAGAAATAACGCCACTTTGTTCCTATTTTAGATCCACAAGTAACAAGTGCACAAGTTGAAAGTGCACTAGTGACTTTTTTACTAGTTACTTTTATACTTATGGGTAGTATACATGTAAACAATAAGCGAGTGTAGCGTCATTTTCTTATAAGTCATCGATGAGCCAATCAGGCTTCCGTAGTATAAACTATTTTCTGCTTGCTATTTCGGAAAATAGCAAAGCCAATCAGAATTCAATTCCTTATAAAATCTTATCTTCTCACTGTCATTATCAGCTGTCGTTTGTCACTTATCATCTCAATAAACGCTTTTTATTGTTTTTATAACAACATGGATAAAATAAATGTTTTGCTTGTAGAGCTTTTTGTAAAGAACGATATATCAAAAACATTTTCTACACTATTTGGTTAAAATACAACTACATAGTACAAGTCATCTGTTATCATAACGTAACCTTTATTTTTATAATTTGACGTTAACCGCAAGTGTGTATTTAATACATTTAAGTTATGTTATATTATAAGCAAAAATTATGTTATAACGTAACGGAAAATGCCTGTCCGCAACCTCGCTATTATTAAACTATAATAAAAGTTATAGAAAAAAAAAAATAAAATGCTACTCGCTAGATGACGCTAAGACTTGTAATAATTCAGAAATATTGTAGTGTTTTCTCTTAAAGTTTGTGTCATCTGTCAACTTTTTTCTATGTTTTAACCTAAAAATCTGATCAAGTTTCTTTATCATCATAAATTTTTAATATTTTGGTTTTTTCAAGTATGAGAAATGGCTGATAAAATAATTAAAGCAGTTTTTTTAACTGTGCTGATACAATTAGCCGACTGCTTTGATAAAAACATTTGCGTTCAAAAAAGTCAGTGCCTTTGTGAATTCAGTGAATATAGCAAAATTGATATCGCACCTGTTAGTCCTAAAAACCCCGAATCATTCCTACAGGATGATATGTCTACCATTCGTTATTACTTTCATGGTTGCAGCAATGGAGAATATAAATACTTAAATACCACAACTAACTCCACAGAAACCTGGAAAGCTTCTGTAGTTATTCTTAATCATCTTAGTAAACAAAAATTTATTTTTTGAGGTTTTAGCTAATTCGCCAAGACGTCGGCAATGAAAAAAATACTAAAAGCCTTGGCAATAGCGCACAAATTGTCTTCAATCCCACTGCCAGTGGATACTATGAAATATTGTATCGAAATGGGACCAAGTTGGTTTTTATTTTAGACAAGGTTTAGTTGAAAAGTTGATAAATTTAACTATTGAAATGTAGACAAAAGAGTGATTTACATTATAATTCTTCGTGTTAATCAACTTTTGAATTAGACTTTTACAATTATTATTAAATCTACTTAAGTGTATGTCTTTCTGTTTAGTGTAACAGCTTCAATTCGCCTAATTTGTGATAACTATGAAAAATCATTTATAAAAGTCATCGACAGTGAGTTAAACGTAAATATCAAAGTATTTTTACCACCTTAAATGCTTTCAACAGTTATTTCAGATTTTAGTATTGAGCTCGCCCGCTTGTTGTATAATTACTCAACATCAAGGCCTAAGTACTGGTTCAGTCTTAGTCATTTTATTATTTTCCTCTATGATTGTCTATTTTATTGGAGGAGCGATAATCTTGTACTTTATTAGAGGAGCCAGAGGATTGGAGCTTGTGCCAAACATTGATTTCTGGACAAGTCTGCCAGGTTTAGTCAAGGTATCAGTTGATTTTCTACTCTAGGATGTGTTAATTTGAATGTTTTAGGATGGTGTAATCTTTATTTTCAATGGCTGTAATCCTCATGTTATTACCACTACAGAAACCTACGATAGAATTTAATGTCTTACCATAATTTTTTGACTGATGTGTATTTTGTTGAATAAATTTTTATAAAAAACATTTATGGTTAATTGTAGTTTACTAAAAAATGGAATTTTTGCTAAATTCAAACACTTCATTAAATCATGTAAGATAAATTAAATAGTCCGTTTATTAATATTCTTATATCCGACACCTAAACAGGTTAGTAACACTTTTTCCGCTCCGACCCCATCTCTTGTTTCTTCCTCTTTCTCAAAATATTCTAATTGAAATGTGACTCCAAAAAACTCTTTCAAATGCCGTAAAAACCATACAGAGTTATCTGTCAAAGGTCCTGTCACGAATTTAGAGACATCCTGTTGCCCCAACGCTATAAATAATATTGCTATCGTTTGAGAAGTCGAGTCACACATCCCACCCAAATAAATTTCATTGAGTAAACGTTGTGCAGCAGCTTCGCCAATATCTTCAGGGATAGATGGCCCCTCTTGAGAAATGCCCTCAGATGAGTAGAAAACTCCAGTGGTTGTTTCAGCGTATAGATGTACCCCAAAGCCCGGACTCTTTCCCGATTGTTTTCCTTTGCATTGATCGGTGTTTATATAAACGTCAGGAAGAAAATTGAGCAAAACTCCCTTAGCTTTTTCAATAATTCGGTTTGCCATTCCAGGTGCAACGCGCACTGCATAAGCTGTACCACGTACTCGTTTGACCATACCACTATCCAAACACTGTACAGGTCGTAGTTGTTTTTGTACAGGACATTTGAAAACTACTTCACCGCCTCCAAGTGGCAAAACTCCACGTTTACAAATTTTCAAATCTAAGCCTTCGTCGTCGAGTATAAACTTGTTTACAGTTTTGAACACTGAAGTTTTTATTAAATCCACTGACGGGTCAATATTATTATTAGTCACCCCTCTCAGCGTGGCTTGTAAAGGTTGTTTACAAAATAATCCCAACATTAGTAGAGCTTCTAGGTAATATCCTATTCCCCGTTGAAGACTACATTGATGGTCTACTATACCCCCATGAAGCAGACCGGGTTGAAAACTTAGAGCAGTACCTGTCTGATTGAGCTCAATCACAGTTCCATTAGTAATTTTGTCGAATAAACGAATCAAGTTAACCTCAAACTCCTGTAAGCCTGGAGTGTCTTCCAAGACACGCACGTGTGTAATTTTTACAGATTTACCGCTTAAAATAGATAACACCAAACGCTGCCTGAAAAAATTACTGCCTTTATAACACAAAATATCACCTTTTACAGTTGCCATTAGACAAGAATAATTCTCTTGTAATGAGTAAATAAGGTTAATTAATTTTAAAAATTGAGGTTGTTATTTATTTTGACATACTCCATAATTTTGACATCTTAGTTGACATTATATTGAACTCAGTCAAAGAAATTATAAAACAGAGAAAAACAATTAGTTTTACAACTGATAGATTTATAACTATACAACCGACAAAAATCCGCCATTTTGAAGGTTATTAAACGTGCATATAATAAAAAAAACCTCTACAAAAGTGTTGTTTAATCATAAATATAGCTCATCAATACCAAAACAATTTACCGCTTTTAAAATATCTAAATATTTCAAAAATAAATCAATTTAATATTTTTAGTAAACTTTTACAGCGCCATCTTGTAGTGTGATACAAGCTACGTATACCATCGATCAAGCTCTGTGCCACAGACTAATTGCACTTGAATTGTCATTCTAAGTCAATTCAAATTTTTGAATTTTTAAAACAGACAAAATTGTTAGAAAATAAATATATATAAATATATAAAATAATAATAGTAAAAAATCAAAACATACATATATTTAATAGAATGCCCTAACCGCCATGTTTAGAATTTCGACATTTGACATTTATTTTTTAACTTTTCAAAATGAACGCTTGGTGGCGAGATGGCAATTTACATTCATAAATTTTAATTTTATCTGTTAAAGCTCGAAGTATTTGCTATAACAACTTTGGTAACAAGTATTTTATCACATAAACTTAATTATCATTAAAATAGTTGGTTTCTCAAATATCTCTAAATGCCCAGTGTTTTCTGATATTTTACCGCATCCGCTTGTCATTTTACAGCACATGAAGTTACAGTAGACGCAAACAGAAGTGAAACATTCACTTTAAAATACAGGAGGCCAAAAATAACTATACTCAATTTATTGCAAATGAACCGCAAGATTAATTTTTTGCCACGCCGATACCCACCTTTAGTAGTTCACACAGAGTACGTAAAGTGCCGCTTTCAAGTTTAGTTTGTCGCTTTCGCCTATAGTAAAGCGGAAAATTAAAAATAATGTTGCTATATATTGCAACTTGAAAAGTAAATTACCTACGTCAATTATGTTTTTTTAAAAGTAAATTAGCCACAAGCACACAGTACCATACTCTTCATTTCACAAATTTAAACTTGTTTACTATAACATTAATTAATGTTTATTCGGATAATAAATAACTCTCTAATAATGATAATCCAAATATAATGAAGTGGCACTTCAATAGCAGTACTCAAAAAGTGATAATTTAGGCAAAAACAAAATACTTTCCTTTCCCGTACCTCAAGCATAATGTCGATAATAAAAACAATTAAACACTTTTCTAAAGGTAATAAAATTGTTTAACCTTAAAATCTTATGTTATATTTGTTCGTCCACTGATTTTTATTAATAAGCACTTTCAATTTCCAGTGGTTCCACATAGCAGGTGGCTTTATAGCTCCATGAGGCGGCTGAGTAGTTTTTACAAGCTCTGCGATGAACATATTCTCTTACAAAAAACATGCAAAGACTTTGCTGAAGGCGAGTTAAAACCAATTGCCGGTAAATTGGATAGAGATCAAATATTTCCAGCTGAACAGGTAATGATAAATACCGTGTGATCATTTCAATTTTTATTAGAATTTTGCAAAATGCTCTATTAATCGCATTACATTCACGAGATATCAATAGGGTATATTAATGTTTATTTTATTTATTATAATTAATGAATTTTAGATTGAAAAATTAGGAAGGCTAGGATTATTGGCCATAAATATACCAAAAAAATATGGCGGTAGCGGTTTTGACACATTAGGCTTGACAGTGGCGGTTGAAGAAATTTCTAAAGGTTGCGGCTCAACAGGTTCTATTATGTCTATTCATAATTGTCTTTATATGGACTTAATAAACAGAGTAGGAAATGAGAGCCAAAAAGAAATTTTTTTATGTCCATTTACAACTGGAGCTATAGGATGTTTTGCTTTAAGCGAGCCTAGTTAGTATTTAGCTTTATTATTTGGTTTTCATCCTTTAAATATTATTAAATTAGATGCTGGTAGTGATGTCAGTGCTATATCTACAACTGCAGTCTTAAGTGGCAACCAATATATTCTTAATGGTACAAAATCATGGGTTACTTGTGGTCCTGTAGGAAAATCTGTAATAATTTTTGCAACTGTAGATAAAAGCTTGAAACATAAAGGAATAACAGCGTTTGCAGTACCTCTTCCAACAGATGGCGTTACATTAGGAAAACCAGATGAAAAACTTGGAATCAGAGCATCTCCTACATGTAACTTAATTCTAGAAAACGTACAAGTGTCAAAAGAACATATAATAGGTATAGATACCTATAACCAGACAAGGTTAACTTTAATATCATTTTTTACAGGTAACGTCGGTGATGGTTTTAAATTAGCTATGATGCAATTAGATAAAGCAAGAGTTGGCATTGCAGCACAAGCGTTGGGTATAGCTCAAGCTGCTTTCGAATTAGCTGTTCTGTATTCTGATGAAAGAAAAACTTTTGGACATTCGATAAATGAGTTTCAAGCAGTTAAAGTAATCACTAGTAGGAGTAATAGATTAAATTATATTGTGACAATGTTTTAGTTACGTTTGGCTGAAATGTCAATTCGACTGGAATCTGCTCGTTTACTTGTTTGGAGAGCAGCTAGTCTCTGTGATGAGCCAGGGAGGTCTACAAAACAATCTTCAATAGCAAAAGTTGCTGCCAGTGAAACAGCAACATTTGTTACACATTCTGCAATACAAATACTGGGTGGAATGGGTTATGTTAAAGATATGCCGGCTGAACGACATTATAGGGATGCTAGAATTACCGAAATATATGCCGGTGTTAATGATATTCAAAGATTACTTATTGCTGATAATATTATTGGGGAATTTAAGTTAAATAAAATGTGAAAAAAAGAATTTTTTAATAGATATTATGGTCAAACATTAGAGGTATATTACATTTTATTATGTATTCAAAATATATTTTTTGTATAATATAACTGTTTATAATTTTTAAACAAAAATCTTAAATGACAAGATTTAAGTAATGGTAATCTTAAAAGATAAAATGACATTGAAAATCTTTCTAGCTTCATTAGTGATACGTCTTTGATCTATTTTTTGACATTTGCCTAAGATGTTAATTGTCATTAAAAAGTTTTTGACGATAGCTTTAAATTTTAATTATAACCTCAAATTGAAAGAATAATATTTTGATGGGTTCACATAAAAAACTAAAAAAAACAGGCGAATCATCTAGTAGAACCTTCAAACATAAAAAAATTAAGAAAAAGAAAAATAGAAAACATAAAAAAAAGCACCAAAAGTAAGAAATTCAAATTAATTTAAAAAGCCTTATTATGTATTTCTTTTGATGACAGGCACCACACTTCGGCAAGTTCTGATTGTGAGAAAGAAAAGCAAAGAAAATTAAAGAAAACATCAAACACCCACAATTTATTAGAAACAAGTACAGATATTCCTGTTGCACTAATGAGCTCTAGTAAATCTATGGCCCCTATGACAAAAGATGAATGGGAAAAAAAGCAAAACGAGACAAAAAGAGTGTATGATGAAGCGACAGGAAGATATAGGTGAGTGGATAATCGATAAAATATTCAATGCTGCTGTTTAGATTAATTAAAGGTGATGGCGAAGTGATTGAAGAAATTGTAAGCCGAGATAGGCACAAAGCTATTAACCAGCAAGCCACTCGTGGAGATGGGGCTTTTTTTCAAAATCAGATGAATGTAAAATTAATGAAATAAATCTTGATGACCTTATATGAAGTATCTTATTCCAAATGCATTTTTTAAGAAACAGTATGTATAGAAAAATTCATCAAGGTAGACGCTTTAAGCAGAAAAATAAAAAAAAATTAAACAATTTAATTTATATTTTATTGTATATATTTTATAAAATATATAAAACTTGTATAGCTTGAAAACAATAAAGCATACCTATTCGCAAACAACTTTTGTCTACAAAAAAAATTACTATCCAGTTTAGTTATTAAACACATTTAAATTAACTAATTTTGGAAAAACTAATGTTTTGAACACACTACTTTGATACGAGGACTTAACTTTAGGCAAAGCATTCACTTTTTCCTTGACATCAGATCGTGCAAGATCTCCTCTTAAACTTAGTAATCGAAATAAATGATCTTCTGATATATCAGGATATTTTTCAACAATTCTATGTAACTCAAAAGATAGCATATCTTCGTCGCTTTTAAGAACCTCTGTCAATAAAACAATGGTCTCAAATGGATCTTCCCCATCCAAACTACACAAGTTCTCTAACAACTTTTTTTGCTGATTTGTTTCTTTAATAATTTTTGCAGCAGCTTGTAAACTTTCTTCATAACTTTTAAACGATATCTTTTTAGAGAGAAGAGCTGTCAGATAACGTTTGGCTACCAAAGATCTTGCTTGATGAACTATAAATTGATAATTAGATTCATTCAAACGATTATAATCTTGGAAATAATCATCCAAAGTAGCACAGATCGTGTCGACAGGTACAGGATTGCCTAGCCAACGGCTAGTAAAGAGCTCCTCAAAATGTTTGTCTAAATCAACAAAAAGCTCTTCTAGTAAATAATCTCCAGCATTATTTCGTAGTTGAATAAAAATGCTTCTCAAGCGATTAAAGCTGTCACTAAGTGCAGTGTTCGACGATGAATTTTCTATAATTGTCAAATATTGTTTTTGCAATTGTGAACCTAAGTCTGCTAACTGTAAGCAATTGTTTACTATCATTATCATGTACTGTGTAAAATATGGGACTTGCTTCCTATCTTCAAAATACTTATTTTTGAATTCTATAACTGCTCTATGATAGGAATCTCCATAATTAATGACTTGTTGAATGCTTACAATTAAAACTTTACAAGTCATATCATCGCTAATCGTTTTAGAAACTTGTAAATTCTGATCTATCATTTGAAAAATGATTATAGGTGCTGCAGTACCTAAAAAACACACATAAATCAATTCGGCACTATAATGGAAGTATTCATCTGATTGATATTTAATAATATTTATTGTACAAAAATGTCTTTTGTTGAGACCAAGACTAATAATAAAAAGAGCTTTTGTCTTCAATTTTTATAATAATAATAATAAACTGTCCTTTAACAGTTGCAATAATTTTACTTATAACTGAATATTCCTACTCCCATGCCCCGATTTAATGGCCAACTTTCAATAAACTGATTGCAAAATTATCGTTTTTAATGATGAAAAATATTTAAAATACCTGAATTGGGTTCAACGTTTGAACGCCATTCCTGCTCCTCCTTATTCAACGTATTCTTCATCCATTCCATATAATTCATTTCAATATTACCTAAATAATCATTTTCCATTCGACCCATGACAGGTTCTGAAAGCAATGGTCCTAATTTTATTGTATAATTTACCAAATCTGAATGTCCTAGCATTTCTACGCCACGATAAGTTTTAGAAACCCATGACAGCACCGTTACATACTCATTACCCTCTAAACCATTCTGAATAACTTCTTGTAAATGTCTAGATAAGCCATTATGATACATTTGAATATATTTATCTATAATATTATAACGAGGTGGAAAGCATGGAACGCAAAGACTTTTAATTACTCTTAAATCTTCCAAAAATAATTGCCTTATTAGCTCTAAATAACGAATTAACCAATGCTTATTATCCTCGCGTTCTTCTACTTGAGTACCCTCAATTCTAGTAGCAACTGATTTTTCTAAAACGTCAAAAGCCATTGCTTTCCAACGCTTTGGTCTTCCTGGCGGCAAAAAGCCAGTTTGTTTCGCTTGCTTCATTGTTTCTAAATCCGTTTTTTCTTCGCGTTCGATGATTCGCAATGCTGTTACTATTACTGTTGGCTCTTTTCGTACGGTATTCAAAGTACGCGACATAATTAGTTTGATTTGCTTTTCCAGTAGATTGGATAGGATTTCCACATCCGCAAAATAAGCTTTTAGCATTGATTTGTCATGAGGTGATTGATTGGGAAGCTTATGTAGCTCATATAGTAAATCATCGCGAGAGTTTTCCAAGTCACGTAAACATTGATGTGTATGTAAAAGTTTTCCTTCATTGATCCATTGTTTAGTCTTTTCCACACTTTCAGGTACTGTAAAAATATGTTTTAAATTCTCCCGAGCTGTAACATATTGTGAATGTCTCATATTTTCATCTCTAACTTGACTCAAACGATTGCACAAATCAGGAACCTCACGAAGAATTCCAAACATTTTTTTCAAGTTTCCGTCAATTTCCTTTACATCCTCTAAGCAGTTATGAAGTTCATTGAGCCCCGCGCGAACACCATCGAGCTGCTGTTGCATAGCTGATTTTAAAAGAGCTTCGACCGAGTTTTTCTTTCGAGTTAATCGACGCTTGAATTGATCGATTTTCTCCAATTGACCAGGCCGTTGGAACATATTAATAACATGTAAAGTTGCCGAAGCCTTTGCTTTAGCTTCTAGTTCCCTCATGTTCACTTTAGATTCTCCCATTTCTTATGATTTATATTTTAATTATTTTACTTATCTAATAAGAAAAAAAGGGTGGATTAATTTAAATGTCAAACCATCATGTGTAAACATAACCTAAAAAACAAGCAGAGACGTAGAATGAACATGTTGCCAAGTTTTAAATATTTTATCATAGAGCTAATAATATTCAAAACTTGGCAACAATGTGCACATTTGCTGTCAAAAACTGAAGTTATTTAATTAGCTTGTCAAACATCAACTGCCAAAGATAATTTTTGACATTTTTTTGCGCTGACAAGTGACAGTTAGTCACAGATTTTCGACGTGAAAGTCTTTTAAATGACCTAGGCGATCCAAATTTCAAGTAAATCGCCCTCTACTCTCAGGAGAACGTTTACAATAAAAAGTGTTTTTATTGTAAGAATTTTTGAATTTACTTAAAAATGTTGCGAACGATTGTCGTACGAAGCAACTTAATCAATGGCTCCTTTCGAAAAGCTGTCCGGACAAATGTTATTCGGAACTTGTCAGTGGAGTGCTCGAAAAAAAGAAATAGTTACAGGTAAGAAAGAGCATTTCTTCATCTTTATACAAATTTCTTTTATATAACTATCATAAAATGCTATTTTTGTAACAAATCAACTGTTGGGAGGCATACTTGAGTGCACATAACCTCACTTTTTATATTACTTTAAAACGTTTTTTTATATTTTGCGCGTTCTATTCAAGAACTATTTAAAATAGCCTTTATCTGTAATTTTTAGCTTTACTCTCCTGAGAGAAAATAGAGGAGAATTTAAATGGCATAGTCCAACGATCACAATTTCCCGACATTATGCCGACTATCCAAACCATACAAAAGTTCTTCTTCCTGCTCTCTCTCCTACGATGGAATTAGGTACAATCATACGATGGGAGAAAAAAGAAGGTGATAGATTGAATGAGGGTGACTTACTTGCTGAAATCGAAACTGATAAAGCAACAATGGGTTTTGAGACACCTGAAGAAGGATATTTAGCAAAAATTTTGGTGCCTGCAGCTAGCAAAGACATACCAATTGGAAAACTAGTCTGTATTATTGTTGAGAACGAAAGTGAAATTGCTGCTTTTAAAGAATTTAAGGTTAGACGACATATTAAAATTTCTGTAATGTTTAGAACTGCTGCTTGTCTTAAATGTTTTTATGGATAACTGTTGAGGAAATGTCAACAATTTGACTTTGATTTTTTTTTTAAATTTTGTATTTAGGATGAAGGTGGCGATTCTGGTGCATCATCACCAGCTGCTTCGGCTCCCTCTCCAGCACCATCACCACCAAAAGCTGCTGCACCAGTTCCAAGTGTAATTCCTTCACCACCTGTAACATCTTCGGATCGTGTCTACGTTAGTCCTATGGCAAAACGACTAGCAGAACAACGAAATATTCGTTTGCAAGGTAGAGGTACAGGTTTATTTGGTTCAATAACATCTTCGGATCTGGATGGCTTGACTGCAGGTTCTGGTGGTGCCTCAAAAGCGGCTGATGCAAGTCCGGTTAATATTCCTACAGGGGCTCCATACGTCGATATTCCTGTAACAGGAGTTAGAAGTACAATTGCCAAAAGACTATTACAATCCAAACAAACTATTCCTCATTATTATTTGACGATTGAGTGCAATGTTGAAAAATTGCTAAAATTAAGAAGTCGCTTCAATAAAACATTGGAAAAAGATGGAGTGAAATTAAGCGTAAATGATTTTATCATAAAAGCAGTAGCTACAGCTTCTAAGAAGGTGCCAGAAGCTAATTCTTCATGGCTTGATTCCGTCATTAGGCAGTAAGTTTCCTTTTAATATAATACTTCTTTTTTATATTCTAACTGTAAGAATTAGAAGCTGAGAGGAGTTTTCTTTCTTACTGTAGCTATAAATTCAGTCTTGCTAATGATTCTTTTTAGATATAGTTCAGTAGATGTCAGTGTGGCTGTTTCAACCGACCGTGGATTAATTACACCTATTGTTTTTGGAGCTGATAGTAAAGGTGTTATGGATATTAGTAAAACAGTAAAATCACTAGCTGTAAAAGCACGAGAAGGTAAACTACAACCTCAAGAATTTCAAGGTGGAACAATTAGTGTTTCGAATTTGGGAATGTTTGGAGTTGATTTCTTTAGTGCCATAATTAATCCACCACAAAGTTGTATTGTTGCGGTGGGCACCACTGTGAAGAGACTAATACCAGATGATTCTGAAAAAGGGTGTGTTTAATGATTTATTTTAGTCTTATCTTACTCATATTTGATTTTTAAGATTCCGTGAAGCCCAATTCATCACTATTACGTTAAGTTCTGATCATAGAGTTGTAGATGGTGCCGTAGGTGCGCAATACTTGAAATGGTTGCGTCAATTCCTAGAAGATCCAGAAACGATGATTCTTTAAAGTTATTTCGATGTGAAGATGCATTGTGAATGAAGCACACGGTCTCTTCGAGTTACGTTTAGCGGAATTTTAACTGCCCTGTGTACATTGTTGCATTTAGTTAAGATTTTAAATTAAGTTATGTGCGAACTGACTTTATCCTTTCGCAGTGAGACCTTCTTAATTGTCGTTTTATTTGTTGCAAATATGTATTTATGTATTTAAGTTGAAATAAACAAAATTGTACATAGTCTCTAGATTGTTAATCGATCTCTTCTCCTCCTTAATGTTAATACCGAAATTATATAATTATTTAAATAAGGCAATTTCACAATATTATATAAATCTGTGTTTATTTTAGGAATAAATATGAATATAATAAAAGTGAATATATACAATGCTTTAAAGTCAGTTCACGACGACTGTTACTGGAGGTGTGAATCTCCAAATATGACCAGTGACAGGTAAGCATGGAACTGTTGTAATATTATTAGAAGCAGAGCATTGGATGTCAACTTTATACTGTCCAGGTGTAAAGAAAATCACATTACAGTCATGATAAGCCTTTCCTTGAGGCTTAAGCAATTCAATAAATTTCCTAAAAAGACTTAATATTATATAAAAACTATTTATAAAAAATAAATACTTTGTCGCTCCAGTGGTTGCTAATCTAGTTTCCATTCTATAATTTAAAGTTCCATTTTCATAATCCTGATAAAATTGAAGAGATAGTGCTAATTGATTTAAATCCTTCTCTAAGCTGTTAGTAACAATCATTTTCATATTCATACAGTCACCAGCTTCACATGTAACTTCTTCTTGTGGCCTAACAATGCCATTATTGATTATTAGTTCTGTACAACAAAAATGTAATAATAAAAATATTTTATAAAGTTAATAATTTTCACCCCAAGACAATGGCGACATTCTAACTTCATCGAGCATATCGCTGTTTAACGTAATGCCTTTCAGAGAAGCTCTTCCTCGAGTGTCAGTTCCAAGTAAATGCCATCGTAGGTCTACAAGATTGGCAATATGTTCTGAACAAATTCTATCTAGATCTCCTGGAGTTGCAACTTCTCCTAGAGGTACATCTAATTTTGATAAAGGACACCTTTTCACAGGAACCGGAACTCGACAACTTTCATGACCCTCTATTAACATGGTTTTACTTGGTGTGTATTGCAATTCCATTTCTTGAGATGTTAGATTGGCCACATCAAGTACTAGGTAGAATTGTGAATTTCTAAAATGTGAGAATGAAAATTAATAATAAAACAACCGGCAAAAAAACTTGAAAACAAAGAAAACCACTAAAATTGCCTTTAACTTACGTCTCTGCTGGTAACACGTCCCAATTGGTCAAATGTAATGATGGAACCATTTCCATAGTCAAGAAAATCGAACAGCTTCTACAATATGAAGCAGCTAAACCTGCTCCGCCACTATATCGAATCTGTAGTTGTCCATCTACAACTGACGATGTATGTTGGTTAATCGGCAATTGTGGTATTTGGAGAGTAGCACTCATGCTTGAGTGTCCAGAATTTGAAGACCGGAAGCTTGAATTGACGTTTCTATGAAAATTACTACTACTGGTTGGCGAATTTAAGCGTGATGGCAAAGAACCTGGACCAGACATACTGCTACTAAAAACGCCACTACTAAACTCATTTCCTGTGCCTCCAGGCACTAAAAAACTTCCTGCGGCGTATAAATATAAAGTCAAACTGGCAGAACACTTAGGTTTCAGTGGTAGTTGACTTTGAAGATTTTCCTTAGACCACGTAAACATTTGCTCTTGAAGACTAGGTTCGAGTACA
Organism: Lagria hirta; assembly: GCA_947359425.1. Classification (NCBI taxonomy): domain Eukaryota; kingdom Metazoa; phylum Arthropoda; class Insecta; order Coleoptera; family Tenebrionidae; genus Lagria; species Lagria hirta. The sequence continues at coordinate 33,308 of OX375804.1, read as the reverse complement.
GTCTGCATACTAACTTCCAACATTTCAACATCTACATGTCCAATATTGGTAATAGTAATAGTACACTCTACGCTTTCTCCATGATGAAGACTCACACTTGCTGACGTTACAACATTTTCATAATCGTGAAATGACGAAAACGATGCACTCTGTGGAAGAGACGTTTTCACTTCAAGAAGCGGTAAAGATGGTACAACTTCTACTTCGTAATGAGGAGGAAATCCATGCATATGTCTTAATCTACAATTTGATTTAACTCCCACCGTATGCGTACTATAACCTTGTAGGTGAAGCTCTCCTGCACTTTCACGAGGTGTACCATGGAGAGTAATAACGGTAAGCGAAGCACCTGTAGGTGGCAAAACTACAGTTTCTGGAATTGATTCAAAAACAACACCGGATGTTAAAAGGCGCATATCAGAAACTTTTAACTCGAAAGGCAGCGGATTTGATAACTTGAGAGTAACTTCACAAGGTTCATTTTCAACCCAAAGAAAACCTAAAATAAATTTTCAGATAAATATCTTTACAAAAACAGTAAAATAGTTATGAGCAAAAAAAAACTTGCCAGTGATATAGAAGACATTATTACACGAAAAGCTACTTGGCTGATAAGTGTAATGCTAATAAGTCACTTACTTACCCATTTTGCTCTGATCAGCTTTAGTACTTTTCCTATCTAAACTTCCAAAATGTATTGGCGTAAATAAAAAAGGACCTGTGTCTTGTTTTACAGCTTGAATTTTTCGTGGCTGTAAATGTGGTTGGAGATTTTTCAAAATATAAGAATGACATAAAGGAATATTTGTTAAATTCGCTGGTGGTATTACAGTTCCATTATCCAAAACTAATGGTACTGGAGAACCTTCGCATTGTGCAGCTAAGGCCTAAAATCCTCAAAAATCAACCACATTTAAAACTTACGGCTACCTTACTTGAAGCTGAATTGATAACTCTTTTTGTTCGGTAATAGTAAGATGCTGCCACATAGTTTGTAGTAAAAATGTCATATGTCGAGTTGCCAAAGCTGAATGCCCCATTCTTTTAGCAGCTACTACTAATTCTTGAAGCAATTGAATTTGTAAAATAGGCCACCCTTGCTCTACTTGTTTCATTTCGGCTGGATCTAGTGAAAGACGATGCCCTGGAAGACTCTGCAGCATTAAATTGTAACATCGACTCCAGTTAGGTGAGGGATTTTGAGGCGATACGTAACGTGTCGCTGCAAGACGTTGACAAAATGCTGCTTTTCGAACAAACCCAATTTGTGTATATAATTCAGCCAAAGTTTCAAATCGCTGGATTTTTTCTTGTTCAGATAGAGTTAGATTTATATAAACTACATTCTGAAGAAAGCTAGCTGCTTGCAGCGAATGGTTTTGTTCTACTGCTATACGAGCTGCCTTGAAACTCGCCTCTGTTTCTACGATACCTAAATATAAATTTTAAAATTCATAAATGCGAACAAAAATTGCAAAGATATTATTCACCTGCATTTTGATATTTGCTATAGTGAATAATTGCTTCTCGATATCTTTTTGAAATATCTTCCGAAGGTAATGTATTTGGTAAGAGAACTTTCTTCGGTCCAATCTCTAAATTATTTAAAACTGCTGCTGCTCTCTTTGGTGACGATCCTTCTTGTAAACTTGCATTTCTCTGTAAAGTGACGCTTCTCTGCATTTCTGGATAGAGCACCAGTGCTGATGCTGCACATAAACCTTCATATGCAGCTCCCAACCAAAGCCAATCATTAACAGTTTTCAAAGTCTCAGCAGCATTGCCATAGTAGACTAAACTTTCTGATAATAAACCAGCTTGAAGACAAAGATCTCCCAAATGTTTAGTCATTCTACCAGTACATTTCTTCTTATTGTTCCTTGATTCCATGTCAAGTCCCACAAAATCTTTCTTCTCAAAGGGAGCTAAAAGCAATGAAACTCGTTCCAGTTTTTCACGCGAGCGTTCCAAGCGTTTTGATTCCAAAACCCAAAACAATGAGTTTATAAACTCTACTATTTGATTTTCTAAATCAGCACAGAGACCAGTCTCATCATAAAATAAACCTCTAGTTTTGAAATTACTTGGCGTTGTATATTTTTCGATTGTTTCTTTAGTGGGACTACTATTGCTGCTATCACTAGGGCTAGAATTGTCTGGACTTAATTCGCCCTCTTTTGTAGGCCCAAATAGAATACATCTAGAATCAAATAGAGTTGATGTATATTTAACTTTGAAACTTTCATGTACACGGCATATCTCATTAAGTTCCACTTGAGAGTCATATTTTCCCAAAGAAATCAAACCCAATAATCGTCGATGTGTTTGAAAATCGCCCCAATCGTTATTCTCCACAGGGTGTTCCTTGATGTAGCGCACCAAAATGTTACGGACATTACCTGTAGAGTCAGTTATCTTAATTGAGGTTAGCTTTGAAATTCGCTCGAAAAACTTTGTAAAAGTTTTTGGTTTCAATTGGGAACCTATATGACGTACTAACACTAGAAGTGCAGCATGATCATGGGTGTATTGTTCATAATCTGGATGAGACATGTTGGGCTCGCTGCTTGTACTCGATAAAATATAACTAACAGAAGAACGCATTTGTTACAGCTTAACTAAAATAAAAAAAATTTAAATAGAAATGTTATTTGATTTTATTTAAATAATAGACCGTTTACTCTTACATACTTCAACAGAAATGTTTTAATTGAAAATATCTGCATTTTAAGATTTTGACATAATCTGTCACTTAAAAACCGTTGTTATTATGTCAAAATTGTCAAATGTCAGTAATCAAAACTCATAAAAAATAAGGAATAGACTACCTCCATAGATACTACCTCTAATAGAGCCAGTGATGACATATAATAAGAGAAATTCAAAAATCTTTTCAAATAAAAAAGTTAGGTTATAATTTGATGCATGTTGCTGCTGATGTTTTTATTAAAAAAAATAACGTTTTAATTAAACAAAAAGCAGTTTTTAGCATAGAGTAAAATTGCGTAACTTGTTTTATTAATTATTGTCTCAAGTATAGTATTATTTTATGTGATTGATATTAATTTGATTGTTGTTATATCTACTGTAAATAAATTAGTAATTTTTTTTTAATATGTATAAAAATACTTTAATAAAACTATTACATATTAATTTTAGGTAATCATAAAGTATAATCTGTTTGTTTAAATTTCAAACATTTATTTACTTTTTTTTTGTTTTGTTGATTTTTGAGTTTTAGACGTAAAAAATCCAGTAAAACAAAAAAATTATGTCTTCAAAACAAAAGGGTTGCATAATCGCTAAATTATAAAAACTAAATAGAATAAAACAAGTATAATAAAATATAAATAATATGTATTTGTGGCAATAACAATAAAATAAATAGCATTAATCTTATTACATTTATTAAAAACATTACAATAATAAAATACTTTTGATAGGTAACTGAGCGTAAATATCACATTCTAATTCTTGCAATAATACTGAAATAAACCCTGTAACATTTAGCCAGCAAATGTGAACAAATTATAAGATAAATCGTTGTTTGTTCTTAAAAAACGTCAACTTTTTATTTCTGTTGCTGATGAAAAAAAAAAAGAATATATCAGACCGTATTTTATAAATGTTATAAAAAGGACGGTAAAGCTTTTGATTTAAAATTTTTAACAATCTATATTCTAATGGATTACAAAACTATTAATTAAACTTAAAAACAAACTATGACTAACTAATATTACTACTCTAATACCTAAAAACGGTCATGCTCTATCACTTTAAACAGGGGAGCGGAACGAAGAATCACTTCTGCTGCATCAAAACGATCTAATTCATGCAAGCTTGTTATAAGAGCCCCTATGAATCAGTAGAATAAATAATCAACACAACTAAACAAAAATTATAATATTACCAATCGAGCAATTTGCAGTTGTAAGAAGTCTCATCATATGACTGGAATGTTGTGAATCTAATACAGCTATTTTATCCTGGCACAATCCTAGCCTTAAAGCTAACAAACACCAATCTCTACCATGAGGTTCAGGAGGATCTAATAATCCACAAAGTTTTAATTTGGTCGGCGAAGAGAGATCTTGAATTTTTAACGCGCAGCCCCAGTGAATGCTTTGAGCTAAATCCGAATTGTCTTTAAGAAAAATCACATTAAAATTTAAAAATACCAAATAATAGTTGCTAATTTTGATTTGTTTATGTAATCAGAATCAACTCGACATGTTAAAAAAGAAGAAAAATTATAAGCGTGGTAAAAAAAACCGAAATTAATAAAAATGTCGTTACATGTAACATTATATACCTAGGTACCTACTTACCAAATAAAATAACTTGTACTATTGTTTCTTGAATATCGGTAACACAATTATATAATACTACATCCAAAGTAGATTCAGCTTCCAGCATAGCAGTCATAAGAGCATCAGGCTGATAACAGCAGCAAATTTCCGAATGATTTTTTAAATCTGTAGAACTCAAAAAATGTTTTTCGATCAATAGTCCCGGACAAATCTTAAAAAGAGCTTGACTAACATCCTGTTCAATTTGTTCCAAAAAATAAAAGCAAAATTGTGCAGAATTATTTGGTCCTCGTATTTTAATTTCAATAAATTGAGAAAAGTCTGCATTTTCTTCTAATGTAATAAGACTTTCTAAATCAACATTGCATAGCTTTGATCCTAAATACCATTGGTATAAGTCTGCATCGCTATCATTATTGCTATAATTAGCTAAAGTTGCTCGACGCAATTCTACTTGGACGTAAGGAAAGACTGATTTAAATAAATGGAAAGTACCTGGTGGAGTATGTAATCTAATTCCACCGTACTGTGAGCCGCTTGTTGAGTATCTAGGATCTTGGGGATCCCATAAGCCATTAATTGTTTCTACATTATTGTAAATTGGAAATTCGTACTCAATTTCACCATCTATTTCACACTGAAATTTTTTTTGTCAGTCTCATAAAACAGTTTTTAAGCCACTTTCTACTACTAATACTATTCGTAATTATAAGAGCACAATAGACCAATAAATTGCAGTGCGTAATAACATCCTATTAATAATCATAATTAAAATAATAAGCTACATACATATGTTAAAAAAAAGTGATAGAAAGTGGCTTATACATCGTGTATTATTTCTATTTTTACACACTTGAACACAAATATTTAAAGCCTCCAATAACTCTAAGGCTGCAAAAGCATCACATTGATTAAAACTGGCTTGAAAATCTTCAATAGTATAAACGCCAGTGACACGAGCATGTGCCAAAAAAGATGTAGACAAGAGCTCTCCTAAAAGTTGCATTCCAAGCCAATTAATCGAAATTACTATCAAATCTTGAATACAAAATATTTCACTCATCAAATGAAGTTGCTGTAACAAATCTTGAATATGTTGATCAGATGCGAGAACATTCACTTGATTTCTTAGTAATTCAGCAAACGTTGATCGAGAGAAAACTGGAAACTGCTCGTAATCCTTTTGAAGTAACGTTAACCAGGATAAAGTTGCTTCTAAAAGTCCCGTCCATAATCCTATTGTTTGCTGCATTGAAGAAAAGTGTTTTGTTTGATTATAGAAAAAAAAAGACAATTCTGTCGTTTCTTTCGCAATCACTGATCTTCCGGTAAAATGTCAAAAAAAATTTATGAAAAAAAATGTGAGCCCTCACGGGACGCCTGGCAGATGTAAAACAAGTATATAAGATGCATAAACGAACAGATTACGACCGCTCACTAAATAAAAAATAAAATATTACTAACTTTTTCCTGCAAATAATGACTGTTTATTCAATAATCATATATTTTCATTAAATACAAAAAATAAAATATAAAAATATTATTTCCAATTGCGACAACTAAATTGTTCTACGTGGTTGTAATTGGTCGATGATTGCAAAATGATGTGTGCGACTGTAGATGTTTCAAATAAAAAAAAATTACCTAATTCTTACCTACCTGGAGACACTCTTGTTTGATTTCTACCATTATAGTCTTAAGCTGTTTAAACCCATAAGAAGCCGGTACGTTAGTATCTATAATAATAACATTTGATTTTAAATTTGGTATATGAACAATAATTTTTTTTGCAGATTCTAAAGTTTTTTCAGCATCAGCCGAAACCCATTCTCCATTCTGCATCTTTACAGCTCTTGTTAAATCTGCATGTGTTCCAACTAACTGAATTTGACCATATTTCCCTAAAAAAAACCTTGTTGGTTTTTTAATTAATGATTTATTTTAAAAATACTCTACAAAATGGCAAATCTGCAGGTTGACGTGCTAAGAGAAAGTTGAGCCAAAAGCAAACTTGCTGAATTTGAATAGACAGCGGTTCTTCTAAACTAAATAGTATTAAAGTTAAAGAATACGGTGATGGCCAAAGAAAATGATGATAAACAGAAAAATAGTTTTCTTGTCCTGAGAATTCCCATATTGTAGCATCGCCAATGCTTGATATGTCTAGCTAAAAAAAAGTTTTAAAATGTTGATAATTTGTGTAAAATTTTTTTTTTTATTTGATAATAATTACATTTTTTTTCAATTGCCCATTAAAATAAATCAAAGACAAAAAACGTTTCACTTATTTAAGCAATTATTTACGCAAATTTATTCAAATTAAATTCGTAGACTCAAATATGTTTCGGTTTTATGAAACTCTTCAGTAATAAGTCATATTTAAATAAATTTAAATAATATAAACCCAAATTTTTGCCTGCAAATTTATTCAAATAAGACTATGTTGCAGCTTGTTGCAGAATTCTATTATAGACATGTTTAAGTTTACCAATCTACTTTGAATGAATTTGCATTAAAGTTATTATTCTATTATTTGTCGGTAGTAACCAAAAATAATACATTGCATTGATATGCGTTGTGTGTCTCAATAGAGTGACTCATATACATTAAAACATGTAAAAACCTTGTTTCTGAAATTTTTCATGTGTAGAATAGCTTCAATAGATGTCGCCAGTTTTAAGCAAATATAGTTTAAATAAAATTTAAAAAAATATCAACTGCTTACATTTTGTACATGAATGCCGTTTGTCGATTGATAATTTCCAGTAGTTTCAAAACTTAACGAATTTTGTCTAGGTGTTACATCCATTTCGATTTGTGTATTGATTGGAGAGGAAGGTCTTGCTACAAAAATATATTTTTAGTCAAACACTACACACTTGGTCAAATCTTGCTGTGCGTATAAAACGAAAAAAAAAACGTAAAAATTTCAGTAATCTCCAGGTAAAGAAAGAAAGATTTTTAAATAGATTACTACTATTTACCTATTTGCGGTCCTTAAAAATACCTACTGCGTGTGCAAATGTCAAAATTTAACGAAGCATTTTTAAGTTTTAATCTTACATTTATTGCTCTGAAGAGAACTGGATCTTCGAAACAAAGATGTGAATAATCCAGCACTTAAAGATTTAATTAACGAAGTCTTTCCAACTCCCGAATTCCCAAGAACTCTCAATGACAGTTTTAAAGCTGGTTTGGATGTTGGGAGTTGCTAAAGTATCTCTTTGTCCAGTTACTCTTAATCGGTCCAGCAGTTCTGCAATATTGTTATGGCCATTTTTTAAAGCAGTTATATCTGCACGAATGTTGTCGGAATTGCGTATATCAATATTACAACCAGCGACACATAAACACCTAAAAGTACAAACCATAAAATTAAACAAAACAAAAAAAAAAAGACAAGTACGTTTAATTGTCTTTTTTTTTGTTTGATTTTATTATTCTAAACGTAAATGTGTAATTTTTGCTTTAATCGTTATTAAAGTAAAAAAAAATACACATTTTCAAACAAAAATATACAATAAAATCACAGTCACCCCTTTACAATAATATACTATTGCAAAATGTCAACTGTTATTAGCAACTTCAACTGACAAAACGTGAGACACAGAAACAGTTGTCTTGAGACTTTGCTACACTAAACAATAAACTAATAACTCTTAAAATAATAATTACCTAATAACATTAATGTGACCATTTTTAGCAGCTAAATGAAGTGGCGATAACCCACTTACAGTTAAAACTTCAACACTGCATCCTAAAGCACAAAGAGAATGGACAATATCCAAAAGTCCTAAATTACATGCGATGTGGATCGGATAATCACCATGCTAAAATTTCAGACGTGCGAGTTAAATCGTGAAGCGTCAAAATGTAAAACATCAAAATTATTTACAATTTTCTTTCAGAAAATGATGACAAGTTTATTTAATGATCAAAATATTTTTATTAATAACAAAATTTCAAGAATTTATTTCTAATTACGACAACTTAATTGTTTTCACTAGTGACTCAGTTAATGTTGCCTTTGACGCTACTACTGTGAAAATTGGTTAATGATAACTGAACGACTAAAGTTACTAAGCTTGGTGTCGCAAGCGAGATGACGCAAAGCCGAACCGACTGCGGTATGTTTACCCGCGCCGCGGCTGTAGATGTTTCACATCAAAAAAGTATAGTGTTTACCATATCTTTAATTTCAAAATCGGCTCCAGCTTGAAGTAAAAAATTGGCAATTGCAAGATTTTGTTTGCGTAAGGCTACATGTAAAGCTGGATAAGGTCCTACATCTAGATCAGCACCATTATCAGTCAAATATCTATAAATAAATTATTATTATAAAACTTCAGGTGTATAATTAAAAAAAAAACAGAAAACCTAATTTGTTCTAAAGATCCACGATGAGCAGCCAATTGCAAAGGTGTATATTCAAATGATGCTTGAAGGCTGTATGAGCCATCCTCAGTATTTAAAGAAGTATTCATAGCAATTTTACTAAAATAAAGTTTGACCTAATTAACATCAAATAAGTATAAGGTTCGCTTACTTTTTGTGATTGCAAAAACTAATATTATTATTATTTCATCACATTTTTCAAAGAAAAAACAAACATATTTTCAGATTTCATCAGCTGACTTTATTAAATCGATACTTGAAGGGTTGGTTTATGCGCCATCTTTTCAGCTTTATCTACTTTTTTACCACTTTTATATAGATAAAAATCAATTTTTAAATAAAAAAATGATCTACATTTTGGTGATGATCTAAATAAGAAATATGTTTATAGAAAACATACTTTAATAATTTAAACTCATAAATTATTTGAATAAAAGTTGCGCGATCGCCCTCTGTTTAGGGTGAAAAAACAGCGAACATCATGTAATAATTTTAATAAAAAAAATAATTTTTTTATTCACTTTAGCATAAATTGAAAAAATTGTTATAGAACAATGTTAAAATTACATACTAAATTTAAGCAAAATAATTGTTTACCTCTTAATAATTTAAATTTTTAGAAACTTGAAAATAAAAACAATCAGGTAATGACTTCTGTTTGAAAAGTACCTATATGGCACTGTTGCTGTTTAACTTTAGAAACAATTTTTAAAAAAGTTTAAAGCAGTTTGATAAAAAAATTATAAATAATTTTTTTTTTTTGATTTTAAAAACTTGAAAAGATGCGCCATGCACCGTAGTCGAGTGCGAGTAGGTACAAACCTACAAACTGTAAATCCCTAGAAACCTCTCAACTGCGTCGAAGCAAACGCAAATTTTAATTTTTGTACAAATTTTCGATCCATAGCAGACAAGCTTTTTCATCTAATAAAACACCTGGACTGCCGCAATATTTAAAACTATTGATTCATTCTTCTTACAAGCATTTTTTTTATGCTGTTAATAAGACTACACTGTTGTGTCTCACGGCTGATAAATAAAATACAGTGAGACGCCACGTTGGTGATAACTCATGCCAGCTGACGCATGGAGCTATAATAGCGAGGTTGCGGACACGCATTTTCCGTTACGTTATAACATAATTATTGCTTATAATATAACGTAACGTAAATATATCAAATATACGCTTGCGGTTAACTCTTACAAACGACAGTTGACAATGACAGTGGGGAAGCAAGATTTTATTAGGAATTGAATTCTGATTGGCTTTTCAGAAATAGCGAGCGGAAAGTGGTTTATACCGTATAAATGTAAATGTATAAAATCTGACGTCAAATGTTACAACAAGAATTTTTATAACGGAAAATGACTGTCCGCAACTTTACTAATGTAAAATTTTGTATGATTAAACATATAATATATTTATTTATTAATACTGTATAAATACACATATTAATATTTATTTAAAATAACAAAAAATTTTATATCTTTTTTTAAACAAAATTTGTTTGTTGCAGCTGTTATTAAAATTTTTGACAGCTTGTTAAGTTTTTATCTGTCAATTTTTTATTGCCTTCATATTAATCGTTATAATTCTTAAGCTAAAAAATAAAAAAAAGTTTTTTTTTATTTTGTTTCAAATAAATCATTATATTTTGTGTACTTTTTGTTATCTTTTTTTTTGCAATTTTATTAGGTTTTAAAGTGCTGTAACTCTTTAATTTTTGAAGATAGATTATAGAAAAATAATTTTTGTTCACGTATCGAAAAGCAGTTAAAAGCTTTTTAATTTATCGACTTGCCTACCTAAAATTGAAAACCAATTTTTACATCTTGCTTCGCATGCGCATTGCGCAGATAAAGAGAATTTTATTTAACTATCTAGTATCTATGATTTAACGGCATATTTAACCATAAACCATAGATATAGATAACCTGATTACCTGATTTAACTGCATTGCAAGAACATGGAGAGATGCAAGGTTAATTAATCAAACTTTTTTGTCTGCTAATTTTAAAGTGTGAAAGTCTTTTATAAATTAAAAAATGAAAATGTTGAATACAGTAGAGGTATAAGGTTTGGTCATTTTGCATATTATGCACTATGCTGGTAACATTTTATATTACGCGATGGGATCATTTAAGTCGGTCAAAAATTATTTAAGGGAACACAATCAAATTAAATTTATGTTTCTCTTACAAAATATGATTTAGTGTTAGTGATAATTAGTTTATAAAAATCATTTCGAAGTACTACCGCAAAAGTGAACGCTTTCACCTTTTAATACTAATTTACACAAACTTTGAGTGTTACATTATTGTTTCCTACATTTTTAAAACAAAATTTTTTGAGCTACTCGCATAGGGCATGTTTGGCAAAATTACTATTATTTTATTCATTGTAATTTTGGAATATTTTTAGGGAATTGTGACGAAAGTTGATCACAATGTATTATTTATTGAACTTGAAGGTGGTATTCAGACGATTTACTTTTGGAAAATTTATTTGGCAAATCATGGTTCGATTCAGTTGCCAAAAGTGGGTACACGCCTAAAGACATATGTTAGTGGTCATTGGTTTGACGCGGTGTATCTTATGTTAGAACCAAATAGCGTTTTAGTTGGAGAATTTGAGTTGTCAGATTATCCTAATCGTCTGTTGGAATTGTTCAAAGACAGTCAATATTCCGATAATGATTTAATTATTTCAATGAAAATTCATGAAAAGTTGCGGCATTGGTTATCCCCTCCTTCTAAACTGGTAGAAACACATCACCTTCTATATGAGATTTTGGCTAACAGAAATTATAACATTAAGCTCTTGGCAGAGTTTGAATTCGTATACCCTTTCTCAAATTTTCAGAATTTTTATAAAAAATTGCCATTCTATTCATACGAAACACATTGGTTTTTTAAAAGTAATGAACAGAATCAAGTTATAATTGGATATCTTAGTACCAATAGCAAAACCGGTCTCACAGAATTGACTGATTTTAGACGATCAATTCGATGTCTTCTAACGAATCAAATCGATATTCGATCATTGCTAAACCAATTTGTTCTAATTTCAGAATGTGTATTTTTTGTTGAAATTTTTAATGGCGAAAAGCGCTTATATTTTAGTGAATATATATTGGTTGATGCAAAAAGTATTCAGGTTTTACAGTCTGGACCAGCTGTAACTTCATCGTGTGAACAGAAAGCTCATTTTGTTTTTACTTTATTATCTAAAGGATTAGTAAGTGTACACACTTTTATAGCCATCGGAACGGCTTACGGTCATGGGGCGTTGTCTCCAGTACTTTAGAACAGTTTATTTTAACACAAAAAAATGTGACGTAAAATCAGCTGTGCTTTGGCAGATTGTGTGTGGTCATTTGTGTTTAGTTTGTCTCCTTATTAACAAATATGTTTTTTTAAACAAATGTTATTATATTAAGCCTCCGTTAACGGATTCCCTATGCCAATAGAGCTAAGAGTTCACGCAGGCTGAAACCACGCCTCAGGTTCCTAAGCCGTCCCGATGACTATACTTTTACTACCTATGTTGAGACTGTAGATATTGACTAGAGCTGCTGTTTTTATGTAGTGCTATTTAGTATTTTATATATTTATGTTTAAATACCTAATGTTATTATTCTGTTATTATGCTATTCATAAATTATTTAGATCAAGTCTTGTCACGGAATTTTGAATGTTAATTTTTTCATTAGTTCATACGGAGAAACGTACGATACTATAGATGAGCTTTGATCTTTGTCGGCAATCATAAAATCGAAGACAAGAAAAATCTGGCAAGCTAAATTACACAGCAAAAGTAGATCTAAATAATTTATTTGCGTATGTGATATCACTTATTCAATATTTCAGCCTTTCATATGCAATAATAGTGTCACAATCAATGCAACAATTAGACATGATAAAAGTGAAAAACAAATAAGTTTAAAAGCTTCTAAGAATCCTTATGATACTATTTTAATAAATTCCGATTATATCATCTATGGGTAAGTAACAATTTTTTGTTACTAAACGCTATTATATAAAGTGAAATCACGATTATACCGAGTGACTATAAATAAATTAAGCAAAAAGTACAGTCGCAAAACTAAAAAAGTTGGTAGTGCAACCTGTAGTTGTAAATTTTTTTTTTATGTTATCTCACAAAGTAAAGACTTGTTTGACATTTGTTTTGAATTATTGTGTCATGTGTTATGGTAACGATGTTACCAACTAAATAATTCAAATATCTTACAATTGCAGGAAAATAGTTTTCAATTATATTGTACATATGAAAAGTCACTTTTCAAGTTGCAATGATGAAAACAGCAATGGCAAGAAAAATTTCTTACCATTGCTGTCTTATCCTTCTCATTATGAGCAATAAAATTTATTGACGGGTATATCTCAAACGTTCCTCCTTCCTATATGTTCGTTTACAATTGTTTCCAGATGTATTTATAGTTCTACTTTATGTAATCAGTTGTCATTTCTCACAAATGATTTTTATTTCTATTAACAGCTGTTTTGAAAAAAATTGGGGATTTTAATTATTTATATTTTGAAGCCATACATCACCATCCAACGTATCTTGGCTGACAGAAGAACTAAAGCTTTTACGTATTAATTTGGAATCACCTGAAAAAAGTGCTGAGGATGTAAAACTGTTATTGGGCAGTTGTAGTTCATCCATTATATCTTTTCAAGGCAAAATTGAATCAAAATATTTTTTTAATGACGATTTCCATATCCGAAAATCATTGGAGATTGAAGGATTTGGCACACCAGGCAACTTACTTTCTATTTAAATTGTTATAATAAAATCTGAGATTTAATCGTGTAGGAAACAAGAGACATGTTTTGGATATTTACACCACGTCGGGAAGTTTCAAGGTATATTTGAACGATTTTGAACAATGTCCAACTCCTTTGGGTTTGATACCTAATATGGTTGTAAATTTTCGAAATGTTGCATTCTCGAAAAATTATTTCAAATTTACACGCAGAAGTTCTTTCGAAGTTGTGGAATATTTAGCTCCGTTTAAATTTCAATCAGCCAACTTCCTAACTGATGAACCAATTATTTATCCATTGTGCGGAGAAAATGGCTTTCGTATTCCAGAAAATATGAATATATGGACGTCATTTAATGATTTTTTTTTGTCGGGTGGCGAATTTCAAATACATAATATTAGAAAGATTTCAATGACGTAAGCTAAGTTTTTATTTTTTTTTTTTAATTTGTCAAAAAGCACAGTGTAGTGAAGCGGATAAGAAGAATGTTTGTAAAATGATAAAATCATCTCTTTTTATTCGCAGAGTATTGTTAGAATTTTTGACTTATTAATTCGATAATACTTGAATTTTTTTTAGGATAATAGGCAAACAAGCACCAGATGAATGCAAGGTAATATGCAATAATCAGGCAGCCGAAAATTTATTTTGGCTGTTACTTGGCTGTAATAATCGATCTGATTTGAAAGACAAATTTTGCACAGTAACGCAACGATTTTCTTTTAAACCGAATAATAGTAATAAAAATAATGTAAGGTTATTAGAATTGTTTGCAGATCTCATGGCACGCGAGATGCGCAAAAGGGGCTGAGCCGTCATTTCAATTTATTACTTATTTTAATGAAGAACAAATAATATTGTCATGTATAACTTAATTTTCGTCTGCGTTGATTTGAATTATTAATTCTTGAACTTGTTCCAGGCAAGGTTCTTTTTTTAAATCATCGTTTTCAGTTTTCTTTACATCGTTATAGACAGCTTTCCACCATTTTTCATCACCGCATGTTGCGATTTTTTGTTCTGCTATGCTCCAAATGTCACATAATTTTTAACGTGAACCCTTATATTTTTTCTATGGGGAAAACTGGGAGATCTAGACGTAACAACTTTTTCAGTTTAGTTCAGATAGTACTGTAAGACAAATAACCCTCGCTTTAGAACTTGCTCTTTTACGCACATTCACTTCACGTGCCACGAGATTTGGAATTTTTTTTATTAAGTTTGTGTTGTTTTCAGATCGAAAATTGTGTAATAGCGGAAATAACAAGTCTTTTATCACGCTGCAGTGCGAGGATCAATGAAGAACACAATATGCTGTACTTAATGTGCAGAAGAATGTTTTCTAAAAATAGTCCTAACCCAGTGTTTATTTTAGTTGATTCAAGGATGAAGTACGATGATTGTGACGATTACTAAAAAAAGATTTAATAAATAGAATTATTTCACTGATGATTGTTTTATTAACTTAACTTAACAAAAGAAAGAGGCCGGTTTATCTATCACTAAAAGTCATGACGTCATTTAAAAGTTACAAGTTAGTGATGGCGTCACAAAGCATGACATTGTTCTCGAATGAATATAAATTTGTTTCTTTTTTCTGTATAATTAAGAAAGTAGTAAAAATGAACCAAACGTTCGAATTGTAAAGAGTATAGTAATTGTTTTTTGAGTAAAAAGCACACAATAATGCTTAAAATAGCCCAAGGGACAAACAATTTTAAAAATTGGTAAAAGATTTCTAACAAATACTTGTCTACATAACAATGTATACGTCAAACATAAATTAACCATCTCCATCTTTACGATTAAAAATGAGATCCATGGAAAATCAATCTAGAGTTATTTTGTTTTTTATATATTTGTGATAGTGTAGTTTCGGTAATAGTATATTGTAAACGTAGGCAGCAAAGTGGTCTTTTTCCAGGCCGAGAAAAGATATGGACAGGCCAGTCTGCAGGCTACTTCTCAAGGTGGTCTTCAAAACCACTTTGCGGTCGCGGCTTATAGATTATTTTTTATCTTACACACAACATTACGTTACAATCGAACATTAGTTAAAAATTCAAAAAATTGATAAGAGGTTATTACCGTCAATTCAAAATGTCAAAATTTGACAGATGTCAAAAAATTCATAGATTACTTTAATGCTGATTAAGATTTACACAAATTATATGGAACAAAAGCATTTTTTTAAATAAGAACAACGAGGTTGCGAACACGCATTTTCCGTTACCTTATAACGTAATTTTCAGATTAGGTCACGTTACGTCAAGTCAGATCAGGTCACGTCACGTTACGTCACGTCACGTCACGTCAGATCAGGTCACGTTACGTTACGTCACGATACGTCACGTAAAGTTACATCAGGTCACGTTACGTCACGTCAAGTCAGATCAGGTTACGTCACGTTACGTCACGTCACGTTAAGTCAGATTAGGTCACGTTACGTCAAGTCAGATCAGGTTACGTCACGTTACGTCACGTTACGTCACGTCACGTCACGTCACGTTACGTCACGTTACGTCACGTCAAGTCAGATTAGGTCACGTCACGTTACGTTACGTCAAGTTAGATCAGGTCACGTCACGTCACGTCACGTCACGTTACGTTACGTGACGTAAAGAAGTTCGGGAGCGTGTTAACAGCAGTAGACCAAATTCAAGAAGGAGTAATAGCGGTCTATCTTCTCCACCGATCTCGTGGTTGTTTTTACTGGAGGGACTGTTAGTTAGCACCTCGTGTCGAGTTTGATCCTAGTGACTTGGTAAAACCCCTCTGTGGCATTGCTAAGCTGCGTCGTGTTCCAATCCTTCGACAGGTTTTATCTCTACACGTGGCTGGAGCCCCTTTTGTCACCAGTGTCGTCAAAGGAGTTGCCATTCTGTCCTCAGCTAACGCTGCCAATTTGCTTGGACTTGAAGCCCCCACATTCAGATGCTCAGCCATCCAAGCCTAAATATGACTGCACATGTGTACCAGTAATGTATGTAGTTTTAGTTATATAGCGTTTTAAGATTTTGTAAATTAGAGTTAAAAATATATTAGTTGTTACTTTAGTTTGTTTGTTTATTTGGCCTCTCATTCGAATCAGATCCAGAGATTTGCAACTAGTTTTACACCTCAGAGTTTTTTAAAGACCCGAAATATTATTTGGCCGGGCAAGACTCTTGTGTAAGTCAGTCTTTCTTCATCACAAACAATTTACCCTATACCAAAAGTTTAACCAAAAAATGACGAAAAAAAGAAGAAAGTAGAAAAAATAAAAAGACATAAAGAAAGTAAAAAATGTAAAAAAGACAAAAAAAAAGAAAGAAGAATAAATTAAAAAAGAGAACAAAAAATTTAAAAAAAGTAAGGAAAAAGAAGAAAAATACAACAAAAAAACGAAAAAAGCAGAAAAAATGAAGCAAAAATGAAGAAAAAATTGAAAAAACAGAGAAAAGACAAGAGAAGAAACAAGCATAAAAAAGAAAAAAATAAAGAAAAAGATAAAAATGGAAAAATGGACAAAAAAAAAGGAAAAAACAGAAAAAATTTAAATAAAGAAAAATTTAGAAAAAATTGGAGAAAATAAAGAAAAATAAAGAAAGTTGAAGAAAAAAGATAAAAAAAGCAAAAAAAATTAAGAAAAATAAAGAAAAAATAAAGTTATAAAAAAAGCAAAAAAAAGTAGAAAAAATAAAAAAAAAACAAAAAAAAAAAAAAATATAGAAAAAAAAAATAGGCGAAAAAAGAAAAAAAAAACAGAAAAAGTTGAGAAAAATTGAAAAAAATTGAAAAAAATAAAAGAAAAAAGCAAAAAAAAGAAAAAAAATAGAAAAAAAAGAGAAAAAAAAAAAAGAAGTAAAAAAGTGTGAGAGTTTTTAATTTTATAATAATTTATAGTTATTTTTTTAAGTAAAAATAAGCCAATAAGGCGCTAAATCGCTTGTATAATTAAATCATCTCGATGAGGGCCATATGGCATCTTAAGTAAAAGAGGGGGAAGATGGGCTTAGCATCCCTGGAAGGGTGGAGTCCAGTCAGTAAAAACTGAGCCGGGCGTCAGAGCAGTCGGACGGGCAGTATTATGAATATTTACAGTTAACAATTGTTAATTGTTTATTGAAAGAGAAAGATAGTTAATGTGTTGATCGTGTTGATCATAGGTGTTTTGTGTAATAATGTGGATTCAGTTGTGACTCCCTGAATTCGGTGGAATAATGTGATTCAGTTGTGACTCCCTGAATCCGGTGGAATAATGTGGATTCAGTTGTGACTCCCTGAATCCGGTGGAATAATGTGGATTCAGTTGTGACTCCCTGAATCCGGTGGAATAATGTGGATTCAGTTGTGACTCCCTGAATCCGGTGGAATAATGTGGATTCAGTTGTGACTCCCTGAATCCGGTGGAATAATGTGGATTCAGTTGTGACTCCCTGAATCCGGTGGAATAATGTGGATTCAGTTGTGACTCCCTGAATCCGGTGGAATAATTGTGGATTCAGTTGTGACTCCCTGAATTCGGTGGAATAATGTGAATATTGTGAAATCAGTGCTGTGCATTCGAAAGAATAATGAGGTACTGAAACAAAGAGGACATCATTGAGAACACGACGTTAAAGAAAAGGGGGTGAAGATTGAGTCAATCGAGTCCATGGAGTGGTTGTCAAAGTCCAATGAGCCTGGTGATGTCTTCCACAATCAGTTCGAGAGGAAGAGAATCCTGCTAGGGGGAGAAAAGCCCCCGGTGAGTTACTTTACACGTATTATTGACAGGTACGTTATATGTAAATATGTTTCATGTGTCGCCCAATCGATCCGTCTGACTGCTCAAGCGTTTCTCTAACAATGAATATAGAGGGGTGAGTTGAAGTAGATTGTTGATGATAATGTAGCTAGTTGTTGCTATTCTGTACACTGTTTTTGAGTGAATAATTAAAGCTAATAATCGTAGAACATAGACATCCTGACAAATTTATTATGGAGAAAGAGTTAACTGTTATTTAATTCAATTTAATTGTTAACATTTGACAAAACGTAAGATTAGAATAAAAAGAGTCTTACAAATTTCAGAAGTGGGATAAGAATTTGCGTTACACCTCAGTAATTAATTAGCTAAATAGTGCATATTTAATAATTAAAACAATAGCATCTAATGACAATCGAAATGTCCAGTTTGAGTAACTTTTTGGAATTAAAATCGTAAAAATAAACAGCAGCTACATTATTGAGACTTTCTGCAACAACAACCTTGTACAAATTATTGTTTATAATTGGTATTTATAAAATAGTTGAATTTTATACATAAATAACAGTTTGCTAGCATATTCATCTTGAGTATATTGAGACATAATAATGTCTGAATATAAAATTTTGTTTAAAGGAGTTCCTTTAAACAATATTGAATATGAATTAATTTATTTAAGCCTTACCTGATGATTAAAGTGTTCAATTGAAGTGATTTTATGTGTTGATAAGAAAACATTTTTGTAAAATGAATTTACAGTTTTATTAGAGTTCTATTCTAGTTTTTGCGACAAACAATATTGCAAACTTAATTTATTGACAAAAAAACAAATTGCATTAAATTATTAATTTAATCAAAGAAAAGCAGTTGTATAGTACAGTTTTTAGATTTTAGATTTCTGTATAGAGATAGTCTGAGTCTGGAGTTTAAAGGTAGTTATATTAATTTTTTGAAATGTCACATAGATTAAATTATTGATTACTGCGTTATAAATGATGACAATCAAATGAACAATCAAAGTGTCCACTTTTAGGAAAGACTTTCAAATAAAAACCAAAAACAAAAAGGGGTTAAAGTCAAATTTGCAAAGTTAGTTATAAAGTATTAAGTGTAATTGTTGTGGTGTAATCACTTTAGATAATTAGAAGATATTTTAAAGGTGACTGAAAAACCAATCGTTTTAAAATAATGTAAATATTTGATTTATTGAAAAGCTTGCTTAAACATTTAAAGCTGAATTCTTTAATATTATTCTTGCAATTTAAGAAAAACTTTTATTATTTAAATTATGGCTATCTTTTTGGCGACACTAAGGCGACGGTTTTGTTTAAATTCGAACCATATGTTGAAAATCATGTACAGGTCTATTATAGATAAAATTGATGAATCTCAAATGTTAGAGTGTATGGAACCAACCCTTAATAGCTTTGACAAATTGATGTTTTTAGTTATATCTTTGGTTTTTGAAAATGTTAGTTGAATAGATTTCAAGTATGTATTTATGACAAACACATTGCCACATGTAAAGTAAAGTTAGGGTGGGTATCACTTTCGACGTATTAACGTATTTTGTTCATTTCATCTCGACATATTTATGGAGGTTTTAAGTGTTCGACGAGAAACAAACTGACTTATTTAAAATCTTAGAATTCGTGTGAAAACACTTTAAGGGTGTTTAAACAATTGATTACAAAACGTATTGTATGAAAGGGGACATGAACAGAAATTAGTAACAAGATTATGTAAATTTCATAAAGTATAGAGTAATCACCAATTTTAAAGAGAAAGCTCTAGTTAATATTTTCTTTTAGTTGATACTGGGTCACTATTAATTTGATAAATGTTGAATTAAGATTTAAAATTAATAAAATCATTGAACGTAAAGGATTAAAATGTTGAAAATTAATTTGTGTAAGTAGATTATTGCGATTTAAAAAAAATATATATATATATTTTGTAAAGTATTTTTATGAAATTATATCTTGTCGACTCAGTCCATATGGTAAAGATAATTCTCTTTTGACAGCGAATCGAAAAACGAAATGTTTAAAAAAGCTGGCTTTTTTCATCAAATGGGTTATGAACTCCCAAATTTTCTCAGTCGTTCAGTAATGAATTGTTAACATTTATTCAAACTTTTTGGGGAATTAATTTGTGTAGGAAAATTAAATTTGCGCCTTAACTATTTATTAATTATTGTATTGACACTTTTATAGCTTTTTGAGATACATGTTCTAGTTGGAAATATTCAATCAAAAATCTATTTATGAACAATAATAGATTGCATTGTTTACAAAACACCTCTTGGAACTTCTAATGTTGTGGTAACATCTACTAAGGCATTGTCTTTCAATGTTAATAGCAAAGAGAATTGTTCTATTATAACAATAAATAATTGTCAAAAACCTAATTCAAAACAGCATAAGACCAGAACTTTGTTTATTTAGATTTTCAGCAAAATAGTGAAATAATTAGACGAAAATGAAAATGTGAAAAAAAAAAGGGTTTTTCAAAAATAATAGGTCAAGGAATTCTTTAGAGGGCTTTCTAAAGGGGGTTTTAGCAAAACTAATCGGTAAAGTGTCAACAGCTGCAACACAACTGAAAAAAAAAAAAAGATCACAAATTATTATCGTCAAGGGTGAAGGCAGGTTGAGATACTTACTCAATTGTTAAAATAAAATTTTGAGAAGTAATAAGTTGCAAATACAATTTTCTAAATTGTATTGATAATAAAATAACTAATTTGAGTAAATTAAAAAAAAAATACTTTGATATTTTAGTAACAAATCATTTTTGTAAATTGATCTTAAAGTTTTAAAGTTAATTTGGTTTCAATTATACAAAAAAATATATAAATCAAAATTACAAAACTACCACTTAAGGATTAATATTTTATAAAGAAAAATTTTCGTACAGCAGTTAATCTCATCTGGCAAAATTATACTTTTACATATAAGTCTAATTAATAAAGTTATGTTACTATTTAAAAATTTAGTAGAGCTAAGTAAATAATAACTATAGTTTCTAAAATTCATAATTAATTATGTGTATTGGTACTTGCAGTAAAATCCAGTATGAATTTTATAATCATTAATTGATAGTTAGCTGAGTATTCTAAAGCCGCAAAGTTTACAATTTAAATTTGATAAAAAAAAAAAAGACATCTGGTTGAATAGTTTATTAGTTTAGAGTTTCTTAAAATAAGATTAGGTAAAAATTATTGAAGGATTCTATCTGCTTTTATATGTCTACCTGCCATTAAGTAATTTTGTGAAACTAACTTTAAGTACAATTAAATTACAAAAACCAACATTAAATAATATTCTAATTCATCAAATAAAAATTGGTATTTTCTCTCACTAATACTTATCATTTACACCTAAATTTGTGAAAATAGTCATTTAAGGCATTTCATATCATCATTTGTCACACATAAATTTATTAGTTTATTGTGAAGGGGTGAAACTAAACAAAAAGATAAATAAAAAGAATCTGGAGCTGCCCCACGTGTTGACCACATGTTGTTATATATTGTCGCAGTCAAGCAGGTAGTCTTGACCGTTTTGGGCTTAGAGTGAATGCAGTTTGTCTGAGTTTTAAATTAAAGAAATAATAATAATATTGAATACAGTAGAACCTATTTTAATTCATGATGAGTAATTTATTCGTTTTACAATCAGTTTTGATTTGAATTCATAATTACAAACAAGCAATAAGAAATTAGTGATAAATAAAATTGGGAAATTAAGAGAATTGAATCTTTAAATTAAAATTAAACTACTTAGAATTACATTTGCAAAAAAAAAAAAAATAATAATCGCTGACACAACAAAGTTAAAACAAAATGAAAATCTAATAGAAGTTAGTTTTGAGTATTAGTAATTAGAAATGTTTAACAAATTTTCTTAAATTAAAGTTTGACACTCTGAGATAATTATCAGCGATGAATGAAACTATAGCAATCATTGTTAGTTTAAAAGTCTTATTTTCAATTAGTTTTCTTCAAACAATTAGTAGACAGTAAATAGGCAACTTGCTCTTTAAAAGCAATTATTATTAAAAGCAATTATATTACAAAATGTAAAAAAAAAACAATCAAAACTAAACTGATGTGATTGGTTAAAATGCTAAAGCTTAATTTTTGATTTAGTCAGACGCCGTTAGTTTTAATTGAAAGTTGATTAAAAAAAAAAGAGTAAATTATGTAGTTAGAAACGTTTAAATGTTAGTCCTGTTTCAGTCAAACTATTTAAACTTGTTTAAATAGTAAACACTGCTCCTACTCTCTTTAAAAAAAAAATAAAATAAATAAAAACATTTTTAATTTTGAAAACGGAAGTTTTAATAAATGTCTTGGTAATTAGCTAGATAAGAGACCAAAATGTTTTAATTTTAAATAGTGAACACGTAAGTGTTGACCCAATCAGTAAATTATTGAAATTAATTAAATTTTGACAAATTATAAAAAAAAAAATAAATAAAACAATTTAAAAATAAAATTAAAGTTTGATTTTTTAATCTTAAAGGTTTCAAACAAGATCTTAATTATATTAAAGCAACAATGTTTACCTCAAATATCTTATAAGTATTTCATTTTAATAGTTGGGTGACTTGACATAAAATTACATCGGTTAATTAATAATTAACAACTAAAAAGTAAATATACGTTAGAAACAACTAAGGGTATTCATGACTTATAACTTCGACTATTGACTAAAAGAAAAAAAAAACAAACAACAAAAGAAGAAAGAAGAGAGAAGATAAACATGAGAAATAATTGGGTAAAGTTAGTGTGCACACAAATCAAGAAAAACTATAAGAAACAAAAGCAATTGCTAAATTACATCAAAGACTATAAATAACAAAAAAAAGGTATACCTTATCAACGATTATGAGCTTTCAAAAATTAAGAAACAGCACAAAAATAAAATGAAGAAAAAAAAAAAATGCAACCACAGCATCTGTACATATATAAGGATTGGTGACAGATAGAACTTAGAACAAATAAAACTGAAAGAAGAGACAGTTGACTGTTGACGTAGACAAACTCAAATGGGGTTAATTTTTATCTGCTTTTGATATACAGTATTGCTATTTATTTAGGGAGCAACAAGTATGATTATAGTTGTAATTAAACAGTAAAAAAAAAAAAAATTTATTAAAGATTGTCACTCTTCTATTTGATAAATAAATATTAAACACATTTTTAAGGTTCAAGCTAATGTGAATACAATTGGGTTAAAGTAAAATAATTATTGATAACTTTTAGATTAAAGCTTGAGAATAAAGCGTAAAATCATTATTAAAATAATAAGTAGAAAATCTTGGGGACAAGATTGAAGTCAGGATGGCCGAATGTGAGAGTTTTTAATTTTATAATAATTTATAGTTATTTTTTTAAGTAAAAATAAGCCAATAAGGCGCTAAATCGCTTGTATAATTAAATCATCTCGATGAGGGCCATATGGCATCTTAAGTAAAAGAGGGGGAAGATGGGCTTAGCATCCCTGGAAGGGTGGAGTCCAGTCAGTAAAAACTGAGCCGGGCGTCAGAGCAGTCGGACGGGCAGTATTATGAATATTTACAGTTAACAATTGTTAATTGTTTATTGAAAGAGAAAGATAGTTAATGTGTTGATCGTGTTGATCATAGGTGTTTTGTGTAATAATGTGGATTCAGTTGTGACTCCCTGAATTCGGTGGAATAATGTGATTCAGTTGTGACTCCCTGAATCCGGTGGAATAATGTGGATTCAGTTGTGACTCCCTGAATCCGGTGGAATAATGTGGATTCAGTTGTGACTCCCTGAATCCGGTGGAATAATGTGGATTCAGTTGTGACTCCCTGAATCCGGTGGAATAATGTGGATTCAGTTGTGACTCCCTGAATCCGGTGGAATAATGTGGATTCAGTTGTGACTCCCTGAATCCGGTGGAATAATGTGGATTCAGTTGTGACTCCCTGAATCCGGTGGAATAATTGTGGATTCAGTTGTGACTCCCTGAATTCGGTGGAATAATGTGAATATTGTGAAATCAGTGCTGTGCATTCGAAAGAATAATGAGGTACTGAAACAAAGAGGACATCATTGAGAACACGACGTTAAAGAAAAGGGGGTGAAGATTGAGTCAATCGAGTCCATGGAGTGGTTGTCAAAGTCCAATGAGCCTGGTGATGTCTTCCACAATCAGTTCGAGAGGAAGAGAATCCTGCTAGGGGGAGAAAAGCCCCCGGTGAGTTACTTTACACGTATTATTGACAGGTACGTTATATGTAAATATGTTTCATGTGTCGCCCAATCGATCCGTCTGACTGCTCAAGCGTTTCTCTAACAATGAATATAGAGGGGTGAGTTGAAGTAGATTGTTGATGATAATGTAGCTAGTTGTTGCTATTCTGTACACTGTTTTTGAGTGAATAATTAAAGCTAATAATCGTAGAACATAGACATCCTGACAAATTTATTATGGAGAAAGAGTTAACTGTTATTTAATTCAATTTAATTGTTAACATTTGACAAAACGTAAGATTAGAATAAAAAGAGTCTTACAAAAGTTAAAAAATAAAAAAAAATCAGAAAAAAAAAGAATTAAAATAAAAAAAAAGGAAAACGTTACGTCACGTTACGTTGAGTCAGGTCAGGTCAGGTCAGGTCAGGTCAGACCAGGCTACGTCACGTCACGTCACGTCACGTCAAGTCAGACCAGGCTACGTCACGTCACGTCACGTCAAGTCAGACTAGGCTACGTCACGTCACGTCAAGTCAGACTAGGCTACGTCACGTCACGTCAAGTTAGACCAGGTTACGTCACGTCACGTCACGTCACGTCACGTTAGGTTAGGTCAGGTCAGGTCAGGTCAGGTCAGGTCAGGTCAGGTCAGGTCAGGTCAGGTCAGGTCAGGTCAGGTCAGGTCAGGTCAGGTCAGGTCAGGTCAGGTCAGGTCAGGTCAGGTCAGGTCAGGTCAGGCCAGGTCAGGTCAGGTCAGGTCAGGTCAGGTCAGGTCAGGTCAGGTCAGGTCAGGTCAGGTCAGGTCAGGTCAGGTCAGGTCAGGTCAGGCCAGGTCAGGTCAGGTCAGGTCAGGTCAGGTCAGGTCAGGTCAGGTCAGGTCAGGTCAGGTCAGGTCAGGTCAGGTCAGGTCAGGTCAGGTCAGGTCAGGTCAGGTCAGGTCAGGTCAGGTCAGGTCAGGTCAGGTCAGGTCAGGTCAGGTCAGGTCAGGTCAGGTCAGGTCAGGTCAGGTCAGGTCAGGTCAGGTCAGGTCGCCCAGGAAGATCGGCGGAGAGTGCTCTGCGCAAGCTGGATCAGATCGTTCAAGAAGTGAAAAATACTTCGTACACAAACCGGAAGCTGTGTGCCTTGGTGACGTTTGATGTTAAAAACGCATTTAACACCGCACCATGGGGGGCTATCGTTAGCGAGCTACAAAGAAGAAGAGTGTCTCCATACTTAGTTCGAACGGTATGCGCTTTTCTCCAAGGAAGAATTGTACAAGTAGGAGAGCGAGAGATACAGATGACATGTGGAGTACCTCAAGGATCAGTTTTGGGCCCCCTCCTGTGGAATATCATGTACGACCCCGTTTTAAGGCTGACTGTACCAGATGGGATCATTCTCATTGGATATGCCGACGACCTGGCGATGGTGGGAACCGGAAAAACAAAGGAAGGTTTGGAATGGGCTATGAACGAGGCTGCCAAAGTTGTCACGCAGTGGGTCAAAGACACCGAACTCACGTTGGCTGCCCATAAAACGGAAGCGGTTGTGTTAGTAGGGCAGAGAAAATTGCCACACTTGACTCTTGAGATCGAAGGACATCGCATTACATCTAGCGCGGCCGTCAAGTATCTTGGCGTTTGGATCGGATGCGGGTACAACCGAGGGATACATGTGACGAAAACTGTGCCAAAAGCGGAAAAAGCGGCTAAGAGCTTGGCAAAAATAATGCCAAATGTGGGAGGCCCTCAGGCGGCCGCCCGGCGCATTCTAAGCTCTGTATGCTCATCGAGGATGCTTTACGCAGCCCCCTTTTGGGCGGATGCTTTGCATCATCAAAAACATCGAACTGCAGTTAACAACCTCCAGCGTAGAATGGCACTGCGGATAACAAGCGCGTACCGCACGGTCTCCGGACCAGCCGCGGTAGTGATAGCATCGTTGCTACCACTTGATCTCTTAGTGGTAGAAAGACAAAGAATGTCCGAAGACCGGAAAACAACAAAAGACGAGCATAGGCTTAGAACTATGAGGGAGTGGCAAAGGAGATGGGACGAAGAGAAAGTAGGAAGCTGGACTCGTTTACTTATCCCCTCGTTGGAAAGCTGGTACAAGAGGCCTCACGGGGAAGTAGACTACTGGACCACCCAAGTATTGACAGGACACGGATGTTTTGGACAGTACTTATACCGTTTTAAAAAAAGAGAAACGCCGTTTTGTTTAGACTGCGGAGAAACTGACACTGTTGAACATACTGTTTTCTACTGCACGAGATGGACAAGGGAGAGGCTTAGGCTCACCACGGACGTAAATGGTAATCTTGAGCCCCGCAACCTAGTCGCAACAATGCTGTCGGCAGAAAACAATTGGAAAGCCGTAACTAGATACGCCAGAATGGTTCTCACCACCAAGGACCAAGAAGATTCTGCACGGCTAAGGCTACTGTCAAAATAAAAAGCTTAAAAGCCTCTGACCGCTCTACATCTAAGGTCGGAGTGTTATGGGGATGGAGGAGTGACCAGCTGCAGTGAAGCAATACCGCAAGGTGGTCCCGCTGCAGTCGGGGAAAGCACGGAGGGGTTTTAGCCGGTTAAAGTCCGGCACTACTTGGGGAATCGATACCTACCCCAAGTGTCCATGATGGATTTCCCCTCCACAGAAAAAAAAAAAAAAAAAAAAAAGGTCAGGTCAGGTCAGGTCAGGTCAGGTCAGGTCAGGTCAGGTCAGGTCAGGTCAGGTCAGGTCAGGTCAGGTCAGGTCAGGTCAGGTCAGGTCAGGTCAGGTCAGGTCAGGTCAGGTCAGGTCAGGTCAGGTCAGGTCAGGTCAGGTCAGGTCAGGTCAGGTCAGGTCAGGTCAGGTCAGGTCAGGTCAGGTCAGGTCAGGTCAGGTCAGGTCAGGTCAGGTCAGGTCAGGTCAGGTCAGGTCAGGTCAGGTCAGGTCAGGTCAGGTCAGGTCAGGTCAGGTCAGGTCAGGTCAGGTCAGGTCAGGTCAGGTCAGGTCAGGTCAGGTCAGGTCAGGTCAGGTCAGGTCAGGTCAGGTCAGGTCAGGTCAGGTCAGGTCAGGTCAGGTCAGGTCAGGTCAGGTCAGGTCAGGTCAGGTCAGGTCAGGTCAGGTCAGGTCAGGTCAGGTCAGGTCAGGTCAGGTCAGGTCAGGTCAGGTCAGGTCAGGTCAGGTCAGGTCAGGTCAGGTCAGGTCAGGTCAGGTCAGGTCAGGTCAGGTCAGGTCAGGTCAGGTCAGGTCAGGTCAGGTCAGGTCAGGTCAGGTCAGGTCAGGTCAGGTCAGGTCAGGTCAGGTCAGGTCAGGTCAGGTCAGGTCAGGTCAGGTCAGGTCAGGTCAGGTCAGGTCAGGTCAGGTCAGGTCAGGTCAGGTCAGGTCAGGTCAGGTCAGGTCAGGTCAGGTCAGGTCAGGTCAGGTCAGGTCAGGTCAGGTCAGGTCAGGTCAGGTCAGGTCAGGTCAGGTCAGGTCAGGTCAGGTCAGGTCAGGTCAGGTCAGGTCAGGTCAGGTCAGGTCAGGTCAGGTCAGGTCAGGTCAGGTCAGGTCAGGTCAGGTCAGGTCAGGTCAGGTCAGGTCAGGTCAGGTCAGGTCAGGTCAGGTCAGGTCAGGTCAGGTCAGGTCAGGTCAGGTCAGGTCAGGTCAGGTCAGGTCAGGTCAGGTCAGGTCAGGTCAGGTCAGGTCAGGTCAGGTCAGGTCAGGTCAGGTCAGGTCAGGTCAGGTCAGGTCAGGTCAGGTCAGGTCAGGTCAGGTCAGGTCAGGTCAGGTCAGGTCAGGTCAGGTCAGGTCAGGTCAGGTCAGGTCAGGTCAGGTCAGGTCAGGTCAGGTCAGGTCAGGTCAGGTCAGGTCAGGTCAGGTCAGGTCAGGTCAGGTCAGGTCAGGTCAGGTCAGGTCAGGTCAGGTCAGGTCAGGTCAGGTCAGGTCAGGTCAGGTCAGGTCAGGTCAGGTCAGGTCAGGTCAGGTCAGGTCAGGTCAGGTCAGGTCAGGTCAGGTCAGGTCAGGTCAGGTCAGGTCAGGTCAGGTCAGGTCAGGTCAGGTCAGGTCAGGTCAGGTCAGGTCAGGTCAGGTCAGGTCAGGTCAGGTCAGGTCAGGTCAGGTCAGGTCAGGTCAGGTCAGGTCAGGTCAGGTCAGGTCAGGTCAGGTCAGGTCAGGTCAGGTCAGGTCAGGTCAGGTCAGGTCAGGTCAGGTCAGGTCAGGTCAGGTCAGGTCAGGTCAGGTCAGGTCAGGTCAGGTCAGGTCAGGTCAGGTCAGGTCAGGTCAGGTCAGGTCAGGTCAGGTCAGGTCAGGTCAGGTCAGGTCAGGTCAGGTCAGGTCAGGTCAGGTCAGGTCAGGTCAGGTCAGGTCAGGTCAGGTCAGGTCAGGTCAGGTCAGGTCAGGTCAGGTCAGGTCAGGTCAGGTCAGGTCAGGTCAGGTCAGGTCAGGTCAGGTCAGGTCAGGTCAGGTCAGGTCAGGTCAGGTCAGGTCAGGTCAGGTCAGGTCAGGTCAGGTCAGGTCAGGTCAGGTCAGGTCAGGTCAGGTCAGGTCAGGTCAGGTCAGGTCAGGTCAGGTCAGGTCAGGTCAGGTCAGGTCAGGTCAGGTCAGGTCAGGTCAGGTCAGGTCAGGTCAGGTCAGGTCAGGTCAGGTCAGGTCAGGTCAGGTCAGGTCAGGTCAGGTCAGGTCAGGTCAGGTCAGGTCAGGTCAGGTCAGGTCAGGTCAGGTCAGGTCAGGTCAGGTCAGGTCAGGTCAGGTCAGGTCAGGTCAGGTCAGGTCAGGTCAGGTCAGGTCAGGTCAGGTCAGGTCAGGTCAGGTCAGGTCAGGTCAGGTCAGGTCAGGTCAGGTCAGGTCAGGTCAGGTCAGGTCAGGTCAGGTCAGGTCAGGTCAGGTCAGGTCAGGTCAGGTCAGGTCAGGTCAGGTCAGGTCAGGTCAGGTCAGGTCAGGTCAGGTCAGGTCAGGTCAGGTCAGGTCAGGTCAGGTCAGGTCAGGTCAGGTCAGGTCAGGTCAGGTCAGGTCAGGTCAGGTCAGGTCAGGTCAGGTCAGGTCAGGTCAGGTCAGGTCAGGTCAGGTCAGGTCAGGTCAGGTCAGGTCAGGTCAGGTCAGGTCAGGTCAGGTCAGGTCAGGTCAGGTCAGGTCAGGTCAGGTCAGGTCAGGTCAGGTCAGGTCAGGTCAGGTCAGGTCAGGTCAGGTCAGGTCAGGTCAGGTCAGGTCAGGTCAGGTCAGGTCAGGTCAGGTCAGGTCAGGTCAGGTCAGGTCAGGTCAGGTCAGGTCAGGTCAGGTCAGGTCAGGTCAGGTCAGGTCAGGTCAGGTCAGGTCAGGTCAGGTCAGGTCAGGTCAGGTCAGGTCAGGTCAGGTCAGGTCAGGTCAGGTCAGGTCAGGTCAGGTCAGGTCAGGTCAGGTCAGGTCAGGTCAGGTCAGGTCAGGTCAGGTCAGGTCAGGTCAGGTCAGGTCAGGTCAGGTCAGGTCAGGTCAGGTCAGGTCAGGTCAGGTCAGGTCAGGTCAGGTCAGGTCAGGTCAGGTCAGGTCAGGTCAGGTCAGGTCAGGTCAGGTCAGGTCAGGTCAGGTCAGGTCAGGTCAGGTCAGGTCAGGTCAGGTCAGGTCAGGTCAGGTCAGGTCAGGTCAGGTCAGGTCAGGTCAGGTCAGGTCAGGTCAGGTCAGGTCAGGTCAGGTCAGGTCAGGTCAGGTCAGGTCAGGTCAGGTCCCCAGGGCAGAAGTCAACTGCTACTGGGCGCGTCCCCCATGTGGCGGATAGGGGAAAGCTCGCCGGCTCTGCCGCCAGCAGAGTTGGAGGGTAGTGGTGAAATAAAATAGCCACCGCGGACCAAACAACCTAGATGGGCTAGGGGACCATCTAGTGTAGAAACCCCCCTCTCGACGGCACAGCTGCGAAAGTTAGTAGCAGCTCGGTGGGGCTCTGCCGCCGAGAGTAAAACTTCCTCACAGGGTGGCCGTGACCCTAAAAAGGCAAACTAAAATGAATAAAGGAAAAGATAAAAGCCTCGGAAACATGGCATCGGGTGACAGGGCAGAACCCGATGTCGATGGATTGCCCAAGACGACAACATTTGCAATTAACAAAAATATTGGATATGACGTGGTTGTTGTAGAAGACGAAACATCCACGCCAGAAAAACCTCAGCCGCATAGCAGGCTAAACTTTGGAAGCAATCTACAAAGGTGCAACTCTTTGAGGACGACAAAGAAGAGGAAAGTCCTCGACACCTCGTCTGTGAGAAGTCCGGAAACAGACGCACTAAACCGGAGCGAAAATGTCGGCCATGCAACGTTGATAGAGGTTCTAGACTCGGTTAAGCACCACATCAAAGTGCTTGCCGACAAGGTAAGAGAAAACCCCAACACCCAACGGGGCATCAAGGACGTGACCGCCAAGCTCGCGCTAAACGGGCAACAGCTTGGAAGGGAAATAATAGAAGACTGGCTGGAGAAACACAAGTACGATGTGCCGGAGACGCCAAAGTACGATGTAGACATCCAGACATCACCCCGGAAGAGCGCTGCTCTACAGGAAGACCTGGAAATCGAGCGGAAGCAGCTTCAGCGCATACGTGAAGACTTAGACGCTCGCGAAGCTTCTCTTATTATAAGGGAAAGAAAGCTTGAAGCTACTAAAAGCACTTTCGTACAAGCTGGCACCCAAGCCGACTTAGCACGTACACAAGCAAAGTGTGAGGCTTGCATCAAGGCCAGCTCAAGACTTTGTACCACTTGGGTGGCTACCATCCAGATGGCGCCTTTAAAGGCGGCAAGGGCCGTGTGGATAACTCCTGATGAGTTCATGCGACGTTTTCCAGGAAGCGATAGACCTAAAACTGGACGAGCTATACCCGTCGAGAGCCAAACGACGCTGACTGTAAATGGGGTGCAAAATACCAAGACCACCAACACCACGTGGTTTTTGGTACACCGGGCAGAGGAGGCTGTTGCCGAGGAAGGAGAATGGCAGAAGTGCCTTTTAGACCTTGGCAAAAAACTGAAGACGAAAGGACTCCGAGAGGTTGTTTTGCGGTCACCCACAGCCGCAGTAAAAATAGAAGACGAGGTTAGGAAATCCTGGACCAATGAAGAGTTTACGGTTTTTCTGGTGGGAAAAAAGACCTGGAGCGAGGTTACAGGCAACCTGGCAAAGTCGAAAGGCGGACCTGAAAAAGCAAAATCCAGCGTGAAAAAGACAGGCACCTCGGTGAAAAGACATCGGAATGGGGCTATCATTGTCTCAAAAGGTGAAAAAAGTTACGAGGAAACTTTAAGGAGCGTAAGGAACCAGCTTGAGGCGGTCAAGTCTGTGGCACCCATCAAAACCATTAGGGAAGCCAGGAATGGAGACCTTATGGTGGAGATGGTAAAAGGAGCTGCAGATGCGGCAAAACTTGCAGAGGCCCTGAAGGAAATCAAGATTACTGCTAGGGTGGCAGGAAGGATGAGAACAGCAGAGGTAATTAACCTAGACGCTCTGGTAACCGTCGAGGAAGTCAATGAAGCACTCCAAACAGCTCTAGGACCCGAAGCGGGCCTTAAAGGAGTTTACTTGCGAAAGACACGCGGAAACACCCAGGCCGCCTGCTTCACAGCCGAGAAGATGAAAGTGGAAGAGCTAGTTTCTAAGGGGGAGCTGATGGTAGGCCCTATTAGAGGCCGTATTCGGGCCAAGGAAGTGAAGCTAAAATGCTTTAGGTGCTTGCAGATAGGACACCAAGCATTCAATTGTAAGGGGCCCGACCGCACGGGGAACTGTTTTAAGTGTGGCAGCACAGGACACAAAGCCAGGGAGTGCCAGGGGCTTGCAAAATGCTTAGAGTGTATGAAAACGGGGCATCGAACAGGGTCTGCCATGTGCGTTGGCGCAAGCTTACAGGAGCACACTCCGGTAGCTGAGGTGCCAAAAAAAGCCAGTGAGCTCGAGACCATGGAAACAACCCCCATCTCAAAAGAAAGTGGTTCGGATAGTGACCCCAAGCTAACGCTGACAGGCGCTATTGAAAAAAAGCCCACAAGCTCTCCGGCTTCGAAGACTAGTTTCCAACTAGCCTACCTGAAGAAGAAATCTAAGTGGTAGAAATGGCAAGCACCACATCTACCATACAACAGCAGCGAGAGCTGCGGCTTCTCCAGGTTAACCAAAATCGAAGCAGAGCCGCATGGGACCTGGGGCAGCAAACCGCAGCCGCAGAAGAAATTGACCTAATGCTAATCTTGGAACCCAACCGGGCAAGGGCAAACTGTATGAAGGCCGTATTAGATTTTCGAGAGGATGTGGCACTTGTGGCCTTGGGGGGCTACCATTGCCAAGACGTGAAACGGGATGAGGGGCTTGTGCGAACAGACATCGGCAGTATTACTGTTGTGGCTGGGTACGCTTCGCCAAACCAGCCGATCAACGACTTCATTAACTTTCTCGGTCGAATGGAGCGGTTAGTGAGAACTACAAACAAGGAGGTCTTAGTTTGCGGCGATTTCAACGCCAAGTCGCCTTTGTGGGGTGGAAGTGAAGAAGATAAAAGAGGAAGGCTACTGATGGACACTTTTGCAGCCTTAAATTTGTTTGTACTTAATGACGGCAGAACCCCGACTTTTACCAGGGGAAGCAGCAGCTCTTTCTTGGATGTTGCTGTCGTTTCTGCTTCATTATATACAAGAAATATCAGCTGGCGGGTATCGGAAATGGAGAATCTAACCGACCATCGAGACATCTTTATTGTTGTCCCAGAGGCAGGACATCACAATACTTGCAGATTGAAGAGCACAGCGCGCTGGAGAGCAGCTACTGGAGACAGGGCTCGCTTTGTCAAATATTTTGCAGAGAACATACAGACAAGCGAAGCAAAAGACGTTGAAGACTGGATGGCGGCTATAACATCGGCCTGCCAGTCAGCACTCCAGCAAACC